>JAWHQI010000264.1:2580000-3180000 GCA_033032865.1 Dactylorhiza incarnata
CTCTAAGTAAACTATCTCAAGAGCTTAAGAATTTTATGTTTTTCTAACTCTACCACCTTGATGGGGACCGCGACACACATCGTCTTGCATGACGATCGGAGCCGTCCATTTCATGTGGATCGACGATCCAAGATTTTTGTTATTTTTCTGTAAAATTTTAATTTTTATTTCATGTAATTTGAGGGCCGTCGTGATCGGAGAATCATGACCGACCAAGATGGCCCATTAGTCTATAAATAGGGATAGATGGTTCATTTTGAGGGGATCGAAAGTTGAAGAAAAAAAAAGGTTTCTCCTTTTGGTCACCCGATGCCGAAGCCGGAAATCCAAGTACGAAGCTTGGAAATTATCTCCGGGTGCGAAGCCGGTAAGCCAAGTGCGAAGCTTGGTAGTTATCCCTCCCTTCCCCTCTCTACTTGGCCGGCCATTCCCCTCCACCTTCTCTAGCCAGCCATCTCCCCATCCCCCTCCACATCCCTTACCATGGAACCACTTCCATGCAGCCCCAATTCACATTCCAGCCCCTCTCATAGCAGCCGGCCTCCCCTTTCATTCTCTGCCGACCACCCACACCCCTCCTCTATGCTGTGGAACCACTTCTACAACAGCCCCCCTATTAAAATTCCCAAAACAGCCCCAATCACCTCCAAAATCCCATCTCCAGCCACCCCTGGTGATCCCCCCTCCATTCTCCTTTCAATTTCATTCATTTTCAATTTTCCGGTGATCGCCGGAAATACCTCCGGTCACCATGACCTACGACGACCCTCACCTGAAAACACCTCTGGCAGCCACCCCCACCCCTCAACCATCATAACTACCTCCCACTAATCCCACTACCCCATTATCTCCACCTTCCTAAAATTTAGGCCACTCCTAAATTTCCTCTCCTCCCATTTTTCCCACTTCCCTCATAACTCCCCATCTCAGCAACGCGGATCCACCTTCTCCACTCTCAACCGAACCCCACACAAACTCTTCCAACCGGCCATCTCCCCTCCAGCCCCTCCCAGACACAATTCCCTCTCTGCCAACCGTCCAGGTACACTCCCAAGCCCAAAATTCCAGCCACTAGAATTAACCAGCAGCTCGGTTCTCTACCCCCTTAGCCCCCAAGTCTCCAGTATACCCTACCATTCACTGGAAAGCACTTCCCTGCTGCTCATAACCCCTTTTCCAGCCTCCCAGTCCTGCTGGAACTCGGAACAGCCTGTCGACACCTATTATCCCACACTTTTCCCTGCTGCCAGTAATTGTCCAGCACCCAATCTGGGCTTTTCACACTGCAGACACCCCCATCCTCCCCCTAACACCTCCTTCCAGCCTCCTAAAGCTCTTCGGATACCCATTCAGCCCTCCCCTATTTCTGAATTGTGCGAGTTTTATAGTTTGAAGTCAATTACTTTATGTTGAATTGGTTATTAATTTCCTGCTTAACGAATAGTGGTTTGTAATTGTTGTCTTCAAAACTTTTGAAGCGATGTACGCTCTTATTTATTTAGTATTTTGATTTTCAGTCCTCTTGTATTTATATTATCTCTCTTGTTTCCTTCCTTGTATGTTTTAACTACTGTGGTTTATTATTCTTAATTGAGTTATAAAGAATAATTATTGCAAGTTTAAAATTCATCAGATGCCCTTTAGCCCCCGATAGGACCGTCCTGCGTCACACCTCATCCTACGTTATAATTTATTTTTATCATTTCAATTAATACTGCTAGTCTCCTACAACATACAACTGTCTCCGAAGTTCTTGATTAATCTCCACTTTTCAAATTGACAACTAGGTCATTTTAGTGTGGTCATATATCGGGAATGTGAGCATTGGCCTTTTCTTCTTCCAAATAGCCCCTTTAGCTTATAAAACAACAATTTCAGCTCATTTTTCACTCATTCCAAGCCAAAAGATTTCATATATTTCATGTAGGTCTCTGGTTTCATAAAAAAGAATGCCATGCGGCAGAGATGACAAAAGCATGGGTACTCCGGTACTTATCTCCTTCAACTCTAAAAGTGAAATGAAATATACTCATCGATCAGGATCCCTGCTCTACAACCTTAACTAGCATTCATTTCAAATACATAGCAATCCAAAAATATTTGACAAACAAGTATATTGAAAAATCCTAGAATCAACGTAAAATTTAGAAATAATTAGTTTAATGGAGTATATTTCTAAACAAGTTGTTGAGATAGAGATACGCAATCTGGCCAAGCTAGTGAGGCCGCATAAGGTTGTTTGTATAGGGTGGGTCGCCACATGGGCTAAGACAAGAAAGCTCTGACGCGAGGTATATCACCCCAAGAGGCCGAGATAAGCATGCTGAGATACAAGGTATGTCGCCCTAGGAGGCAGAGATTTACAAGATATGTCATCCCAGGAGGCTACGATTTATGAAGTAGGTCGCTCCAGGAGGTTGAAATTTACAAGATATGTCGCCTAGGAATCTGAGATTTACAAGGTACGTTGCCCCCAAAACTGAGAATTACAAGGTAAGTCGTCAAATTTGATAGTGAATGAGAGACATTATTCCTTGTGGTATTTATACATACACGGAAGCACTGGAAAGGAGCACTCCAAGTTTCTAAGTGGTTTGATGTTATAGTAGAAGAGATAAGGGCACTGAAGAAAAAAATGAAATGTGAGAGATAACTGATCTTCCTCCTGGAAACAAAACTTTATCAAGTGCAAATGAGTCTTTATTGTTAAGCAAAATGTTGATGGTATTGCTGAAAGATACAAATCATGAATAGTAGCATAGGGATAAATAATTAGAACATTTGGCATTGATTATCAGTGTAGAGAGAAATAAATAAAAAGCATAAATCACTTTATTACTTCACACATCATCAATTACAAATACATGTGCACGCTTATTTATAAGTGGGAGGAGTGTTACCCTAACACAAAACCAAGATGTGGGACTAATCTATACAAGAGGAAATACATGGGCCGACAAGTGGGTCTTTACAATGATCTTTTGCACTCCTGCAAGTTTGAGCATACATGTTGTAGGTGTCAAGCTTGGAAACGAACTTACGATATAGTGGATGTTGCAAGGCCTTGGTAAGGAAATCAGAGATTTGCTTGGCAGCAGGTACATGTCGTAAATCAAATTTACAAAGTTGGACATTCTCCCATATGAAATGGCAATCCACCTCGATGTGCTTGTACATTCATGAAAGACAGGATTCTCGACGATGTGAATAGCATCTTGACTATCGCAGTAGAAAACGGTCGGAGTCGGAGAGGGAAGTTTTACACCAAGGTCAGTAAGCAGGCTCTCCAGTTATGAGAGTTCCGACACAGCAAATGTCATTGAACGACTCTCAGCCTCCGCAGAGGAGCGTGCCACCACCGTTTGTTTCTTGCTTCGTCAGGTTACCAAGTGTCCTCCAAAGTATGTGCAATAACCGCTCGTAGACCGACAATCATCGAGAGAACCGACATAGTCTGCATCAGAGTAAACAATTAATGACAGAGAGAAGGGGGCTTATACACAAGCCCTTGTCCTGGAGCACTCTTCAGGTAATGAAGGATTCGCTCGGCCGCCTGAAGGTAGGGCATCCGATGAGCATGCATGAAGCGGCTGACCACCACAACACCAAAAGATATATCGGGTCATATGATAGTCAAGTAAATCAGCTTGCCAACAAGACAGTGATAGTATTCTGGCTTTGGAAGAAGGAGATCAGAATCGGATGCATAAGCACAAAGCTTGTGATTGACATCCATTGGTGTGTCAGTAGGCTTGCACCCGGAGTAATCAAGAAGGTCGAGACAGTACTTCCGTTGAGATAAGACGAGGTCATTAGGTCGACGCGCTACCTTGATACCCAAGAAATATCAGAGGCGCCCCAAATCTTTGGTCTAAAAATGTGAGGCAAGTGCTTCTTTATCAAAAATACCCCGTTCAGATCATCGCCCGTGATGAGAATATCATTAACATAGACAAGAAGTATAACCGTGCATGTCGGACGACGGCGAATAAACAGGGAGAAGTTGAATGAGCTCCGAGTGAAGCCAAAGTCGCGAACGACTTTACTGAATTTATCAAACCAAGCTCAAGGCAATTATTTCAGGTCATATAAAGATTTCTTAAGATGACATACAAGGGACTCCCCCGTGGTTTTGTAACCAGGAGGTTGTTGCATGTCGACAGTCTCAGCGAGATCGCCATTAAGGATGACATTTTTTATGTTGAGTTGATGTAACTGTCAATGAAAATGGACAGCCAAAAAGATCAATACATGTACGGTATTCAGCTTAGCAACAGGTTACAGAAGAGAACGTCTCTTCATAGTCGAGCCCATAATGTCGAGTGAATCCGTGAGCCACAAGATGAATTTTGAGCCGCTCAACGGTCCCATCATGATGATGCTTCACAGTAAATGCCAATTTACATTCCACCCAGGATTGGACACAGGGAAGAGGGACAAGATCCCAAGTCTCTTTGGACCAGAGGGCAGTCATTTCTTCATCCATTGCTACCTACCACCCCGGATGCTGAAGAACTTCCTGCAAAGAAGACGGGATGGAAACAGAAGACAAGGAAATTGCAAACCTGTGAAGCTTGGGAGATAAGCGGTGCAAGGAATGAGAGAGAGTGTGAGCAGTAGGCATCGTAGTTGGATCAGCCGGTCGTGGAGCATCAGTAGTATGGGGAACCAGTCGCAGGGTATCAGACTGAGGACGACGACGAATGTAAACATAAAGAGGAGGGGGAGGAGGCGGGGCTGGTAGTGCGGGAGGTGATGTAAGTGGCAGGGTCGGTGTAGGATGATGGATAGGTAAGTTAGGACGTGGGATATCAGAGGATACATCCATAGGAAGGCGAGTAGAACAGTTGATTCTCAAGGAAAGTAACATCAGCGGAGTTAACCATCTTCCGATCGATGGGAGAGTAACATAAATAGCTCTTCTGGTTGCGAGAGTACTCAACGAACATGTACTTCGCAGCGCGAGGAGCAAATTTGTCTTTAGAAGGGTCAAGATGATGGGCAAAGCAAACGCTGCCAAACACACGAGGAGTAAAGGGAAAGGGGGGCATGGACGAAAAGAGAATGGAGAAGCGTGTCACGAAGTTGAGAATAAATGAGGGCACGCAATTAATGAGATAGCAGACAGTGGAGACCGTGATGTGCCAATAAATCTTGGGGACCTGCATTTGAAACATAATTGAGTGGGCAACCTCGCGGAAATGGCGATTCTTCCGCTCGGCCACACCATTCTGTTGCAATGTATAGGCAAATGAGGTTTGGTGGATATACCAAACATAATGCAGGTGTCCTAAAAATCATGACTTGTATATTCACGTGCATTGTCGGTTCGCAGTATTTTAATGGATCGTGAGAATTGAGTATGATCTCAGCGATGAAGAAGCGAAATACACGCAGTAATTCAAAGCGATTGCGCAACAAGTATAACCAGGTCATGCGAGAATGATCATCAATAAAAGTAAGAAAATATTGATAATCAGATAAACTAGCAGTCTTATACGGACCTTGGATATCAGAATGCACTAAATCAAAGGGAGCAGAGCTCTAAGTACAATGAGGGGGGAAAGTAGACCAATATTGTATCCCGTAGATACATGATTCACATGTAAAATCGGGAAGAGTAACATCAAGGAGAGCTTTAAACTTTCTTAAGGATGGGAAGAGGAGCATGACCGAGACGCTGATGCCAATCAATAGAGCTGAGAGAGGAAAGAACAGTGGGGGGAAAATTCAAAGTGTAGAGCCCATTTGACAGTTATCATCTACCAATGATACTCCGCGTCTGTCGATCCTGTATCACAAGGAAGAAGAGGAAAAAATAATTGAGCAGTCATTATCTTGAGTAAGACGACTGACAGAAAGAAAATTAAATTGAGAGTCAGGAACATGAAGAACATAGCGGAGTGAGAGAGTCGAGTGAGAGACACAACGCCAAAGTTGCAAACAGGAGTGGTGTCGCCATTAACTTAAGACAAGCAGAGTCCGAGTAACGGGAAGGCTTCTGCGGAGTAATGTGATTTGTGGCTCCAGAGTCCACAATCCAAACGGAACTATGACAGAAAAATGATATACATTCGTTGGAGATGGAGGCAACAGAGTCGGGCATCCTAGTAACAACCCTCAGAGATGCTGGAGTTCCTCGTGCAGGGTGTCAATGTAGGAGCAGGAGCTAGTAGGAATTTCCATTGTATGAGTTGTATGGTGTTGAGGGTTGGACGGGGGCGGCGGTGGGAACCTATGTTTTTAGAAATAAGTTGACTCGGTATGATTTGGTTTGCCAAAATGAGTACACATGTGCGTGGTTGACCCCTTGTAGCGAGTCCGTCCGTCGCGCCCACTTCCTCGAGACCCAGAGCGACCTCCACGAGTTCCATGAGGTGAAGGGCGAGTATTAGTAGAGTGTTGAAGGAGGGAAGGAGATGGTGTGAGCGAGACATCAGTGGGCGGAGTCACCTTCAAAATTATGGAGCAAACATCGAAAATAGAAGGAATTATGGGTGAGGATAATATGGCGTCACAGACGCTGTAAAGATGAGGGGAAATGTTGGAGTTCCTCGCGCAGGGTGTCAATGTAGGAGCGGGAGGTAGTAGGACTTTCCACTGTATGAGTTGTATGGTGTTGAGGGTTGGACGGGGGCGGCGGTGGGAACCTATGTTTTCAGAAATAGTTGACTATGTATGATTTGGTCTGCCACAATGAGTACACATGTGAGTGGTTGACCCCTTGGAGCAAGTCCGTCCGTCGCGCCCACTTCCTCGAGACCCAGAGCGACCTCCACGAGATCCATGAGGTGAAGGGCAAGTATTAGTTGAGTGTTGAAGGAGGGCAGGAGATGGTGTGAGTGAGACATCAGTGGGCGGCGTCACCTTCAAAATCATGGAGCACACATCGAAAATAGAAGGAATTGTAGGTGAGGATAATATGGCGTCAAGGATGCTGTAAAGATGAGGGGAAATGCATGCCAACATCAGGTTTATGCCAACAGCTTCCTTCTGAGCCTTTTGTATTGTGAAATCCAATGACGTTGACTGGTGTTGGATCCATGCCTCAACAAAGGTCTTGTACTTTACAGCAAAGGAAGTAAGGTCCCATCTGAACCAGGAGCAGCAGTCTGCATGTCCATAAAGATATCAAACAAATGTTGGAGGTTGCCTTCCCAGAATACATAGACTGAAGTTCGTCCCACATTGCTTTGGCAGTCTCGTGATACATAGCCATTCAATATGGCTCACTTTCCATGGAATTCAGAATCCAAGGATGAATCTGATCGTCATCCCAGAGCCATTGCTCGATAGGCTCAACGGGTGGGGCACGAGTGAGGTGATGAAGTAGCCCCTTAGTTTGAAAGACATGATGTACCGAGTGTACCCATTCAACAAAGTTCTTCCCAAAAAGAGAAATGAAGGAAATGCGTAGTTCATCGCGGACATTGGAGGTCGCTGGGATGTTGGTTGTAGACGCAACATTCGTGCACATTGGATAAGCTGGAGGTAATAAAGTTGACGAGTACTTGGAAGATGGCAGTGAGTCCACTGGTATAAGAAGTTGCGAGTCCGCTGTTATAAGAAGTTGCGAGTCCGCTGTTATAAGAAGTTGCGAGTCCGCTGTTATAAGAAGTTGCGAGTCCTCAACAGAGGATGCGGCAAGCACTCCGGATAGATACAACAGTCAGCCCTGGGAGTCCTCGGCAGGAAGTCTTGCGAGTTCTCAAGAAAGAACACTTGTGAGTACTTACGGGGGGAGCTCTCCGTCGAATACGTACGAATGTTGGGGCAAATACGCAAGCGACAATTGAAACAAGGGGGCTCGCGAGCTCTCCGCTGAAGGTTTGCGAGTTCTCAAGAAACATCTGTGAATACGGGAACAGGGGAATATGTGAGCTCTCCGCCGAAGGTTTGTGAACGATGGTGCAGAGACGCCGGTGATTATTAAAGCAGGTAGAATTGCGAGCTCTCTGGGCCAAATCGACTGCGAGCTCTCCAGGATAAATCGATTGCGAGTTCTCGGGGTAGAGATGTCAATAAGTACTCAAGCAGAAGAGACGGTCGAAACAATGGCCAAATCTATGGTCAAAGAAGCTAGCGAGTTTAGAGAGAAGTCCCGCGGCAAGCGCGTAAACCAGAGGATTCGGGGAGCACAAACAGTAAGGCACAAATTGCGCGAGTACCCTGCGGAGGTGCAGTGAGTACTTGGCCAAACAAATTGCCCACGACACACGAGAAGAGGGGTAGAGAGGAACTCAATTGTCGAGAGGAACTCAATCGGCGAGAGCGCAAGCTCAAATGTCGAGAGTCGGATCCGAAGAATCGAGTAGCTCTGATACCATGTAAAGAGGAATAAATACAAAGTATAAAACACTTTATTACTTCACACATCATCAATTATAAATACACGTGCACACTTATTTATAAGTGGGAGGAGTGTTGCCCTAACACAAAACCAAGATGTGGCACTAATCTATACAAGAGGAAATACATGGGCCAACAAATGGGCCTTTACAATGATCTTTTATAATCAGGATACTTTTTACCCTTGTAACCGAGATGAATATATTATGATCTCACACGATCAGTTATCTATTATTAGTTATTGAGCATATTTAATTAGTGTCATTATTTAGCGTCGTCATGAAGGGGAGCCTTAGCGCACCAGTTGAGGTGTTGTCGTGTAACCTTGAGGTCACGGGTTCGAGTCCTAGAAGCAGCCTCTTGCAAAAACGCATGGTAAGATTTGCCTACATTTCACCCTTGTGGTGGGATCCTTCCCCGAACCCTCGATGCGCGGGATGCCTTTGTGCACCGGGCTGCCCCTTTTTTTAATTAGCGTCGTCATGTGTCTATGTTAGACGTCTTTAATTATAAGTTTTTACATATTTTAATTTTAGTCATTTAGAGTCTATGTTATGTGTTTTTATTAATCAAGTCAATATTACGAATCATACAAGTTTTTAGTGTATTTTATTGTTTTCAAAAATACTCTTTACGTTTGGTTTATTTATGCACATGTCATTTTGTAATGTTATTTATAAATCCTTGGGGGTCATGAATGAAATCATGCAAAAATTAATCAAAGTTCTCTCTTCCACTCTCTAGTCTTTTCTTCCTCTCCTCCTTCTAGTGTTAGGGTTGAGTAAAGCATCCCCCTTTCTTTGTCGCCTTTTAAGTGAGGTCGACTCCCTTGTATCTTCCATGGTTATCAGGATCGCGATCCGGATCGTAGGATCTTACGATCCTACGACCCAGATTATATAAATCGATCCGGATCTTACCTAGGATCGTAGGATGGGATCGCGATACGGATCTTAGGATCTTTAGGATCGCGATCCCGACCCGATTCTACCGATCCTGACAAAGGGAACAAGAAACATGTCCAACCCTATCCCGATCTCATTCAACTGGTCCAACGCCCATAACCCATTGCTTAACCTTATCCCAATCCCGCCCTTATACCCCATCACAGAATCATATCATGATGTTTTACCGTATCCCAAGTGTCGATTACCGAGTGCAAGCGGAGGCCAAGAGCGACGTCTTCGGTTGCTTCCGGTCCAGACAATGTCTTCTTTTTCCTTCCTTACCAGGTTCCATTTCAAGTGGTGTTAGTGTCTTATCTTATATTTCAAGTGGTTCCATTTCAATCCGGTGGTTGATAATCCAGTGGCTTCCTGCTTCCTACTTTCAGACTGACGTCTTCTCTTCCTTTCTAGCGTACGAGTAATCTAGCGGTTAGAAATCCAGTATACGAGCAATTCAAGCTTCCTGCTTCCAGCGTACGAGCAATCCATCAGTCTTAGTTCGTCTTCCTGTTTCTAGGCTTCCACCAATCCATTAGTCCAAATTTGTTTTTATTGTTAGTAGACATTGAGTGTCCTACCTGAAACTGAAAGTGAACTTAGTATAATATTGTCTTTTTGATTTAGTTATTCAAAAAATTTTAATATAATTATTCATATACTGCTCAATTTATTGATTTTTTGTTAATTGAGCATGTAATTGGATGATACAAAATTCAATTTTATATTTTTAGTCTTAATTTATGAAGGTTGTAGGATCTTGCGATCCTCGATCCGATCCTACGATCCGATCCAACCTCGAAACGATCTCACCTAGGATCTCGATCCTGACAACCTTGGTATCTTCGATGTACCCTGCATCTTCACCTAACAGAAAACTATCGAGGTATTGCTCACGTGTACTAAAAAGGATGCCATCTTCAACAACTAAATGTTAGGCATTCCTCTATGAAGGCTTACAGGAAGAAAATTAAATGAGCACCCGACCTTGGTTCATCCCAAAGAACTCGGAAAGAAAATATACAAGTTATGAAATACATCATATGGTTTGAAACAATTTTCAAGAGCTTGGTTTGGTCACATCAACAAAGTTATTGATCAAACCTTGTTCATAAGAAAAAATGAGGGAAAACTAATAACTCCTATTATATATGTCAGATGATATTATTGTAATTAGGGACAATATGTTGGATATCATGTCCCTCAAATCCAAAAAAGATCTTGGTACACTACGATCCTTCCTTGGAATTGAAATTTCCTAAATTAAAAATGGGATCTTCATCTGTCAGAGAAAGTGCACCTTGGACCTGCTCGAAGATACAAGAATGCTAAGATGTAAGCTTATTGATTCTTCTATTGAGGTCAATTATAAAATTGGTAAAGATGATGGTAATCCTATCCAAGATGTTCTTAATTACCAATGATTGGTGGATCATCTCATTTATCACTCTCATAGTAGGCCTGACATGACCTATGTTGTTGGTATCTTGAGTCAATTGATGCATGAACCTAGTGAAAGACATAGGATTCTTCGATACCTAAAGACTACCCCCGAGTGAGAAATTATATTCTCTCATCACATTAAGACCAGTTACTCTGCTGTTACTGATAAAATAAGAATAGAAATTTGCACTAATGCAGGCTAAGTTGGGTCTATGGTGGGCATTCTACCACATGAAACTGTAGTTTTGTAGGTGAAAATCTTGGGACAGAGAGAAGTAAGAATTAATTTGTTGTGCTTGGTCCAATGTAGAAGCTGAATACAGAGTCATAGCCCTTGGAATTTGTGAAGGTGTATGGATCTTGAGATGTTCTCTTAACACTGTTCATTTGTTCTATAACAACAAAGCTTCTATCTGTATTGCCAAAATCCAATTCAGTATGGTTGTAACAGGCATACAGAGATTGATAAGAATTTTATAAAGGAAAGAATCTATAATGGTTGTTTTGTAATCTGTATGTTAACTCAGAAGACCAAATTGTAAATATTTTTACTAATAGTTTATGTTGTTGGCCTTTTTCTTCTAAAGTAATCAAGTTTTGTGTGACTAATCATCATTCTCAACTTGAAGAAGAGTGCTAGAAGTAAAATATATAATATTGCAATTAAAATTAAGTTTTAGAGGCCATTATGTATATTTGCATTATATTTTATTGGCCCATATAAAGTCTACTTCGTAACCTAATTTGATAGTTAATAAGAGACATTATTCCACATTCGCTTCATCTGGAAGGCAACAAAGTTCAGAGATTGACCTCACTAATCATTTGTAGGGTTTTTTAAGTGTGGACCAATGTGAAGTGTGGCTTTAACCTTAGGACCTAAGTGTAAATTACCACACTTCATATAATGTGATAAAATTCTCTTCTAAAATACTCATTTATTAAAAAAAATTAAGCACTCTTCTCATTTATTAAAATACTCAATTGTTTTTAAATTAATATAAGCTTCTATGAATTCAAGAATAGATCATACCATTGCATTTCTCTCTCATATTCGACTCTCCGTAAAATTAATTATTACACATCCTATTAGAACCTATATACCCATTCAAGTGACTCCCAAAAAGTATAATTTCTTCCTCAAGTATATGTTATTATATTCCTTCATCTCCTTCAAAAATTATTTTTAAAAATATCTTTAATCCAATTTAAGGAGCATAGCCACTAGCTACGTTTCCGTTTGGCGTAGCGTTTTTTCTCCGGTGAGTTTAGACAAAAAAGCCACCATCATAGAATGTATGTTTGGGATGACAATGGTTATGGCCACCACCAAGAAAATAAAATTACTTTTGAACATAAAAGTGGATGAAGTTCCTTAGGTGAGGTCAAACGTTCACGAACGACAGTTCATAACCACCGCGCTCATGACCGCCTGACCGCCACTGTCATGCCAAATGGAGCCTACATTTAAAAACGGTCATATCATAGGCATAGTTCACCTTGATAATATTACCTTTCAACTATCTATCCACTAGTATCGGAACCTTCTTTTTCTTCTCAATATTTTCAATAACTTATAGCTTGCCCATATCTCTTTTTTGTTTCAACTCCCCATCTAATTTCTTGCAAAAAAACAAGATTTCATTATTCTTCTAATCACTATGTTTACCAATAATCTGTTCTTAATATTCTTATGTTGTGGCTCCCCACGTGCGAGACATCCTAGCCCACATTCCTTAATTCTCACCACAGTGTGATTAAGGCTCTGTTTGGCGCGGTGGTGGTAGTCGTGAACGCGGTGGTTATGAACCGTCATTCGTTAAAGCCCGACCTCACCCAAGGAACTTCATCCACTTTTATGTTCAAAACTAGCTTTATTTTCTTGGTGGCGGCCATAACCGTTGTCATGTCAAACATCCATTCTCTGACGGTGGCGTTTTTGTCCAAACTCTATGACGGTGGTGTTTTTGTCCAAACTCACTAGAGCAAAAACGCAGTGTCATACGGAGCCAAGTATCGACTAGTGACATCCCACATGCATCTACCATTCAGGCAAATAATTTTCTACTTCTAATTGCAATCTGGTTAGTCCAATGGCACCTCTCTAATGGGGAAAACGTTCACAATATCAAATACTGGAAGTTAGGAAGCAAGATTTATTTACCATGGATGAATCTTTTAAGTTAAAAACACACATCCTACGGTTTTGGAGCAGCTCTTAAAAATGGCTGTGAAGCAAAACATTGATATCAGCTTCACTCAAAAGAAGAGGTGCAGATAAAGAAATCAAGGAAGCATTACCGGTGAGGAAAGGTGGAGTACTTGGTCATCGGCACAGTAACGATGTTCATCCGCGCATTGGCGGAGGACTTGACGATAGCATCCACCACCTCCTTCGCTTTCCCCACCCCAACTCCCACCTGCCCCTGCTTGTTCCCCACAACAACAATGGCCCTAAACGACATCTTCTTCCCTCCCTTCACCACCTTCGTCACCCTTCTAACCTGCACAACCCTCTCCTCGAACCCATCGGCCACCTTTTCCCTCTTCTTCCTCCCAAGCAGACTGCTCGTCTTTTTCAATTTGGCGTCCATGACGTAAATGTCGTTCCCGAGGACGCTTTCGCCACTGTAGGCCGGCCCGTATAGCTCCTCGTAGCCGGCAGCGATCTCCTCCTCAGTCTCCGGCGGAAGCTCGTCGAACGCGGGTGGGGGGACGTAGCCTTCGGGCCGCTCCGGTGGGTCAAAGGTGACGATATTGTCGGAGTCATCGTTGTAATAGAAGGTGGTCTCAATTTCGCCGCCGGATGTGGCGGCGGGGGGCGGAGCCGATGCGGATAGGCGTAGGGGAGAGGGCGGATGGGTTAGGAGTCGGGGGAGGAAGGAGGTGGATGGAGTGGAGGAGGATGCCGATGAGGAGCGGGAGGAGCGGAGAAAGAGAGAGGAGAAGGAGGAGAGAGCCACGGCAGAAGCCATGGCTAGAGCTTTCGGTGCTAGAGAAAGTGGAAGAACCGAAGTAGTGAGATAGGGAGGTGTTTTGTGTTTCTCTCTCTATTCTATCTTCTCTTGCACGAGTGGGATTCTGGCCACGGGGCGGTTTGAGCATTGTTATTAGTAAATCGTATATTTTGAAAATAATTATTAGTAAAAAAAATGTTATTAGCCAATCAAAAAAAATTAAAAAATTAAAATTTTCTAGCATGATTTGACCATTTTCAAACATTGTTAAGCTAAAAATAGCCTCTTTCGGCAGAACAAAAATTCATTCAAAATATTGATGAGTTCGCTCTTTCTTTACATTATTTGCAAAACAAAGACGTTTGGTCACATTTCGCACTCAATCAATTAACTCATCACGGGATGAAAAAATAGTATCAGTTTGAAAATGAACTCCGAAATTTAACTGTAATTATAAACTAATAACACGTCCAATACCTACTTAGGGACTAACTAAGCTACAATATTTTCAAAAAAATTAACAATGTTCCTTAACCCGGTAGACTTTATGCATTCCGTCCATCCGCCATGATATGTTGTATCAAAATCTGAAGAAATCATAAACTTCCTAATGGTGGAGTTTCTAGAGGAGGAAGGAGCAAAGGAAGGGAAGCCTACATTCAAGAACCCTACATTCAAGCACCCTATATCAGATCGGGTAAAAGCTAAACCCAGGTATGTCATTACCTAATCCAAGCCGCAAGCGGAGGTGACGCGGCGGTTTCCGGCGGAAAAGGCCTCGGTAGCGCGGCGGTTTCGCGGCGGAAGTTGCCTCGGTGGCGCGGCGGTTTCGCTGCGGAAGTGGCTTTGGTGGCGCGGAACGCAGCGAGGAAGTCACGGCAGGCAGCGAGTTGGAGAGGAAACCAGGAGTCGGGAGGCGAGGGTTTGAGTACACGGATGGGAAATAGAGAGTTTGCTAATAGAATGATTTTAAGATTGAATTAATGGAGCTGAAAATCTTGAACCCGGTTTATTTTGGTTTGCTAATAGCTAAATGAGGTTTGTTAATAACAATGTCCTTTTTTATTGGTTTGGTGGAAAAATGTCGACACGGAAAAAAACTCTTTAGTAAAACTTCTTTTTTTCCATTCTCAACGCTTCAAAACGTCATTTTTGATCTTCAACGTCAAAGCTGCTCCCTTCCTTCATTCCCACCGCTCCATTCTCACAGCTCTCATTCTCAACGCTCTAAAACGCCACCGCCGAAACAAACGGAGACAGATATCTCGACTAAAAGCTTGCTTGCTCGGCCCTGTCTTTCTGCAAACTCAGACAAGTCCTTGGGGTTGTGCCGCTTATGAAGACCGCGACCATTAAATTGGTGGCTGCTCCAACTTGATCTACAGGGCTTGGAGTTGGACATTTCTTTTCTGGCCGACTTTAACCAAGTATTATTCCACCATATTCCTAGAGAGTCCAATCGGCTTGCGGGCTATTGCACGAAATATGGAAGAATTTGTAATTTACTTTGGCGTGACGTAGAACTTGCTACACCCGAGTTCTGGAACTTGTCCAAGAGGACTTGGATAGCATGGTTCCAATGAAGTTGTATTTTGTTTCTTTTCCTTTAAGTACTGCATATGCAATTGGAGGCGAGCCTTAGCAAAGTTACCCAATGCAGTTTGGTGTTTTGTGTAGTTGCTTGAAGCAGGGTGTTTTCTATGTGTAGTTGATGATGTACCTAGATGATGCTTTGTGTAGATGGTGATGGTGTTTAAAATTCAATTATGAGTGGTATTTGTTGTGTTAAGTTTGGCCTTTCAAAGATATGTGAATCATTTTCAAAGAACCACCTAACATGTTTGAAAATGATTAAGATAAAAAGCTGCCTAACCGACTTTTGTCTACTCGCATGGTTGTATAAAGGCAGGCAAGCTAATTGAGATAACACCACAAAAGAAGTCGGAGTCATTTCTTGAAGACTGGCTAAGAGGTGAGATGGTGTTGTGGCGGCCTGTACATTACAAGACGACAAGTTGCAAAACTTGTCAAACAAGATTTTGCTAGAAATGTCTCTACATTGTCACACCCTGGGATTTCGTCGAGATTGTTGATATGGTCACATTCAGAGAACTAAACAAAAGCTCGTTAATGGAAGTCTTTTGGATAGTTGTAAAACTATTTCGGTAGGAATAAAAATGTCAGGATTGTGAGAGATGTGAAGGACCACGATGTATTTTCTAACAAGGTATTTAAGGAAATTTTGTGCAATATAAATGGCAGTTGAAGACCTCATCAAATAGTGGTTCAAAACTTTGTAATTTAACGTTACCAACCTATATTGGCTGTGACAACTTAATTGAGGTCGACCAGTGACTGAGTGTGAATTATTAGGGTGCACCTAGCCTATACTTAACTTACAAGAGCAAATTGGATTCATATGGCCAAAAGTGAGAGAACTCATTTAGGCCTCAAACAAATCCATTAGATGCGACCGTAGTTTGATTAGATTTGGGTACAATCTAAGAGAGTTCGCTAAGATGTTCCTAGACCATCGTGCTAAGATTTGATCGTCGTCATTCGGTGGTGTTAGCAAATATAGTTAGTCTCAATTATTTCAAAAATTAGATACTAAATTGACGAGTAATCTTGCAAGTATGTTATAAGTTTCGACTTCTCGACTCAATTATTTCAAAACTAGATGCTAGATTGATCACTTTAAGCGTACGTGCTACGGTCGTGGTCCTGAACACGATAGTTACAAACTCTCATCTACTTCGCGCGGTATTTTATTTCGATGAGTTTGAAGAAAAACACTATTGTCACGAAATATACGTTCACGAACCATAAAAATGGATAGAAATAACATCGAGTCATATAAGGAGGACCAAAGGCCGGAGCATTGTTGAGCTGGCACATATAATCGTCGACACGTGTGGTTCGCACGTGCAAGATTGGTCGGCTGCTTGGCCCCTTTCCGTCGAGAGGCAGAGAACCGTTGGGCTAGGTTTCTCCCTCTGCACGGAGTCACCGCGATTTCAAAAGAGAAAAATTCGACCGTTGGAGTAAAGACCGTTTCGATCTACCTAAATAATCCACCATTGTAAAGAAGTAAAGCGTTTAATGCTCTCCCCCCGACTCCGACTGCACTCCGTCGCCCCCCGAAACCCTTGCAGCCCTAGAAACCCTGGAAGTTCTTCTTCCTCTCTCTACAATGGCGACCAATCTCCAGGTTGACGAGACCTTCGAGTTCTGCGCCCCTCGCTTCTTCGATTTCCTCAACGAGGAGACTGAGGAGCAGATCCGTGAGGCCGAGCGGTGGTTCGAAACCTCCCTTAGCGACGCCCCTTCCCGTATGTTCCCTCTTCTCCTTTCACATTCCGTACTGCTCGTCAAATTTTAATATCATATGCTGCAATGCTGTACTTTGTGATTCTCTAATCAAGAAGAAGATTGTATCCTGCTTTCGCGGGTCATCCGACGATGAAATTCTTAGTTTTCTTATGTTTTAGCACGAACTATTTGTTTCAAATTCGCTCAAGTTTGGGCTGTAGTGGATCTTGGTATTTCTTATTGGTTCAGAGCACGGATGTTCCTCTCATGTATTTTTTTTTAATATTTATTATCAAACAATGGCTAATCGAAGCTTTCTTTTATTTGGGTAGCTTTCATGCCGAAGATTAAAGTAGGTAGATCCGTTAAAATCGATGGTCCTTGCGACTTCGGAGACATAGAAAAAAATCATAAGGTGATTCTCTGAACCAAGACCTATCTCCGTTAATAAATTCTTAAAGTGAATATTTGAATGGTCTTTGAATACAAAAGGCAATGATTGAATTTCTGTACTTCCATTTATAGGAGACAGAGATAGCAGAAGCTTGTGAACAGGGAGTTGAGAAAGTATCCAATTTCAAGTGAGAAAGCGAGTTTTCTTTAGTCTCAGTGTTGATTGTTCTTTTGACACTTCTTAATTTCATTGCATGCGCTTGTTTTGACACAGTGTTTGCGAGCAGCAGATGAACATGGAAGTAACTGATGGAAAGGGTTCATTTGGATTTGTGAGTGCTCTATCCTTATATCTTTATACAAGAAGGACTAGATTAGACACACATTTAGAAAGTGTGAGCTTTTACTCTTAGTTCTAATCAAACTCATTGCGTGCTCTCAGGCTTCTGATGCCAAACTCTGTGAAAGTAATACGGTTTATCAAGAAGAGAAGAGGTCTACACCTCTAGATAACATTTACTCAGACTTTCTTTTTGAACTTAACCAAACAGTGTCTGGCTTATCATCATCTTCTTTTTATCCTAATTGCAGCTCATCAGAAGAACTCTGCCTCAAAAGCGACACCACATTTACATTTCCTGTTCTTGATGTGGATTCAGCCCCAGGTACTCATTGATTTCCTCTCCACCACCCCTTTCCTCAAATATGATGCTGATTTTTTTATCAACTAAGCAGGTCCAGCCAATAAAGAATTGATGAATTCCAGTGTAGTGGCATCAATTAATCCCGAATGTTCTACCCCCAAAGTTCAAATTGCCTCCATTAAAGAAACAGTAGTTCCAATGGGTTCGAACAAGCAAACTGCGAAAAAAACAGCTAGCTTGATTAATCAATATTCACGCTTGAAGCCTATTAACCGCACTCCTGCTCAACCTCCTAAGAAGAGTTTTAGCAAGTTAGTGGCAAAAGCTTTATAGTTTTTTTTTGTAAAGTATGGTTGCATTTTTGCCATCTATAATTTTTTCTTCATATTAACAGGTGTCCTGGTAGTATCCATGCAAAAAATGCTATAGCAATTGACATTTCTCAAGAGAACCAAGCCATAAAGAGGCAGAAACTGGATGACGAAAGATCCAAAAAGGCAAGTTTGGTTCAACGTGCTTAAGGCTCCGTTTGGCAAGGCGGGGGGAGGTCACGAGCATGGTGGTTATGAACCGTTGTTTGTGAACACCCGACCTCACCTAAGGAACTTCATCCACTTTTATGTTCAAAACTACTTTTCTTTTTTGATGGCGGTCATAACAGTTGTCAATCCAAACATGCATTCTATGACAGTGGTGTTTTTGTCCAAACTCACCGGAGCTAAAACTCCGCTCCGTTTGGCACACGGCGGTGGAGGTCGTGAACACCCGACCTCTCCTAAGGAACTTCATCCACTTTTATGTTACTTTTCTTTTTTGGTGGCGGTCATAACCATTGTCATACCAAACATGCATTCTATGATGGTAGAGTTTTTACCCAAACTCACCAGAGCAAAAAACACCATGCCAAACGGAGCCTGAGATGTCATTGTAATATCTATCAAATACATTATGTTAGGTTCAATAAGATTATGCCTAACGATATCTTTATGTTGAAGTTTGTAATTTTACATATGACTTAAAAGATGTCAATATTTTAGGACAAACATTATTTAGAAAGAAGTTATTTAAATATTTCTCACTTAAATTGCTTACATTTTTAAATAACATCATATGCATTGCAATTCATGTGATGACAGAATCGCTCCGAACATTTCATTTCTAAAATTTCTTATTCATGATTGTTTTATTATAATCGTATGCTTATGTTTCCCTCAGATACACAATGTTAAACTTCCAGTGTTGCTGCACAAGTCAAAGCCAGGTTTATGTGGAGGAAATGAATTTATTTCAGACTTTAAAATTCATCACGAGCAGCGGAAGGTGAATTATCTTTTGATATGAATGTACTTATATGAAATAGAAATTGGTCTCTTCATTTTGCTTTCTTTAATCTAACAGATAGCTTAATTTTTGTAATAAATATGTCTAGCACAAAATCAAAAAAATAATGTCTCTTGATGTCATATCGTTCCCACGGGATTGTGCACGGCGGAAGTGTGGTCGAGCATGGCAAAGCGATGTGGGATGTCGAGCAAGGAACGAGTTTTGTTGGCGCCATATACTGTGGATGGGGATGTTCAGTGATAATAAAGCACTTACACAACTGCACACTGTTCACCGAGACGGCGAGCAGTGGGGGCACTATCGCTTCCGCATGGGGCCCACCATGCACTTTCACGGTCCTCATAATAAGACCATCAAGAGCATATAAGCCATCTGATATTTGCATGAGAGAGGGGGAAGAGAGTGTGTGAAGTGATTTTTTTTCCTAAACCTACACAGACAACTATGGCATAGGGGGAGAGAGGGATGACCCATGTTAGAGAGTAGTATTTTTAAGCTTTTTTATTCTTTATTTTTAATCTCTAAAATAATGTTGCAAAATATTTTTTTTGCTTCTTTTTCAAATTTGTTGTACGGGCGGAGCCCGTGGGCCACCGCCCAAAACTTTCACGGATGGCCGAAGCTCATTTGTAATCAAGACCAATCATGCATGGGCTTAGATTCGTGCATGATTAAGTATATTTATATATACCTATTAGTCTAAGCTGAAAATTGAATATTGAAATTTCGTACAGGAAGTGGAACCATACATTTCTACGGCGGAGATGGTTAAGAAATTCCAATCTAGAACCAGAGAAATTGAACTCCCTAGATCATTTTCTAAGGTTTGAAATTGACTACCTCCGTAAGGTTTTAAATATTTGCTCTTAAAATGCTTCTGCAGTAATCTCTTTTTTATTCAAAAATTATATTGATGGTTGCAGATTTAGAAATATTTTATTCTTACAATATCGAATTTCATTTATTTTTTATTCACATTCTATCAGTTCTCCTGAATCCATAAAATAATCAATCATGCATTTCTTACATTCTCGTCAAGTTTAAGAGCATGGGCGAAACTTTTTCAATTGTAGTTATAGTTATTAATTTTAACAGTCATGTTTGTGAAATTTATTATAGTTGCATCACTGGATGCAACTTGGTGGCATGCATCAAATATCTCCCTTTTCTTATTTGTGTATATTGCATGGTTGAAACTTTTTACATTTGTGGATGAGTCGTGTTATAAGTTATAACAATACAGTCAACCAGTTATTATGTATCGTCATAGGCTAGTTCGATCTAATTTTGATTTGAGCTCGATCCGAGTGAAAAAAATTCTTCCAATTTCAAACAATCGTTAATTCAACATTCATACTATGCTTGTGCATATTTAACTCATATAACTTTCAATTAAAATCGACTTAGCTTGATTGGATCTACTATTAGATCCTATTTTGATCCAAATTTGTATGTTTATATCAGTGCTTAGCAATAGGATTAGAGATTTATTTATTTCATTAAAAAAATTTAAATATATATGATAATGTCTTGATAAATCACTTGTTCTTAATCAGGATATGGTTGCCATAAATATCATCAAATATCAAAGATATTCTATGTTAACACGATTCGATCTATGATTAAATCCTATTATGACCCAAATTCATAGCCTTTTGCAGGTCTTCAAATATTGAATATGCATGTCTTTATAAACCACTTGTTTCTAATGAGGATATGGTTGCAGATAGCTCTATATCTATGAACTTAGCAGTGGGAATGATTTGCTTTTTTTACTGTTTAAATAACAATTACCTATATGATATTCTCTTGATAAATCTCTTGTTCCTAAATAGGATTTAGTTTCCTCTACGGTTCTTAAAATGAGGCCAAAACTCACCTTGACAAGGCCAAAAGAACCTGAGTTTGAGACAGCCCACCGTGTTCGAGCTATAAGGATTAAGAGCTCAGCTGAGCTCGAGGAGGAGATGCTGGCCAAGTTGCCCAAGTTTAAAGCCCGGCCCTTAAACAAGAAGGTCAGATAATTTATCTATTCTTAATTTCTGTCTATTTTTGTCTCTTTTCGAACTACGCACAATATGACATTTTGACCTTGTCCACAGATTCTTGAAGCTCCATCTTTGCCAGCACTGCCCAGAAGCGCTCCACAACTACCTGATTTCCATGTAACTAACTGATAGATTCTATGTCTCAATGATTTTTAAAAAAAGAGAGAAATTTGTGAAATTTACTTAATCTTGATCTGATGATATCTTTATTATCGATTTCATAGGAATTTCACTTGAAGACCATGGAGAGGGCAAATCAACATGCTGAAACGGCCTCTGTTGCCCCTTCGGTAGAAGCTGCTTCTCTGGTATAAAACTTGTATTGATTATTTTATTTAGTAGAAGCTGCTTCTTGGTTGATTTATTTTAGTTCCTTAATGCTGAGTGATGTTTGCTCTGTGACTGGACCAGTGCAAATCCTTAAAGCTTACTGAATTAAGACCTCCTGTTCTTGAAACTTCTCTGCGTGCGCGACCAATAAGGTTTGAATCGAAACTATATCGAATCTTCTTTTACCCAAAAAAAAAGTTGTACCATTCACCTATGATTTGTATGGCAGTATAAAGAGTTCACAAGAATTGGAACTAGAGGAATTCAAAAAGATTCCTAAATTTAAGGCTAGGCGACTCAACAAAAAGGTTTGTGTGGTCATCGGTTGTTACATGCATCGGTGAAAAATGCTAAATACGCGAGAGTTGCGCCGGTTTTGAGTTTGAAAGAGGCTTTTTTCTCCGAGATATGAAATCGCCCATAAAGGCGATTTGTAACTTTGGGATATCCATCCACCTCATTCGAGCTTAAATCTTGCTGAAGCCTCTCCTTATATTAGGATTAGGGTGGATTTTGTTGTTATTCCTATTAGATGTCTCAAAGTAAAGCAAAATGCAGATTTTTGAAAGCAAGGGAGATCTTGGATTGTTTTGCCAATCTAAACCACAAATTACCACTCCACAAGAGTTTCATTTTGCCACAAATGATAGATTGGGTCCACCTTCAACTATGGTAGACCTTTTTGACAAGGTATGTATTATGTTAAGAAGTTTTTTTTACAACATCATATCTGACATATTCTATATAGTATATAATAAGGAAAGAGCAGGAGAGAGAACAAATAGTGCATACCTCTTTGGCAAGGTGTATATAGCTCCATATATAGTATAAGGGAACAAGGAGGGGAGAAAATATGTATATGCATGAGGTTCCAATTGGAACTTCCTCAATTTAATACTTTTTTTACTTCTAATGAGTTTTCTTTCCTATTTAAAGTGCTATTCATGTACTTTTCAAATTCTGGAAAATATGTAGATGCATTGACTGAGGCTAGTTTTTGCCTAGTTAAGACAATTTTCTATCCTTTCCAGCTTTCACTACAATCGGAATCGTCTTATCATAGCCAACAAGATCATCCGAGACTCACAAAACCAAATCCTTTCTATCTCCGTACAGAGGTTTGCTTTAGTAAATAGAGTTAAAATCATAAGTAAGATCTTCTTGCTCTACCATGACATTTTCTTAATATGTTTTCAGGAGCGAGGACACGAAAAAGAGAAGTTGTTTACACTTCAAATCTTACAAAAGGAGTTTGAAGAAGAGAAGGCCCGGATTCCTAAGGCTAACCCTTATCCTTACTCTACAGATTATCCTGTTGTAAGATCCTCTTTCATTTATTAAACTAATAATGTTTTTTAAAACTATATAGACATCATCATGACTATCATATCCTCATCCCAACTTTTTGGAGTTGCTTTTCTATGTATATTCTATTTTGATGTATTTCTTCTCTTAGATGCCACCAAAGCCACAGCCTAAACCTTGCACAAAGCCAGAGCTTTTCCACCTAGACAGCCTGATCAGACATGAAGAGGAGATGCAAAAACAGATGGAAGAAAGGGAAAGGATGGAGAGAGAAGAGGCGGAGAGAAGGATTTTCAAAGCACAGCCTATAATAGTAGAGTAAGCATCAAATTGTATTATTTACACATTTTTTCACATATAAATGTATTTCCAGTTAACATTTTGAATTTTAACACCATGTATGTCTTTGTGGCAGAGATCCAATTCCACTTCCAGAGAGACAAAGGAAGCCTCTCACAGAAGTACAAGAGTTTGTGTTGCATGTGGATCATAGGGCTGAAGAAAGATCTGAATTCGATAAGAAGGTAAACTTGAATGTTAATTATTGCTATAAATATGGTTTTATATGACAATGAAACTGCCTTTATGAAGAATTAGGATATAAATGCTGGCATAAGTTTTTAAAGTCAAAGTTAGAGTATAGTATCCTCACATTCATGCAGCCTTGTGCATTTAATATATATCATAGAGCCGCATCTCTACCTACAACCATTGGTTTTGTTTTTGATGCATAGGTTCTAACCAGATTCAGACTAGGCCTATGTCTAAAGACCCACTTCCAAGTTACCTAATTAAAAAAAACTGATGTTTGATATCAATTCCCACGCCCGACGCATCCGTTTCAAGCACGAACTCCTTGTTGAAATCAGGGAGGGTGAGGACCGGTGTGGTCGTCATATCCCCCTTGAGGGACTGGAAAGCCTCCTCTGCCTCCTTCTGTCATAGAAAGACATCCTTCTGTAATAACTGAGTCAATGGTCACGCAATCTTGCCATAATCCTTCATGAAACGCCTGTAATACCCTGTGAGGCCCAGAAATCCCCGTAAGGCCCGGATTGTACGAGGGCGTGGCCATGACCATGTCACCCTGGCTCCTGTCCGTACCATGCTGGCCTCCTTTGCTCTGTAGGGTCAAGCGGTGTGCCCGGATGCCCTTGGTGATGCAATCCGCCCGTTGGTAGGGGCTGGCCGCCCCACGGAATGTCGGTTCTGTAGCTCCCTGTTGGGACGTAGCCGCGCGGATGTGGAAGGAGACCACCCACACCCCCTGGTGGCAGTATCGGACCCCCAGGAGCCCGTCCGACGCCTCCTGGGTCCTCGCCGACTCGTCCCCAAGGCACGCGCCCAGCGTCGTACTGGCCCTTGGTGATGCAATCCGCCCGTTGGTAGGGGCTGGCCGCCCCACAGAATGTCGGTTCTGTAGCTCCCTGTTGGGACGTAGCCGCGCGGATGTGGAAGGAGACCACCCACACCCCCTGGTGGCAGTATCGGACCCCCAGGAGCCCATCCGACGCCTCCTGGGTCCTCGCCGACTCGTCCCCAAGGCACGCGCCCAGCGTCGGACTGGGACGGTCCTGCGCGAAGCTCCGCGGACCCCCCAGCCTCCCGCTACGCCCCCCGCTCTGACCGATCCTGCGCCACAGCGGCCTTGGCCTGCCGTCTGCCGATCCGGAAGCCTCGCCCATTTGCGTGGGCCCTACCTGATGCGACCCGGTCGTTTCTAGGGCCGGGCCATGCGCTAGTTGTCGCCTTCCCTTTCAAAATTTGAGATAACAATGCCTTGATTTCTTCCATGCGGGCGCCTATCCGTTCATCTTTTCTTCGATGGTTGCCACCGTATCCGTCAATCCAACGTAATTTTCCTCTTGGGTTTCCAACCGGTTGATCTCCTCTTGCGAACGAGTGGTAACCATGGTCGTAGGAACGATGCTCTGATACCAAATGTTAGGATGTTAGGGGGGAAAAGGGAAAATAAAGAGGAATTAGGGTCCAAGGAGGAAAGAGAGAAATACCTGAGAAATATCCATATGCCCAACCAAGAGAGAGCCCCGAGGTATATATAACCCCAGCCTTAGAGAGAGCCATGCTTTTTAATGAGTGGGGTGGGTTCAGCCCCGCTGCCGCTTGCACTCTCCTTCTGCGGCGCACATAATGACGCCTTGAGAACCGTGCCATGTTCGGGGGCATAACAAATTACATGTTAGAGAACATTGAAGTTTGATTTATATTTTTAGTATAAATATCATGTAAAATATTATAAAATTGATTTGATTTACAACTTTAACATGAATATCCTGTAAATCTAAAAATGATTAATTGCCAAAAATGTCTTATGAATAAGAACTTCTGGTTTTTATTACTGCAATTAGGCAGGTTGTGTAATTTAGTTTAGAGCAACGAAAAGTTTATAACAGAACAAACTACAAGTTCTTTGTTCACAAGTTGGGTATGATACAAATGAGAATGTTAACATGAATATCCTATCAATCATGTTGAGCTGATCAAAGTGCTAAAAATCCTAAGATAATATTTTTTTACAAAGATTTCATTTTTTCCACTATGCATCCAATTTGCGACTGCTTGAATGATCAAAGTTTTTGAACGTTAATGCTCTCTTTGCAAGAATATCCTGTAAGAGATGGACAATAATCACATTATTAAATTGTAAGAGATGTACAAACAAGTTTTAGAAAGATGGTTATCGTGCAAGGAGTACAATACACTAGTTCTACATGCAACCACGGTTTGACAAGTAGTGTACAAACAAGTTTTTATTAGTACTATGTAATTATTTAGAAAGATGGTTGACATTGCAACATGCAATAGAATTAGAGTTGATAGAGAGAGAGAGGGAGAATGATCATATTAGAGAAATGATGGTATGAATTACATGAATATGCAATAGAATTAAAGTTGATAGAGAGAGAGATGGTCATATTAAAAAATGATATGATCATTAATTGAAGGAAGTGTAGAAAAACGGGGGTGCCGAGAAGAGAGGTTCGAATGCAAAACAGAAGATAAAAAAACACAGAAAACACACAGATTTAAGAGGTTCACCCAAAACCGGGCTACGTCCCCTATCCCGCCTCCTTCACCTTCTTGTATTCACCAATAGAGATTACAAAACATACAAAGTTACAAGGATCAAAACCGATCCTACCTTGCACCCTTCTCTTTGGACAAGAAACGGAGGAACCACCGCCGGAAACGCCTCTCCACGAACTCCTCATAGACGCCTCCAAATGCTCTCAGCCGAACACCGCTGAGACGAAAAACCTTAACCCTAGAACCGGGTTACACGCCTATAAATAGACCACGGAACTGAACACAGGATATCCGCGCACCCGGTTAACATGAACCGAAAATTTGGCTCGGGGCCGTTGCCCCCGAACCCCCACCCGCTGACCGCCGTCGGGGGCTCGCCGCCCCCGAACCCCCGCGTTTGCTGGTACTTCAGTCATCGGAGAGAGTCACGCTCCGACGTCTCTAAGCTCACGTGGGCTAACCCGGTGTGAGAAACAAGAGAGCCGGAAGTGTTCCCCAACTCCAACAGAAAGATGGTGGTTCATAATCTTAGATAGACATAAGTTAGAAGAAACAAAGTTTGAAATTATACTCCCTTGAAAATAGAGTATAAAAAAGTCTCAAGCGCGCACTTAAGGGAGTCTGTTGATGCATGGTATCAGAACATGCTTGACTCAGTGGCACATTCCCCCACATCACCCAAATAAAGTAAAAAAATAAAGTTTACATGGCCAAAGACCTCTTCTCATAGGACTCATGTAGCCTTGTGCACCATGGGATCTAACCTGCTACACTACAAAATAAAGTTTACATGGCACATTTTCTATCACTCTGATAGAAATAAAGGGAATTTCATCTGATGCTTTGCAGATGAAACAAAAAGAGCTGAGTGGCAAAAGAGCTAGAGAAGAGCAGGAGAATGCAAAGACGGTAAGCATCTCTGTAGATTGTGTTTTAAATGTTTCTCTCATTTATTGTTCACCTCCACACTTTCTCTTATCCATGTTTCTGTATATTGACATATAGATTGAAGAAGAGAAGGAAATCAAGCATATGAGGAGAACAATGGTCCCACATGCCAGGCCCGTTCCCAAGTTTGACAACCCATTTCACCCTCAAAGGTACTCTCTCTCTCTCTCTCTCTCTCTCTCTCTCTCTCTCTCTCTCTTGTTCATGATCATGATGATAATACAAATAATCAGGTCAACGAAGGAAAAAACAAGGCCCAAATCGCCGAACCTGCTTGTGAGACAAAGACAGCAGAACAGAAGGCCTTCTCTTCACTTGAGATGATAGTATGATTAGATATACTTGTTCAAGACTACTTGAACCAGTTGGTTGCAAGGTAGTTTATACTCGTGTTCTAAGAGATTTTTCATTTTGATTCCAATTTATTTGCATTTCATGATTACTCTCTAGCAATGTTGAAGAACCCTAACAACAATTATGTTTTTCATTTTCTTCCAAGTCATTGGCTTGCCTAGATTTTTTTTTCTTAGGGTTTAAACTGTATAATCACATGTGTTGATAAATTCTTTTTTATTTTGTTTAGTTCGTGAAATTTGGTGAAATTCTAAACTCCTTTACGGCCATGAAAAACTTCTCTGTACAATTGAATCAATAGCCCCGCCTATTTGGTGAGAAGTTAACATAACAAATAGTTTCTTTGAACCATAACATTTCAATCAAATTGGTGAGAAATTAAAATAACAATTAGTATACATACACTTTCAATAAACTTTTAAATCATTTCTTCCTTAAAAATGGTAATCTAAAATTTTTTTACAATCATTTATTCCCTTAAAATTGTTTAAAAAAAGATTGTATATAACTTCAAATTAGTATAACAAAGGTTAGCTAGCATATGTACTTTTGTTATTGGTGATTTTTTATAATAAAGCGATACATGTGCATGATACTTGTAAGTAATTGAGAATGAGAATATAAATGATGAGGATATGTCATCTAGAGTTTACACGGTGGTTTGATACACTTTGTTAAACTATAATTAGCCAATGATGTTGTAGTAAAAAAATTGATGTCTAAGTTGAGAGTTGTAAAAATGAAAATGTCGAGAAGAATGTATATTGTTATTGCAGCTGCTAGTAAAGATGGATGTTTAAGAATGCTTCTTAATGACGAGCTTTCAATAACTGTGTACATGTAACCGCCGCAGGTGTTTCTTCTGGTCCTCTGACTTGTGTTTGTCATCTTAGTTGTGTTATTGATGATCTCTAACAAGCATTGTGAGCTTAATTTTAACGTTTTCATCAACTTCTTCTTATTGATGACTTTAGAAAGAGCCTTGTTGATTATTTCACGTTATATCATCTTACTGTATGTTGACGACATATATTAATACCGTGGATGATGTTGCTACTATCAGACACATTTTTTGGGCTCAATTTTAGATAGCATACCTTGAATTTCTTCATTAGTTTTTAGAGTTTTAGGTTGCATTTTCATTTCATAATCATCTTCTTTCTTAACAAAATACATATATTCTTCAGCCAGCTACTAATACACTTAATGTGAAGCTATCATATCTTTATGAGTCATTTTTATTTTTTGACTTGGTTTGTGAGTCTACAATGTAGATCTTATGAGTTCCACGACATCTTTGTGTTTGTACATCTCTTCGGAGCTTAGACTTATCTCATTGTTCAAACACGGATTAATTTTTTGACTTGGTTTGTAAGTGTGTCTACAATGTAGATCTTATGATTTCCACGACATCTTTGTGGTACCTTCGCTCGATCTTTGTTATTTTCCGCAATCATGCCTCCATCTCTTCGGAGCTTAAACTTATCTCATCATTGTTCAAACACGGATTAATTTTTTGACTTAGTTTGTAAGTGTCTACAATGTAGATCTTATGAGTTCCACGACATCTTTGTGGTACCTTCGCTCTATCTTTGTTATTTTCCACAATCAAGCCTCCATCTCTTCGGACCTTAGACTTATCTCATTGTTCAAACACGGATTTTGCATTGTCTATAACTCTTCCCTCGTGATCTTTTGGAACAATAATCTGCAACCAACAGTTTCCAATCTAGTAGTTGGGCAGAGCATCGAGTGATGGCTGACATGATCTTTCTGCTACAAAATATGAGTGACTAAACCGACACACCTCTCTAGCAGAACAGATTACACCCGATCTAGTAGTTGGGCAGAGCATCGAGTGATGGCTGACACGTTCTTTCTGCTACAAAATATTAGTGACTAAACCGACACACCTCTCTAGCAGAACAGATTACAATATGAGTGACTGAACATTAATCCAATTTGTGTGTAAAATATTTGAGTGACTAACAGACGCGCCTCTCTAGCAGAACGGAAGCATTGTTTTCACATTAAACATAAATCCAAATTTCTTGTGAGCGTGCCAAATATATTGAAGTTTGATGCCATTGTGGTACATCGAGAATGCAAGTTTTTATCAGATATTCCTGCCTTACATCTCTTCCAAGGAACAACAACAACAGCCTTTTCGCAAAGATTTAGGCTCGGTCACAATTTCATTTCTTTCTTTTCAAATTCTCGCTTCTCTGTTCACTGCGAGTTTGAAGCGGATATCATATATAGTAATTTATTCAAACTTTGTGACCATGATTTATACCCAATTTAAAGTATTGTATACAAAGATATCATTCTGCCAATGCTAGTGTATAAATATGCAATGAATAATAAATATTTTATATTTATATTTAGCTAATAATAAAATAAATAGCACTTTGAAAACTCCATCGACGCAAAATTTCCAAGGGACATGCATAAAAAATTACATTATTTGTTTTTCATGGTGTCTGCTCTATTATTTTTTTAATTAAAATAAATATTTTGTGCCTTGTCTAATAAGAAATGAAAGCAACGGGTATGGGATTCATGTATACAATCGTACCACCAAGGGCAGTGGAACGTCGAGGCGTGACACTATTGCGGCCAGGCACGGGGCCAAATTTTCTGTGCGTTGAGCGCATACTGAGCATCCTGTGGCTGTGTATTTTCTTGCAATATTGCAGTTGTAACGTTAAATACAGTCGTAAAATGGGCAGTATTTGTAGTTGTTAATACAGTTGTAAAATGAATTAAAAAAACACGCACAAAACATATACATATTAGTACTTAAAATACGTGGATCAATATTCCGTAATTTATTTTATGAAAAAATAAAGAAATGTAAGTTTTGTTAGTGTTTTTTTCTACTTTACAATTGTATTAACAGTTGCAAATACGGTCCATTTTACGATTATATTTAATGTTACAATTGTAATATTGCAAGAAAATACACACCCGCGGGATACTCTGTATGCGCTCAATGCACAAAAAATTCTCCCCGAGCACGGAGGCCCCCCTCTCTCGTACATTTTCTATAAACAGTTATTTGTTGTACAAAATAACAAGTTATAAATCTAATAATATAAATATGATGATTATCTAATATTATAAATTGTAATTATTATAATACTGTAATAAATGTAATTTATAAACATTTATATTTTTCTAATTCAGTTTATTTTTCTTTTATTTTTCTCACTTATTTATATACGAGTGATAGGCACGGGTTCCGCCCCTACATCCAACCGCGAAGTACCCAGCCAAGGCATTGCCCCGGTGCGACGCCGCACCCGCTGCTCGCAAACCCCTGAGTGTTATGCTTGTCACTGTTGGGATATAACGCGGAAACTATCCCCTAGGCGCAACCAAATAAATACAGGATATCCAAGAACTGAAACCGAACAAAAATCTCTGCATAAATAAATAATATAACTGCAATGATACAACATGAAAAAAATGTACCGACGTCCGTTACAGAATACACCGCGGTGAGTCGGACTTGCTCGATCCGCGGGAGAGATAATAATCTGGACTGCAATCCGCTAGCACAGCGGACGCACAAGGTTCACCGAACCTTCACCGTCGACGTCCGACGTTCAACCGCACCACCACCGTAGAAGCACCGTCAAGGCCACTGTCCTCCCGCAAGCCTTCTCCGCCACGCCCGCGCCGCCGGAGAGAAACTCCGTCAAGGCCACTGCACCACCGCAAGCCTTCGCCTCTACGCCCGCGCCGCCATCGTCTCCTCACTTTGCCGCCATCGCACCGTGTTGCACCAATGACAACCACCGGCGGAACCTCTACAAGGGTCTCCCACCCCTCGCGGCACCAAGAGCAAAACGACGGCGGCGACGGCGGCTCTTCCCTCCAACGCTAGCAACAGGCGGCTGTTTCTCCTTCGTAAAACAATGCTGGCCAGTTCTCTCAAGGATGTACAGGCCGGCTTAAATAAGGCTTCTCAGCGGTTAACAAATAAAAACAAACAGCCGGCCGCCGTTATGAATACAGTCGGCGGTTTCTACTTCTCCACGGTTTCACTTTTGCGGGGTCCACAATCCTTCCCAGAATATCAATATATAATATATATTGCCAATGTATGGCTGTCGTGGTTTCCAAATCCATGCAAGGGAGGACACACGCTCTCTCTCTCTCTCTGAAAAAGGATAGCCAATTAATGGCACGGTTTTTTTTTTCAAACCGTGTGGCATTAATTCTCTCTCTCTCTCCATCTATCTAGAGAGATAAACTACCATTCATGGCATTTCCAAATTGGAATCCAAACAAAAAAATAACAGTCACTCATTTTTGTCGTGTGCACATCGGTTTGTGAGCGGCAGAGAGATCACATTTTTATTATAGGTAGTGGACTTGTCTATGTGAGAGCAATTTTTTTAAAATTTTAATAAAAGCACATAAATTAAAGAAATTGAAAATTTTATAATGAATAGGAGTAAACTCGAAAAATTAAATGTTTCACCAAAGACAACTTTTCCCTTTTAATAGGTCACTATATGAGAACACATTTTTTAAAATATTAATAAATGCACATACATTAAAAAAAATGAAAATTTTGTAATAAAGCGGGGTAAAATTGAAAAATATGATGTTACACCAAAGACAATTTTTTCCCTTTTAATAGGCTATATGAGAGCTCATTTTGTAAAATTTTAATAAAAGCACATAAATTATAGAAATTAAAATTTTTGTAATAAAACGGGATAAAATCGGAAAATTGAATGTTTTACAACAACTTTTCACTTTTAATAGGCGATATATATTTGACTATTTATTGTATTCTATCTATACTCATGTACATAATAATGTTCTCTCTTCCTCTCCCTTTCTCCCTTTCTCCCTCAACTCTTCAACTCTTTAAAGCATGTTAAAAATAAAATAAAATGTAAAAAAAAACTAAAATGCTTATACTAAATGACTAAAATGTGGAATAGTCTATTATAGAAATATTTTGGGTGATACTATGACTATTATTATTATATAGTATTATATAAAAAAAGATGTCATCACCAAGAGCAGAGCCAAGCATTTCTCAAGCTATAAATACTCAAAAAAAGAGTATAAAAGTTATATTAAATAACTTGTCAAATCATTCTACATATCATATCAACAATAATATAGGTGATTATTATCCGCACTACAGTTTTGGCTATCCGCACTTTTTTTGTATGAGTTATTACGTGCCTTTTGGAGATACGTCTTGTGCATGCATTTTTAGGAAAAGTGATTAACACAAAAGTTGTAGATCTCATCGAGATCTACAACTTTCGTGTTGAACACTTTTCCTAAAAATGCATGCACAAGACGTATTGCCGCCTAATTGAAATATGTGCGTAACTATAGCGAATTTTTGGAAATACGCCTTGTACATGCATTTTTAGGAAAAATGTTCAACACAAAAGTTTTAGATCTCGTCGAGATCTACAACTTTCGTGTTGAACATTTTTCCCAAAAATACTTGTACAAGGCGTATTTTCAAAAGGCGCGTAATAACTCATACAAAAAAGTGCGGATATCCAAAACTGTAGTGCGGATAACAATCACCAAAACTAATTTTGAACATAAGAGTGGATAAAGTTCCTTAGGTGAGGTCGTACCTCCACGAACGGTAGTTCATAACACTGCATTCATGACTGTCACCGCAGTGTCAAACAGAGCCTATATATAATAAAAAAAGGTCTTTATTGTAATTTTATAAGACTTTAAAAGCCCATCTCATTCTAAGTAATTAAAAAAACTCATATTTCAAATTTATTTACATTATATGGATTGTAAATTGAAAATTATTTTTAAAATTTTAGAATTGACATCATACAAAGACATCTCTGTCTTAGAAATTGGGGGCCCGGCCGGGTTCTAAATGTCATGACTGAATATTTTTGAACAAGGGATCGATATCATACTATTCAGGGGCGGATTCGGATGGGGGCCAAAGGGACACTGACACCCTTATTTTTTCTGATTTGTAATATGCATGCCAAAATCTGTCTATTCGCAGACCAAATTTTACTATTCACAAATCAAACTCAGCTATGTGCATCCCCAAAATTAATTTTCAACCTTTGACCCGCCTACGCACTCCTGCTCAATATAACATTTTATGTACTACTGTGTTTAAAAAAATTTGTGCACCCCCTTTTGTAATTTTCTGAATTCGCCACTGATGATATTGGATGCTAGCAATTATCAGTAAATTCTAATGATAAATATTTTTTTTATTAATTATGATAGGAAAGAGAAATTTCATCTATGATATATCATTAAAAGTTTTTTTTTACTATTTATTTATTATTTTTCTCTCACATTGAAAAGGAAAGAGATACTAGAGGGAGAGGGTGAGAAGATGAGGATCATACTAATTAATTTATCAAGACATGTGAGCTGGCATGAAAAGGGCATGTCCGGCATAACAATTACTTTTTTAATAATATTAATGATATTTTATATTTATATTTATTATCAAAAGAAAGAGAATGGGTAGTTTCCACCTTTTAACTCTTTTGTTTAAATAACTTGGTCTTCTTTGACTTCATTGAAAGGCAAGTGCAAGAAGAAGTTTGATCGAGACTTAGAAAAACTTCACACAACTTGGTTCCGTTCCGACCATTGGATCTGCTTTAAGATCTGAGAGCGCATTCGACAATTTTTGTAATATGAGATTTCTGGTGGGGTCCACGCTCGAATCTTAACTTGCATTGGCTGAAACGGTTCGGGTCGAAATGCGTGTTCCCTGATAGTCCACTGGCCCGTAAGGGTAATTGGTCTTCTTTGACTTCATTGAAAGGCAAGTGCAAGAAGAAGTTTGATAGAGACTTAGAAAAACTTCACACAACTTGGTTCCGTTCCGACCATTGGATCTGCTTTAAGATCTGAGAGCGCATTCTACAATTTTTGTAATATGGGATTTCTGGTGGGGTCCACGCTCGAATCTTAACTTGCATTGGTTGAAACAGTTCGGGTCGAAATGCATGTTCCCTGATAGTCCACTGGCCCGTGAGGGTAACTGGACCATTGAGACTATTGTGTCAACATACCTAAAATTGTATTGTAAGTGAACTAAATAGTTGGATTTTAAAGCATGCATAAAACAAAACATAGAATGATATAGTCCATAAATGCAAAACAAGTATGTCTACGAAATTAAAACACAAAATTAAATATTGTATTGTGATTAAAATTAGCTAATCTTCAAGATGCAAGCGAACGAACTCCTCTTGATATGCACTGGCAAAACCATAAATACATACCTCTTCATTTCGTGAGCGCCCAACAAGTCAATGACCTTGATGATATTGTACTCAAGCCATCGATATCTAATATTATCATTGATATTTCTTGATAGTACTTATTTCGTGTTATCAAGCGCACCATAAGCTAATTCATGTATATTTTAACATCACACACACACACACACACACACATATATATATATACAACCACAAATAAGTGCACACACACACATACAAACACACTTGTACAAAAGAACATAAGCATATACACAAACACACATAACAGGGGCGGATCTAAGGGGGGCCGGCGGGGGCCCGGCCCCCCCAAGAATTTTGCAAAAATATTAGTAGATTTGGATTCCTCTCGTCGAGCCAATGAATTTTGACTACTTACACGTCAAAAACGGTGTCCGGATGAGGGAGAAATGTCTCCGTGAAGATGAAGATTTTCATTTTTTTACGAGAGGAAAAATATGTTTGGCCCCCCTTCTACGAAGCCGCTGCCATTTTGATCCGCCCTGCTTCGATTACATTACAAACAACAACAACACTCAAGCCTTTATCCCACTATAGTGGGGTCGGTTATATGGATCATTTGTCGCCATTGTATTTTTTTAATATATTTAATACATTATATTAAAAAAAAAATGCTTCACCTTTTGATTGGGCCCCCCTAGTCAAAGTTCCTAGATCCGCCCCTGCACATAAATACACACACGCACATAAAAATATAAAGTTGTGCGGGTCGCTCAACCCTCACGTTAGACCAGTCGAATTGAACCGTCTCAACTCTAGAGTGAGACAACCATTCTTATCATGACGTCAAGGCGTACCAAGGCTAGCCCCGACCGCCTTGACGCTTAGGCGACAAGGCGGACGCCTAGGCGACAACAAGGCGAGCAAATGCAAGGCGACAATATTAATTTTTTTTTAAAAACAAATGAAGATATAGACAGCGGTTATTATAATAACCGCTGTCTATAGTGTCTGTCAAGTGACTATAGACAACGGTTATTATAATAACCGCTGTCTATAGTCCCAGTTTTTTTTTAGGCAAAAGAGAACCATCATTCAGCAGAGAACCATCATTCAGCAATAGCATTAACTACACAGATTTTTAAACTGCATTCATCCCAAGTCAGTACTCAACATATCAAGCATTCATGAATGAACAGAAGTCCAAACCCAACATATCAAGCATTCAACCAACACAGTATTTTTAAACTGCAAGTCTGCCACCCAACATGAATCACAGCAAGCCCAAGTCAGTACTCACTAAGTATTCAGCAACACGTAAATCTAAAGTTTGACACATTGAAAAGCAAAAGAAAAGAATACATTTCATAAATATAATATAAACAAGCCCAAGTTTCAAACTTGACATATCAAATAACTTGAGATCAAGAATATATTTCATGAATGAACATTGTTTTTAGATCAATTAGAATCATCATCTAGTAAATCATTATTGGCATTGCAGGTGCTGGGTTGGTTTGAGGCACTTGTCATTTGCCCATAATTATCTACAAGATCTTCATCATCATTTGCAACTCCAAAGTGATCTAAATCTTCATCCCCTTCAGCTATTAGTTCAAGATTAGCTCCACTTCGTAAATTTCTAGCCCCGGTTCCAACATCTCTCCCTACAGCTTCCCATGTGAGATCATCATCATCAAATACTAGAGTATCATCTGGTTTGTTTATCATCCACTCATTACTCCAATCTAGCTCATCAAGCACTAAAGAGTTGTAATTTCTTCTCTTTTCACGTCTTTCTTGAAATCGTGCTTGTAGACGACGATTGTATTGGATGTATACAAGATCATTAAGTCTTTGATGCTCCAATCTATTCCTTTTCTTTGTGTGAATCTAAAACAACATAATTGCAAACTAGTTAGTGTTGACGCCAGGAAAATCCTGACCTCAAGATTCGGACCGATGCAGCCGGAGGCTACTCGCTCAGCAGCCCGACGAGATGGCTTGGCTGGCAACGACGAAGAAGCTAGAAGAGCAACAAACAGGACCCCAGGTGCTGCGGCAGGGAGGTCCCACCACGTACCCAGAAGCTCCGAAGAGACTTCCCCTCCAAGACGAAAGAACGGCCGAGCAGGGTACGAGGAAGGCACCGACTTGGCTAGTACCGGGAGTAGCGGCCAAGTGCGACAGGTTCCAGAATGCAAGAGCAGGGTTTCGAAAGCTCAAGTCCAGGTGCCAATCCAAGTACCCCTGGGGTCATATTTATAGGAAAACCAAGGGTAGGGGGCTTTTATAGTCCAGCCCCCAACCCGACGACTATGGGTTACTCGGCGAGTATCATGCCATAGTCGCCCATCTGGCGAGTATTGGGTGCTGCTCGCACACGCCGGGCCAATAGTCGCCAGGTCTTCTGTTCCATACTCGCCAACCTGGCGAGTATTGCCTGCATACTCGCCGAGGTCTTCTCTTCTCTGCCTTCTTCTCTGCCTTGAACTGCCGGGCTCTGCGTTGACCTCTTTGACTTTGACTTCTGCCTACGTGGCCTTGGGGGGGGGGGGGGGGGGGGGTCCACCCTCGGAGAATGAGGGTTGTACACAATCCCCGCTCTTTGCGAGTAACGTAGTTGCTCGGAAAGAATCATCCAACCCTTATTCGACGAGCTGTCTTTCTGGCGAGTATTTGGCCTATACTCGCCATCTCGCTGGCCGACGCTCGAGCTCTATAAATAGAGGGGCAGGGGTCTCTGATGGCACGTCTTTTCTGAACTCGCTCAAGATGGTGCGCGACTATGCTGCCGAGGCTAAGGCGGCCATGGTTGGTCTTGTCGGCCTTTTTGATGGCTCTTCGCTCCCTCCTCGCCTGGATCCCGCATCTGGCGACCTTCCATCTTCCAAGAAGAGGAAGAGGCTCGCCCAGAAGAAGAAGAAGGAGAAGAAGAAAGCCGCCGAGGAAGAGGTCGCTGCTCCTTTGGGCGACCAACACCAGCAGCTGCTGGACGACCTGGGGCTCTCTAATGAGGGCGACTCGCCGGCCGCTGATCCTCCTGCTCCAAATGTCGCCGAGGGGGCGAGCGTTCCTGAGATCGTGGCCCAGAATCCGTTGGAGAATCTCGCTTCTGTGCGAGGTGCGATTAATCTACTCGCCACCTTTTTTAACTGACCTCGACTTGGTCCGGGTTGCTGAATATCTCTTCTATGCTCGCAGATTCTTCCACCATTGGTGCTCAGGAGGAGCCTTTAGCCATACCTCCTCTGAGATCGTCGCCCATGATCTCGCCTAGGGGTGGAGGTCGCTCAGGGCGAGTTCTTCACAGCTCCTCGCTGGAGAAGAGGCCGATGAGCGAACAACGTGCTCCTTTGGCGGGCATCGTGCTTCCGCCTCCACCACCACCGCCTCTTCAGTTTGTGGGGACAGCGAGTAGCTCGCAACTGCCCATAGGCGGGCTTCCGTCACCTCCTCCGTTCCCTCCTTCCGAAATTCTTCAGGGCGACCGGCGCCCTTCGACTTCTACTGCGCCTTCTACTCATCAGGGCGAGTCCTCGCGCCGTGGCGGGACTGGGGGCTCCTCGGGCTTCTTTCCTCCAAGGGGAGGAGGACAACCAGGCGATAGTCGCGGTCATGGGAACGCGCCTCCTAGCCGGGATCAGACGGCTGGATCCCATCCTGCTCGGCGAGGCGAGCGTCATCATAGCACGTCTCCTCAGCGAGGCAGGGGCTCTCCTCGCCATCGCTCTCGTAGTCCTCGGCCAGGTATTTGGTCGCCATTCCTGCTAGTCGCCACTTTCTTCACTTGGTTCCTTCAGTCGTCAAAGCTCTGATATTTTTACCCTCTTTGCAGCTCGTGCTCGTACTCCCATAGGAGCCTTGATCGACGCGGTCGGGCTTCCTTCTCGCGAGTACCAGGAGAGGGCTACTCGCGCAATCCTAGAGCTGGAATCCAAGCTGGAGCGATTAGCGATCTGCGAGCCTCATCGCCTCCTGACTGATGTCGAATCGCGGGTTGAGCGCTTGGCGAGCATTGATGCTCATCGTCGTTTGACTGAAGTGGAGTCGCGCATAGAGCGTCTGGCGAGCAGCGATGCTCATCGTCGCCTGGCTGAGTTGGAGGCGCGGGTTTCTCGACTGGAAGAGTTCGATACTCGGCTGGTCGCTATGGAATCTCGCCTTCAGTATGTCAACGAGCTTGAGCGCAGACTTGGGAGGCTCGAACATCGCCAACAACTGCACCATGACGAGCTGGTGGGGATGCGCGCGAGCATGGGCTCGGTTGGTCGGCTGGCGAGGATCGAAGACCAGCTACGTCAGGGCGAGGACGCGATGTCTGTGGCCTCCGAGCACTTCAGGCGAGCTCGCGGCTTGGGATGGGTCGGGCGACAACCTCAACAGCCAGACACTCAGGCGAACCTTCAAGCTCCTCCCTAGATGTTGCTTTTTCTTTATTTTTCTTCTTTCTAGGTCATGTCGCCTTTTGGCGAGTATCCCTGTACTGCTGAACTATATATTTTTTAATATTTATTCGGCGAGTATTAGAAACTCGCCTTTTATTACTTGCTTTTGCTTTCTTCTTCTGCAATGGTTTTCTTGATTTTTTCTATCTTCTTTTACCTTAGCGAGTATTGTCTGCGCGTCGCCTTAGGTATGGCGAGCTTGTTGATATTGGCGATTATAACTTGATACTCGCCACCCCCTTATTCCCGATCGCGCCGTCGTGCTCGATACGCCAAGCTACCCGACCACTATAAATAGGGGGGTGGGGGTGGGGGTGGGTGAGTCTTAATTACGCTTTGGCGATTTCTTAACTCTTGCGCGAGTATCCTCCGTCTCACTTTCCCCTTCTCTTCTTTGATACTCGCCTTTCTTTCCTTCCTTTCAAAGATGACTGACGAGGCGACCATCCGGCGTGCCAATCACGCCAAGAATTTTGCGGCGACCATCTTCAAGAAGGCAGTCACGAATGAGAAAGATTTGGAGGTCGTCAGGGCGAAGTACCTCCCGCCAGGGTATGTCGCGAGGCTTCCTCGCCAGAGCGAGCGACTAAACACCTTTTTGACTAATGAGCGGGTGATCCCTATTCGCCACTTCGAGGTGGGCTTGCGACTACCATTGTGGACGGAGTTCTCCCAGATACTCCGCTACTTTGGGATAGTCCCTGCCCAGATCAACCCCAATGGGGTGGCGATGATCGTGGGCTTCCTCTGCTACCTGCGCGACCAGGGAATATCCTTCGACCTGTCGGTCTTTAGGCGAGTATTCCATTTTATGGCGACTGGCGAGGGCGTCGTCTTCCTCTGCAGCCACGTCTGCACGCTGGCCGGCACCGCTAACAAGAATCATCGCTGGGGAGAGCGAATAGTCGTCATCGCTGGCGACTTTCAAGCCGTCCCTGACAAGTCCTTCCAGCCACCGGAGAGCGTCTTCGGGGTTTCCTTCCTAAGCGAGGGTGGCGAGAAGCTGCTCGATGCTTTCAAAGGTCGCTGCCTTGATGTGGTGTACTGGAGGAGGCGAGTAGATGAACTCGCTGAGGTTTTCGCAGGCGAAGGTAATCCACCGCGCGAGTATTCGCAATACTCGCTCTTCGTCTTCATCTTGGCGACTAACTGGACTTATTACTCTTCTTGCTGCAGCAGTCCATGTCCTGCCGCGCGAGCTTCTTCCTACGGTGGTGAAGGCGATGGCTTCCACACCAGGAGGTGCGGGGACTTCTGTTCGCGGGGAAGGGGTCTACTCGCCCATAGACTTGTCGCCAGGAGGCGATGAGCCCTTGATCATCGGCGAAGGATCTGGGCCTTCGAAGAAGCGGAAGGAGAGGGGCGAGCCCTCCGAGCCCTCGAGGAAGAAGAAGGAGGTCGCTCACCGGGACCTTGGCAAGAAGGCGGACCCTTCTGAGGCCGGCGAGCCCTATACCCACCCTAATTTCAACTTGGGTGTTCGTGGTGAGGACGCCTATGGTCGCCGCCTAGTCGCCTGGTCGGAGGGCAACCATGTGGTGTCTCTGAGCTCCAACCTTCTGCCCTGGTCAGAGGACTGGGAGGATCAGGGCGAGGCCTTTGACGTGCTCCACGCCGTCTATGGTCGTGAGGACGCTGAGAGGCTGCGAGAGGAGCCTGCCGAGTACTTGGCACACCAGACCTCGTGATCTCTGCTGCGCTCCGCCGAGCTGGCGCACATGACGGCGAGGAGGTTGCTGGAGTACGAGGAGGTGATCCGGATCAGCACAAAGAAAATGATCGCCATGGGGCTCAAGGCGAAGGAGCATGAGGTACTCGCTTCTCTATGCTACTCGCCTCCGGGATAGTCGCCATTTTGCCGAATAACTTGCTGACTTTGTGTGTCTTCTTGCTTTTGAAGATCGCCGAGGTGGAGATGGCGACAAAGATGTCCCAGCTGGAGAAAGAGCTGGATGACACTCGGCTGGCTTTGGAGGCCGCCCAAGTTCGCATCGCTGAGCTGGAAACTCGGCCTGCCGAGCAACAGCCATCGGTGGCGGGCCCCTCTAGGGTCGGCAAGCAGATCCGGATGCATGGTGACGATATGCCACGCGTTCGTCGAGAGATCGCGCGAGCTACTGGGACCGCCATCCTGAGTCAGCTGAAGGCGGACGATCTCCTGAAGCCGGCGGCAATGGAGTTGACAGTGGAGGACATCATCCCGGCGCTGCTCGCCGAGGAGTCCACCTCCCCCTTGCGAGCACCCTCAGAGGATGACGATTCCGGGGACGAGGATGACGATGATGATGATGACGGCGATGATGATGTTGATGACGACGATGGTGGCGGCGAGCCAAATGTAGATATTGATGGCGAGAATGTGGCCTAGTCGCCTGGGCACCCTTTTTTGCTCGCCCGGCGACCTTTTGTAAACACCTTGAAGATTCTTTTGTTATAGACATCAAATATTTACATACGAAAAGTCAAAACTTTTGCTCGCCTGTTTCCTTGGTGTTTGCTTTATTGTCTGAATGCCGCTTAAGCTCCTAGGCTCGAGGCGAGAATGAGTGCTCGCTAGGCTCTTAGGATCGCGGCGAGATGGAGCATTTCTTCATTCTCGCACCTGTATACTCGCATATCATACTCACGCATGTATGCTCGCCTAGGTACTCGCGCGTGTATGCTCGTATTCTTCAATATCTCCCTTGGTGGAATCGAGCTGTGGAGGCGATTTGGAGGGTTCCGAAGGATACATGCTCTCAAGGCCTCGCTCTGTACCTGGTGAAGAGCCTATAAAAAAATCATTTAATGATATTTAAGGGAGTTTTTTATGAGAGAAGGGATAGGGAATGGCAGTCGGGGAGGTCCGGAGGGACACCTCATCCCAAAGCCTTCATCCTACTTGGATACCAGATGTCGACGGAGGATGTCGTCAAGTAGGGAATGACGGTCGGGGAGATCGAAGGGGACACACCCTCCCGAGGTCTCCATCCTACTTGGGTGCTGGAACGTCTCCATCCTTTGGCCGGTCGAATCGATCGCTTCCCTTCTCAAGGTGGGGTATCGGCTTTCAGACTTTACCCTAGTAATCTCTCCAGTCGGACGAGAAGTGCAGTCGGTGGGAACCGCGGCCAACATGCAAGGGGGGAGCTGATCTCGGCCGTCATTGCAGAGGCTTGGTCTTAAGGGAACGCACATCCGAGGCACTGTCCCATCATCCGTTCTGAGTTTTTACGAGGGTCAAGTCGGAGGCTCGTCTTCCAACCTGCGGCGGTGAATGTTGATGTAGGACGACGTCAAGCACGGAGTGGCAGTCGGGGAGGTCCAAGGGGACATACCATCCCGAGGCCTCCATCCTACTTGGCTGCTGGATGTGGATCGGACCTGCTTCCTGTTGCTCGATGAGTTTAGCAGGGAGTTAAGCACACTTTAGGCACAATAACTCATATGATCTGACACTATAATTTCGAAAATGAAATGCTTTGCTGCGAGCTTTTTAGCTCTCGAGGGTACATGACGCCTTTTTTCAAGGGTCCCCTGAGCTAGTGAAATCGATCATCCCTTCGCCGAATCGGAAGGTCGGCGTCCAGACTTCTTCCTGGTAATCTCTACAGTCGGACGAGAAATGCAGTCGGTGGGAACCGCGGCCAACATGCAAGGGGGGAGCTAATCTCGGCCGTCATTGCAGAGGCTTGGTCTTAAGGGAACGCACACCCGAGGCACTGTCCTATCATCCGTTCTGAGTTTTTACGAGGGTTAAGTCGGAGGCTCATTTTCCAACCTAGCGTGGAGATTGACTTCACCTGACTTCTTTATTTTGAAAACTTTGTTGATGCGAAAGAAGCTGCCTCGTCCCATATTTCAGGGAGATGCAGATTTTATTTAAAGAAATGAATTTACAAGGATGGGATATACATATTCCCCCTTAGGGATAAAACCTTTTCAGGTCATCGCCGCTCCAGGTACTCCCTAGCAGCTCGCCTTCCTGGTTCTGCAAGCGGTATCATCCTGTCCGGAGTGCTTCCTGGATGATGAAAGGTCCTTCCCAGTTCGGGTTGAGCTTCCCGACGGCCGCAGACCTTCCTGCTGCGTCCACCTTTTTCAGGACCAGATCACCTGCTTGGAATTGTTTGAGGCGGACATTTTTGTCAAAATGTTTTGCCATCCGGCGCTTGATCTCCTCTTGCCTGGCCGAAGCTAAATCTCGGAGTTCTTCGATGTAGTCGAGAGATAGCTTTTGAACCTCTTCATTCTCTAGTCGCCATTCTTCGCTTCCGTCCTCCGCAGCTACCACCCTTGTGCTTCTGACTTCGAACTCTACTGGAATGAGAGCTTCCGACCCGTGAGAGAGTTTGAACGGTGTTTCCCCTGTGGTTGAGCTAGGAGTGGTCCTCAGAGCCCACAGGACCGAGGGGAGCTGGTCTGCCCAGTTACCTCTTAGGTTCTCCACCTTCTTCTTCAGTAGGTTGATGATCAGTTTGTTGGCGGCCTCCACCTGGACATTGCTCCTTGGGTGATGCACGGAAGCGAATCGGAGGTCGGTTCCTAGTTGCCTGCAAAAGTCCTCCAGTTCCAAGCTGGCGAACTGGGGACCATTGTCGGTGATGATGGCGAGAGGGATCCCGAATCTGCAGACGATCTCTCCCCAGATGTAGTTCTTGACGACTTGAGAGGTGGTCTTGGCCAGGGCTTTGGCCTCGATCCACTTGGAGAAGTAGTCGATCATGACGAGAACGAACTTTCGTTGTCCACTGGCTTGAGGGAAAGGGCCGATCAAGTCCATCCCCCAGATGGCGAACGACCATGGGGAGATGATCGATCGGAGCTGCTGGGCCGGCTGCAACTGAAGGGGGGCGAAGAGCTGGCACTTCTGGCACTTCTTCGAGAAAATCTCAGCATCCTTCCGGATAGTAGGCCAGAAGTAACCATGCCTCAAGACCCTCTGCTCCAAAGTGCGAGTCCCAGAATGACTTCCACACTCTCCCGAGTGGATCTCTTCCAACACTCGGGGTACTTCGTCTTCATAAACACATCTGGCCAGGGGGCCCGAGATGGTCTTGCGGTACAGTTCCCCATCTTGCAGGAGGTAGTATGCCGCCTTGTACCGAAATCTTCTTTTATCCCCTTCGTCTGCCGGGAGCTGGCCGCTGGCCAGGAATGCCACGAAGGGATCCATCCACGAGGGGAGTTGCTCGATCTCCATCATCTCTCCCTCTTCAATGGACGGGCGGAACAGCTCGGTGATAGTTCCTCCAGCCCTTGGCCCGTACTTGGCGAGGCGATCTGCTGCCGAGTTCTCCTCCCTTGGCACATGCTCGACGAAGAAGGACTGGAAGCCTCCCATCAGCCCTTTCACTTTTATCAAGTACTTCTGCAAGGTGGTGTCGCGCACCTCGAACTCGCCTCGAATCTGCGACGCGACCACCATTGAATCCGTGAAAGCCCGGACATCACGGATCCCCAGCTCCTTGGCAAGGCGCAAGCCTGCCACTATGGCCTCGTACTCTGCCTGGTTGTTTGTGACGGGGAAGAGGATCTCGACGGCTTGCTCGATTCTGGTTCCCTGTGGGCTGACGAGCACGATGCCCACCCCCACAGAGCTTTTGCCCGAAGCTCCATCAACAAACATCTTCCAAGGAATTGGATTGAGCTCCTCTTCTCCTGGCTCCGCTTCCACTGAGAAGTCAGCCAAGAAGTCTGCTACTGCCTAGGCCTTGATCGCCACTCGGGGAGAGAAGGAAATGTCGAACTCGCTGAGTTCTACCGACCATTTCGCCAACCTCCCTGAATGCTCCACTCCCTCTAGGACATTGAGTAGAGGATGATCAGTCACCACTCGGATGGAGTGAGCCTGAAAATAAGGTCGGAGCTTTCGCGCCGACACCACCAAGGCGAAGGCAAGCTTCTCCAGGATTGGATACTTCAGCTCCGCCTTCTTCAATACCCGGCTGACATAGTAGACGGGTAACTGCTTCCTTCCTTTCTCCCGGACCAAAACGGAGCTCACCGCCTCTGCTCCTACTCCCAGGTAGACGAGCAGGTCTTCGCCTTCTTTCGGGCTCTGGAGGAGAGGTGTCTGAGTCAACTGCTCCTTCAGCTTCCCGAACGCCATCTCACATCCTTCGGACCACTCGAAGCTTTCCGCTTTGCGGAGTGTCTTGAAGAATGGAGAACATTTCTCTCCGGCCTTAGAGAGGAAGCGGCTAAGACCCGCCAGCCTTCCTGTCAACCTTTGGACTTCCTTCATCGTCTTCGGGGATGGCATCTCCAGGATCGCCTTGACCTTGTCGGGGTTAGGCTCTACTCCCTCCGAGGTAAGGAGATGCCCCAGGAACTTCCCCCTTCCTGCTCCGAAGACGCACTTCGCCGGATTGAGTCGCATCTTGAATCTTCTTAGCGTCGCGAAGGTCTCTGCCAGATCGGCTATGTGTTCCTGGACACTCTTGCTTTTGATCAAGAGGTCGTCCACATACACTTCCAGGTTCCTCCCCTTTTGCTCCTTGAAAATATGGTCCATCATCCATTGATAGGTGGCTCCCGCATTCTTCAAACCGAAGGGCATCATTTTGTAGCTGTAGCAGCCATCGTCGGTGATGAAGGAGACATCGCGGCAATCGGGGGGATGCATCCGGATCTGGTGATATCCTGAAAACGCATCAAGGAAACTCATCACAGAAAAACCGACGGCTGAATCAACCAGCGCGTCGATTCGAGGCAAGGGATAACAATCCTTCGGGCAGCTTTTATTCATCAAGGAAAAATCCACACACATTCTCCAGCTACCCCCGACTTTGTCACCATTACAACATTGGAGACCCAGCCTGGGTACTGGATCTCCGATACAAAACCTGCATCGAGCAGTTTTTTAACCTCCTCCCTAATTGGCTTGGCGAGGATGGTGGCGGTTCTCCTCTTCTTCTGGCGGACGGGCTGGACAGTGGGATCCAGGTTGAGACGATGACACGCAACCTCAGGGTCGACTCCTGGCATCTCAGCTGCGCTCCAAGCAAAGATGTCGACGTTCTTTTGCAGACACGCCGCCATCTCGATCTTCTCCTCGGTCTTCAGCGACCCGCCAATCTTCAGCAGCCCCGGCACTCCCGCTGCGGAGAGTACCTCGATCTCCTCGACCTCTTCAGCCACTTCCAGCCTGGCCGGGCTCTCCAGCACTCTTTCGAACTCTTCCGCGTCAGCCATCCAGCTGATGGTACTGACGGCGCTAAGATAGCACTCCCTAGCGGCTCTTGGATCGCTCCTGATCCTCACCTGGACGTCTACCTTACAGTACTTCAGGCACTGATGGTAGGAGGATGGGACGGCTTTGAAGGCGTTGAGAAGCGGCCTCCCAAAGATGGCCCTGTAACAGCTCGGGGCGTCGACGATGACGAATCGACAGCTGATGGAGGTGCCACCGAGCGTTACAAGGAGATCAGCTCCTCCTTCCACTTCCTTCTTCTCTCCGGAGAAGCCGAAGAGGGGACCATCAGGTGCCCGAACCCTGGCAGCTTCGACTCCCAGTCCGCCAAACGTCCCCTTGAAGATGACGTTTACAGAGCTACCGTTGTCGATCAGAATTCGATCAACGATGAAGTCCTCCACCGCGGCTTGAATCACGAGGGCATCATGGAAGGGATTCTCGTTCCCTAGCATGTCCTCCTCGGAAAAGGTAATCTCCTCCATCGGGGGTGGTGCTTGTGAGGTCGAGGCGACACTCCTGCGGTAGATCTGATGGAGGCTCCCCTTGCGGGAAGCTTCCAGCCCTGCTCCCCCATGGATTACTCCAACTCTGCCTCCCTGGCCCAGGTCTCCCCGACCTCCCTGGTCGACCCGGTCCTCGTTCCTCCTTTGAACGACGGCAGCCTGCCCTGCCTGAGGCTCGGCAGGGGCCTCTATCCTCCGCTGCTCTCCTCCAGCTTCTCCTGCTGCCAGCCTCCTCCGGGCTTCCCAAAAGTCTGGGCAGGCAGCCATGGCATGTCCCCCCACCTGGTGGAAGTCACAGTAGAGGGGAACCTCTTCTGCTTGACGCCTCCTAGGCTTCTGCTTCTTCCTTCCTTGACGGCGGCCTCGCCCGGCTACCGCCATTGCTTCATCTCTCCTCCTCTCCTGACGCCTATCTGGCTGGCGAAAGGGCCTTCTTTCTGGGGATCTCCCCCTTTGATCCTGATGCTGGTGCCGTCCAGCCGGCCTCCAAGGTGGCCGGTTGACGGGGACCTGGTAGCGCCTTCCTTCCTCCCGACGCTCAGGGGACTCGATGAGCCTTCTCTCCACGATCCTCCTGGTTTCCTTCCTCCTGAGCTCCTCCTTCTTCTTCTCTTCTTGCCGCTCCGGCCTCTTTCTTTCCTCCCTTCGGGGCTCCTCTCTCTTCCTCTTCTCAGGGATTCCATCCCTCTCTCCACGGTCGCCTCTGGTCACCTGTGCCAGCCTTGCCAAGAAGTCGGGGTTGGAGGCCTCTCCCCGGACAAACTTATTGGCCCTCTGAATGAGGTTGTCGTAGGAGTAGGGAGGATTCTCACTGAGCTCCAACTTGAAGAGGCCTTGACTGATGCCGAATGTCAGGGCCAGCAACAGGATGTTGCTATCCACCTCCTGGATTTGCAGAACCTCCTCCTGGAAGCGCTCGATGTAAGGTCCCAACGCCTCATCTGGATTTTGCACCAGATAAAACAAGGTCGTTGCCTCCTTCTTCAGCTTCCGGGCCGTGTCGAAACGGGTTGTCAGCCCACGACACAGGTCGTCAAAGCAATAGATCGAGCCGGCGGGCAACTGATGGAACCAGTCCCAGGCCTTTGCACGGAAGGTGATGGCAAACAACCTGCACTTGAAGGCGTCCGACATGGTTCGGATAGAGACAATATCCTCGAACCATTGGATATGCCTGACGGGGTCCTCCTTCCCCGAATAGTAATTCAAGGCGGGGTCCCTGAACCCCTCTGGCACTGGCGCGGCAAGGATCTCCTCGCAGAATGGGCTCCTCCCTCCTGCCCGGCGACGATCCTCAACTTGGCGAGTATCACCTCCATACTCGCCATATGGGCGAGTATCCTGGTATCTCCCCTGCTCGCACGGCTCGCGGAAGCGAATACCTTGCGAGGTTGGCTGGTAGAATTGCGACCTCCTTGGTCGCTCGGTTTCATCCTCCACGTGTTCCTTTCCTGCTCGCCGAGGGGGACTCCCTCCCTCGGACGGAACTGGGCGATGCGGCGAGGTCGCAGTGACCTCGGCGCGCGGCTGAAGCGCTGCTCGCATGGCTCGCTCCATGCGCTGTGCGAAGGCTTCGAAAACCTCCAGCGTCATGAACCTGCCAGTTCCCGTCGAGTTGCCGACCTCCTCCTCATGGTCGCCACCTACGACCATCTCGCCCTCTTGCCGAACTTTCCTTCTCTGACTGCAGTCCACGCTCACCGCACCAAAGTGTTGACGCCAGGAAAATCCTGACCTCAGGATTCGGACCGATGCAGCCGGAGGCTACTCGCCCAGCAGCCCGACGAGATGGCTTGGCTGGCAACGACGAAGAAGCTAGAAGAGCAACAAACAGGACCCCAGGTGCTGCGGCAGGGAGGTCCCACCACGTACCCAGAAGCTCCGAAGAGACTTCCCCTCCAAGACGAAAGAACGGCCGAGCAGGGTACGAGGAAGGCACCGACTTGGCTAGTACCGGGAGTAGCGGCCAAGTGCGACAGGTTCCAGAATGCAAGAGCAGGGTTTCGAAAGCTCAAGTCCAGGTGCCAATCCAAGTACCCCTGGGGTCCTATTTATAGGAAAACCAAGGGGTAGGGGGGTTTTATAGTCCAGCCCCCAACCCGACGACTATGGGTTACTCGGCGAGTATCATGCCATAGTCGCCCATCTGGCGAGTATTGGGTGCTGCTCGCACACGCCGGGCCAATAGTCGCCAGGTCTTCTGTTCCATACTCGCCAACCTGGTGAGTATTGCCTGCATACTCGCCGAGGTCTTCTCTTCTCTGCCTTCTTCTCTGCCTTGAACTGCCGGGCTCTGCGTTGACCTCTTTGACTTTGACTTCTGCCTACGTGGCCTTGGGGGGGGGGGGGGGGGGGGGGGGGGAGGGGGGGGGTCCACCCTCGGAGAATGAGGGTTGTACAGTTAGTAATACTTACTACTTAGTGCTTACTACTTAGTACTTAGTAGATATTTGTAAATAATTTTAATTTTATATGTATATTGATTATTGAATATTTGTATACTTACAAACTCAAAAGTACTCCAGTTGCGCTCACAACTAGAAGAAGAACAACATAAGCCAAGTATGCGCAATGCTATCTTTGTAAGTTCAACATTCGGTCCTCCATGTGCACCCCACCAATCCACTATTTATTTAAGACGAATATAAATCAGTTAACAATTAACATACATATAGTTTAAGAAAATATAAGAACGTAATCAATACTTACTTGGATTTAAGGTGGTTCGTTGCCTAATAGCCATATGCTTTCCAAAACTATTTCGAGATGCTTTATAGTTAGTGCCTTGTTCTGCGATCTTGTCTTGCAAGTGTTGATCGGGCACTAGTCTTGCAATAACGTCATTGAAAGCATCTTGAAATTTCCAAGCATCATCATTATGTTTTTCCTCATATTCAAAATATTTGCTTGGATTTAAAAACAAAGCCGCCCTATACAATTTTTGCTCCATTTGATTTGTCCATCTATTTTCAACAATGTCGATAATCTTTTTATATAACCTTTCTTTATTATCAAAATGTTCTTTGATCCTTTGTTTTGCCTCTTCCATTGCCACATAAACCTCAGGCATAGCTGGTCTTTCATCTCCATCTACTAACCGCAAAACAGCCATCAATGGCTTTCCTCCTTTGAGGCAATCTCTAACTCCATTCCAAAAGACAGTTGAAAGTATTACTTCAACAATTTGTTTTCCGGCTTCGGTTTTTGCCAAATTAGCAGCATTCCACGAAGGTGAGACAAAGAATAATTTCAGCTTCTCCTCATGCTTAAGCACACTTTGTAGAGTAAGGAATGATGTTGCAAATCTAGTCACTGAATGCCTCACTAGATCACCACCTATTGTCCTCCTTACTGCATCAAGTAAACGAGTGTGCCTGTAGATGAAATTTGTAATCATTCTTGCCTTTTTTATCACCATTTTGTTTTGTCGAAGCTTTCCAATGTCTTCTAGCATGAGATCAATGCAATGAGCTGCACAAGGAGTCCAGAATAGAGTGGGTCTTCTCTCCATTAAAATTCTACCCGCTGCCTTGTAATTTGAGGCATTGTCAGTCACTACCTGCATACAAGTATACAACATAAGTACATAACTTTGTATATATCTATAATCTATACTCTAGAGTTATAAACCATTGAACATGAAATACTATGTTCAATTTACCTGGACAACGCAATCTGTTCCAATCTCTCTAATCTTACTATCAAGTAACTCTGATAGCATTGTAGCATCTTGAATATGACCGGATGCATCTACGGAACCCATAAAATAAGTTCCCTCTGGACAGTTGACTAGGAAATTTATCAAATGTCTCCCTCTCCTATCTGTCCAACCATCTGACATAAGAGTGCAACCGTATCTCCTCCAATATGCTTGATATTTTGTCTTCATCTCGTTAACTTTCTCTTTTGTGTTTAGTAACAAAGGAACCCGTAAATCATGATAACTAGGGCCTTTATAACCAGACCCATATTGTCCAACTGCTTCAAGCATGATTTCAAAACTTCGTGCCTTTGCAGCATTGAATGGAATTCCACATTCATAGAACCAATCAGCAACATACCCATCAACTCTCTTTTTCTCTTCAGGAGATCTAAAACATCTCTCAATAGTTGTTTGTGCAGGTCCTTTAGCACGCCTATCATCAACAACATCTTCAGGTGCACGTCTCACATGAGCATCCATAGGGCCTCTCTTTTGTGGAAGGTGGATTACTTTTCTCTTTTTGGCACCTGTCCCAGAACTTGGGACAAATGAAGATTTAGCTGTAGATAATGCCGGGGATACTTGTGATTGTGAACCTAACAGCTCAACTTCTTGTTCACTCTCATTATCATCAGCAGCATTCAAATCGACCTTGTTCTTTTTTTTGTCATTTAGAGCTGCATACATTTCAGTTGCTATGTCCGAAGTAGTCTTCATACATTTTGATACATCACCATACCCGCCACACAAGTGTTGTTTCAACCTTTTGATTCCACCTTTAATCAACAGATCACACAAATTACATTTAACTGTATTTTTATCCTGTATGTCGGGCCAATGCCCATACTTCCATCCAGGATCCTTTGACTTTGCTTTGCTTTTAGGGTCAATTTTTGGATCAACATCATTGCTATCCACGGATGAAGCAAGACTGTTGTTGTTTAGGTCCTCCATCTTTCACAAACTACATCCATAGAAAGAAGAGTTATGTCGGGCACATAACAAAGTGAATAACTACTAAATAGTTCTAAAGCTAAGGAAATCATCATCCATCACATATTCACATGACTAACATATAGTTCTATTTCTACACAAGTATAAAATATTTTGGACAAAACAAAACTAACATATAGTCCACATCTACACAAGTATAAAATAACTAAACAATGCAAGTATCTTTCAACTTTCAGTAACACAATTAGTGATTATATAATCACAAATCAAATTTCGCATATAATCAATTTTTTCTTTGGAAAATTCCGTCACTCCATCATAGAGCTGTCTCTGCAAATACTGCAATAAAAAAAATATTTGTTAAAAATTTAAAATCATGTAACACATGATATAAAAATTTAAAAATTTAAACTATATGTAGTTAACTTACCAATGATGACAATGTCGTACTCCTAAGAGCATCAACTATGTCAATCATGTAGCACATGATATAATAGCCACACTGAATACTATCCGGTTGTTTTGGGCACTAAAATAATAAACAAATAGTAAAAATTTAATTTAGAATTTTAAAAATTAAAAAAATTATATAACATATACTCTTATAGGCTATAGCAGTATAGCTTACTGGAGTCCACGTTAAAAACTTTGGTGTTTTGTGAACACCGTATTTCCGATCCTTTGCCAAATCCTTAAATACACTTTGTAAATCATAAGAGTAATAGTATAAACAAATTAGTTTATGGACGAATCTAAATTCCAAATATGAAAAAAAATAATTAACAAACTTACAGTGTAATGACATTTTTAAGATCGTCGCGCACCTCACGATGTAAGGGATCTAGCCAATAAATTGTACTTTTACTGAAATCAATAATAGCCAACATCCAATGTTCTCTGTGTAACAAATGAAAGTATTATTAACTAAATTAGAATAAAAAAACAATAATCATAATTCATAAATCAATAACAGTAATACTTACGTATTATAATAGGGCAAAAATAATAAAGAATCTGGTTGGAGTTGCGTAAGCCTGGTTTTCAGATCTTGAGCTCGTGATTTCAAATGAGCCTTGGCAAATTTATCATTTAGAGCATAAATGGATGTTGGATTATATAAAGATACATTTCCTTTGTATGAAAATTTCTTTAGTTCTGAATCTATGTATCTGCAAAATAACATGCAATAAAAAAGCAATATACATATAATCATTAACCCTTAATTTATCATATCATTATGTGAAACTCATTATTCACTAGAATCACTACTCACCCTATACATGCAAGTACGATGTCAACTCCAATTTTTTTCATATTAAGAAATTCGTACAACATTGAATTCTCGAAGTATGTACGTGTTGATTCAGGAGTCCCAAATATATTTGGATCAAAGACCAGAGATATTGCTTTATTTTCATTCTCCATTGTAGTAATGAAATGTGGTAACATGGTAATCCTCTCATTTGTATTCTGTCGGAATAAAAAACATTAATATTTTGAACATCAATATTAACAACATAAAAATCAAAATTTCTAATCATAAAAGTACATAAATTTATAATACCTCATGTGAAGTTCCAGGCTCTTGATGTGATTGTGAAGCTAGTACAAGTGTCTGGACAAACCAAAAATAACAAGTTAACAACATAATTATTAGGTACCTATTCAACAAAAAGAGAGCATGACATTTCATAAAATTAAAAAAATTAACACATAAATGCATAATAATACATTAATACCTGAGAAGTTTCAGTTTTAGTACCAAACATGCGCATAATTTCATTCATTTGATCTCTCATTCTATTCATCTCTGTTGCCTGATCTTCATATTTTTTTCTTCCACATTTCTTCTTGTTGACTCAATCTTTCTTCCACTATAGCTTCCACATCTGTTATGTGAGCCACTGACGTCTCGCGCCGCCTATCATTTTTGAAATAACTTTTAATGGTGGAAAACTTGCCACCAGCTCTAACTCTGCCCGGATGTTCTTTGCCTAAAACAGAGGCAAGGATATCATCTCTTCCTTGAGTTCCTTGTGTCATTGTTTCAGCACTCTGGGACTCTTGGCTTGACAACTCATCCTAAGCAAAATCAATAAATGTTAATGTAATTAAAGAAATGAAATTTTAATAAATGATGAAATGATAAGTTGATAACTTAAACTTACAATTCTGGCTGCCAAATCAGCTGCCTCTTGACTAATGTATTCACCGGTCTTTCTTTTGTGACCAGCTTTCCATAGCTCTGCACGTGAAATTGGTGCAGTTGCACCTTGTTCAACCTTGACAGTAAAATGCAAATAAATTATTATTTAAATTATGATAAAAACTAATTTTAAAACAAAAAATACGAGAGAGAATTGCTGAGAAGTAGAGAACTAATACCATTATTTTTTTGTAATCCAGCATAACCCTTCCTTGAAGTAGTATGAAAAGCCTTCTGTGCTTTTGCTCTCTCTGTATTAGCCTTACTAAACTCCTATACAAATAAAGTATTTGTTAATACTTTGATTGCTTACAAGTTACAATTACAAAGGTAATAAATGTTATAAAACAATAAATTTACAAAGAAGTGAAGAACACATAACCATAGATTCCGGAGTGGTGCGATGGTCGACAAAAACTTTCCAGTCGTCTTCGGTAATAAAGTTATACTTAACAGGAACTTTATATCGATGCTCCAAATCAACATCTTTTACATAAGTGACATAAAGTTTGGATTTCCAAGACCTCCAACTTTCACCCATGCTTTTCGTTAATTCATTGCGAAGAGAACCAATATTATCAAACTAATTCTGAAAATAAAATACAATATTAATTAATAATTAACTAAAAAACAAAGCTAAGTAATCACTTATAAGTTATAAAAAATTACGTACATTTAATTCTTCCCATATTCGATCTTTATGTTGTTTATCAACCTCCTTCCATCTAACATATGTAATTGGCACATAACATCTCACTAGAGTACCAATATAACTCATTAATTTATTTGTTTCAGACCCGGGAACAATGCGACCATCATCATCCACAGGAATGGTAAGCTTCTTCCCCTCTAGACTAAGCTTTTGCAATTCAAACATTTTTGTGTAGCCTCTTCTTGACTTTGAGGAAGATCTTTTATCACTCATTTTCCTGTAACAAGAAAACCCTAAAAAAACTCTAAACCATCCAAATTTCCTACATAAAATTCAAGTGTAAATGTGTAATAAACTAATACCATTCCATCACTCAACCACACATATATATTGGCTACATTCATGAGAATATATAGAGAAAAAATATGAGCAAATAAAACAACCATTGCATCATCAACTCATCATTCATCAAGGTCTAAAAATCATGAGAATATATAGAGAAAAAAAAATCTCCAAGGCTTAGGGTAAAAAGAAGATTGGTAGAAGAATAATATACCTTCGAAGAAGAATCGCAAGATCGAACAATGGAGGGCCTGAATATTTCCGAAAATCGCCTGTAGGGTTTCGCACAGAGCAGCGACACAGTAAGAAGTAAAAACGGCGAGGTAAAATCTAATTTTCGGGTTTCAGGTATATATAGATAGAATAGACAGCGGTTAATATTAAAAACCGCTGTCGTAACTCCATTCGACAGCGGTTATATTTAAAACCGCTATCTAATGTAGGTTAAACCGTACATTAGACAGCGGTCGTATATATAACCGATGTCTATTCTATCTTAGACAGCGGTTCTATATATAACCGCTGTCTAATGTATGGTTTAGCCTACATTAGACAGCGGTTTTAAATATAACCGCTGTCTTTCCAAGTATAGACAGCGGTTCAATATACGGCCGCTGTCTAATGTAAGCTAAACCGTACATTAGACAGCGGTTATATATAGAGCCACTGTCTTTCCAAGTATAGACAGCGGTTTTATATAAAACCGCTGTCTAATGTAGGATTTTTTTAAAAAAAATAAGGCGGCTGTCGACTTGTTTTCACTTGGCCGCCAGGACGCCTAGGCGTCGCCTAGGCGACGCCTAGGCGACGCCATGATAAGAATGGAGACAACAGGCAAGAAGACTTTTTACGTGGAAAACCCAAAAATGGTGAAAAACCACAGGACCGGATCGGTGCCGACTAAATTCACTATCTTTTTGAGTGTTACAAGTTTTAGAACACAGGAGGATGACAGACCACCGCTCGTTGTTGGGGGTGTAGAGGAGAAGGAGAGAGAAGTTTCTGAGAGTAGAGAGATCTCCAAAAGCCAAAGTGAGATCTTCGAGTCGCCTTCAAAGGAGTTCTTCGAAGGCCGAAGGAGGTCTTCGAAGGATTCTTTGAACGCCAAAGGGGAACTCTGAAGGATCTTCGAAGGAGCTCTCTCGGGCGCTAAAGGCAAGATGTCCTGAAATGAAGGATTTGAGCTCCTTTTATAGCATTGGGCAGGGGTAGCCCGGTAATTTTGCCGTCGTAACTACCGTTACCACCTGACAGACGAATCATGTTCGCCGATTTGGAACACACAGATCACCATTTTTTTGATATGTCAGTTTTGCCCTCCGGGCAGTTCGGGCAGCTTTGTTGACGGCGATGAGTGTACAACCCGTATTCGCCGAGTGGGCCCCTCAAGCCAAGTGGCGAGACCTGGGTCAGCTCGATCATTCGCCCTGCCTAGGAGGTGGAAGTACCCCCGGTTTGGTAGGGGTAAGGTGCAGAAGAGAAGGAGCCAGGGGAGTGGTGCTCTCACGGACCACTCGCCCGGAAGCGCGGGCACTCGCCTAGCAAGGCGGGTGCCCAGCGAGTGGTGCCCTCACGGACCACTCGCCCAGGATGATTTAAGGGGGAAATGACCCTGGTACCCCTGGTGGGCTGCATATAGCCCTTCAGAACAGCGGAGTTAGGCTGTTAGCAGACCAATTTGGGGTGCTGCTAGTAAAATTAAAAGGCGGATTCATGTTATTTGCAGACCAGCCTAGAAAAATCTATAAATAGACCCTTAAGGGCACCTTGGAGGAGATCCGATTTTAGGGAATCCTCTCCTCCAGGCTAGTTTTTGGTCGGCTTCTAGTGCCCTCCAAGGTGCCCGGTTGAGCTCTGGTTTGGGAGGGGAAGCTCTCTAAGATCTTCTGGGTGTGTGGCGGGACCTCCTCGCTTCAGCCTTGGGTCTATTCACATTCTCACATCCACCGTCAAGAGAGTCTAGTGAGGGAGAAGTAAGCACCGGCTACACCCCCAGTGGGTCCGAACTCAAGAGACCTGTTGCAGGTTTCAACATTTTTGGTGCGGTGAGCGTGGACCGTAGCCGGTGAAGGAAAATCTTGAATTAGGTTCGATGACAGGAGATGGCGGGAATGGTTCTGACTCAGGCCACTCGCAGCCACCCACGACAGGAGAGTGGCTGGAGATGTTTGAGAAGTTCAAGCGAGAGGTCCTGCAGACAGTTCTTGCAGCAAGGAACGAGTGCGAGACCCCGGCAGTCCCCGTGGTTCCACCCCTGCAGATCGGCGAGAACGCACCAGGGCAGCGGCCGGGGAAGGAGGTGCCAGCAGAAGGGAGTGCGCGAGATCTCCCGGGGCGGCAGCTATTCAGCAGTCCGGCGAGTGCTGAGGTGTGCGAGCTGGGCCCGCGCGAGAAGACCACTCGCCGAACAGGGGAAGGGAGCCCCTTTTGCGAGATGATCCTCTCGGCCCCAGTGCCAGAGGGGTTTCGTGGGCCGGAGATGTCCTACTACACCGGCAAGGAGGATCCAGTCGTGCACCTGCAGTGGTTTGAGGACATGACCTCAATCCTTCCCATGACAGATGCTTTTCAATGCCGACTCTTCGCAACCACCCTGAAGGAGAAAGCAAGGGACTGGTTCCACCAGCTTTCCGCGGGTTTCATCTACGTGTTTGATGATCTGCGCCGAGGCTTTCGGCTGCGTTTCTCGACGTCAAAAAAGAGGAAGAAGGATGCGGAGGCTCTCTTCAAGATCAGGCAAAGGGAGGGAGAGTCCCTGTCACATTACGTGGATAGGTTCCAGGAGGAGATACACCTCGTGCAGGAGGTGCCGGGATTCGCCCTCCAGATGGCGTTCATCGTAGGGTTGCGAGACGGGTTCTTCAAGATGGACCTGAAAAGAAGACCTCCCTCATCCTTTGAAGAATTGATGGAGCGAGCAACAGAAGAGATTGAAGGGGAGGAGGCCAACCCGGAGTTCTACAGGAGGTTGGCAAAGATGAGCGAGCCTGAGGTGAGGCAGCAGGAAGGAAGAAGGCGAGATGAACCCAGAGGTCAGGGGTTCGAAAGACCGCCTCGGAATTGGAGGAATCAAGAGCCCAACAACAGGTTGGGCTGGAGGCACCAGGAAGGACCGGCGAGAGGTCGGGAAGAAGGATACCAAGGAAGAGAAGAGGGAGGAATGAATCCGGGGTGGAGGCAGGGTCCCAGACCCCCTCACCCCCCAAGGGAGCAAGCTATGGCAGTAGGACGGGGAAGAGGGGCCAGAGGAGCAAGAGGAGGAAGAGGAAGAGCAGGGAGAGGGGGCAGGGTGGCGTTGCCTTATTGTGACTTTCATCAGGAAGAAGGTCACGCGACCGCCACCTGCCCAGAGTTCTTGGAGATGAGAGAGAGAGGTCAGCCACGGCGGCAGCAAGCCAAGATCGAGGAAATGCTCCCGGAGGCGGAAGAAGACCGATGCGAGGACAGGGCGGATACAGAAACCAGGGGGGAATCGGGGTGATTCATGGAGGGGTTGGAATAGAGGCCTCTCGCAAGAGGAGCTTCCAGGCGGTGTTCCGAAGGGACGTCGCGTCGACTTCCCAGTCCCCACCCCTCTCGGAGAAGCTCACCTTCTCCTCGGAAGACATGCCAGATTATGAGGATCCATTCTGCGACGCCCTGGTGATTCAGACAGCAATTGAGAATTTCACGGTCTCCCGGATCCTGGTAGATAACGGGAGCTCAGTGAACGTGATCTTCAAGAAGGCCTTCGACGCAATGGAGGTGGAAAAGAAGAGGGTGCAGGCCTCCGACGGACCGCTGTTTGGTTTCTCAGGAGAGCGGAAGGAGGTCGAGGGAGGTGTTGGTCTCCAGGTGACGCTAGGAGGAGTCCCAAAAAACTGCCGGTTCGTCATTGTGGACGCTCCGAGCAGCTATAACGCCATTTTCGGACGACCCCTCATCAGCGCCTTCCGGTGCGTGCCCTCATCGTACCATCAGTGCTTAAAGCTCCATAGTGGAGGAGTCCAGGTCCGCATCCGAGGAGATGCTAAGGTGGCGAGGCAGTGCTATGTGACTGCTGTCAACACCATTTCATGGATGGCGGATGCCGAGAAGATGGATGGGGAGATGGCGAGGCCGGAGGGGCCAGGAGAAGTGGAGAAGAGAGAAGTAGGGAGAGAGGGCGATGCCCGAGAGGAGAATATGGAGGTCGCTCGTGAGGAGCAGGAGGTCGAGCCGGTGGAGGCGGAAGGAGTCGCAGAGGAAGAGGCCCGGGTAGAAGGGCGAAAAGCAAAAGGCCAATGGGAAGAGCCAGCCCGGCTCGAGGCGGCAGAAGAGGTTGTGGAGATGGAAGTCCTCACCCAGGAAGGGAGGGTGAGAGAGGTGCGGATCAGCGGGAGTCTCGGCCCGGAGGACAGGGTGAAGATGCTGGAGTGCATCCAGAGGAACGTGGATGTCTTCGCATGGAGCGCAGCTGATATGCCAGGCATCGAGGCGGACGTGGCTTGCCATCGTCTCAACCTCGATCCGGAAGCCCGTCCCATTCGACAGAAGAGGAGAACCTTCGCCAGCAAGCTCGAAGGACCCATCCGCGAGGAGGTGGCAAAACTCCTCGAAGCAGATTTTGTATCGGAGATCCAGTACCCAGGCTGGGTCTCCAACGTCGTAATGGTAAAGAAGGCCGATGGCCGCTGGCGCATGTGTGTGGATTTTTCATTATTAAATAAGGTCTGCCCTAAGGATTGCTACCCCTTGCCTCGGATCGACGCGCTGGTTGACTCAGCCGTCGGTTTTTCTGTGATGAGTTTTTTGGATGCTTTTTCAGGTTATCACCAGATCAGGATGCACCCTCCAGACGTCAAAGACGTCTCGTTCATCACCAGGGAGGGATGCTACTGCTATAAGATGATGCCCTTCGGGTTGAAAAACGCAGGAGCAACCTACCAGAAGATGATGGACCGGGTGTTTAGGGAGCAAAGGGGAAGGAACCTGGAGGTCTATGTGGATGACCTTATGGTGAAGAGCAAGTGCGTGAACTCTCACATCCAGGACCTCGAGGAGACCTTCGCCACCCTACGCAAGTACAAGATGCGCTTGAACCCCCTGAAGTGTGTGTTCGGGGCCAGTAAGGGGAAATTCCTGGGGCACCTTCTCACCCCTTGGGGGGTAGAACCTAATCCGGACAAGGTGAAGGCCATAATGGAGCTGGGGTCGCCGCGGAACGCCAAGGAAGTTCAGCGCTTGACTGGAAGACTCGCAGGGCTGAGCAGGTTTCTCTCCCGAGCCGGGGAAAAATGCTCCCCCTTCTTCAAAACATTACGAGGTAACCAGAAGTTTGAATGGACAAAAGAATGCGAGGAGGCCTTCCAGGCCTTGAAGAGCCAACTCACCAAGGCTCCCCTGCTTCAGGGTCCCAAAGAGGGGGAGGATCTATATCTATATCTCGGGGTCGGGACAGAGGCCGTAAGCTCCGTCCTGGTTCGGGAGGAAGGCAAGAAGCAGCTGCCCGTCTACTACGTGAGCAGGGTCCTGAGGGAAGCAGAGCTCAGATACCCGATCTTGGAGAAGTTGTCCTTTGCTCTAGTCGTCGCGGCAAGGAAGCTCAGGCCATACTTCCAGGCCCATTCAATTCAAGTGGTGATGGACCACCCTCTCCGCCAGATCTTCGAAGGAGTGGAACACTCGGGAAGGCTCGCAAAATGGTCAATAGAGCTAAGTGAATTCAACATTGTCTTCGTCCCTCGACTATCCATGAAGGCACAGGTGGCGGCTGACTTCATGGCAGATTATGTGGCCGAGATGAAGGAAGATGGAACCCCTCGTCACGTTCCGTGGAAGCTGCTGGTGGATGGGGCTTCGGGCAAGAATTCACTCGGAGGAGGGGTGGTGTTGGAGAGTCCCCAAGGGGTAAAGATCGAGCAGACACTAGTGATACACTTCCCAATCACCAACAACCAGGCAGAGTATGAGGCGGTGATCGCCGGTCTACGGTTGGCCCAAGAGCTCGGTGTCCATGACGTGGAGGTCCTCACCGACTCCATGGTAATAGCCTCTCAGATCAGGGGAGAGTTCGAGACGAGGGAGCCTGCGCTCATAAGGTACTTGGCCAAAGTGAGAGGTCTCGTGGGAGCGTTCAAAACTTTCTCCATCCAGCACGTCCCGCGGGAGGAGAGCACCCCGGCAGATCGGTTGGCCAAATCCGGTCCACGGGCCGGGGGAACCCTAACGGACCTATTCCGCCCTTCGATCGAAGAGGGGGAGCTCATGGAAGTAGAGCAGCGGCCCTCCTGGAAGGATCCCTTCGTCACCTTCCTTGCAACAGGAAAGTTTCCAGAGGAAGTCCCGGACCAGAGGCGCTTCCGATATAAGTCCGCCTACTACGTGCTCCACGAGGGGGACTTGTATCGGAAGACCCTCTCGGGCCTCCTGGCCCGATGCGTTTCAGAGGAGGAGGTCCCAAAGATCTTGGAAGAGGTCCACTCCGGCGAGTGCGGCAGTCACTCGGGGAGTAGGATGTTGGAGGCAAGAATAGTGAGGCAGGGGTACTTCTGGCCGACCCTAAGTAAAGACGCGACAGCCTTCGCCAAGAGGTGCCAGAAGTGCCAAATGTTCGCCCCGCTTCAGCTCATGCCAGCTCAGAGGCTAAAGAGTATCACGGCACCCTGGCCATTCGCCATATGGGGGATGGATCTGGTAGGACCCTTCCCCCAGGCTAGTGGGCAGATGAGGTTTCTCCTAGTAATGATTGACTACTTCTCAAAGTGGTTGGAGGTCAAGGCGTTGGCTAAGGTCACCTCCCAGGTAATCCGCAACTTCGTATGGGGGGAGATCATTTGTCGACATGGGCTTCCACAGGCCATAGTCACGGATAATGGTCCGCAGTTCGCAAGCGAGGAATTCATCAGCTTCTGTGACCAGCTGGGGATAGACCTCAGGTTTGCATCCGTTCACCATCCCAGGACCAACGGACAGGTGGAGGCGGCAAACAAGGTCATTGTGAACCTGCTCAAGAAGAAGGTGGAAAATCTGAAGGGAAATTGGGTGGAACAGCTTCCATCGGTCTTGTGGGCCCTAAGAACTACCCCCAACACCGCCACGGGAGAGACCCCTTTCAAGCTCTCTCACGGCTGCGAGGCTGTCATCCCCATAGAGTTCGAAGTTATGACACCACGGGTAAAGGCCGCCGCAAGCAGAGAGGAAAGTTGGAAAGCCGAAAATGAGATGGAGTTGCAGCTCTCCCTCGACCTCATCGAGGAAGCTCGGGACCTGGCAGCCATTCGCCAAGAAGAGGTCAAGCGGCGGATGGCCAGATATTTCGACAAGCACGTCAGGGTCAAGCAGTTCGAGAAGGGAGATCTGGTGCTCAAGAAGGTCAACGCGGCCGGAAGGTCTGCCGCAGTGGGAAAACTTAACCCCAACTGGGAAGGCCCCTATGTCGTGGAAGAGGCACTAAAGTCTGGGGGGTATCGCCTTCAGAATGTGGAGGGCCAACCTCTCAGCCACACATGGAGTGGTGACGATCTTAAACGTTTCTATCCCTGAAATTATGTAATGAAAATGTTTTTGAAATAAGAATATTCTGTTTAACATGTGTGTTTGAGATTGATACTGCAGCTTGTAGGAAAAACTCTGAAAGCTCCCAAAATGGCCCCGAGCAGACCCGCTGTCCAGGCTCTCATCTAGCTGGCAGGTCCGAAGGCTCACTCGGTGGCAGGTTCCAAGGCGTTGAGAAAATGGCCCCGAGCAGACCCGCTGTCCAGGCTCTCATCTAGCTGGCAGGTCCGAAGGCTCACTCGGTGGCAGGTTCCAAGGTGTTGAGAAAATGGCCCCGAGCAGACCCGCTGTCCAGGCTCTCATCTAGCTGGCAGGTCCGAAGGCTCACTCGGTGGCAGGTTCCAAGGTGTTGAGAAAATGGCACCGAGCAGACCCGCTGTCCAGGCTCTCATCTAGCTGGCAGGTCCGAAGGCTCACTCGGAGGCAGGTTCTATGTGAAAGAAAAGAAGGCCCCGAGCAGACCCGCTGTCCAGGCTTTCATCTAGCTGGCAGGTCCGAAGGCTCACTCGGAGGCAGGTTCTATGTGAAAGAAAAGAAGGCCCCGAGCAGACCCGCTGTCCAGGCTCTCATCTAGCTGGCAGGTCCGAAGGCTCACTCGGTGGCAGGTTCCAAGGCGTTGAGAAAATGGCCCCGAGCAGACCCGCTGTCCAGGCTCTCATCTAGCTGGCAGGTCCGAAGGCTCACTCGGTGGCAGGTTCCAAGGTGTTGAGAAAATGGCCCCGAGCAGACCCGCTGTCCAGGCTCTCATCTAGCTGGCAGGTCCTGTAACATCCCGACTTTGAAAAAGGGGTCTAGCTGGTTCAGTTGAACCCTTGGAGGAATCTAGGCCGGGTCATCAGGCAATCACGACCCGACCTTCACCACATAGAGGTGGTCATTTAGAGAAATGACTGTTTTGGGTAGCATCGTGCTTCGCCACGACGTCAAAGTTGTTTATTGAACATACGTACTCCGAATCGACTTCTGTCAGTTGCGTTAAACTCGTATGGTCGATATGAGTACAACGGAATTCGTTTCGTTCCAATCAGGGGTCATTTGGTGAAAGTGACCGTTTTGAGTATAGTAGCGCGTCACGACGATGCAATTTTAGAATATGGAGCATACGTGCTCCGAATCGACTTCCGTCAGTTGCATTAGACTCGTATAGTTGATACGAGTGCAACGGAACTCGTTTCGTTTCGATCCGAGGTCATATGCAGAATATGACTATTTTGAGTATCGTAGCGCGTCACGACGACACGATTTTAGAATACAAAGCATACGTGCTCCGAATCAACTTCCGTCAGTTACGTTAGACTCGTATGGTCAATATGAGTGCAACGGAATTCGTTTCGTTCCGATCCGAGGTCGTTTGGAGGAAAACGACTATTTTGAGTAATACCGAGCGCCGCAACGACGCCATTTTAGAATATTGGGTAAACAAGCCCCAATTTCACCCTAGTCAGTTGCAACAGACTCGCGTGATCAATTCTAGCACAATGCAATTCGTTTCGTTCAAATTCGATGAGATTTGCGAAAGGTGGCCGAAATAATCTATTTTGAGTTGCGTACTGGTTTGAGCGAGTAATTATGAATAACGGACTCGGAATCAACTTCAAATAATTTCGTTAACTTCATATGATTATTACGAACACAACGACACCCTTTGTGCATTGTTTTTTTCGCGAGCACTTTGCATGCTTTGATATATAAATGTGTATTAATATGTGTGTGTGTGTAATGTGTATATATGTATATATACATATACATATTTAAGCTTATATATATAAAAACACATGAGTGAGATGCCCTGTTCCAAAACCAACTTCAGCGATGAAACCAGGGCGGAGAAACCGTGGGCGAAAACCATGGGCGAGCTCGTGGGGGCACGGGATTGGGCCTCGTCGGCTACATAGGGAGGCTTCTTCTCCTCTTCCAGGGGCAGTGGTGGACGGTAAGAACTTCTCTCCCCCTCCTCTCCTCCTCCTCGAAGCTCTGTCATGGTGAGGGTTTCCGGCAAGACGGGCGGCTCGGGAAACCGCCCCCCCCCTTCCTCATGGTTCTTCCTCCTCACAACAAGAGGTTAAGGTTCGAGATCTCCTACTTCTCCACCCTCTTCTCCTCTCTTGACCAAGCTCTGTTGATTCGTCTTGGTTAATTGATATTTGGCGAGTTATTGGGCTGCGACGGAAGGCAGCATGGAAGGTCTCCTCTCCTCCATCTTTCCCTCCTACTATTTCCTCTGCTCTCCTCTTCTCCTTCCTCCTTCCCCCCCTCATCTTATTATGTTGCTCTACCCATTTTTGAGAACTTTTGCTAGCAGTTTTCCTAGTTCTGTTGGTAGATTCCTCCTAGTTTTGTTAACAAATTTTAGGATAATTTTTGCTGGCAGTTTTTCCTAGTACATTGGCAGATTTCTCCTAGTTTTTGTTAACAAATTTTGGGGCTGTTTCTTATCTTTATTAGATGGGGGCGGTTTATACACTTCTTGTCTAGGATGGGGGCTGCTTATACATTTCTTAGACTAAATTGGGCTGCTTCTCATATCATTGTTTGGTTGGGCTACCTTATTTTCATGTTTAATCGGAGGGGGCTGCTAGTATTGAACTGCTACTGTCCTTCTCATTTGGGGGCTGCTCCTTGCTGATAATGGGGCTGCCTTTTAGTATTGCATTTGGGGGCTGCCTTTTTGTATTGCATTTGGGGGCTGCCTTTTAGTATTGCATTTGGGGGCTGCCTTTTAGTATTGCATTTGGGGGGCTGCCTTTTAGTATTGCATTTGGGGGCTGCCTTTTAGTATTGCATTTGGGGGCTGCCTTTTTTTTGTATTGCAATTGGGGGCTGCTCCTTGTTGAGTTGGACTGCAGGTTTGTTGAAATGGGGCTGCTCCTTTCCTTGTTGGTTTGGGGGCTGCTCCTTGTTGAGTTGGACTGCAGGTTTGTTGAAATGGGGCTGCTCCTTTCCTTGTTGGTTTGGGGGCTGCTCCTTGTTGAGTTGGACTGCAGGTTTGTTGAAATGGGGCTGCTCCTTTCCTTGTTGGTTTGGGTGCTGCTCCTTGTTGAATTGGGCTGCAGGTTTGTTGCTTTGGGTTGCTCCTTTCCTTGTTGGTTTGGGGGCTGCCTCTTGCTAACTTGGACTGCAGGTTTAATAGTTGGGGCTGCTCCTTTCCTTGTTAGTTTGGGGGCTGCTCCTTGTTGTTTTGGGGCTGCTCCTTGTTAACTTGGACTGCAGGTTTGTTGCTTTGGGCTGCTTCTTACCTTGTTGATTTGGGGCTGTTTGCTTTGAACTGCTCTTTACCTTATTGATTTGGGGCTGTTTTGCTGGGGCTGCTCTTACCTTGTTGATTTGGGGCTGTTTGCTTTGAGCTGCTCTTTACCTTGTTGATTTGGGGCTGTTTGCTTTGAGCTGCTCTTACCTTGTTGATTTGGGGCTGTTTGCGTTGAACTGCCCTTTACCTTATTGATTTGGGGCTGCTCTTGTCCCCTCTTGGTCTAATGGGGGCTGCTGCTGTATTTTTAATAAGGGGTTGCCCTTCATAGCTCACGACAAGGTATGATAGCTTCACTCTCTCTTCCTCCTCCTCCTACCTCAATTCTCCCTCCCATGGCAGGAATCTGCCATTTATTAGTTTTTCCTTGTCGTTCCGATTTGGTGAGGAATGGAGTCGTGCTACTCCGAATTGGTAGAGATTAGGAATGCGATCATATGCCTAGGCATGAAATTTATGGGGGACTCTCACACCATAAGCATCACCCAAGAGGAACCCCTTCTCCGCCTCTTACTTGAGCCTATCTTCATCTGGTTTGGTATCCGATTGAGGGAGCTTCATCTCTTCCTCCTCCGACAAATGGTAGACTCTAAACCTTATCTATTTTCGTCTACTCTTCATCTTATTTCTCTCTTTCACACTACTGTGCTACTTCTTGTGCCTATAAAGCTTATGGGTGTCTTGGGCTTGATTACCAAGCATTCAAGTGATTGACGGAAGTTTACATAAATACAAGCGGGTCTTATGTGGATGACTTGGGATTGATCGCCAAGCACCGAAATGATCGACGAAGGTCTACATGAATGCAATTGTGCCCTATATGGGCAGGTTGGATTTGATTGCCAGCCGAGTTAAATTAGTGGTACCTTCTCGGATAGAGATATGCTAAGCTTATAAAGAGTTCGTCTTCTCTCCTTCTACAAAACTACGGGTGGATATTTTGTTAAGCTTTAAGAGAGTTTTCTTAATTCCTACGGGAATGAAAGGTTGCCTTCGAGAAAGTAATTCCTACGGGAATGAAAGGTTGCCTTCGAGAAAGTAATTCCTACGGGAATGAAAGGTTGCCTTCGAGAAAGTAATTCCTACGGGAATGAAATGTTGCCTTCGAGAAAGTAATTCCTACGGGAATGAAAGGTTGCCTTCGAGAAAGTAATTCCTACGGGAATGAAATGTTGCCTTCGAGAAAGTAATTCCTACGGGAATGAAATGTTGCCTTCGAGAAAGTAATTCCTACGGGAATGAAATGTTGCCTTCGAGAAAGTAATTCCTACGGGAATGAAAGGTTGCCTTCGAGAAAGTAATTCCTACGGGAATGAAATGTTGCCTTCGAGAAAGTAATTCCTACGGGAATGAAATGTTGCCTTCGAGAAAGTAATTCCTACGGGAATGAAATGTTGCCTTCGAGAAAGTAATTCCTACGGGAATGAAATGTTGCCTTCGAGAAAGTAGTTCCTACGGGAATGAAAGGTTGCCTTCGAGAAAGTAATTCCTACGGGAATGAAATGTTGCCTTCGAGAAAGTAATTCCTACGGGAATGAAATGTTGCCTTCGAGAAAGTAATTCCTACGGGAATGAAATGTTGCCTTCGAGAAAGTAATTCCTACGGGGAATAAGTTGTGCCTTCGGGAAATATTCCTACGGGAATATATCGTGCCTTGGGATAAAATCGGATGGCCTATGAGTTTTACTCTAAGGCAACCCGCGCGATGGACGGTCTGGGAGGGCAACCCGTGCGAAACTAATAGAACTACGTGGGTCTGAGGCCGTATGCAGGATGATACGGAGTACGTAGGCGGTGGTCGTGGGAAGACCGCCTCGGCCCAATACAAGTCCAGATATCCCCCTCCCTTATAATTGTTATATTATGTTTGGGTGTTAGTAGGAGTTGGATTCTGTTTGTAGTTCTAATAACTTGTCTTTAGCACAGGTGACAGGTGCGGATGAGTGACAGCACCTATGTGTGGATGAAGCCACGGATCAGGCTACGTCAGGTATAAAGTTTTATTAAGCCGCATCTCCTTTTGTTGCGCCCTATCTCAGGGTATACATATATGATGCAATGAAGCCTTGACGGATAGGATTCATTGCGGCGGCGAAATCAATATTACTCATACAGGTTTTGAAATTATGGTTTTTGTGATATTTAATCTTCCGCTATAAATAATGTCTTCCGCTAAGGGTAACAAGCGCACTCTTTAATAATGTCTTCCGCTAAAATACTGCTTCCTTACTCTGTTGGTGTGTAGTGACTTTCGCTTAACACCACCCCTAGGCGTGACTTCGGAGTGTTCCAGGAAAAGGGTTGGAGAAGCTAGTGCCTTCACCCTTCGGAGTCGCTTCGGCGTCGTGCTAAAGGGTGGTGTGCGATAAGATCCCCCGGTCGGACCGTCGATTTGGGAGAGGGGGTCTTACAAATGGATCAGAGCGTAACCGATCTTTCGACCTATTCATGATCACAGAAACACATATTGCTCCGCTAATCGTTGTAGCGTGGTTCGGGACGAACCACTGCAGCGGAAGCGGTGGTGGACCTAAAAGGTAAAAGTTGGCAACAAACTTGGCATATATATGAACATTTTCACTCGAACTTATCAAATTCAGTTTTAGCCATGTAAAATATTTTTTTTATCAGATCAACACGTAAATGTCTTTTACCACATCTGATCTCAACTAATGTTTTACCTTGTCCCCATAAAACACTTACATTAAACCCTGAAAATAACCACTTCAAATCTTGAACCCCTGGGTTTAATCCTCTTTGTTTTATTGGGATTAAATACTCGTTTTCAAATTTCCATTCGAGGTGAACTAATCAAATGGAATTTTGTGTACGATGTAAGGATTTCATTGCTAATTTCTAATCTCAGGTTTAAGCCTCTTTGTTTTATTGGGATTAAATACCCATTTTCAAAATTTCATTCTAGGTAAACTAATCAAATTTTGTGTGCAATATGAGGATTTTATTACTAATTTCTAATCCCAGGTTTAAGCCTCTTTGTTTTATTGGGATTAAAATTATCGTTTTCAAAATTTCATTTAAGGTAAGCTAATTAAATGAAATTTTGCGTGTATATGGAGAATTGCTCTAACGATTGCAAATGTGAAGTATGCTTTGACTTGATCAATTTAACGATCTGTTGAAATTAAAGTCGTGCAATCGTAAAAGAACTATGATAAAATTTTAGTCTTTTCAATAACGTTAATATTTCAGGAAATGATTACTGAGGCGACGTACGGGATTGAAGTAAACTTGTGGCAAATTTATAAAAGCTTATATACAAACCATCCTAAAAAGTACATTGTTAGCATTCGTGGGACTTGCGATGTTTGCATACTCAGCCAGCCGGGAAGCCTCGTTAGAAAGGGTAAGCCACTAAGGACCCGAATGTGACGGTTACCTATTTTATTGCTTTTATGGTAAATTGTTTGCATTGGGAAAAGTGGCGGGTTGGTCATGCCCGTAGACCGTACGTACCGATGCGGGAAGGTTGACGACTCTAGGCGACAGGGAGATGTGCACCCCGGGAGCTCGGTTGTATCTTATATGCCCCGCTGGGTCCCTCCGCCGGTTGGCCAAATTCAATTGTTGCCTCCACTTCCAGTTGAGCTCGACTCCTGGGAAGGTGTTGAGTGCCTCCACTTCCAGTTGAGCTCGGCTCCTTGGAAGGTGTTGAGTTGCCTCCACTTCCAGTTGAGCTCGGCTCCTGGGAAGGTGTTGAGTTGCCTCCACTTCCAGTTGGCTCGGCTCCTTGGAAGGTGTTGAGTTGCCTCCACTTCCAGTTGAGCTCGGCTCCTTGGAAGGTGTTGAGTTGCCTCCACTTCCAGTTGAGCTCGGCTCCTGGGAAGGTGTTGAGTTGCCTCCACTTCCAGTTGAGCTCGGCTCCTTGGAAGGTGTTGAGTTGCCTCCACTTCCAGTTGAGCTCGGCTCCTGGGAAGGTGTTGAGTTGCCTCCACTTCCAGTTGAGCTCGGCTCCTTGGAAGGTGTTGAGTTGCCTCCACTTCCAGTTGAGCTCGGCTCCTTGGAAGGTATTGAGTTGCCTCCACTTCCAGTTGAGCTCGGCTCCTGGGAAGGTGTTGAGTTGCCTCCACTTCCAGTTGAGCTCGGCTCCTTGGAAGGTGCTGAGTTGCCTCCACTTCCAGTTGAGCTCGGCTCCTTGGAAGGTGTTGAGTTGCCTCCACCTCCAGTTGAGCTCGGCTCCTGGGAAGGTGTTGAGTTGCCTCCACTTCCAGTTGAGCTCGGCTCCTTGGAAGGTGCTGAGTTGCCTCCACTTCCAGTTGAGCTCGGCTCCCGGGAAGGTGTTGAGTTGCCTTCGTCTCCCGTTAAGCTCGGTTCGCGGGAGGGGTATCAAGTGATGAAGGGTTTCTTGTTTCTCGCGATTAGATCAATTTGAATCACTTAAGCTACTACATGACAGGAGCCATCAACACAGCTCGTTAGGTAAAACCAAACCTAGAGACCCTTAAAATTTGGGATCATTCGACACCTCTAGTGGTCTGCAATACGTCCCGTTTTGAATCTCCGTGACCCACTCGTATTTTCGGGGACGAAAATTTTCTTTGTTTTATTGGATTGTAACATCCCGACTTTGAAAAAGGGGTCTAGCTGGTTCAGTTGAACCCTTGGAGGAATCTAGGCGGGGTCATCAGGCAATCACGACCCGACCTTCACCACATAGAGGTGGTCATTTAGAGAAATGACTGTTTTGGGTAGCATCGTGCTTCGCCACGACGTCAAAGTTGTTTATTGAACATACGTACTCCGAATCGACTTCTGTCAGTTGCGTTAAACTCGTATGGTCGATATGAGTACAACGGAATTCGTTTCGTTCCAATCAGGGGTCATTTGGTGAAAGTGACCGTTTTGAGTATAGTAGCGCGTCACGACGATGCAATTTTAGAATATGGAGCATACGTGCTCCGAATCGACTTCCGTCAGTTGCATTAGACTCGTATAGTTGATACGAGTGCAACGGAACTCGTTTCGTTTCGATCCGAGGTCATATGCAGAATATGACTATTTTGAGTATCGTAGCGCGTCACGACGACACGATTTTAGAATACAAAGCATACGTGCTCCGAATCAACTTCCGTCAGTTACGTTAGACTCGTATGGTCAATATGAGTGCAACGGAATTCGTTTCGTTCGGATCCGAGGTCGTTTGGAGAAAACGACTATTTTGAGTAATACCGAGCGCCGCAACGACGCCATTTTAGAATATTGGGTAAACAAGCCCCAATTTCACCCTAGTCAGTTGCAACAGACTCGCGTGATCAATTCTAGCACAATGCAATTCGTTTCGTTCAAATTCGATGAGATTTGCGAAAGGTGGCCGAAATAATCTATTTTGAGTTGCGTACTGGTTTGAGCGAGTAATTATGAATAACGGACTCGGAATCAACTTCAAATAATTTCGTTAACTTCATATGATTATTACGAACACAACGACACCCTTTGTGCATTGTTTTTTTCGCGAGCACTTTGCATGCTTTGATATATAAACGTGTATTAATATGTGTGTGTGTGTAATGTGTATATATATATATATACATATACATATTTAAGCTTATATATATAAAAACACATGAGTGAGATGCCCTGTTCCAAAACCAACTTCAGCGATGAAACCAGGGCGGAGAAACCGTGGGCGAAAACCATGGGCGAGCTCGTGGGGGCACGGGATTGGGCCTCGTCGGCTACATAGGGAGGCTTCTTCTCCTCTTCCAGGGGCAGTGGTGGACGGTAAGAACTTCTCTCCCCCTCCTCTCCTCCTCCTCGAAGCTCTGTCATGGTGAGGGTTTCCGGCAAGACGGGCGGCTCGGGAAACCGCCCCCCCTTCCTCATGGTTCTTCCTCCTCACAACAAGAGGTTAAGGTTCGAGATCTCCTACTTCTCCACCCTCTTCTCCTCTCTTGACCAAGCTCTGTTGATTCGTCTTGGTTAATTGATATTTGGCGAGTTATTGGGCTGCGACGGAAGGCAGCATGGAAGGTCTCCTCTCCTCCATCTTTCCCTCCTACTATTTCCTCTGCTCTCCTCTTCTCCTTCCTCCTTCCCCCCCTCATCTTATTATGTTGCTCTACCCATTTTTGAGAACTTTTGCTAGCAGTTTTCCTAGTTCTGTTGGTAGATTCCTCCTAGTTTTGTTAACAAATTTTAGGATAATTTTTGCTGGCAGTTTTTCCTAGTACATTGGCAGATTTCTCCTAGTTTTTGTTAACAAATTTTGGGGCTGTTTCTTATCTTTATTAGATGGGGGCGGTTTATACACTTCTTATCTAGGATGGGGGCTGCTTATACATTTCTTAGACTAAATTGGGCTGCTTCTCATATCATTGTTTGGTTGGGCTACCTTATTTTCATGTTTAATCGGAGGGGGCTGCTAGTATTGAACTGCTACTGTCCTTCTCATTTGGGGGCTGCTCCTTGCTGATAATGGGGCTGCCTTTTAGTATTGCATTTGGGGGCTGCCTTTTTGTATTGCATTTGGGGGCTGCCTTTTAGTATTGCATTTGGGGGCTGCCTTTTAGTATTGCATTTGGGGGGCTGCCTTTTAGTATTGCATTTGGGGGCTGCCTTTTAGTATTGCATTTGGGGGCTGCCTTTTTTGTGTATTGCAATTGGGGGCTGCTCCTTGTTGAGTTGGACTGCAGGTTTGTTGAAATGGGGCTGCTCCTTTCCTTGTTGGTTTGGGGGCTGCTCCTTGTTGAGTTGGACTGCAGGTTTGTTGAAATGGGGCTGCTCCTTTCCTTGTTGGTTTGGGGGCTGCTCCTTGTTGAGTTGGACTGCAGGTTTGTTGAAATGGGGCTGCTCCTTTCCTTGTTGGTTTGGGTGCTGCTCCTTGTTGAATTGGGCTGCAGGTTTGTTGCTTTGGGTTGCTCCTTTCCTTGTTGGTTTGGGGGCTGCCTCTTGCTAACTTGGACTGCAGGTTTAATAGTTGGGGCTGCTCCTTTCCTTGTTAGTTTGGGGGCTGCTCCTTGTTGTTTTGGGGCTGCTCCTTGTTAACTTGGACTGCAGGTTTGTTGCTTTGGGCTGCTTCTTACCTTGTTGATTTGGGCCTGTTTGCTTTGAACTGCTCTTTACCTTATTGATTTGGGGCTGTTTTGCTGGGGCTGCTCTTACCTTGTTGATTTGGGGCTGTTTGCTTTGAGCTGCTCTTTACCTTGTTGATTTGGGGCTGTTTGCTTTGAGCTGCTCTTACCTTGTTGATTTGGGGCTGTTTGCGTTGAACTGCCCTTTACCTTATTGATTTGGGGCTGCTCTTGTCCCCTCTTGGTCTAATGGGGGCTGCTGCTGTATTTTTAATAAGGGGGTTGCCCTTCATAGCTCACGACAAGGTATGATAGCTTCACTCTCTCTTCCTCCTCCTCCTACCTCAATTCTCCCTCCCATGGCAGGAATCTGCCATTTATTAGTTTTTCCTTGTCGTTCCGATTTGGTGAGGAATGGAGTCGTGCTACTCCGAATTGGTAGAGATTAGGAATGCGATCATATGCCTAGGCATGAAATTTATGGGGGACTCTCACACCATAAGCATCACCCAAGAGGAACCCCTTCTCCGCCTCTTACTTGAGCCTATCTTCATCTGGTTTGGTATCCGATTGAGGGAGCTTCATCTCTTCCTCCTCCGACAAATGGTAGACTCTAAACCTTATCTATTTTCGTCTACTCTTCATCTTATTTCTCTCTTTCACACTACTGTGCTACTTCTTGTGCCTATAAAGCTTATGGGTGTCTTGGGCTTGATTACCAAGCATTCAAGTGATTGACGGAAGTTTACATAAATACAAGCGGGTCTTATGTGGATGACTTGGGATTGATCGCCAAGCACCGAAATGATCGACGAAGGTCTACATGAATGCAATTGTGCCCTATATGGACAGGTTGGATTTGATTGCCAGCCGAGTTAAATTAGTGGTACCTTCTCGGATAGAGATATGCTAAGCTTATAAAGAGTTCGTCTTCTCTCCTTCTACAAAACTACGGGTGGATATTTTGTTAAGCTTTAAGAGAGTTTTCTTAATTCCTACGGGAATGAAAGGTTGCCTTCGAGAAAGTAATTCCTACGGGAATGAAAGGTTGCCTTCGAGAAAGTAATTCCTACGGGAATGAAAGGTTGCCTTCGAGAAAGTAATTCCTACGGGAATGAAATGTTGCCTTCGAGAAAGTAATTCCTACGGGAATGAAAGGTTGCCTTCGAGAAAGTAATTCCTACGGGAATGAAATGTTGCCTTCGAGAAAGTAATTCCTACGGGAATGAAATGTTGCCTTCGAGAAAGTAATTCCTACGGGAATGAAATGTTGCCTTCGAGAAAGTAATTCCTACGGGAATGAAAGGTTGCCTTCGAGAAAGTAATTCCTACGGGAATGAAATGTTGCCTTCGAGAAAGTAATTCCTACGGGAATGAAATGTTGCCTTCGAGAAAGTAATTCCTACGGGAATGAAATGTTGCCTTCGAGAAAGTAATTCCTACGGGAATGAAATGTTGCCTTCGAGAAAGTAGTTCCTACGGGAATGAAAGGTTGCCTTCGAGAAAGTAATTCCTACGGGAATGAAATGTTGCCTTCGAGAAAGTAATTCCTACGGGAATGAAATGTTGCCTTCGAGAAAGTAATTCCTACGGGAATGAAATGTTGCCTTCGAGAAAGTAATTCCTACGGGGAATAAGTTGTGCCTTCGGGAAATATTCCTACGGGAATATATCGTGCCTTGGGATAAAATCGGATGGCCTATGAGTTTTACTCTAAGGCAACCCGCGCGATGGACGGTCTGGGAGGGCAACCCGTGCGAAACTAATAGAACTACGTGGGTCTGAGGCCGTATGCAGGATGATACGGAGTACGTAGGCGGTGGTCGTGGGAAGACCGCCTCGGCCCAATACAAGTCCAGATATCCCCCTCCCTTATAATTGTTATATTATGTTTGGGTGTTAGTAGGAGTTGGATTCTGTTTGTAGTTCTAATAACTTGTCTTTAGCACAGGTGACAGGTGCGGATGAGTGACAGCACCTATGTGTGGATGAAGCCACGGATCAGGCTACGTCAGGTATAAAGTTTTATTAAGCCGCATCTCCTTTTGTTGCGCCCTATCTCAGGGTATACATATATGATGCAATGAAGCCTTGACGGATAGGATTCATTGCGGCGGCGAAATCAATATTACTCATACAGGTTTTGAAATTATGGTTTTTGTGATATTTAATCTTCCGCTATAAATAATGTCTTCCGCTAAGGGTAACAAGCGCACTCTTTAATAATGTCTTCCGTTAAAATACTGCTTCCTTACTCTGTTGGTGTGTAGTGACTTTCGCTTAACACCACCCCTAGGCGTGACTTCGGAGTGTTCCAGGAAAAGGGTTGGAGAAGCTAGTGCCTTCACCCTTCGGAGTCGCTTCGGCGTCGTGCTAAAGGGTGGTGTGCGATAAGATCCCCCGGTCGGACCGTCGATTTGGGAGAGGGGGTCTTACAGGTCCGAAGGCTCACTCGGAGGCAGGTTCTATGTGAAAGAAAAGAAGGCCCTGAGCAGACCCGCTGTCCAGACTCTCATCTAGCTGCCAGGTCCGAAGGCTCACTCGGAGGCAGGTTCTATGTGAAAGAAAAGAATGCCCCGAGCAGACCCGCTGTCCAGGCTCTCATCTAGCTGGCAGGTCCGAAGGCTCACTCGGTGGCAGGTTCAAAATCCTCAGGGGGTGACCTCAAGAGCACTCGCATTGACCACGCGCGGGAGAAACGACCTCACTTCACTTTCATGATTACCTAAGCGAAACCCCGGTTTGGGCGAATGGTAAGGAAGTGCGAGTGGGGGAGGCAGCGGAAAGCGAAAGGGAGAGACACGCCCAGGTCACCCTCGAGCATTCGCTAGGTGGCCGGGGCAGTTGCACTACAGTTTAAACGTCCTAATGAGCCTAGCGAGATATAGCGGCGAATGAGAAAGAATTAACGTCCTAGCGAGCCTAGCGAGACATAACAACAAATGAGAAAAAGTGGAGATAGCACAAAAATGGAGAGCACAAAAATCGTGGCCAATATACATATATTTCAAGGGCACTCACCCCGCTCATGATTACATTCGAAAGATTTTAAGTAAAAGACTACAAAAAACACGGTCCAGCTCAGGGGTCGGCAGGCTTCTCGCCAGAAGATCTATCACTCTCTCCTGAATCCGGTAGGAGGGCGTCTTCTCGCGGCTCGCCATCCTCATCTTCCGGGAAGGGGATCGGGATGAAGAGCTCAGGGACGACCTGTCGAGCAGAGAGGCATTCAGCCTCTTCCTTCAGGTACCCAGCCTGCCGCAACACCTGCAGCGCATGCTTCACGGCGCTCTGAGCGTTCTCCTGCATCAATTGCTCCAGCTCGTGGTGGGGATAGAAGTGCCCCCGCTCCCCGAGGCGAGTGCCGAGACCTCGGCTTCTCGCGACCGCTGGGCCTCGGCCTTGGCCAGCCGAACTTCGTCTTCAAGGCCAGCCGAACTTCGTCTTCAAGGCCAGCCACCCGAGCACGAAGCATCTCGGCAACGGTGGTGTCCTAAGAATAATAATAAAGGTGGTAAGAAGAAAGTACATCAATCGGCAACAGGACACTCGCGGTGGTGAAGAAAATATATACCTCCGCAACGGGGCGGCGGGCGAGAAGGGTTTCCGCAGCTGCCAGCTTCATCCTGAGCTCCTGCGCCTCGGCAGAAACGACGGCCCTGGACTCCTCAACCTCCGCCAAGCTCCGCGCCAGTTTGATGCTCCGGCGCGAAGACATATGCGCGAGCTCGAGCGCCCGCAGCATGGCCCTGGCGGTCTCATGAGCGAGGACCTGAGTCGTCTCGGCATCATAAACCTCAGCATCCTCCCGACCGTAGAGGGCATACGCGATGGCATAGGCCTCACCACTCGCGAGGTCGCTCTCTATCCACGATGGATGAAGGGTGGAGAGCGAGACCCTGTTGGCGTTCCTGTCCCACTTTACCAAGGGAGCCCCCGAGGGGTCCACGTACTTCTCGCCGCTGGGGAAGTTCCGGTGGTCCCTGGGCAATGGAGGCGGCGGCAGCGACGATCCCGCGCGAAGGGTGGTCTCGCCTGGCGCACCCACCCCCGGGGTTTGAGTCTGAGCACTCGCCCCTAGGATCTCGTCCAAGACCCCCTTTCCCTTGGCGGAGGGGGGATTCTTTGATTTCTTGGAAGAAGAGGAGGTCAGCGCCCCAGGCTTCCGCTTCTTTCCGCTGGGCTTGGAGGAGGAGGGTTCTTCCCGACAGGCATCCGCTGCAGCCTGTGCGAAAGACACAGAAGCCCCAGTGGGACGCGGCGGATGCAGGGGAAAGCTGCGCACGCCTGCATAATATTGCGAATGATTTAGCGAATGATATAAGAGTCACAAGATCGAAACGAACGAAGTCCCAAAAACTTACCCTCGCCCTGCGGAATGAGCGGGAGCGAGTTGACGTTTCGCCGGAGATAGACGAGGTCCATCCCGTGCTCCAAGATGTATTGGTGGAGTTTGGCCTCGTGCCCCCCTAGGGTCGGGGGGCGGAAGGTTGACTCCTCCTCCTGCACCGGGGCGAGAAGTGTATTTCCCAGGTTCCCGCTGACGAAGAGGAAGCGCCGAACCCAGTCGTGGTTCTTATTCGGGAGCCCGTAATGCTTGAGCGGGTTCAGACCCGAGAAGAATGAGATGTCGTTGGTGCAGCGAAAGGTGTAGAGCTTGCGGAAGATGGGGAGCGAGAACTCGATCCCCTCTTCTCGCAGATAGCTCGCGTACCCAACCAGCATGGCGATGGAGTTGGGGTTGAGCTGGCCGGGCACGACTCCATAATATCTGAAGGTCTGGCGGAGTTCCGGCCAGATGGGAAGGCGAAACCCCACCTCGAAGTGCTCTAGCGGGATCGCAAGAGCACAGGGTGAGATGGAGTTTAGGCGCTCGTCCGGCCTGGGCTTTCGCGCCTCGAACCCAGGCGGGATGTAATCCGCGACCGCAGTCAAGTAAGCCTCGTCGGAGAGGTCGCATGAATCGAAGGTGTGGTTGACGAACGCGCTGGCGCACCTGGCTCTGCCTTCCGCATCACCACCCATGACGCGAATGACGAAGGATAAGAAGGCAGCAGAGAAGGGAGAAGCGCGAGTGCTAGCGCGAGGAAAGAGAAGGAGCGGATGGTAAGGTATTTAATACGGTGGTTGAAAGACCTATTTATAGAAGGGCTAAACGGCGTTTGGGCTTTCGAGGTAACGGGTGTGCAGATAGCATTCGCGCCTTCCCGACGCCTCGGAACCCGGGTCGACCCCTCTCGCCCAGTAATGACAAGTGCCCTGTGGCTATTCACTCATCGACTACGCGAAAGAGGTTAAGAAAGCATTCGGCAATAATAAAACATTCGGCAATGCCCAAGCAAGATATAGGAAATAAAAGACAAAGAATAGAGCATTCGCAAACACAGGACGTAAGATTATTACAAACAGAAATAAAAGTTCAGCATCCGCGCTACAGAAAGCAGAAAAACTGCAAGAAGGGCGAATGAAGGCTGGCTCAATACTGCTCCCAGACCCACCGACCTCGCTTTCGCGACCCAGCTTCCAGGGGCATTCGCGGACGAAAATATGCGAGCATGTTGGTGATCTCATGGGAAGCCAGTTGGAGTTGGTCCCGGGCTCGCGCGACGTGTCTTTCGGGAGACAACTCCCCTCCTTCACCCCCCAGGCGCTCCACCGTCGTGAGAATGCGCGAGCAGTCCCGCTGGAGGTCCTTTAACTCACGCGCGACTCTCAGCCGCACGTCGTCCACCTGGCCGACAACATTTCGCTGGATGTGGACGAGCTTCCCCAAGACCTCCGAGATCTGATCCTTCAGGGTCGCGTGATCCGAGGAGTCGCCCAGAAAGTCAGCGAGATCCCCAGGGGAAGGGAGAGGCGAGAGCATCCCCTCTCCCCCCTCGTAGTAGGAGTCAAAGGGGGAGGCTTCCCGATAGCCTGCGAAATCACGACTAGGTCAGTAGTGGTAAAATATGCGAGTACGATAGGGGCGGGTGAGTGAACTGACCTGGGGTGGGGTCCTGGTGACCTGAAGGACGAGACGAATGGAGGTGCGTTCCAAACAGCCCGGCGGGAGGTAGGACCTTTCCCTTTCCAGGACGGTAGGGCTGTGAGGTAGGAGCTGGGGCATCCGCAGGATCATCCGCGCGACCCTGCTGACCGGATCCCTTCTGGGGGGACACCCTCGGCTCATCCGCAAGCACGGAGGGGTTCGGTCGAACAGGGGAACTCGGAGGAATAGAGTTCCGCAGCGAAAGGTTGGGGTCGAGGGCTACAAAAAACAGTGGTCAGCAGCGAGCAGCATGAAGGATGAATCTAAAGGGGGTTATAACTTACCGGACTGCAATGATGTCTCGCCCGGAGGAGGCGGAGGAGCAAGGTCCCGATCTGGAGGCCTCTCGTCCAGGGGAGGTGGCACCGCGACACTGCTCGAGACGGCCCCGTGGCCGGTCTCGGGCATCGAGATCCCCTGCGAATGGTCAGAGCGAAGGCAGGGTAAGGAGAGGAACTAAACAGAGGGACGAGAGGAATCCTCATACCTGCGTCCCGAGGTCCGGAGGGTTCCTTGCCGGAAGAGTATCCGTCGGCGGGGTCCTCGCCGGAGGAGAGCCCGCAGGGGATTCCGAGGCAGTCTCGCCTCTCTGACGATTCAGTCGAATCGCCTTGGCTCGACGCGAGACGTAGGGGGCATTCGGATCCCGTTTAGACAAGAGCCAGGGAGCAAATCTGGCTGCCTTGGGGGCAGTTACAGCTTGGGCCGCGGCCAGACGCTCGATCATCTCCCGCGAGAGGGGTCTCGCGGAAGGCTTGTGAGAAGACATTGATATCAATGCGGGACTAAGAGAAGGAAGAAGCTCCGAATCAAGGGTCGTCAACGCTCCATGAAGTTCTGACATAAAGAGATATATATAGGACAACGGTGGGACCCACAGAATCTTGTGAAAGTCCAGTCAGCAAGCACTCACCGAATACATGGTTGGACTGTTCTTTCCGAGCGTAGTAACCACTCGCAAAGAGCGGGGATTGTGTACAACCCGTATTCGCCGAGTGGGCCCCTCAAGCCAAGTGGCGAGACCTGGGTCAGCTCGATCATTCGCCCCGCCTAGGAGGTGGAAGTACCCCCGGTTTGGTAGGGGTAAGGTGCAGAAGAGAAGGAGCCAGGCGAGTGGTGCTCTCACGGACCACTAGCCCGGAAGCGCGGGCACTCGCCCAGCAAGGCGGGTGCCCAGCGAGTGGTGCCCTCACGGACCACTCGCCCAGGATGATTTAAGGGGGAAATGACCCTGGTACCCCTGGTGGGCTGCATATAGCCCTTCAGAACAGCGGAGTTAGGCTGTTAGCAGACCAATTTGGGGTGCTGCTAGTAAAATTAAAAGGCGGATTCATGTTATTTGCAGACCAGCCTAGAAAAATCTATAAATAGACCCTTAAGGGCACCTTGGAGGAGATCCGATTTTAGGGAATCCTCTCCTCCAGGCTAGTTTTTGGTCGGCTGCTAGTGCCCTCCAAGGTGCCCGGTTGAGCTCTGGTTTGGGAGGGGAAGCTCTCTAAGATCTTCCGGGTGTGTGGCGGGACCTCCTCCTTTCAGCCTTGGGTCTATTCACATTCTCACATCCACCGTCAAGAGAGTCTAGTGAGGGAGAAGTAAGCACCGGCTACACCCCCAGTGGGTCCGAACTCAAGAGACCTGTTGCAGGTTTCAACAATGAGCACAATGAACAAGACCTGCAATCTGGAAAATCAAGAAAGGTTAACTGTCGCGCGCGTCGGGAAGGGGAAGGTGTTCTGAGCGCGCTGTGAGCGCGGAGGTCTTCTGAGCGCGCGGTGAGCGCGGAGGTGTTCTGAGCGTGCGGTGAGCGCGGAAGTGTTCTGAGCGTGCGGTGAGCGCAGAGACGTAGCCAAGCGATACTGGGGAGGTGCGACCTCGCCGTATCCTGACCTCGCCGTATCCCAAGGGGATACGATCGCGACCGTAAAAAGGGGGACGCGAACTTGGTTGTAGCCCAAGGGGGGTGCGACCCCACAACAACCCAAGGGGCGTGGAATTGGCCGCACCCTAGGGGGTACGGCCGCGACCGTAAAAAGGGGGACGTGAACTTGGTTGTAGCCCAAGGGGGGTGCAACCCCACAACAACCCAAGGGGGTGTGGAATTGGCCGCCCCCCTCTACCTTAGCCGCCCCCACATGGGGGGGGGGGGGGGGGGGGGGGGGGGGGGGTGCGGCCCGGGCCGCATCGCGGTGGTGCGACCCGGTTGACTTGGCGGTCGTCACACCGTAGTTGTGCGTCGTTCTCTCCACGCGAGAATGTGCCCTTCGGAATCATATTGGCGAGCCGGTCATGGCCGCGGCGGAAAATTATGGGTCCGATCGGATACATTTTGGGGAACCCCATCAATAGTAAACACATGCAAAAAACCTACATTAAAAAACTCATTATTATAAACACACCAGACATACAAATTCGAAGGGCATCACAAATTGAAAAATATACCCACCCAAAAAACCTACATTATCATTATCCCGCCTCAAACTCTTAAAAAATTCACAAAACCCACAAAAAATTTCATGAAATATATATCTACTCAAGGTATTAACAAATGTTATCATCAATCACCAAAAAACCAAGTATCCAATTTCTAAAACCCCCAAGAATAAAAATAAAAACGAAATAAATAAATAAACAGTACCTTAAGTTCATATATTATCTGGAGGAGTAGGCGTGTAAAAAACTTGCCTATATCATACATATATGCATATATTATGATATCTATATATTTATAAGTACATATCTAAAAGTTATTATTTATTAAGCAATTTTTCACCGTGGAAATTTAACCTCTGGGCAGCTCTTTCTATTCAGAAAATTTTATTCGAATCTCAATTATTTTTAGCTTTTTTGTATCAGTAATTCTTTTAAAAGTATTTTTTTTAAGAAAGATGTTTTTAATGCTTTTTGAGCATTCGTTCTAACGTAGTTTTTAAAAAAAAAATTTCTTTTTATTAACTCTATTAATACTTCCAAAAAAATTACAATTCATTTTTAATTAAAGTATTTTTTGCTTGAGAACGAGTTTTTGAGTGGGTGAGCGTTTTCGTGCGAGTCCGTATTTTTGCCCGGGAATACGTTTTCGACCAGGCGCATGTTTTTGTTTTGGCGCGCATTTTCAGTCGGGCGTTAGGCCTGCAAGCGGTTCGGTTCGGTTCGGTTTTAAAACCGAAACCGAACCGAATAAGCTCGGTTTTTACACACCCAAAACCGAAATCAAACCGAAATGGATCGGTTCGGTTCGGTTTGGTTCGGTTTTTTAACATCGGTTCGGTTTCTCGGTAAACCTAAAACTTATTATCCCCCAAAATAAATTTTAATGTTTGTTCAAGTGATTTTCTAATAGTAAATCTAGAAAACAGTTCATCAACATTGAAGGAAAATTGAAAAAACACAATAACATTTAGATTAATTTGTACAATTAATACAATAAGTTCAAGTATTAGTTTAAAATAAAAATCAATAAGTACAACACATTTAATTTACTCGTTCACGCTCGGGTAATTGTTACAAACTTATGATAAGATAAGTGATATTACATAGTCTCGTTATTTCGGGTTCAACTTCAAACTCAATGCTCACAACCTCATGTTTTAATACGACGGGACAAACTCCAAGTCCAAACTTATAATCGGTTCGGTTTTTTTCGGTTTATCGACCCTATAAACCGAAACCGAACCGAATAGGCTCGGTTTTCAGCCCCCCCCCCCAAATCGAAACCGAACCGAACTGATCGGTTCGAATCAAATTCGGTTCGGTTTGAGTCGGGTCGGGTCGGTATGGTCGGTTTCGGTTTTCTGTGCACACCCTTACCGGGTGTGCATTTTCGTCTGGTCGTGCGTTTTCTCCAAAGCGCGTGTGTTTTCTCCCGAGCGCTCATTTTCGGTCGGGTGTGCGTTTTAGGCCAGGCGCGCGTTTACGTTATGACGCACATTTTCAGTCGGGCGTGCACTTTCAGTTTTGCGCACATTTCCCCCGGGAGCGCATTTTCGCCTGGGCGCGCATTTTCTCCAAGGCGTGTGTTTTCTCCCGAGCGCTCGTTTTCGGCCGGGTGTGCGTTTTCATCCCGGCGCGCGTTTTCGTTCTGGCGTGCATTTTCGGTTTTGCGCACGTTTTCCCCCGAGCGCGCGTTTTCGCCTGGCCGCACGTTTTCGCCCAGGCGCGCGTTTTCTCCCTAGCGCCCGTTTTCGTCCGGGTGTGTGTTTTTAGCCAGGCGCACGAATTTGTCCGGGCGCACGATTTCGGTCGTTCGGGCGATTTCGACCGGGTGTGTGTTTTTCGGCCGCATACCCGTTTCGATTGCGCGCACGTTTTTTGCCCGGGCGCACATTTTCAACCGAGAGTGTGTTTTCGACCGGGACACGTTTTCGCTCGGGAGCGCATTTTCGATCGGGCACGTGTTTTTGGCCGCTCACGCGTTTTCAACCGCGCTCACGTTTTTCGGCTGTGCATGCGTTTTTCGGTTGGATAGGTGTTTTTCGGCTGTGCACGTGTTTTTCGCCAGTTACACATTTTTGGATGTGCACATGTTTTCGCTTGGGCAACTATTTTCGAACAACAATGTTTCTGTTACAAAATACGTATCAATATTTTTGCTATAAAATAAAACAACTTTTCATTAGTTGTTCTACCAAACAATTTAATCGATCAACATCCAAACAATCTATAGTTTTTTGATCAACGCTTTTTTGACAACTCTATTCTCACAACAGTTTTCACATCAGCATTAGCCACCCCAAAGAGACCTTTGGGTGATAAAAAGAGTTGGTGAAGCATTCCTGCCCTTCATAGTTTCAAACCTCCCCTCTATTAAAATTTCGCTTTTATTTTAACAAATTAAAATGATTTAACACATGTAATTTATAAATAAATATATAAAGAATATATTAATTTCGTTTTCGGTTGAGTATACGTGCCCTTAAAAACCGGACATGGGGGCCGGCCCGGGCCAAGGCCGGGCTTGGAGGGCCTTACAGGGCCCCCATATAAGCTGATTGCCCGGCCCGGTGCTCGGCCCAGGCCGGGCAAAGCCCGGGCGCTGGGCCTAGCCTGGGCCCGGCACCCGGGCAGGCAGGAAATCCCGCCTCCTGGAAATCCCGCTAGCTAGGCGGGATTTCCAATAGGCAGTATTAAATTCCGCCTAATCCTATTAGGCGGGGGATTTAATCCTGTCTAATCCTATTAGGCGGGATTTTAATCCCGCCTATTTAGGCGGGATTAAAATCCCGCCTATTAGGAAGAAAACCGGGCTGGGCCTTAGGCCTGGCCCGGCCTGGCCCTGGGGGCCTAGGCAGGCCCCCTTCCATGGGCGAAAGCCCGACCCGGTTGTAAACAAGTCCCGGGCTGGGCCCGGCTCCAAAAAGCCCGGGCCCGGTAAGCCTGGTTCAAGCCCGGGCCCGGGGGGCTTCTTGGTCAGGTGTATATACGCTTGAGTGGTACTTTGTTACCACTCAATGTCAAAAAATGCGTTCTTCGCTCGAGATCCCATGTCGCTTGCCATGCTCGACAACATTCCCGCCGCACTCAATTCTCTCGGGCGCGATAGGATATTGAGTAATATTAATTTTTGATTTTATGAGTCTTATATTTTAAAAAAGCAAGGCATCTGTTAGATCAAAGAAAGTAGAATTAAATGGCTCAAATTGGTTTGATAAAATTAGGGTTGCGAGTTTTTTTAATATATATATTTATATAATAGATAATAATAGCTTTTATAAAAGTTAAAAGTTTCTTAAAAGTAAATATCTTTGATTAATTTAGCATATGTGCACTTGGTCTCACCAGTGCCATTTCTCAAGGAGTCTAAGGAGTTAAATAATAATATTATTATGTCACTTCTAAAATAATTGTACGATAAAAATCAATATAAAATGTTAGTGTAGACTCCATAAGTATCAGATCTGTGGAGACTTGATTTTCATTTGTAAATAAAATTAATTGATAGCTTAACCTAATATTTAATATTGTTTAAGAGCATTTTTTACTAATTTTAATATATAAAAAAAATGCAAATATCTTTATGAGAACAGTATCTCTTTACTTTTGACGAAGACAGGCCCGCCCAACCGCCGGCCGGGCAAATACCCGGCCCATCGTCCCGCTCCAGTTGCGAGAGAAAACGGCTACCGATCAGATAAAAGTCGAAGCAGAGAGGGGGGAGAGAGTAGGTTTGATTCGAAGAAAGTTTTGGTTTCGCTGCCTGAAAATTGGGAGAGAAGAAGATTCAAACAATCTCAGAGAATGACGGGAAGAGAAATCCTGCACAAGATTAAGGTAGGGCTTTTCCCTTCACAGTTTCTTGCTGAGCGTTCGTCTGTAGAAATGATCAATATCTCTACATTTCGATATTGCGGAGATTACTTTCGCAGTTTTTTCTTTTACTTTTGTTTTAATGATTGCTTGTCTATGGAAACATCTTGGAGAGTTGGAGGTAGCACGTAGAGGACTTAGATTTCTTTCTCTCTTTCTCTAAATTCGTAGTAAGGTTATTTGGCTGAAAAGGAGTGCACAGGTGGATGCTGTAATGGAGGTTAGATTTCGCTTTAGTACTTACGTTCTTTCCTTGTGTATGTTTGTGAACAAGAAACAGAGGGTTATGGTGATACTTCTATCTTAAACTTGAGGGGATTATGACCAGCTTGAGTTTGGAGATTCAAAAAAGGAATTGAATCGACATGATATTGGTTAGCAAGATAGGTGCTTGCGAGATAGAGGCTGATGAGATAGAGAAATGTTGGGGAGGTGGAGAAGGAGAAGATGGATGCCAGTGAGATTGAAGTTGGAGGATTGGTGGTGGAGGAAGTGAGTAACAGCCAAAAATGGCATTGAGGGAAAGGGAATCAAGAGGGAAACCCATGGAATTCAATAGAGAAAACCATTTATTGAATAGAGAAATCCTCTACCTATATATTTGATATGCAATCTGTGTGAAGTGGATGTGGAGAGTTAAGATGATAATTTGTGGGTGAGAATTCCGACGGTTTTCCTATTTAGCATACTGGTTAGATGTTTCAAGTTTTGACTGAGCTAGACTTTTGCATGGCTTGGATTTAATCCTCAGAAATAAAGCTAACTTTTCTCCTTTTGATTCGGCATAAAGAACTTCTGAATATGAAACTGAGAAGTGTCTTTATCAGGAGAAGTGGCGTCTTCGACTTATTTTACCTCGATGACAAGCAAGTATCTCTCCGTCTCCAACCTAATTACTTCCCAGATTTTTGCAAGTGTGTTCTCCAACATTGAATCTTGTTGTTTGGAGCATATTTTTGTTGTTTTGTTGTGATTCGGTACAGTTTTTTCTCAAATTGATGAGAGTGTTCTTTCCCTGATGTGTTTCTATTAAAGCCGCGGTGACTTCCTGTTGTTTCGATGAAGTTTTTTTGTTGATTTTAGTATGTTTTAGTGACTGTTTCTTGGCTGGATAGAATTCTGCCAAGTAGTGGTGATAGTTTTGAACGTTGGTACTTTCTTTAATGTTTCCAAAAACTAATTGTTATCCCAGATTCTTATACTTGCTGTTTCGAAGGAATAATGGCCTGTTTATGCAGTCTTCGGTATGGACAGGTCATGTTTTGTGGAGATATGTTCTCTTGGGATCTTGTATTGATATTTGAGTGATACAAGTACTTTTATGGGCTGAAATTCTTGGGACAGATTTTATAAATTTGTCGGGATCATTGCGTAGTTCTCTATGCAAGTATAGTTCTCTCAACCGACCCCGTGATTCATCACATTGAATTGCATAGTTGCCCGAACTCCTTGTTTAAAGAAACTCTCCTCCAAATCAGTCCTTTTCACAAGGAACGGACATGCCTACATCAACTTATTATCCATACATAGCAGATTAATAACAAACCTAGCTAGATAGCTAGTACACCAACTAAATGAAATTGACTCTAGCTGTTTATAAATGGCTTACATTATGCTTGAAGTGAAACGGACAAATATTAATATGAAAGGAAAGCATCATGTGAGTCACCTATAATCAAATTCTTGACATTTCATTATGCTTTGTATCTTAAGGATCGGATTATCCTATAGAAATTTTTCACCGAATCTATATTACTTCTAAAAGTGCTATTTAAACACTGAAAGGGCAGCCCGGTGCACAAAGCATACCCACGCAACGAGGGTCTGGGGAAGGGTCCCACCGCAAGGGTGAAATGTAGGCATCCTTACCTTGCATTTTTGCAAGAGGCTAGTATTTAAACACTAAAAGGGCAGCCTGGTGAACAAAGCATCCCCGCACAGCGAGGGTCCGGGGAAGGGTCACACTACAAGGGTAAAATGTAGGCAAACCTTACCCTGCATTTTTGCAAGGGCCTGCTTCCAGGACTCAAATCCGTGATCTCAAGGTCACACGACAACACCTTAACCGGTGCACCAAGGCTCCCCTTATTATTTAAACACTATTGTGCCAAAATAATTGTGCCTGGTTTTGCACTTCTCTAAAATCTGTAGGCCAAGATGCCAGAGTAGTCCCATTGCTGGAAAGCCAGTTGCTAGGCAAGATAAATTTTGTTTATGCACTCTAAGCTCTTGGATGGAGACCCTCGAATGCATTTTAACATTATTTCTTCTTATAAGGATGGGTATGCATTAGTTTTTTGAATAAATATTCTGGGTTTTTTCATACTGTGATTACCAGGTAGTTTCTTATTTAAAGTCCTAATAGATTTTTATTTAATGAAGAATATATATTTAATTACTAATACTGAGAAATTAGCTTTTTTCTTTTTGTATCATATGTTTTTTCCAAGATTTATCAAGGTTATGTCATGTCAGCATGATGTTCTGCAATTTTCCATATCTTGGGCCACATTCATGCTGCAAAGTTTCAAAGAATATTTAAACTGTGAACTTTTGTAAAACTAAAAAATTATGCAATTTTTTTTGAGAATTACACAAATGGGACTAAGGTTTAGTGTTAAAGTTCCAAATATTCTCAAGTTTTATAATAAAGTTTGTTATTTCTGAAAGGGTCCATTAAGTTTTTGTAAGTTCTTGTGTAGAAAAATTTACTAGAAGAGTGACCATCTTGAAAATTGAGTAGTCTCATTAAAATGTAAGCACACTTCAGGATATTCATGTGTGTGAGTACGAAGAAATACTTCATTTGTAATGTGTTCCACCATCAAAATCATCTATAACGTTGATTATTAAAAATAAATAAAATAAAAGATTCAGTCGTTCATTATTTAGACAAAAAGAGAGAAGGGGATGAGAAAGTGGGGCCCACGTGCGATTATGGTAGATGGTCTACTTAACGAAAACATATTATGACAATAGATTGATTTTAATCATATGGCGTAGTTCATGCACACCAAAAGCATCCCATGGATGGGCGAGGCTCATTTGCAACTAAGAGCAGTCGACACGAACGTAGCTTAGTGTTCTTGCGTCTTATCGAGCTCAAATAGAACCCTATCCAGTTGTTCCCACCTTTGCTACCTTGAACCAAATCCCTTTCTCACGACCTGGAAGCAGATGCTTTCTAATACGTGATGGGGAGTGTTAGAGATGAAGGTGACTTGGACCCCGATTACGGTTGACCCCATATAGTGAATTCATCAGACATGTTGGATATTCATCACCGCAGTGGTATTTCCCGACTCTCACCTCAGCCCCGCACGGCCCACTAGGTTTATGTCTATGTGTTCTTAGATATAGCTCATTGCATCTCCCTATTTTCTCATTTTGATAGGCACATGTGATGCGATACGGACTTTCTATGTGGATGTCTCGTTGTATGTTTAAATTTACACACTTGACCCCACATATTTCGTTACTGTGTTTCTTTCACATATTTTTTCGAGTGTAGATGATGTTGTCATACCACCGTGTGTTTATGATATTGACTGATGGAATCGTGTGTGTATTGCTCGTGTGTTTAGTGGCTTATGTCATCGCACCCTGAGCCACCAACGATATCCACCATTTCTCATCTCTACCTCCATTATCTTTATCACCATATGACATTTCCAAGTTGTGAGTTATACCCTTCAGCTTGAGGGAGAGTGTTAGAGTTATCACATTGATTTAATATTGTATTTCAATCTATGCATTTGAATCTTTAGGTATGTGTGTATGAGTTTAGTCCCACGAGGGCTATTCATGTTTTTTAAATATTTGTAGTCTTTTAAATACCCCTTTAAGGGAAGAATAATATATACTTTGTATTCCTCTCATTATTTCAACAATGCCCACTGAGGCAACTTTAAATTATGAAGAGCACGATCCATTTAAGAGTCTTTTTCGGTTGCCACAACTCTTCTTACTAATTTTAGATGATTCCACGCCATCCAAGTCCACCATGGATTGTTGATTCTAGTGCATCCAATGTGCCATGCAACTAGTCTTTCGTGTATCTCTTATATTAGTAAAGCCTCACAATTGCAAATGGTTCATCAGTTGTTGTTTCTGGTATCCAGAATCTCTCCTTAACTCTCAATATCATCGATTCTCAATCTTTCAAGGTCTAGAGTTCCTTGTTTCCTTATTATCAGCCATTAAAATTAGAAAATATTTGAAGTGCTTTATAACATTTTATGAAACTCATGTTTTATAGGATTTAAATATGTAGATTGTGATTGGTGGCGGTTGAGAACAAAATGATATTGTACTCTCTCACTACTTTGGGCTCTTGGCACCCTCGACTTGTACATCCTTCATTATTCAATCTTCAGTATGGTTTCTAGTATCCCTTTAAAGTCAAATGTCTTATGTGAGTCTTGCGAACTGGGAAATCATTATCACTCATCCTTCCCTCCCAATGACCTACATCATAGTTCTCGCCTATCCGCTTTAGTATACTTTGATGTGTGAGGCCCTTTATGAAATCCTACTGCCCTTTCAGTACTTTATTATCTTTGTGGATGATTTTTCATGCATGATTTGATTTTTTTTTCTTTTAACTAATCGCTCTGTAGTGTTAACCATCTTTTCATTTTTATCATTAAATCTTCAGTTTAATGTGAATATACAAGTTTTTAGATGACAATGCTCAAGAGTAACTTAAGTAGATACTTATTTGGTTCGCCGTGACATCCTACTTAAAAAAAATGTATTTATATTTCCTAACAAAATATGATGGTTGAGCAAGAGAATCGTCATCTACTTGAGGTTTACATAGACACATCTACTTGAGATGAATATAATGTACCCAAATGTTTATGTTTCAAATGTTAATTCTTCTTATTTTATTTTATACCCAAATAATGAATCATATTCTTTAACTCTCATAGTTATTATCCACATATTTTGATCATTATCATTCAGTCATAATGATAAATTATCATTCTTTATTGTTTCTTGTATCTCTTGGCTAATTTTTTGTGTATGTACCTTTTTGTTTCCTCTTATATCCATCCAACTTCACCCATCCAAAAATCGATTGTCGGCTCATTGGATGTCAATTGAGTTCCTCTATCTCCCATTAAACCATATCGCCTCAGAACAATTCATCAGATGCATTATATTTATCATTGTTACAGTGTCCCTTTGAGATTGAACAATCTCATGAAGAAGATGACCTGAATGTACATATTGCTTAGCCTTGTTAAATGTATCTATAACTCTAATTCAAATTATGTCTCCACTTATGACCTACACCATTTCTACTCTTTTTTGGGTTCTCTTTCCTTTGTTATTCTTCCTACCAATGAACATGAAACATTATTTCACCATATAGATGAAAGAAGACATGAGGGGAAAACTGTTGGTGCTACGACAAAAATATTCCTAGAATTTGGTTCTCTTAACACTTGATACTCACTGATGGAGATCAATCATGTGATCGTGGTCGATGGAGTATGTTATGCAATCGGACCGAGTACCGCGGTAGCGCAACGGAAATTGATCGAGCAAAAGAATCGCGCAAAATAATAAACAGAACGAGATTTCAAGCACACACAGACGACAAAACAAATTACGTGGTTCGGAGAGGAGCTCCTACGTCCACGGAGAGAGCGCGCCGGAAAAGATCCACTGATAAACTGAGGAGTTACAGAGATGTTACATAGAGACCGAATCACGGTCGTCGGAATAGAGCCCGACCAGATGTCGCTCCACCTGGAGCCGACAGGATGTGCCGCCGCTAGCTCGGCCAGATGCCGATCCCGCCTGGACCAACCGGATTTGCCGCCGCTAGCACGACCGGATGCCGATCCCTCCTGGACCGACCGGAGTTGTCGCCGCTAGCACGACCGGATGTCGATCCTGCCTGGATCGACCGGAGTTGTCGCCGCTAGCACGACCGGATGCTGATCCCGCCTGGATCGACCGGAGTTGCCGCCGCTAGCACGACCGGATGCCGATCCCGCCTGGACCGACCGGAGTTGCCGCCGCTAGCACGACCGGATGCTGATCCCGCCTAGATCGACCGGAGTTGCCGCCGCTAGCACGACCGGATGCCGATCCCGCCTGGATCGACCGGAGTTGCCGCCGCTAGTACGACCGGATGCCGATCCCGCCTGGATCGACTGGAGTTGCCGCCGCTAGCACGACCGGATGCCGATCCCGCCTGGATCGACCCCCCCGATGTCGTTCCGTCTAGATCGACGCTGAAGCCGCCGCAACACCGCCCACAGAAGCCTCATGCACCTCCTCCTTGTCTCTCGCGAATGTATCAGATTTCTCCTATATATAGGATGAGAATGCATCTCCACCATTAGGAAATAAACTCCTAAATAAGAGAGCCAAATTTAGGCTTGGCCAAAATAGGATAGGCATCCTTGAGAAATATTCTCAACATAATGATATTCCTATATAGAGATAATCCTAAACTAGGAAAGAATTACTCCCACGGATCGGTGACATGGCGCGATCCTAACGATCCGGGCGCGATGAGGTGTCATAATCTAACAATCTCCACCTTGACGCCTCATGCGACAGACTCCACCTGAAACTTGGATCTCCTCCCTCCGGCAAACTACCCCCTCTCCCTGGGGTCATCACGATCAACATGCATCAGTCTGAGCCAAGTCAGGACCGCTCTTGAACTTGATTCCTCTCACTGATTTCTCTCGCATGCTCGTAACATTTTCCTCCGTAGATATCTCCCGCAACTTCACGCCTCCACCTCCAGGGAACTCCTTCGACTCCTGGTGGCGCACACCGACGTGCTTTATTCTTGCACGATAGACCGGGTCTATTGCAAGACGACTCGCACTCGAATTCTCACTGTGCAACTCCACCTTCTCCTGAGTGATCCTAAGTTCCTTGGTGGGACTTTTGAGCCAGATGGCTCCCTTTGCGGTGTCTGACTGTCTGGGCACTCCTGAGATGACTCTCTGCCATTCTTCTCTACGGCTGCGGAGATTTTACCTTCGCCAAGGACTTTCCTCTGCGCGCACTCTCTCGCCACGAAACTTGCCTTGTTCCTCCACTGTTCGTTCCTAGCTTTCCTCTGAGAGCGGTCTCTGCTCTTTATAGCCTTGTGGAGACCTTGTTGAACGAGAACCGCCTTAATCCGCTTCTGCCATAATCCGAAGTCGATTTTGTCGTCGTACCTTGAGATATCGAATTTTGCCGTCATTGCTTTGCTCGCAGAGCTACTGGGCAATCTGAATAATGTTCACGGATCGGATCTGAGAAGATAGGGAGCGGACCGATGTCGTCACCTACCGTTGACCCAAATCTAAAACCGGAACGTCCAGACGACACCCCCGCGGAACCTAGCTCTGATACCAATTGTTATGCAATCGGACCGAGTACCGCGGTAGCGCAACGGAAATTGATCGAGCAAAACAATCGCGCAAAATAATAAACAGAACGAGATTTCAAGCACACACAGACGACAAAACAAATTACGTGGTTCGGAGAGAAGCTCCTACGTCCACGGAGAGAGCGCGCCGGAAAAGATCCACTGATAAACTGAGGAGTTACAGAGATGTTACATAGAGACCGAATCACGGTCGTCGGAATAGAGCCCGACCGGATGTCGCTCCACCTGGAGCCGACAAGATGTGCCGCCGCTAGCTCGGCCAGATGCCGATCCCGCCTGGACCGACCGGATTTGCCGCCGCTAGCACGACCGGATGCCGATCCCGCCTGGACCGACCGGAGTTGCCGCCGCTAGCACGACCGGATGCCGATCCCGCCTGGATCGACCGGAGTTGTCGCCGCTAGCACGACCGGATGCCGATCCCGCCTGGATCGGCCGGAGTTGTCGCCGCTAGCACGACCGGATGCCGATCCCGCCTGGACCGACCGGAGTTGCCGCCGCTAGCACGACCGGATGATGATCCCGCCTAGATCGACCGGAGTTGCCGCCGCTAGCACGACCGAATGTCGATCCCGCCTGGATCAACCGGAGTTGCCGCCGCTAGCAACGACCGGATGCCGATCCCGCCTGGATCGACCGGATGCCGATCCCGCCTGGATCGACCGGATGCCGATCCCGCCTGGATCGACCGGAGTTGCCGCCGCTAGCACGACCGGATGCCGATCCCGCTAGATCGACCCCCCCGATGTCGTTCCGTCTAGATCGACGCTGAAGCCGCCGCAACACCGCCTACAGAAGCCTCATGCACCTCCTCCTCCTTGTCTCTCGCAAATGTATCAGATTTCTCCTATATATAGGATGAGAATGCATCTCCACCATTAGGAAATAAACTCCTAAATAAGAGATAGCCAAATTTAGGCTTGGCCAAAATAGGATAGGCATCCTTGAGAAATATTCTCCACATAATGATATTCCTATATAGAGATAATCCTAAACTAGGAAAGAATTACTCACACGGATCGGTGACATGGCGCGATCCTAACGATCCGGGCGCGATGAGGTATCATAATCTAACAGGAGTAGATCGGGCCACAACTCGGCGGGATCCGCTTTTGCATATTTGCATGGGATGCGTTGGTCGGATCGGCGATCCGAGACCGTGAGCGCATCCAGCGCATACTATTTATATGTATTTTTTTTACTTGTATTTAGTGTTTTAGGACACCGAGCGTAATGACCAATCATAGCCGTTCACGCCGGGTAACCTTACGAGAGACAAGGAGGAGGAGGTGCATGAGGCTTCTGTAGGCGGTGTTTGTTTGTGAGAGATTCCAGACCGATGGGATGGTGGATTTCATTTTCGGTCAGTATTTGTTTGTGAGAGATTCCAGACCGATAATCTTACGTGGTGTGACGCCGTGAGACCCCGGGGTGCAATGTCACAATTTATTTCAACTTTATTTTTACATTCCCGTAAACCCACTTCCTTTCCCGCGCAACCCCTTAATCGTTTAACCTACCCCCTCTGTTCCACGATCCACATTCATCGGAAGGAGAAAACCACTCACTGTTACTGTTCATTTCCTTCTTCCTCGACGGAAGGGTCGACAGCCTCCAGCCGCAACTTCCTCAACTGCCATGAACTTCTCCCGTGAATTCTCTCCCTGTTTCTGGCCGACTCCTAAAGCCATAGCCCCCAACTGTCATGGATCCACCGAAAACCCCTCGTCGATACACTGTTCTTCTTCCTCACTGCCTCTTTCTCTGTCGTGGAAGCTCCAGCAAAACCGCAAACTACAACAGTTCCAGTTCTGCTCCGTCGATCTGAGCCGCCAACTCCTCTTCGTACCCAGCAAACACGCCGAATACCACGTGCGATTCCTGGTTGGAAGTTATCCCGATCCCGTCTCCTGCTAAAATCCGTCGAATACGACTTCCCAGCTGTGATCGGCCTCCCGCACCTGCTTCCCCATTCTCACAACCTCTTTCTCCCTCACTAGTGTTGACGTTTTCATCTTCCCCCCTCCTGATGATATGGCCAACCCCAACATTCCCCGTTTCTAGTTACACTCCCATCCCTTACCGGAACTTCATTTTCAGTGAAGAAAATCTGCCCCTTTCTCTGATTCCAGCAACCAAGTCAATTCCGGACGCAGTCCCAACCCGATTTCACCAGCCCGTTACCGGATTCCTCGTGCTTGTGAGTATTATTGTTTTATGTTGTATTTTTTGTGCTAAATTCTAGATGAACATATATTTGTTTGGGTATTGAGATTGCTAGTGCTTTTTTAATCTCTTTTAAGTCTATAACACTTATTCATGCAAATTGTGGTTGAAGATCCTTCGCGCGAAAAAAACTTGTTATTTGTTCATATGCTTGAAAATTGCAGATTCACATTGTGTAGATTTGCTTAACTCTTATTAATTATATTTGCTAGCATCTGATTCCGGCTTATTTTAAAGCATACATGCATCAAGTCAATTGGGTTTGTTCGTGCTCGTTCCGCACATTCACTTAGGTTAGCATTAGCGTCGGCATCGCCCTCTTCACAGCCCGTCCTGTTTGTTTGCGGAGCCCGACTGCGTTGGGTGTGCTGGACACTCAACATGATTTCGCCGGTCGAGTTGTGGGTATAAAAGGCCTTGTTTTCGTCCTAGGGCTAGCAGAGTTGAAAACCCTGAGGAGGAGTGGCGGATGAGGAGAGGTGTATTTCTTCTTTGATATTTCTTCATAGTGGATTTTCTGGGCGTTGGTGGTTGTGGTTTTTTCCCTGATCTTTGGGTTTTTTCCACATTAAAATCCTTGTGTGTTTTTGCTTGTTTTTTCTGCGATTCTTGTGTGGTCTATGGACGTCATTTCTTTCCCTAACATGTCCTGCGTCACTCACCCCATACTTGTCAGTGGTTATCTACTGTGAAGCATAACTAATTCTTTGGTGTAGAACTTAAAGAATTTTTCTCTTGTTACCAAGTTAATCTTTGTGTGCTTTTTTGTATTTCTCGCGGAGAATAACTTGACCTCTATATTCACTGCCAAAAATGTTTTCCTTAATGTAGATCAATTGGAGATTGTATATATGGACCAATCACTAGGATTTGAGCACCATGACAATTTGCTGTGTCATTTCAAAATGATGTTATATGGTCTTAGCAACCCTCGAGTGTCAGGTTTAAACAATTTAATTATGTGGTTATATTTTATTATATTCGCTGCTAACCCAGCTCATCGACGTAGTTTTCCTCTTCGCCTCTCTTTCTATAAGTCACGCTAGTTCGCCTTTATATACCAGTATCTCATTTCAGATCCTACGGGCGGCTTTCTTGGATTGTTCGCCTATCGGCTCACCAACATTTCGTCCTCTTCGTCGCTATCGCGACAACGCTAGTTCACCTTTATATAACCTCAAACCTATGGGCGGCCTTCGGATCCATCGGCCTAGCGGCCTCATGGACTAAAGTCCCGTTCGCCTATTGGCTCACCTTCCTTACGACCTCTTCGTCGCTATCGCGGCCACGCTAGTTTGCCTTTATATGCCCTAAACAATACGAGCGGCCCACGGGCGGCCATTGGACCTAGCGGCCTCACGGACTAAAGTCACGTTCGCCTATCGGCTCACCTTCCTTGCGACCTCTTCGTCACCATCGCAGCCACGCTAGTTCACCTGCCACTTAGTTTAATTGATCAATTTATGAACCTTCCAATCATGCACGTTGATAAATTGTTGTACATACTTCACTACTTGAAGAAGTCCCTTGTTCAAGGACTTACGTTTCGTTCTTCTTGATCACTTGATTTTATCGACTATTCTGATGCTGATTAAGTTGATTATCGGGATGATAAACGATCCAGAAGTGTTGTTCATATATTCTTTGGCAAAAATTTGTTATCGTAGAGAAGTAAACAAAATAGAAAGTTGTCAGATCTAGTATTGAAATTGAGTACCTATGATGACTCGGAGAATGATTGAGATGAATTGGCTCAAGGAGTTATTAGATGATTTAGGCTTCAACCACAACTCTTATTCCTCTTTGGAGTGAGAATAAGGATTTGCATTCAACATACTTCAAGTACGTTATAGGTTGCAGATATTCTTACTATATTCTTGCGTAGGCAACCATTCCTGTAATTTTGTAACAAGCCGGATGTAGATGAAATCTATCCTACAACTTGAGTGGGATTGTTATTTCATATGTATTAGTTAAACTGACTTCTCCTTTGTAATTATCAAAACTGCTCACCCCCCTTATAAAATTATCAAAATATCCCTTCCAGTTTGTCATGTTTATCCTCCCAGTTAACATACATTACAAGGGCACCCCTCCCAAAAAATTGAGTTACAATTTTTTGTACTATTGTTAAACCCGAAGGGTGGATGTTTTGATACTTTCAAAATGGGGAGAAGTGGTCTCAGTAATTACAAACTCACAGTGGAAATCAGTGTAATTAACTACATATCTATATAGTTCTATATAGTCCCTAAAGGGAGATCAAGAAGATGAGGCAGTAGTTTCTTCAATTATTTCATAGTCAACTCCTTAACTGCGTTGACTTTTTAGATTACTGTGACCTCCATACTTACAATTGTTAATAGTGTTTTTTTACTGCTGTGAAATTTGCTGGAAGCTGTCAATTTTAGCATGCAGGTCTACCATCACTGTTTATCAGAAATGATTTTTGATGCACGTTTCCTACAGGTTAAAACTGGCTTAGGCTCCTCTACCTCAGATACTGGAAAAGGCAAGACTAAAATGTCGGGAAAGAGAATTAGCCATGGATACCACTTAGTCAAAGGTCAAACCTTTCATCCAATGGAGGATTATGTCGTCGCTCAGTTTAAGCATGCCCATCATTTGGAATTGGGCCTATTCGCTATATTCGATGGCCACTTGGGACATGATGTACCTGACTATTTACAATCACATTTGTTTGATACCATTCTAAAGCAGGTGATGCTTCCTTCTATTTTGGCCTATTCTCTACATTTAAAGATTAAAAAAAAGGCAGCCCGGTCACAAAGCATCCCCGGTTCCCCGCGCAGCGAGGGTCCGGGGAAGGGTCCCACCACAAGGGTGAAATGTAGGCAAACCTTACCCTGCATTTTTGCAGGAGGCTGCAAAATTTTTTATTTTTCATATTTATCAGTTTGGGGTATTCATTCATCGTTACTGTTGTTTTTTTTATCTTCCATCTATCAAATGCTGTGTTCTATGATTCGAGCAGCACGATTTCTTGAACGATATGGAAGGAGCGATCATGAAAGCGTACGAAATTACTGACAAAAAGATTTTAGAGATGGAGAAACAGTTGGGAAAAGGGGGCTCTACTGCGGTAACTGCCATCCTAATAGACGGGTTGAAGCTTGTGGTTGCGAATGTTGGGGATTCTCGTGCAGTAATTTGCAAGAATGGTCTTGCTGAACAACTCTCTGTTGATCACGAACCTAACACTGAGCGCAAACTTATCGAGAAAAAGGGAGGTTTTGTGTCCAACATTCCAGGTAGAAGATCATTTTTTCTATTGATATATTGTATTCTTCTTGAAGTTGACCGGACGAGCTTAGAAATCTTGCATTTAAAGTTTGGGGCAGTCAAAGATGGGGTCTTGTTTCTGTCAGTTCGTAGAATATCAGGCCAGTACAAATGCGATTAGGTTTGTTAGCAAGCTTTCTGATTGATGGCTTTGATTACATGAAAAAAGGAATGTGATTTGTATGGACCTTTGTCATCCCTGACATTAAAGCATGTGCTTTCCATGGTATTTAGAGTTTATGTGATGCTTTTGCTAGTTTAGTGCATGAATTATAATGATATGTGTAGTGTCTGTTGGAAGCACGACCACTCGGCACACGTCCTCTTCTTCTCGAACACTCCTCCGGCAAGCACACGCCCGCTCGCACACACTCCCTTCTTTGGTGAACACTACCTCCTTGCCGAGCACTCTCCACGCCGAGCACGCACACTCCACCACTAGGCGAGACGAACCACCTCACTCAGATCTTTTGCTCTCGGCGAGACACAGCCTGCGAGTACCAACTATCCCGGCGAGATGCCACCCCCGCACGGGAAATCCCAACACCGCGAGACCTTCACTAGCTCACACTAACTCCTCTTCCACTTTCCGGCGAGCTGGGGAACGGCGAGTACAACCCCAGCGAAACTATCTCGCGGCGAGATCCTCCTGCTTCGTGAAGAGTCGAGCTGCTGCGGGCTGCCTACGTGTGCTGGCGAGATGGGGTTGGTGGGTTGAGAGGCGAGACAAAAATGGCGAGAGAAAACTAGCTATATTCCTGCGGGAATAATAGAGATTTGTTTCTCTCTCAATAACTCCCTCTCTCTCTCTCTCTATAATTTTCTGCCGAAAAAAAACTGCCCCAACTTTTACTATTTCGCCACACCAAACCAAAGGAATACACGCCTATTTATAGGCAAAAGAAAACAAGCAAATTTCTCTCTCCGCAATAAATGCGGCTCTCTCTCTCTTCCACCTATACATTAAAAACATAATAATAAAAGCCTCACTTTTTTTTCAAATAAAACTTGTTGACCAAGTCAACACAGCTCAAAACCAACAAACTCCCCCTCAAGCTTGGCCGCACATGCCGAGCTTGCCTTTGAGCTTCGCGAACGTGTCTGCCTTCAATGCCTTAGTGAATATGTCCGCGACCTGCTCTCCGGTGGGGCAATACTTTACTTCGACCGTCTTCAGCTCCACTTGCTCCCGAAGAAAATGATATCTAGTCTCGATATGCTTGCTCCTCCCATCAGCACTGGGTTCTTCGCGAGCTGGATGGCCGACATGTTATCTACTAACATTGTCGTTGGCCAGTCCTGCACATGATGTAGCTCCTCTAGTAGCTTCCTGAGCCAGATGGCTTGGCAGGCGCATGCTGCCGCCGCTATATACTCCGCTTCGCAAGATGACAAGGCTATAGTAGCCTGCTTCTTCGAGCTCCATGAAAACGCCGCCGTCCCCATGTGAAAACAGTATCCGGAAGTGCTCTTCCGATCATTGACATCTCCACCATAGTCGCTATCCGAGTAGCCGACTAGCTTCAACTCTCCTCCTGATGAGTACTTCAGGCCATGGTCCCTTGTTCCGTTCACATATCTTAGGATTCGCTTCGCTGCGGTGAAGTGATCCTGCTTGGGCTCCTCCATGTACCTGCTTACTACCCCGACCGCATACATAATGTCCGGCCTAGTGAAGGTCAAGTACCTTAGACTCCCGACTCGGCTCTTGAACATCGTCGAGTCCACACCTTCCTCCTCAGAGTCCTTCCTCAACTTTGTCCCTGGGTCCGCTGGAGTGGAGATAACCTTGCTACCCTCCATCCTGAACTTCTTCAGAATTTCTTCAGCATACTTCTTCTGGTATATGAAGATCCCGTCTTCCTCCTGCTTCACCTCAACCCCCAGGAAATAACTCAGCTCTCCCAAGTCCGTCATTTCGAACTCCTTCTTCATAAGCCTCTTGAACTCCTCAAGCATGGTTGGGTTGTTCCCGGTGAATATCATGTCGTCCACGTATAGACACAAGACCATGATATCCCCGTTCTCCTCTATCTTCACATACAGGGCATACTCGTACGGGCACTTCACATATCCATGCTTCTGGAGGAAGACATCTATCCTTCCGTTCCACGCCCTTGCTCCTTGCTTCAGCCCGTACAAGGCTCTGTCTAGCTTGCAGACTTTTCTCTCCTGGCCCTTTACCACATACCCTGGAGGTTGCTCGATGTACACATCCTCCTCCAGGTACCCATTCAAGTATGCCGCCACAACATCCATTTGCAAGATTATCCACCCATAATGAGCTGCCAATGCGATGATCAACCGAATGGTGTCAATCCTCGCCACTGGGGCATAGACCTCGTCATAGTCCACTCCTTGGACTTGCCTGTAGCCCTTCACGACGAGCCTAGCCTTGTGCTTCTCCACAACTCCATCTTTGTTCTTCTTCACCTTATAGACCCACTTCACCCCGAGGGATTTGTGGCCTGCCGGTGGATCCACTAGCCTCCGAGTATCGTTCTTCTTGATAGAAGCCATCTCGGCATCCATCGCCGTCCTCCAAGATTTCTCCTGGGCAGCTTCTTCATAGGACCTTGGCTCACAATCTGCTAAGAGACATTACAATGAATAGTTAGTATGGATTGGGGCCGTCTCCTCATAGAGCTCCCCCACCCTCTTCATCCTGGGTGGTGGACTCTCGGAGTCACTCCGGCTCCCGCTGCCTCCTGCAGAATTTCCTCCACTTGAGCTTTCCCCCCCCCCCCCCCCCCCCCCCGAGTGGGAGGTGGAAGCTCCCCCTGAATTCCTGCTCGGTGGTGATGGTGGCTTCACTCCACCATCCTCGGCCCCAGCCTCATGACCACCTTCATCTTCATCCTCGAAGAACATGCCCTTCATGCTCCTCGTCTTCTCATCCCAGCTCCAGCTGCTGCCTTCTTCGAACACCACGTCTCTCGAGACGATGGCCTTCCCCGTCACCGGGTTGTAGAACTTGTATGCCTTGCTCTCCGGAGCGTAGCCAACAAAGATACACCTCTCGCTCCTATCATCGAACTTCTTCCTTCTCTGTTCCGGGATGTGAGCATGAGCTACACACCCGAAGACCCTTAGGTGCTTCACGCTTGGCTTCCAGCCACTCCATACTTCAAACAGCGTCATGGACTTCACGCTCTTTGGGGGGCATCTGTTCAGTAGATGCACCGCACACTGCACTCCTTCCGCCCAGAAACTCTTCAGTAGCCCCTTCTCCTTCACCATGCTCCTCGCCATGTTCATGATGGTGAGGTTCTTCCTCTCTGCCACTCCGTTCTGCTGCGGTGAGTACGCCGCCGTCAGCTGGTGTGAGATCCCATTCTTCTTGCAGAAAGCATCAAACAGCCTCGAGGTGTACTCCCCACCCTGATCTGTCCTTAGCACCTTCAGAGCCTGACCGCTCTCCTTCTCCGCCATAGCCTTGAACTCCTTGAACTTGTCAAGGGCCTCAGATTTCTCCCTTAGGAAATATACCCAACACTTCCGACTAAAGTCATCCGTGAAGGTTATGTAGTATCTGCTTCCGCCTATTGAGGTGGTCACAAACGGACCCGCAATGTCCGAGTGAACCAGTTCAAGCTGTCTCCTTGCTCTCCAGGACTTCCCTCCTTCAAAACTCTGCCTCTTTTGTTTCCCTTTCGTGCAAGCTTCGCACACCTTCTGAGGTGGTGAGATCATTGGCAGATCTGTCACCATCCTTGAGTGAGATAGCAGCTTCAACCCCGTGAAACCCAAATGGCCCATCCTATGGTGCCATAGCCATGCTTCTTCCTCTTCCTCCGTTCTCGCGAGACAAGCTGTCTCTTGAGCATCCATCTTCAGCGTGAAGAGACGGTTCGCCGTCATCTCCACCTTCACTAATTCCTTCCCTTGACCATTCTTCATTGCCAGAGACCCATCCTTCATCTGGACGCAATAGTCTCTCTCCAATAACTGCCCAATGCTCAAGATGTTGGTCTTCAACCCTGACACATAGTACACATCGTTCAAGTGTACTCTCTCCCCGTTCAGCTTCGTCTCCACCAAACCCTTTCCTTCTAAGGAGATCTTTGACGCATCCCCGAAGCTAACCTCACCCCCAATGGGTTCAAGGTTTGTGAACATCTCTCTATCTCCACACATGTGGTTGCTCGCCCCTGTGTCCAGGTACCACACTTCACTTCTCCCTTCTTCCGCACCTCGGTAGGTTAGGAACATCATCGGGTTTCCACCTCCAGCATTGTTCCCATTGTTCCTAGCCTCCGCATAGTGGTTAGCTTCTTCTCTCTTCCTCGGACTCCAGCAGTCGTAGCTCATATGCCCATACTTGTTACAGTTGTAACATTGTACTTGGGACATATCTCCTCGGCCTCTTCCTCTTCCTCTTCCATCTTGCCAACCTCCTTGAGGTCGCTCCGCCTCTTTCTGGAAATTTGGGTTTCTACCTCCTCTTCTACCTCTGCCTCTACCTTGGTGACCTCGGCCACGCTGGCCGCCTCCTCTTCCTGAACTTTCCCCAGAGTTCAACTGGGTCTGGAGTGCTTTTCCCAAGCCACTCGCTTCTTCATCATCCTGCAACATCATGTACTCATGAGCTTGCAAAGAGCCTACAAGCTCATCCACAGCCATCTCGGTGAGGTCCTTCGACTCTTCAATCGCCACCTCTATATGGCGGAATTTCTTCGACATAGATCTCAACAACTTCTCCATGAAGCTTACATCTTCGATTGTCTCCCCATTTCTCTTCATCTCATTTGTGAGCGTCCGCAGACGAGTCACATAGTCACCGACCTTCTCGGTGCTCTGCATCTTCGTTACTTCATACTCCGCACGGAGTGACTGCAACTTCACCTTCTTAGCCTTCTCAACCCCTTGCATGGAGCGTTGCAACACCTCCCATGCCTCCTTAGAGGTCCTCGCATCTGAGATCTTCTCGAAGGTCGCCTCGTCAACCCCTTGGTATAACAAGAACAAAGCCTTCTTGTCCGCCTTCCTTGCCTCTCTAAGTGTTGTCTTCTGGGCGTTAGTCAACGTCGCCTCTACTGCAGCCGTGCGCTCCTCATACCCATTCTCCACTACATCCCACAACTCCTTGGAGGCAAGTAGCACTCGCATCTGTATACTCCAATTCCCATAATTGGTCTTCGTCATCTTGGGGACTTGCCCCGGCATAGCTCCACTCGTCTCCATCACTTCTACTCCTCAAACCTTTCGAGTCACCGCAAAGGTTTGCAACCTACCTCTGATACCACTTGTTGGAAGCGCGACCACTCGGCACACGTCCTCTTCTTCTCGAACACTCCTCCGGCAAGCACACGCCCGCTCGCACACACTCCCTTCTTTGGCGAACACTACCTCCTTGCCGAGCACTCTCCACGCCGAGCACGCACACTCCACCACTAGGCGAGACGAACCACCTCACTCAGATCTTTTGCTCTCGGCGAGACACAACCTGCGAGTACCAACTATCCCGGCGAGATGCCACCCCCGCACGGGAAATCCCAACACCGCGAGACCTTCACTAGCTCACACTAACTCCTCTTCCAATTTCCGGCGAGCTGGGGAGCGGCGAGTACAACCCCAGCGAAACTATCTCGCGGCGAGATCCTCCTGCTTCGTGAAGAGTCGAGCTGCTGCGGGCTGCCTACGTGTGCTGGCGAGATGGGGTTGGTGGGTTGAGAGGCGAGACAAAAATGGCGAGAGAAAACTAGCTATATTCCTGCGGGAATAATAGAGATTTTTTTCTCTCTCAATAACTCCCTCTCTCTCTCTCTCTATAATTTTCTGCCGGAAAAAAACTGCCCCAACTTTTACTATTTCGCCACACCAAACCAAAGGAATACACGCCTATTTATAGGCAAAAGAAAACAAGCAAATTTCTCTCTCCGCAATAAATGCGGCTCTCTCTCTCTCTTCCACCTATACATTAAAAACATAATAATAAAAGCCTCTTTTTTTTTCAAATAAAACTTGTTGACCAAGTCAACACAGCTCAAAACCAACAGTGTCAACCCAGTTAGGTCTTGTTTGGGAGAGCTGTTGGAGAGTGGTGGCAGTTGAGAAGGCACTTATGAAAAAGCAGATAGCATTTAGGTAGGTTTGATCAGAAGCACTATTTCTCAAGGGCAAAACACCACCATAATCACGCATGTATGGCCAAGTGTTAGCGGTCGTGAGCGCCTAGACCCCCAAAACTGAAATTTGGGCTAAAAAAGCAGTCACAAAAATTCCAAATGCAGATAAACCACCGTCACTGCATTTACTATCCCAACAGAGCCTTAGTAAGCCGCACATTTACTCATCAAGTGAGCCCGTGTCAATCCTCAAGCAAGTTAGCAAACATTCAACTCTCTTGTTGACAGCACTAACTCTATACATAAAACAATACAGCATCATAGTATTGTTTACTAGATTATTTGAAGTAATTGATGATTCAGACATATGTGTAACTGTAACTTGTTGACGCTTCAGGAGATGTGCCACGCGTTGATGGGCAGCTTGCCGTAGCAAGGGCATTTGGTGACCGTAGTTTGAAGTTGCATCTCAGCTCGAAGCCGGACGTTAAAGTGGTGATTATTGATGAGAAAACTGATTTTCTTATCTTGGCAAGTGATGGCTTGTGGAAGGTATTCTTTCTGTTTTTTCTTTTCTAACTGTATGTGCATCTGGCTAATACTCTTGTTTAGCTAGTATGCTTGAACAAATCCACACCAAAGATCATTCATATTCATTTAGTTATAGAATTGAACAACTTTGAACAAAAATATGGAAGATTGACATATAAATGAACTGGTGGCCGTGTTCTGCTATTGAAAATATGCTCATTTCTTGTTCTGCTTTTGAAAATATGCTCATTTCTTGTTCTGCTTTTGAAAATATGCTCATTTCTTGTTCTGCTTATGCAAATATGCTCATTTCTTTATCTTCTTACGAAAATATGCTCATTTCTTCTTCTTTTTCTTATGAAAATATGCTCATTTCTTCTTCTTCTTCTTATGAAAATATGCTCATTTCTTCTTCCTCCTATGAAAATATGCTATTTTCTTCTTCTTCCAGGTGATGTCGAACCAAGAGGTGGTAGATTCCATTAGAGGCATCGTGGATCCTCAGATTGCTGCCAAGCATCTTACAGAGGAGGCTATCAAAAGGAAGAGCAAGGATGATATCTCTTGCATTGTAGTTAAATTTGAATGATGTTTTCTCCTCCACTTTCTCGAAGTTCATGTTCAGGTCATTACAAATGTCCTCTGAAATAACTGTAAGTAAATTTTTTTTCTTTTTTGAATAAATTGTGATTGTCGAGTGACTGTTCTGTGAAGCGTGTTGTATGTTGAATATGATTTAATAGAATGAAAGTAGTTCAAGTATGGTTGCGGGCAATATCTTTCATGCCTTTCTCGAGTTCTTTATTTATTTCTGATTGTTTTAACCTGCATTCATGCATTGAGATTTCATTCTTGATCCTAATTTCTTTCTGGGCACGTGTTTGTCATCGTCCGTCGTTTCTTTGGAAATTGTTTTCTTTCAAGAATTGTGAGAAATCTGCGCCTTGCTAAGAAAATACTCGTATTTAGCGGTGGGATCATCAAGCTCATCACAACCGTATAATTGTTCTACCGTTATTACTATCATTATTGTTAATTATATGCCTCAAATCCTAACTCAAAGAAGACGATGACACTGATCTCGACTCGCGGGGTCTGGGGCAGTTATCAGAGGTATTTTGTAAATGTATGAAGTGTTATACGAACTATTTGTCGTTTTAGGGTTTGGATTATTCAGAAAACTGAAATCTGCCCATTTTCTGTAACCGTCTATGTTCTTGATCTAGTGAAAAACGGACTGCTGCTGCTCGTGAACGTAGCCCATCTTAGGATGAACCACGTAAATATGTGTCTTTTGTGCTTTGATTTTTGGTTACTCATGTTTCCGCAACAATTATTATTATTATTTTAAACTACGATAAATTAAAAAGAAAGTATTTCTAAAACGGCAGAGACTGTGCGTAGGCTGAAAGTGATGTCGCATTTTGCGATGACTGGAGTGCTGCAGCCGCCCGTTGGGTTATTTTCATCATCAATGTGCACGAAAATTGTCTCGTCGACAAATGTTGTGCACACGGCGAAGGATTCATGATTTGCATCAGATAACATGGATTTGAAATTCCTTTTTTTTCTTTAAATTTCTACAAATATAATTACTTAAATTTCTTGTTCAAAATAAGCGATTTTTTTATTTAATTTTTTTTGTTCGTCTGGAACCAAAAATAACGTTTATTTTGTTTATAAGAGCGTTTAGGCTATGTTTGGCACGGCGGTGACGGTCGTTAACACAGTGGTTATGAATGCCCGACCCACCCAATGTTTTTTTTTGTTGGTGGCGGTCATAACCATTGTCTTGCCAAACATGTATTCTATGATGGTGCCGTTTTTGTCCAAACTCATCGGAACAAAAAAGTCATGTCAAACCAAGACTTAGGCTCCGTTTGGTACAGTGGTGGCAGTCATGAAGCAGTGGTAAAATCGTCATTCATGAACGCTCATCTAAGGAACTTCATCCACTTGAACATAAACGTGGATGAAGTTCTTTGGGTGCCCGTTCACAAATGACGATTTTACCACCGCGTTCACGACCGCCGTAGTCGTGCCAAACGGAGCCTTAGTTACATATAACGGCGGAACTTCGCGGCCTCAATAACGTTTTTTCTTACTAGAAAGATATATCTTGTAAAAGTAATTCTAAGAGTATAAAAGATTAATTGGTGGAATTTTAAGTATGAAAATAATTATAAATTGCTAATAGATGCAACCGAAGTTCTTTCGTGGAGCTAAATTTTACATGAGATGAGTTTTATTAAGAAGGTTGCCATAAATATTCTAGAAAAGTCCAGAAACGTCATTTTGTGAGAATGAGACATGGTGGTGGAGGTGCAATAAATATAAAGAAAAATAAATAAACTTTTAAAAAGTGAAAAACATTAATGTCATCGAGATTTAGGGTTTCTTTGGGGACAATGGTGGGAAATCAGTGATAGTGTTGACGCTTGGAAAATCTTGGCCCCAAAATTCGAATCAATGCGGCCTGAGGCTACTTGCCCAGCTGTTCAGCGAGAAGGTTTGGGTTAGCCACTACGGATGAAACGGAGAGATAAGAGACACAACCCCAGGTGCTGCGGCAGGGAGGTCCCACCACGTACCCAGAAGCTCTAAAGAGTCTTCTCCTCCAAAACCACGAATGGCCGAGCTCGGTACTAGGTAGGCACTTGTTAGGGAAGATTCTTGATTGTCAAAGGGGGAGGGGTGCAGCTCTAATTTTTGACAAGTGCCATTTCTAGTACCCCTGGGGGTCTATTTATAGACAAATCCTAGAGGGGGGTGGGGGGGCAGATGACTATCCCTGACCCCCTAGAGTTGGTTTTTTAGACAAGGCAATATGTGGGCGAGCAGGCAAGGACCTCAGACCTAACTGGCGAGTTGGTTGGCTAAGTCGCCTATAAGCGAGTAGGTCCGAGTTCGCAGCTTCCTCGCCTGGCCGGGTAGGGAACACCGGGCAGGGCTTTCCTCCTCGTCATGGGGCGAGCAAGTACCTTCTCGCATAACAAAAGACCTTGATCTTCCTTCGTCTTCTGGATTGTTGACTTCTGCCTTTACCTTTTGACCTTGACCTCCGCCTACGTGGCCTTTAGCGGGGCCCACCCTCGGAGAATGAGGGTTGTACACAATCCCCGCTCTTTGCGAGCAACGTAGTTGGTCGGAAAGAATCATCCAAACCTTATTCGATGAGCTTCTTCTGGCGGGAAACCTACCTACTCGGTAGGCCTAGGACCCCCGTAAGTCTATAAATAGAGGGGGTGGTCCTTCCTTGGCACGCCACTTTTTTTAGAATCGACGAGATGCTGTCTGCCGAGCAGATGCTCGCGAAGACCGAGCTGTTGATGAAATTAATGAAGAAGACAAAAAGCTCAGATACTCGTAAGAGAAAAAGAGGAACCTACGATCGTCGCCTTAGCCCCTTGGCCGAGGAGGTTCCTCGGGCGAATCTGGCGACCTCCGCGCCTGAGCCTTCCCTTGCGCCGTCGACTACTGAGAGGTTGGGGGACGAAGTCACTCTAACTACTGCCGAGGAAGAACCCCAGAACGTTAACCCGGACCCTCTCCGAGAAGGTAAGCACCTTGTCGAGATACTGCGATCCTTGTACAGACTTTTCGTTGATGCCGACGTTCTTTTGCAGGTGAACCTCCCGCGGGGGCGAATACGCAGACATCCCCAGTGGTAGAGCGTGTAGGTTCTGAGCACCCACCGCCTCCACCGGTCCTTCCCGCAGGGGTCGTCCCCGAGCGAGAACCCCTTCGACCACCATCCCCCGTTCCTAAGCGCGTGACAGGCGGGAATCGGATACTGCTAAAGGACTCCCGGGTCACTATTGCTGGAGGAAGGGGAGAGGGAGGATCTTCCTCGGTTGTCCCCACTGCTCAGCTTCCTCGGCGCCCTGACAGCGGGCCGTCGTCCCATATTGGATGGGGTGGGCGCTCAGGGGGCCGACATACTCCTCGGCGCTCGCCTTCTCCTCGCCGATCTCCTCGGCGAAGGCCCAGTACGTCCTCGACGGACTCCATCTCCCCATCGGGTTGCCTTTCCTCCCCGCCGGGACGTTCCTCGGCGGTCACTTTCTCCTCCTCGGCATCAACCGAGGGCGGCACCTGTGCGGGCAGGTATACTTATCGTAAGGTACTATCTTTAAGTGGTTCTTTTTCTAACTCGCCATCTTCCAGCCCGTGCCACGTCTCCGGGGTCTGCTTTCATTGAGGCGCTCGGACTTCCTACTCGCGAGTATAGGACGAAGATGGCCTCCGCCTACCTTGACCTGGAGATAAAGGTAGAGAGGTTGCTGGCCTACGAGGTTCATCGGCGAATAACCTCGCTTGAAGGACGCGTCTCAAACATCGAGGGATTCGAGCATCGGCTAGAAATGGCAGAGGGAAAGCACTATCTTGTCACCGAGCTGGACAGTCGGATGGTCGGCATAGAACATCACTATGAGGCGCTGAAGGCGGAAGTGCGCAGCCTTCGGGCGAGTATGGGGTCCCTTAGGACTTTGAATCGTATGGAGGAGCACATCCGGCTTGGCGAGGAATTCATGGCGAGAGCGAATGAGCAGATGGGCTTTGCGCGGCAGCTGGGATTCAACGGGCGGTTTGGTGCGACCTCGGACAGGCGCGGCGACCCTCTCGCCAATTAGGATTGCTTGTTGATTTGTACTTTTAGAACATTATTCTGCGAGTATTGTAATAATCTAGACTTGACTGTGTGCTGCGACTTTAAACCATATCGCTTGATCGCGTTTATGTTGACTTTGTCTTCTGCAGGGTTTTCTTGCGTTTTTGTAGATCGTTGCCTAGACGCGAGAAGGGTAGTTAGTAATCCGCGTATAAGGTAGTTTGTGCGACTTCGTTGCTGGCGAGTAGGTAGAAAACTCGCACGGATTTTCGTCGCCCCCCCCCCCCCCCCCTTTCCCTTTTCTGTTGCCGATTTCTATAAATAGGGGGGTAGGGGTCCAAAATCGCCGCGCTTTCTCGAACTTCTTTAATTGTCTTTCCTTCTCGTTTCCTTCTTCCTGCTCGCTCCAATGACCTCTTCTTTGGAAGCCGAGACCCGCCGCTTGACTTATGCCGAGAATTTCGTCGCACATAAGTTCAAGAAACCCGTCACCCGCACGGACGATCTGGAGAGATTCGTCCATCAACATCTCGCGCAAGGCTTCCGGGTCGGCCTTCCCGCTCCCCACGAGCGGATCAACACCTTTTCGGAGGGCAAGCTCGCCTTCTCCTTGTCGCATTTCGAGGTCGGCCTGCGCCTTCCTCTCTGGCCCGAGTTCTGCCAGATCCTCCGGTACTATGGCTGGGTCCCCGCCCAGATTAATACGAATGGGGTAGCGATGATCATCGGCTACCTCTGCTTCCTTAGGAGCGAGAAGATCGCTTTCGACTTGGACGTCTTCCGCAAGATCTTCTACATGGGAGCGACCAAGGATGGGGTGATCTTCTTCGGCAGCCATCACTGTAAGGTGGTCGGGACTTCGAACAAGGTCCACCGGTGGAGCGAGAAGTTCATCTTCGTCACGGGTGACTTCTCGCACATACCAAATCGCCCTCAACAGAGACCGGCCACGGCGCTCTCCACTCCAGCCCTCAGAGGTCAACGCGAGGAACTCTTCCGCGCCCTGAAGAATAAAAAACTTGACATCGAGTTCTGGCGCCGGAACGTGGACCATCTCGCCTTCGTGCAGCCTGGCGAGGGTAACATTCCTTAGTCGCTGTTAATAGTAACTTTACCTTCGCTTCTTGGTCTAACGACAGTCTTTAGGTTGCCGACATCTTCCGTCCACGGCTCTCCCTGTGGGAGGTCAGACCCCACCTCCTCGATCTCCCGTGGTCGATCTGGCGACCATGCAAGGCGAGGAGGAGGAAGGCGAGCAGGGATCTCCGCTCGCGGAGGTCCATCCTGGGGTTGGCGACGAGACTGAGATCCTTCTCGCGGCAGGATGGTCGGCCGAAGGCGATCCACCAGCGACCAAGAAAAGGAAGAGGAAGGAGGTTGCCCAGCGCGTGGCGGCGGAGCGAGCTCGCGAGGAAGAAGATAGCGTTCCTGAGAACCATCCCAACTTTGGGCAGGGTTCGCTGAACAAGGGCTTGGACGGCAAGCCGCTGATCACCTGGAGCCGGGAGCGCAGCGAGGTGTCCTTAAGCACTCGCCTGCCTTCGTGGAGCGAGGATGAGGTCCCGAACGACGATGCCTTTAGTGTCTTGTTCGGAATTTATGGTCGCGATGATGCGAAGGTTCTGCGGGAGGCCTCTCCCCGCTTTCTTGCCGACCAGGGATCGCGGGCAATGCTGCGAGCTTCGGAGCTGTTCCATCAGACTGCTCGGAACCTTCTCGGCGCCGAGATGGAGCTCACACTTCATCAGAAGCTTACGTTGGAGGCCGAGAAGCGGGAGGACGAGGCTCTAAGGCGCGCCAAGGCGGCCGAGGATAAAGCCGGAGCTTCGAGGTGATCTTGGTACTTTACGCGAGCTTGGATTGAAACCCGCTGTCTTCTCTTCGTATCTTCTAACCTGTCCTTCTCGCATGTACATGAAGAGCAGTTGGTAGCGGCGAAGACGATCTCCAAGCTTGAGTGCGACCTGCGGGCGAGTCAAGTCTTGCTGGAGGCGTCGCAGGTTCGAAACGCCGAGCTAGAATCGAGGATGGCTGCACTTTCCTTCTCGGAAGCCGGACCTTCTCGCCGAACTCCTGGATCGTTTATGACGTCGCAGGAGCTCTCGTCTCTTCGCCGAGAGATCGCCCTAGCCGCCGGGGACCTGGTTTTCGTGAAACTTTCGATGGCCGGCCTGCTGGTTCCTGGGGCGGAAAGCTTGACGACGGAGGGGCTTCTGTCAGATATCTTGAACGCCAGCGAGGAGGAAGACGACGAGGAAGAGAACGAGTCGGATTCGGCCGGCTATGCTCCCTCGCCTAAGTGAACTATTTATTTTTTGACATTTCTTGTGCTTCTCGCGGCTCTGCGAGTATATATTTTTTTGGTAGATATTCATTCGATAGTATATATTTATTTTCTTGGTGAATCTTCCTTGTGCTGATATGATCTCGCTAGGCTCCTAGGCTCGCACGTTTTCTTGTCTTTCTTGTCAGAACGACTTAGGATGAAATCGGACCTGCCGACCATCTACCTTACTCGCTTCTTTGACCTGCTCGTTTTCATTTTTGCTTCTCGCCATAGGGCTACTCGCACTAACCACTGCGAGCTGGCATCCTACTCGCACCTTGACTTCTGAAAAAGACGTTAGATAGGAAAAGACGGTCAGGGCCAAGGGGATATCCCTGATAGTCTTCCTTCTAGTGCGAAGCTGGTGCCATTGAAGAGGACAACTTAGTAGGGAATGACTGTCGGGGAGGTTCCAGAGGAGCACCTTCCAAGGGAACACACCATCCCAAGGTCTCCATCCTGCCGTTGAAGGGGTCGACACAGTATGGAATGACTGTCAGGGAGGTTCCAGAGGAGCACCTTCCAAGGGAACACACCATCCCAAGGTCTCCATCCTGCCGTTGAAGGGGTCGACACAGTAGGGAATGACTGTCGGGGAGGTTCCAGAGGAGCACCTTCCAAGGGAACACACCATCCCAAGGTCTCCATCCTGCCGTTGAAGGGGTCGACACAGTAGGGAATGACTGTCAGGGAGGTTCCGGAGGAGCACCTTCCAAGGGAACACAACATCCCAAGGTCTCCATCCTGCCGTTGAAGGGGTCGACATAGTAAGGAATGACTGTTGGGGAGGTTCCAGAGGAGCACCTTCCAAGGGAACACACCATCCCAAGGTCTCCATCCTGCCGTTGAAGGGGTCGACACAGTAGGGAATGACTGTCGGGGAGGTTCCAGAGGAGCACCTTCCAAGGGAACACACCATCCCAAGGTCTCCATCCTGCCGTTGAAGGGGTCAACACAGTAGGGAATGACTGTCGGGGAGGTTCCGGAGGAGCACCTTCCAAGGGAACACACCATCCCGAGGTCTCCAGCCCACTCGGGTGTTGAACGCCGATCCAACCTATTTCCTATTGCTCAACAATTAAACGGGGAGTTAAACACACTTAAGCACATTAACTCACATGATTTGGAGGAAATAATTAGAAACGAATCGCTTTGTTACGGGCTCTTAGCCCTCGAGGGTACACAACACCTTTATTCAAGGGTCCCCTGATTGGTTAAGTCGATCATCCTATCGTCGGGCTAGGAGGTCGGCGTCCAGACTTCTTCCTGATAATCTCCCCAGTCGGATGAGAGATGCGGTCGGAGGGTAACTCGACCAACGTGCAAGGGCGGAGCTGATCTCGACCGTCAGTGCGGAGGCTTGGTATTAGGAGAACGCACTACCGAGGCACCGTCCCATCATCCGTTCTGGGTTTTACGAGAATCAAGTAGGAGGCCAATGTAACACCCCAAATCTGGTAGTTCCGCGAAGTAGGCGGAGTGGTAGTGCGGCACGTGAAGCAGGCTAGAATTTTCCATGTCTGCTCTTAGCGCACGATCAGTGGCCTCGTCGCGCACGACCACTGACCGTGCGCCAGCGATCGTGCGTTAATTCAGAAGAGAATCGAGTTCTGTCTCGGACAGTGCGCACGACCATTTCCCTCTTCGCGCACGACCAGTGATCGTGCGCCAGCGATCGTGCGCTTATTCGCAAGAATTCAGAGTTCTGTCCCGGATAGTGCGCACGACCTTTGCCCTCGTCGCGCACGACCACTGACCGTGCGCCTGTGATCGTGCGCCCTGTTTATTCTGTTCCGCGATTTTGAGCGGAGAAGAGGATCCGACCGATCAAATTTCTTGGAATTCGATCCAACGGCTGGGATTTAATGCTGGGGGGTCTTAGGGCTTTGGAGAGGGATTAAACCCTCATTATTTCATAGTGTTTCTCTCTCCTAGGCTAGAGGAAGAAGAAGGGGGCAAGGAAGAAGAAGAGGAGATTTCGCCATTGACGGAGCTCCGGAGCTCCGTTTCGCGAGCCGTTTCCAGATCCGGAGAGTGCAGCCCGGTGCGGTTCTTTCCCTCCGTGTAGAATCTTGGATCCATGGCGAAGAAGAACACATCTAGGGTAACGATTTCTTCTCCCGTTGTTTGGACTTGTCTTTTGTCCTCTCCTTCATTTCTCTATGTTTGCATGAGGAATCCCTTTCACCAAATGGGTGAAGTGTAGAATTTCCTCAAGTCCTTCGGGACTCCGGGTAGATTGTGTCCGTCCCCGGCATATTGCATGTAGAAAATCCGGTAGTCATGCGGATTTAGGCATTGTGTGTGAAGCCTATTCGTGGCCGTGAGCCCGAATCGGTGATGCTTGATTTGCGACGTTGCATTTAGGTTAAGCCTAGAATGCGTGCCGGAGAATGACTCTGTGTTATATGTGATAGTATTGCGGGATTTAAGCGTAGGTACCTTGTGAAGATCCTAACGGAAGCCCCATGCTTTGCGAGTGGTTGAATGCAAACCTTCACCACTAGAATTGTTGAGGAGTGGTCTTGTACCTCCTTTTTGGTTACGTATAGAGCCCTAACGATCCCTCATGCCCTCCGACCGAAAGGCGGAGTCGGGTCTTGAGTCGTTACAAAGTAAACTTTTAAGGCTAGGGTGTTGTAACTTATGTTTTGTGTAGCACTAGCGAGTGCTAAACCCTTACGGGCCGATGTGATGTCATACCCGCATCGTGTGTTCAATCGATGACAAGAGCACGGGAATTGGCTGAACTGAACCCGTTTCCAGGCGTGGCGGTAGGGGGATTTATCTCTTGTAAACCCGAACGACCTTGGGAGAGGTTGGGAAGGGCGTCTTGCCTAGACCGACCAAAAGCTCTTTTCTATCTAGAGTTTCCGGACTCATGATGGTTTTGGTGCTCGGGAAGAAGTACCTTTGGTGCATGCCTTGTGAGCATGGAGCGTGCGGTTGTGTGTACCCACGTTTGTGATGAATTGATGTTGTTAGCCTCATGCGGTTGTTTAGGCGGTTGTGGGAACCTTCGGGTGAACCCAACCAACATCATGTGCATACCTAGGTTCCTTTCTTTTGATGCTCAACCTAGAAGATTGATTGTGCTTGAAACCTCACCTTGTGTAGTTGCACTTTCTTTATATTAGTACTTGTGCTAGTATGGCTTGCTTGCAGGGTAGAATCTCCGCCACCCCGGGAAAGGGGTGGGGTCGTTATAATTTGGTCAGCTGTGCTGACCGTTACCTTGTTTGCCACCGCTTGGTGGAATGTCTTATGCAGGTGCAGGTGAGCCTAGCGGGAAATAGCGGGCGGTGACCCCTTTTGCTGAGTTGGCCCTTGAAGGCCAGCCTCCCTTTTTAGCTTTTTCATGTATGGCCGGCCTGCGTGCCGATGTATGCTTATGGAGTTTTGTGCATTGGATGAATGTAAGGCCTTAAGGCCGTAACTCTTATTCTGGATACATTCCTATGATAGTGGACAGTTCTTTTTGAATGGTTTAATTAATGCTTCCGCTTACGTTTTGTACTCTCGTTTAGTTGTTACTTTTCTGGTTATCACCTTTTAACTCCTAGCTAGTGTGGCTTGTATGGCGTGGGGTCCCGGCCGGACCTACTGTTATACTATTCGTACTGGCAGGGTGTTACAATTTGGTATCAGACTTAAGGCGTCGATCCGTAGTTTAGCGAATTCGGGACGAATTCCTTTTAAGGGGTGGTGTGCACGGGATGTGCATTCACCTAAAACGACAAAAACTAATAAGAATGTCCACTTAGGAATGGAAAAACATACTTGTTTGTGGAACCTGAGCGTTCCATGATTGTTGTTTTGCTATGCTTTCAGTCACTAAATTGTCTCTTACACGATTATAGGTGACTAGGAGTGGTGCGGGGCCGTCTCAACCCCGTAACACTGCTGAAAGTAGTGGGTCTTCTGAGGTGACAGCGACCACTCCTTCGGCTGAGATGATCAAGTTAGTCGCTGAAGCGGTCTTCGCGATGATCAACACTCAGTCTGGGCAGCTTACACAGCCTACTACTCCGACTCTGGATGTGGCCCCTGTAACTGTTGCTGTAGTGGAACCTGCGGTAGAACTGAGGGTGGAACGTCAAGTTGCGCAGGTAGTAGTGGGGCGAGCGCGTGACCAGCAATTAAAGTACTTTCTGAGCCTCAACCCTCCATCCTTCGAGGGGACGGAATCCCCTGGGAGAGCTGCTGAGTGGTTGTCAGAAATAAAGAGGATTTTAATGTCAATGCTTATAAGCAAAGATATGTTGGTAACCTTAACCACCTTCCTACTTATAAGAGAAGCAAGACTTTGGTGGGAAGGAGAGTTGTTGCACAAGTTTGGCGGGAGACAACTTTCCGAAATCTCTTGGGAAAGCTTCCATGAGTCATTCCTTCTAAATTTTCTACCCCTAACTGAGATTCCTGAACTACAAGATCAGTGTTCACACCTAGAGCAGGGAGAACACTCAGTGGATGAGTACCTGATTGAGTTCATCAGTCGAAATCGTTATGAGAGGTCTATGTGGGAAGATGAGGAAACCAAGGTCAACAAGTTCTACAATGGTCTGCGAGATGACCTAAGACTAATGCTTGTGGGTCCAAAGTTACTCGGCTTCAACGTCTTAGTGAAATCAGCTAAATCTCTGGAAACGGATATGAAGAGTATGCAGCGCGCGAAAGACTTCAATGTAAAGAAGTCAGAGTTTCATGCGCCAGTCTCTCAGCCCAAGTCCGAGTTCAGAAGAAACAAGAGAAAGTTCAACTCTGTGGAAGTTAAGACTGCACGGTGTTCCTTAATTTGTTTCACTTGCGGAAAGGTGGGACACAAAGCCCGAGTGTGTCGAAGTGGTCCCCCAAAAGCAAAAATCGGAGAAGTGGAGTATGCTCGTGTGATGGGTTCGACTTCTATGGAGAAAGGCAAGGCGGTGGAGTCTTCGATTCCCCAATATTCTCTTACCCAACCGAGAGTCTACTCTTATGGCCAGCAAGAGGTCATTCAGAAATGCGATGTTGCCACAGGTATGGATGATCATCTCCAAATATGATTTATACCCCGGGTGCGGTTAAAGATAGAAATATGTCCACTGTATCTGTTGACAACAAAATTTTATGTCTTGTATTTGTGTGCAATTAGGCCTTGTCCTAATTATCGACTATTCGACGAGAGCTCTGTTGGGGTGGGAGCATCGCTCTCCTATTTGTCTAAGGACTTCGTGTTATGAATCGAATTGTCATTTACCTTAGTCAAGGATAGATTGGAGGTAATGCTGCCTAATAGACCTCGAGTGAGCGCGAATAGGAGAAGCCGTGAAAAGGCGCGAAGATGTTCTTCACCTTGTTGAAGGATTCGGGGCCTGAGCCCAGTTTTGTGTTGTCCTAGTAGTAGCGGACCAAGCTGACCGAGAGGAACCGTTATCCGATTCCGAGAATCGACGATTTACTTGACCAACGGGTTGGGTCGACGGTATACTCTATGCTTGACTTAAGGTCCGGCTACTATCAGCTTGGTAGTAGGGAATGTGATATTCCAAAGTCAGCGTATAGTACCCGTTTTGGGCACTATGAGTTCACGGTGATGCCGTTCGGTCTGTCTAATGCACCGTCGGTATTCATGGACTTAATGAATATGGCATTCCGTGAGTATTTGGATCAATTTGTGATCGTCTTTATCGACGACATTTTGGTATACTCTCAATCGGAAGAGGAGCGTGTAGGGCATCTGCACGCAGTTCTGAGCACCTTGAGGAAGAGTCAGCTATATGCCAAGTTCTCCAAGTGTGAGTTTTGGCTACCGTCAGTAGCATTCCTTGGTCACGTCGTTAGTGGAGATGGAATTGCGGTTGATCCGTCGAAGATAGAAGCGATCCGAGCCTGGCCTTAGTTGAAAAACGTAGCGGAAGTCCGAAGTTTCTTAGGACTTGCCGGCTATTATAGGCGCTTTGTGGAAAACTTCTCGAGGATTGCACTTCCTCTCACTAAATTGACTAGGAAGGATCATAAGTTCGTTTGGTCGCCCGAGTGCGCACGAGCTTTTGAAGAACTGAAGAGCCATCTGACCACGGCGCCCATTCTATGCTCGCCATGTGGTACGGAAGGCTACGAAATTTATAGCGACGCCTCAGGAAGTGGTTTGGGTTGTGTCCTAGTGCAGTTCGGGAAGGTAATTGCCTACGGCTCCCGGCAGTTGAAGGTTCACAAGAGGAATTACCCGGTCCATGATTTGGAGCTAGCGGCCGTGGTATTCGCTCTTAAGCTTCGGAGGCATTATTTGTATGGCGTGGAGATCGACATCTTTACCGACCACAAGAGCCTCAAGTACTTGCTAGATCAAAGGGAGTTGAATATGCGACAGAGGAGGTGGTTGGAGTTCCTTGGGGACTACACCTTCGACATCAAATATACTCCTGGAAAGGGAAATGTAGTTGCCGACGCGTTGAGTCGTCGGGCTCCCGCTCAAGCAAATTGGATTTTGACGCACGATGAGCGTCCAATCCGTGAGCTGGAAGAAATGGAGATCATATGCATTGATAGGAGAACGTCTACTTCAGCATGCTTGAACTGGACAGAGGTTCAATACCACCTTGCCGACCGAGTTCGACAGGCATTGGAGCTGGATGAGAGCATGAGACGCTATAAAGCGGAAACCGTTGACGGGTTAAACGCTGATTTCTCTTTCGAAGATGGCCTTATGTGGAAGAATGGCAGATTGTGCGTCCCAAACGTTGGTACTCTACGGGCGGAGTTGATGTACGAGGCTCATCATACCAAGTACTCTATCCACCCGGGGAGCACGAAAATGTTCATGGACATGAAGAAACTTTTCTGGTGGCCGGGTATGAAGAAGGACATTGCCCTCTACGTGGCCAAGTGCAACACCTGCGCATTGGTGAAGGTGGAATGTCAACGTCCCGGTGGATTTTTGAAGTCCTTGCCGATTCCGGAATGGAAGTTTGACGATATTTCGATGGATTTCATGCACGGATTGCCGAGATCGCAGCATGGAAACGACACCATCTGGGTGATCGTGGACAGACTGACAAAAGTATCGCATTTCATTCCGAACCGGAAGGATGATTCTGTAGAAAAGCTAGCGAAGCTCTGTGTCGATAGTATTGTGCGGCTGCACGGTGTCCCTCGTAGCATCGTCAGCGATCGTGACGGGCGATTCACATCGAAAGATTGGGGGCTTATCCATGAACTGTTGGGCACTAAATTGAAATTCAGCACGGCCTTCCACCCGCAAACGGATGGACAGACCGAGAGGACCAACGGGACTATGGAGGATATGCTCCGAATGTGCGCTCTAGTTTTTGGAAAGAAGTGGGAAGATCATCTCTATGTGATCGAATTCGCCTACAATAATAGCTACCAAGCCAGTTTAAAGATGGCTCCTTTCGAGGCCCTCTATGGTAAGAAGTGTCGTACGCCGTTGTCTTGGGCGGAAACGGGCGATACTAAGCTATTGAAGCGAAAGGATGTTGAGAAGCAACTTCGACGATCCGGTCTATACGCGAAAGGCTATTGGTTGCCCAGGATAGGCAAGCAAAGTATTTCAACGCCAAGCCTAGGAACTTAGAGTTTGCCGTCGGTGACCGGGTTTACTTGAAGATCAAACCGTTCAAAGGGGTATCAAGGATTCGACGCTTGAAAAAGCTCAGTCCGAGGTACTTAGGACCGTTCGAGATCGTGGAGCGTGTTGGTGATGCGGCTTATCGGCTTGCACTATCTGCAGAGCTGAGCGGTCTGCACGACGTGTTCCACATTTCAGTGTTGAGGAAGGCAGTGCAAGAGCCTACTCATATCGTTGCGGTCGGCAAAGTTCCGGTTGATAGTGGGTTGTCGACGAAAGTCAAGCCTTTACGCATCGAAGATACCGAAGTAAAGCAGCTGCGGAACAAGTCCATTCGGATGGTAAAAGTCCGGTGGGATAACTGCGGCCGAGAGGAGCTCTCTTGGGAGAGAGAGCAAACGATGCTTGCGGAGTATCCCGAGCTTTTTCCCTCAGGTAAAGTATAACTGTAATTTATGCTATTACTGTTTCCTGGATTTCGGGACGAAATTCTTTTAAGGAGGGTGGAGTTGTAACACCCCAAATCTAGTAGTTCCGCGAAGTAGGTGGAGTGGTAGTGCGGCACGTGAAGCAGGCTAGAATTTTCCCTGTCTGCTCTTAGCGCACGATCAGTGGCCTCATCGCGCACGACCACTGACCGTGCGCCAGCGATCGTGCGTTAATTCAGAAGAGAATCGAGTTCTGTCTCGGACAGTGCGCACGACCATTTCCCTCTTCGCGCACGACCAGTGATCGTGCGCCAGCGATCGTGCGCTTATTCGCAAGAATTCAGAGTTCTGTCCCGGATAGTGCGCACGACCTTTGCCCTCGTCGCGCACGACCACTGACCGTGCGCCTGTGATCGTGCGCCCTGTTTATTCTGTTCCGCGATTTTGAGCGGAGAAGAGGATCCGACCGATCAAATTTCTTGGAATTCGATCCAACGGCTGGGATTTAATGCTGGGGGGTCTTAGGGCTTTGGAGAGGGATTAAACCCTCATTATTTCATAGTGTTTCTCTCTCCTAGGCTAGAGGAAGAAGAAGGGGGCAAGGAAGAAGAAGAGGAGATTTCGCCATTGACGGAGCTCCGGAGCTCCGTTTCGCGAGCCGTTTCCAGATCCGGAGAGTGCAGCCCGGTGCGGTTCTTTCCCTCCGTGTAGAATCTCGGATCCATGGCGAAGAAGAACACGTCTAGGGTAACGATTTCTTCTCCCGTTGTTTGGACTTGTCTTTTGTCCTCTCCTTCATTTCTCTATGCTTGCATGAGGAATCCCTTTTCACCAAATGGGTGAAGTGTAGGATTTCCTCAAGTCCTTCGGGACTCCGGGTAGATTGTGTCCGTCCCCGGCATATTGCATGTAGAAAATCTGGTAGTCGTGCGGATTTAGGCATTGTGTGTGAAGCCTATTCGTGGCCGTGAGCCCGAATCGGTGATGCTTGATTTGCGACGTTGCATTTAGGTTAAGCCTAGAATGCGTGCCGGAGAATGACTCTGTGTTATATGCGATAGTATTGCGGGATTTAAGCGTAGGTACCTTGTGAAGATCCTAACGGAAGCCCCATGCTTTGCGAGTGGTTGAATGCAAACCTTCACCACTAGAATTGTTGAGGAGTGGTCTTGTACCTCCTTTTTGGTTACGTATAGAGCCCTAACGATCCCTCATGCCCTCCGTCCGAAAGGCGGAGTCGGGTCTTGAGTCGTTACAAAGTAAACTTTTAAGGCTAGGGTGTTGTAACTTATGTTTTGTGTAGCACTAGCGAGTGCTAAACCCTTACGGGCCGAGGTGATGTCATACCCGCATCGTGTGTTCAATCGATGACAAGAGCACGGGAATTGGCTGAACTGAACCCGTTTCCAGGCGTGGCGGTAGGGGGATTTATCTCTTGTAAACCCGAACGACCTTGGGAGAGGTTGGGAAGGGCGTCTTGCCTAGACCGACCAAAAGCTCTTTTCTATCTAGAGTTTCCGGACTCATGATGGTTTTGGTGCTCGGGAAGAAGTACCTTTGGTGCATGCCTTGTGAGCATGGAGCGTGCGGTTGTGTGTACCCACGTTTGTGATGAATTGATGTTGTTAGCCTCATGCGGTTGTTTAGGCGGTTGTGGGAACCTTCGGGTGAACCCAACCAACATCATGTGCATACCTAGGTTCCTTTCTTTTGATGCTCAACCTAGAAGATTGATTGTGCTTGAAACCTCACCTTGTGTAGTTGCACTTTCTTTATATTAGTACTTGTGCTAGTATGACTTGCTTGCAGGGTAGAATCTCCGCCACCCCGGGAAAGGGGTGGGGTCGTTATAATTTGGTCAGCTGTGCTGACCGTTACCTTGTTTGCCACCGCTTGGTGGAATGTCTTATGCAGGTGCAGGTGAGCCTAGCGGGAAATAGCGGGCGGTGACCCCTTTTGCTGAGTTGGCCCTTGAAGGCCAGCCTCCCTTTTTAGCTTTTTCATGTATGGCCGGCCTGCGTGCCGATGTATGCTTATGGAGTTTTGTGCATTGGATGAATGTAAGGCCTTAAGGCCGTAACTCTTATTCTGGATACATTCCTATGATAGTGGACAGTTCTTTTTGAATGGTTTAATTAATGCTTTCGCTTACGTTTTGTACTCTCGTTTAGTTGTTACTTTTCTGGTTATCACCTTTTAACTCCTAGCTAGTGTGGCTTGTATGGCGTGGGGTCCCGGCCGGACCTACTGTTATACTATTCGTACTGGCAGGGTGTTACAGCCAATTTCCCAACCTGACTAGGAGATTGACTTTACCTGCTTTCTTCTTTTAAAGCTTATTATTATGAAAAATCTTCCTCATCCATTATTTCAGGGGGTTTTATTTTTATGCAATCATTTTACAGAAGAGAAGGGTATACATCCCTGCTTAGGGATAAAACCTCTTTAGATCATCGCCGTTCCATGTGTTCCCCAAGGGCTCCCCTTCCTGATTCTGTAGGCGATACCCTCCTGTTGCGAGTGCTTCGTGGACGATGAAAGGTCCCTCCCAATTAGGGTTGAGCTTTCCTACGGCCGTCGATCTCCCAGCTGCGTCCACTTTCTTCACGACTAGGTCACCTGCTTGGAAGTGCTTGAGACGAACGTGCTTATCGAAGTGTCTTGCCATGCGACGCTTGATCTCCTCCTGCCTATCCAAGGCAAGATCTCGAAGCTCTTCGATGTAGTCGAGGTACAGCTTCTGGGCTTCCTCGTTCTCTAGTCGCCATTCTTCATCTCCGTCTTCTTCCGCAATCACCCTAGGACTTCTGACCTCAAACTCTACTAGGATGAGAGCTTCGGACCCGTGAGAGAGTTTGAATGGGGTTTCCCCTGTGGCTGAGCTAGGAGTGGTTCTCAAAGCCCACAACACCGAGGGGAGCTACTCCGCCCAATTACCTCTTAGGTTCTCGACTTTCTTCTTTAGTAGGTTCTCGACTTTCTTCTTTAGCCCACCCCCACAGAGGTCCTGCCTGAGGCTCCGTCCACGAACATCTTCCAAGGGATGGGAGTAGAAGCCTCCTCTCCCGGTTCCGCTTCCACCGAGAAGTCGGTCAAGAAATCAGCTACCGCCTGTGCTTTGATCGCCACCCGAGGCGAGAAGGAAATGTCGAACTCACTGAGTTCTACCGACCATTTCGCCAGCCTTCCCGAATGCTCCACCCCTTCCAGGATATTTCGGAGAGGATGATCAGTTATGACCCGGATTGAGTGAGCTTGAAAATAAGGCCGCAGCTTTCGTGCCGACACCACCAAGGCGAAGGCGAGCTTCTCCAAGATTGGATATTTCAACTCCGCCTTCTTGAGCACCTGGCTAACATAGTAGATTGGGAGCTGCTTCTTTCCTTCTTCCCGGACCAACACGGAACTTACCGCTTCCACCCCTACTCCCAAATAAAGGAGCAGGTCTTCACCTTCTTTCGGGCTCTGAAGGAGAGGTGTCTGAGTCAACTGCTCCTTCAGCCTTCCGATCGCCTTTTCGCATTCGTCGGACCATGCGAAATTCTCAGTTTTGCGGAGTGTCTTGAAGAATGGAGAGCACTTCTCCCCGGCCTTGGATAGAAAGCGGCTGAGACCTGCCAACCTTCCTGTCAGCCTCTGAACTTCCTTCATGGTCTTCGGTGAGGCCATCTCTAGGATGGCCTTAACCTTGTCAGGGTTCGGCTCCACCCCTCCTGGGGTGATGAGATGTCCCAGAAACTTCCCCCTTCCAGCTCCGAACACGCATTTCGCCGGATTGAGCCGCATTTTGAACTTCCTCAGCGTCGCGATGGTCTCCACCAGATCTGCTATATGCTCCGGGATGCTCTTGCTCTTGATCAAGAGATCGTCCACGTACACCTCCAGGTTCCTTCCCTTCTGCTCTTTGAAGACAAGGTCCATCATCCGCTGGTAGGTTGCTCCTGCATTTTTTAGCCCAAAGGGCATCATTTTATAGCTATAGCACTCGTCCCCAGTGATAAAGGAAACATCGCGACAATCGGGGGGATACATCCGGATCTGGTGGTATCCCGAAAACGCATCAAGAAAACTCATTACAGGAAAACCGACGGCTGAATCAACCAGCGCGTCGATTCGAGGCAAGGGATAACAATCCTTGGGGCAGCTTTTATTTAATAAAGAGAAGTCCACACACATTCTCCAGCTGCCTACAGCCTTCTTAACCATTACAACATTGGAGACCCAGCCTGGGTACTGGATCTCCGACACAAAACCTGCGTCCAGCAACTTCTTCACCTCTTCACGGATAGGCCCGGCCAACACGGTGGCGGTGGACCTATTTTTCTGGCGGACGGGCTTCACCGCGGGGTCGAGGTTGAGGTGGTGGAAGGCAACCTCTGGATCGATCTCGGGCATCTCAGCAGCACTCCAGGAGAAGACGTCAACGTTATCCTGCAGGCACGTTGCCATCTCCACCTTCTCGGTGACCTTCAGCGATCCACCGATCTTCAGCAGCCCAGGTACTCCCGCTGCTGAGAGTACCTCGATCTCCTCCACCTCCTCGGACGCCTCCAGCCGGGTCGTGCCTCCAGTTACCCTCTCGAACTCCTCCGCGTCAGCCATCCAACTGATGGTGCTAACCGAGCTGAGGTAGCACTCGCGGGCGGCTCTTGGATCGCTCCTGATCCTCACCTGGACGTCCCCTTGGTAATACTTGAGGCACTGGTGGTAGGAGGATGGGACGGCCATGAAGGTATTAAGAAGCGGCCTCCCGAAGATGGCTTTGTAGCAGCTCGGGGCGTCCACGATGATGAAACGGCACTGGAGAGGGGTGCCCCCGAGTGTTACGAGGAGATATACTCCTCCCTCCACCTCTTGCTTCTCTCCGGAGAAGCCAAAGAGGGGGCCATCCGGCTTTCGGACCCTTCCTGCGCCGACTCCCAGCCCGTCAAACGTCTTCTTGAAGATGACGTTTACGGAACTACCGTTATCGATCAGGATTCGATCAACGGTAAAGTCTTCTACGGCGGCCTGGATTACGAGGGCGTCATGAAAGGGGTTCTCATTCCCTAGCATGTCTTATTCGGAGAAGGTGATCTCCTCCAACGGGGGCGTTGCCTGCGAGGTCGAAGCGACACTCCTTCGATAGATTTGATGGAGACTTCCCTTGCGGGAAGCTCCTATCCCCCCCCCCCCCCCCCCCCCCCCGTGGATCACCCCCACTCCTCTACCTCCTGGGGCCACTTCTCCTCGACCTCCGTGGTCGACTCGGTCCTCGTTCCTTCTCCGGCCGGCGTCCTGAACCGCCGGCTGCTCGACCGGAGCTTCTATTCTCCGCTGCTCTCCTCCCGCCTCTCCTGCTGCCAGCCTTCTCCTGGCTTCCCAAAAGTCCGGGCATGCCATCGTGCCATGCCCTTCCACCTGGTGGAGTTCACAGTAGAGGGGAACCTCCTCTACCTGTGGCCTCCTCTGCTTCTTATTCTTCCGGCCCTGGCGGTTGCCGCGCCTGGCAACCGCCATTGCTTCCTCCCTTCTTCTCTCCTGGCGCCCCTCTGGCCTGTCGTAACGCCTTCTCTCCGGGGATCTCCTTCCCCGCTCCTGACGTTGAGGTCCCCTGGCCGGCTTCCACGGTGGCCGGTCAGCGGGGACTTGGTAGCGTCTTTCTTCCTCCCGACGCTCTGGGGCCACGATGAGCCTCCTCTCCTCGTTCCTTCTCGGCTCCTCCCTCCTGGGTTCTCTTTCTCTTCTCTCCTCTCTGCCTCTTCCTTCTGGCTTCCGCTTCTCCGCCCTCCTGGGCTCTTCCTTCTTCCTCTTCTCGGGGGGACTTTCCTCCTCCTCCTCCTCTTCCTCGTCCTCCTTGGTTACTCGGGTGAGCCTGGCTAGGAAGCCGCGGTTGGAAGCTTCACCCTGGACGAACTGGTTGGCCCTTTCGATGAGGTTGGCGTAGGAGTAGGGAGGATTTCTACCGATCTCCAACTTAAAGAGGCCCTCGCGGAGGCCGAAGGTTAGGGCCAACCGCAGGGTGCGACCATCCACCTCCTGGATGTGTAGCACCTCTTCCTGGAAGCGATCGATGTAGTCCCCCAGCGTTTCTTTTGGTCCCTGGGTCAGATGGAAAAGGGTCGTGGCCTCCTTCTTCAACTTCTTTGCCGTGGCGAACCGCATGTTCAGCCCCCGGCAAAGGTCTTCAAAGCAGTAGATGGAGCCTTCCGGCAACTGGTGAAACCAGTCCCTTGCCTTCCCTCGGAGGGAAATCGCGAACAGCCTACACTTGAAGGCGTCCGACATGGTCCGAAGGGAAGAGACATCCTCGAACCACTGGATATGAAGGATAGGGTCCTCTCTCCCCGAGTAGTAATTCATCGAGGGATCCATGAACCCCTCCAGCACTGGCGCGGCGAGGATCTCCTTGCAGAACGGGCTCCTCCCCCCTATCTGGCGACGATCATCATCTGGCCGAGTGTAACGGCCCGTAGTCCATCACAATTATTAATACTATCCTCAATTACATTCGTAAAGCTTTAAGCGCGCATTCATCATAGCATTTAACATAACACAATGAATAAGCACATGCATAAGCTATCAACTGAATAATATCCGAGTCCTATATAATTATTACAAGTTTCTACTAATTTAAAAGTAGTGCGACAAGTTCCAAATACATTACATAATGTCCACTAGATTCTAACAAGTGTTGTATTAACAACAACAAAACAAGTACAGGCTTTTATTTATAATACTCCAGCGCATACAACGCACATTTTTCTAGCTTTGCCCTGCATGGGATTTGTCTTTACCTAAAAAAATTTGAATTGGAAACCGTTAGTCTTTACTAAAGACTAAGTGAAACACTATTTCTTTAACCTGCATTACATGCAAACCTGTGAGCAATATATATAATAATATGCATATTTCCATCATAAAACCATTTCTAAATATTTAACAAGGTGAGAACATTTGAAGCAAGTAAGCATGTCCATTTCCATAATAGCATTCCTATGTATCAACATGTATTTCGTATACACTAGCAATAATACTTATCCTTGGCATGATATATGATATGAAGACATAAAGAAACTTAAGCTAAAAACATGGTTTACTTTAAGAGCTACAAGTAACATATGCATTCCTTCTTAATATGCTTTGTTCGTTTAGGTAAGATTAGGGGCGATTTGAATCCTTTTTCCTTTTTGTTTCTTTTACACGACTCATCATGTTTCATTCATTAGGGCCCACCCCGAAGGGTTATCATATTTCCTTCATTTCATTCGTGTGCACGTACTTCAATTCGCCCATAATAAAACCTCGTGTCGACACGTTTACATAAATTACATAAAGTAGTTATTTATTTTTATATCCCCTCAGAAGTTATCATTCGCCTGTTTGCCTTATACAAGGTCATACATTCTAGCGAGAATCATTTTCAGTGATATATTAGCATGCTTCATATCATCACATACAATGAACATATTTTTTCTTTTCTTAAAATAGAAGTGCATATAACTGAAAGTATTTCAAAACTATGCATAAATTAAACAAATAGGTCTCACCGTTTCTTTTCCTTCCTCAAGTCACGCCTCAAGTCACCGCCACCTCTACCGTTGAATGCCATCCTTCGCGATTCTGTTAAGGAATTCATATTATTACATAACATATTTTATCGGGGTTGCATCACAGTTAGAGTGTTGACGTTGACCTCTAGGGGTGACCTAAACATTTCAAGGCTTGATCAAGTAAGGACAACATACAAAAGGGGCTGTCCAAAGCAGTATACCATTGGATGGACTGTCTAAGATAACTAAACAGCACTATAGAATGCAGGAATTCAGCCAAACAACCAAGCCTAATGCTGAAATAGTTACCAACATGTACAAGGACAGGAGCATAAGTAGTCGGCCAACAAGAAGAAGAAACAGCAACACATGAACTAATGAACAGCCCTATGGGCTGCAGCATATCAGCCCAACACAAAAACATAAATGATGATTTCAGTCAACATAACAACCTTCATCATAGTTTCCAGGATTCCCCTCCAACTCCAACAGAAAAACACTCAAATAAACAGGAACTGCAGCAGGGCTGTCAACACAATAGCAGCAGCACAACAGTAAAACCACCAAGAACCCACATCATAGCAGCCGATGAACAAAAACAGAAAACACCACAACTGTGTACAGGTAAGCAATGGGCTGCATAAAGCAACCAACAAATCCCCAACTTTAAGAGCAATAGTTTCCCTAAAATCCTCCACAAACCATGGAGATGAAACAACAGCAGAACCCCTCCCCCCATGGAACATATATAGCCGGTCAACTAAACTCAAATCCAGATATTCTTCATCAAATAAAACTTAAGAGAAGAAGGGGAAAACAAGGAGCTCACAGTGATTTAGAAGATAACTTATCGAGGCTTTGCTTCTCCAAAACCCCCAAAACGACACAGCTTCAGCTCAACCAAAGCCGCAAGCCGCGAATCCTTGCCCACGATTCTTGCACAGCCACGAAATTACAGCTTTTCTGTAAGATTAAGAAGAGCGAAGGAGAACGGAAGAGGAGAGCGGCGCCGTGCCCTAGAGCGACACCGTCGAGGGAGAAGGAAGAAATGACGATAATCAATCGGTTTGGTAGGGTTTAGAGGTAGGGGAAACAAAACCCGCCGCTTAAAACATTATCCAGCCTTTTTCCTATTCGCAGCCCAAATTAAACTTAAATCAATATTCTTTTTGTTTTATCAAAAGTCCAAATACAGTTACTAATAGCACCCCACCTTTCAGCCATAAGGAAACCCCTCATAGCACATTAATATCAGCTAGAAGGCAGCCTTTAATAGACCTTCAATTTCAGTTATAAGGGAACCTTTATTACCCACATTATTTCACTGATTTATTATAGTGCATTATTCAGTTGATTCTTTATTATACAATGTTCATCATAGGGGCTGTTTAAGTGCTAAATATAATCAGTCAATATATAAGAAAATTAAACGTTGATAAACATTTACATACGAGACATGTTGTACCTCACACCGAGTATCTCCCCCATACTCGCTCACCTGGCGAGTATGATAGAATCTCGCCTGCTCATCCTCCTCGCGGAACCGAGTTCCGCCAGGTCCTTGAGACGCTTGCAGACCAAACTGCGACTTCCTCGGCCGCTCGAACTCCTCGGCGTGCGCCTTCCCTGCTCGCTGAGTGCGAGCACCTTCCTCGGACGGGCCCGGGCGATGAGGCGAGGTCGCCGTTCCTTCCGTGCGAGGTAGAAGAGCCGCTCGCATGGTGCCTTCCATCCTTTGCGCAAATTCTTCGAAGACAGCCAATGATACGAACTCGCCGCCTCGAGCCGAGTTTCCTGCCACCTCCTCGCGGTCGCTAGCTGCTACCATCTCACTTTTCTACCAGACTTTCTTCCTCTAGCCGCGATTCCACGCTCACCGCACCAAAGTGTTGACGCCTGGAAAATCCTGGCCCCAAAATTCGAATCAATGCGGCATGAGGCTACTTGCCCAGCGGTTCAGCGAGAAGGTTTGAGTTAGCCACTACGGATGAAACGGAGAGATAAGGGACACAACCCCAGGTGCTGCGGCAGGGAGGTCCCACCACGTACCCAGAAGCTCTAAAGAGTCTTCTCCTCCAAAACCACGAATGGCCGAGCTCGGTACTAGGTAGGCACTTGTTAGGGAAGATTCTTGATTGTCAAAGGGGGAGGGGTGCAGCTCTAATTTTTGACAAGTGCCATTTCTAGTACCCCTGAGGGTCTATTTATAGACAAATCTTAGGGGGGGGGGGGGGCAGATGACTATCCCTGACCCCATAGAGTTGGTTTTTTAGACAAGGCAATATGTGGGCGAGCAGGCAATGACCTCAGACCTAACTGGCGAGTTGGTTGGCTAAGTCGCCTATAAGCGAGTAGGTCCGAGTTCGCGGCTTCCTCGCCTGGCCGGGTAGGGAACGCCGGGCAGGGCTTTCCTCCTCGTCATGGGGCGAGCAAGTACCTTCTCGCATAACAAAAGACCTTGATCTTCCTTCGTCTTCTGGATTGTTGACTTCTGCCTTGACCTTTTGACCTTGACCTCCGCCTACGTGGCCTTTAGCGGGGCCCACCCTCGGAGAATGAGGGTTGTACATATAGCATTAAATCTGTATTTATGTGCTTTTAAAAATAAATGTTTTCATCTTTTTGTTTGAAAGAACAACTTTTTAATAACAAATGTTTAATTTTTTTAATAATAAAATTATGTTTTATGTTAATCAAATATCGCATAGATAAATAAATATTATATAAATTGTAAATAAGTGGGTTACATTGGGTCATCGGTGAGAAGCAGAGGTCCCGAATGGGTAGTGTTGGAACCCGGATACCGGTCCAACTTGTTCGAGACTTGGGGAGTAGCTTGAGTTACTTCTCTCTTCGTCGGATCCCTAGAACTAAATGTTCCGAGCTAAGAACTGACCCTCATCGGTTGGTAGGTAGTTCCCTAAGAATGACCCACTGGCTGCAGCGAGGAGGTCCCGCCACTAACCCGGAAATCTAACTTGATTTCCCCTCCCGAAAACCAGAAGCTGAGCCTGTCTCAGACAGCACAAGGAAGAAAGCACAGGCTCTCTCAAGGGGGGTGGATCTGTGCTGATCTGAGACATAATGGGTCCTATTTATAGGCAAACTCTTATGAGGGTAAAATAGTCTGGATGGCTTGCGGATAGCATAGTTCTGCTTTACGTTTCCGCTAAACGCAGCCCAAGTTGGTCTGCTGATAGCCGGGCTCCGCTGTTCTGAGGAGCTATGGGCAGACCACTAAGGGCATCCAGGGGATTTTATCTCAAAAGATCTTCCTAGGCGAATTTTCCCGACCTGGTCTCGCCTGAAAACGGGTCCACTCGCCTGGAGGTGTCGGCCTACTCGCCGGACGCCCTCGGATCTACTCGCCAGGGGGTGCCATCCTACTCGCCGGACACCCTTGGCTCTACTCGCCAGGGGGTGCCAGCCTACTCGCCGGACACCCTTGGCTCTACTCGCCAGGGGGTGTCAGCCTACTCGCCGGACACCCTGGGCTCTTGTCTGCCGAATAGGGGTTGTACACAATCCCCGCTCTTTGCGAGCTCGTCAGAGGTCGGAAAGAAGAGTCCAACCTCCTATTCGGCGGGGCTGCGCGCTGACAGGGCCTTCTTCTATAAATAGGGTGAGGGTGTACCATGATCCCCTCATTCCAAGATGTCTTCTGGGGCGGGTTCTTCTCGGGCTGATAACCGGGTTCTCGCGGACGACGAACCCGAGGCGGCCGCGGTCCTAGACATCCTTGGCGAGTTTTCGACGCCTTGCCTCCCGGGTTCCGCGAGAAAAAGGAAGCATAAGAGAAAGAGGGCGGAACCCGAGCTGCGTGAGAAGTCCTCTACCGACAAGGGCGGACCCAAGCGTGGACACGCTAGGGCACGTGCCCGAGCATAAAATTGCGGATACTGCATTAGGCACAGTCATTTTTGCGCATTCCGCTAGGGCAAATAGCCGGGCGAGCGGGGCGAGCGGGGCGAGCGGGGCGAGCGGCGTTTGGCGTCGAACTGCTTGTACGCTTCTTCTTCTTCCTCTTCTTCCTCTTCTTCCTCTTCTTCTTCTTCTTCTTCTTCTTCTTCTTGCAGGAAATGAACTGATTTCTGTGCCTTTTGTCGAGGTCTTGCCTCCCGTGAAAGCTCGGCGCGACCGACAAATGCGTATTTCCGTCGAACTGCTGGTAAGAAGAGTTTTGCCCTCTACGATTAGGTTTTTCTTCACTCCTATTCGCTATTTTCAGCGACCGGGCACTGTAAATTCCTACAGGACTCCGGCCGTGAGTTTGTTTTCAGCACCTGAAATTATTGCTGTGTCCAATTACGTCCACTTGTGTTACCCTATCCAGATTTTCGCTTCTTCATTGTTTGGAGGTAAGGGTTTCCACTTTGAATCATTCTGCCATTGTTACCTTCAGCTACTTCAGAAAAATGCCTGAAATTGGAGATGGTATTCAAAAGCTTGAGAATAATATTATGCATGTTAATAAACATGTTGTGCTTGCTCTGGACATTAAAAATGAGTTCTGATAAAGATGGAATGCAGGGAATGAACGTGCAATGTACCCTGTGGGAACATTAATGATTTGGTGGTTTTGTAATGTCATGGTTATGCCTAAATGATGCAATATTCATGCAATTTTCCTACCTTATAAATTCTGAATTTATTAGTAGAATCTACAAACATTCACATTAGATATAGATGTTAGAAATACAAGCAAGATCTGATTTCAATTTAGGACTGATTAATTTCTGATTTCTTCTTCTTCAGATTTCAACACTAACTGGAGTGTTCTCAAGAACTGGAGTGTTCTCAAGAAAGTGGAGTGTTCTCAATACTAACTGGAGTGATAATCGGCAATGACGCAAGGTCCATTCTTCTTCCTCACTTAGATCTAGGTAGGATATAAATTATATATAGATAGATATAAATTTAGGTTTGTGATTTATTCCAGTTTGGTATAGATTTAGGTAGGATATAATTTAACACATATTTTTAAACACGTATTCAGCTATTTAGGTTTGTTTTTTGCAGCGTGTTTAATTAGTGGCCAATGGAGAAATTTTTTTCTAAAAAGGGAGCATGTCAAAGTTTGATAGATTCTCAGGAGTTAGTTCTCACTGGTAAAAGAAGCCGCGTAGAAGAGTTTAAAATTGAAGATTTACCTTCAGACCCGGGCTTAAGATTTCCTATAAACTCATACGATGCAAACATTCAAGAGTCCATTCGAAGATATTATTTGCAAAAGGGTCCTTGCCAACCTCATCTAGAAAGTTTTCCCCAAACAGAAATTGGAAACAAAGCTCGACGTTTTAATAAGAGTTGGTTTAACGAGTTTAAAGGCTGGTTAGAGTACAGCAAAGAAAAAGATGCAGCATTTTGCCTTTACTGTTATATTTTTCCTCAAAGGGGTTGTGAGCCTACTTTTACCACGAGAGGATTCAGAAATTGGAAAGAGAAATCAGTACTGGACGAACACGTCGGAAGTCACACTACTCCACATAATGCCTCTAGAAAACTGTGCGAGTCTTTGATGAATCAAAAACAGGGTATTCAAATTGCTTTTGCAAGACAAGATGAACAACAAAGTTTGGAATATCGCGCTCGTTTATGTGCTTCAGTCGATTGTATTAGATTTCTGTTACGACAAGGATTGTCCTTTCGTGGTCATGATGAGACTAAAGAGTCTACCAACAAAGGAAATTTTCTTGAGCTTTTGGAGTTTCTTGCATCACATAATAATGAAATCAACTCAGTTGTGTTACAGAATGCTCCTCAAAATTGTAAACTTACATCGCCTAAGATTCAAAAAGAATTAGTATCAGCTATTGCAATAGAGAACAAATAAAATTGTTCAAGAAATCGGAGAAGACTGTTATGCAATTTTAGTTGATGAATCACGTGATGTATCTACAAAAGAGCAGATGTCTGTTGTTTTACGATATGTTACTTCCAATGGCACGATCACAGAATGTCTTCTTGGGTTTGCTCATGTAGCTGATACTTCCGCGTTATCCCTTAAAGCAGCTATAGATCATTTATTTATGAGATTTGATCTTAGTATTTCTAAATTGCGCGGGCAGGGATATGATGGTGCTAGCAATATGAAAGGAGAGTTCAGAGGGTTAAAAGCTTTAATTTTGAATGAGAACAGTTGCGCTTTCTATGTTCATTGTTTTGCACATCAACTGCAGTTGGTACTTGTAGCAGTTGCAGAAAAAAATTCTGATATTGCTGAGCTTTTCCCACTTATTAACACAGTAATGAATGTTGTTGGTGGCTCTTGCAAACGCCGTGATTCTCTTAGAGCCTTGGAAGTTGATCGAGTTGCTAGAGAGCTTGGATGTGGGGACTTGGAAAGTGGACAAGGGTTGAATCAACCTTTAGAGCTCAAACGCGCTGGTGACACAAGATGGGGGTCACATTATGGCACAGCTTTAAATTTTATTCGCATGTTCTCTTCTATTATTGATGTGCTTGAGATTATCATAGTTGATGGGGCAGATGGAAATCAAAGAGGAATGGCAAGCGTACTTGTCCAAGTTATCTTGACTTTCAAATTTGCATTTGTTATTCATTTGATGAAAAATATTTTATCAAAAACAAATGAACTATCCCAAGCGTTGCAGAGAAAAGATCAAGATATTGTAAATGCAATGCATTTCGTAAAATTGTCAAAACTATTATTATTGAAGATGAGAAATGATGAAGTCGAGTGGGAAATTTTTATGACTGAAGTCTCAACATTCTGTAGAAAACATGACATAGAAATTGTTAATATGGATGAAAAGTATGTTCAGCAAGGTAGATCAAGACGCAATGCACGTGAGATTACAAATAAACATTATTTCAGGATTGAACTTTTTAATGCATTGCTTGATTGGATGCTAAATGAGCTAAATGATCGTTTTGATGAAGTAAATACAAAATTACTCTTATGTGTTGCTTGTCTAGACCCAAAGGATCATTTTAGTTCATATGATAAACAAAAATTACTTCACCTTGCTGCATTATATCCGTATGATTTTATGCCAATAGAGTTGCAGTTACTTGAAGGACAACTTGACATATATATTTTTGATATGCAATCTACATCAACGGACACCTTTTCTGATGATAAAGGAATTAGTGATCTTCTGAAAAAAATTGTGGAATTAAAAAAATAAGATCACTATCAGTTAGTTTTTAGATTATTGAAATTGGCTTGCCTACTACCAGTTGCTACAGCTACTGTTGAAAGAACGTTTTCTGCAATGAAGATCATAAAGAATCGGTTGCGAAATAGAATGGGGGATGAATGGATGAATGATTGCTTGGTTGCGTACATTGAAAAAGATGTTGCAGAAACTATTACAACAGAAACTATTATTTCTCGTTTTCAGAGCATGTGCCAGCGGAAAGTATCTTGTTGAACTGTAAGTTTTTAGTATTTGACAAACAATTTTTAGATCTTCTATGCTATGTTGTGTAATATTTTGTTTAATATTTTCCTTACATAAATATATCATCAAAAAAAAATTTCGGGGCCGCTACCCCCGAACCCCCACATCAGGGGGCACTGCCCCCCGAACCCCCCGAATTGATAATACTTTAATTGTGCCCGTGCGACTTCGAAATCCTAGTTCCGCCGCTGTCTACCGATCCCGACTCTACGGCCCGGTGCGATCCCCCACTTAAGAGGCCTACCGCTTCGCCGATCCCTGAAGAGCCCCACGCTGACGTTCCTCGCCGAGAGAATGAGGGCGGGGTCGAAGTCACCACCGGTGGGACTGAGGATGCGAGAACGCCTCCAGTCCTTACGACCGGCCTGCTGCTCCCTCCTGCTCCTACCGTCCTGACGTTGGGTAAGGCTACGGTTTTCTTCCGATTATATCTACCAGGTCTTGACTTCATGCTCCGTGCAGCGCTCTCTACTCGCCCTCCTTCACAAGGGCAACCTGCTGCGGCGCCCTCAACGGATTTAGCGACCGCGTCGTCTTCAATTTTGGGTCGGGTTGGTTCAACTCCGGCTCCTCCCTTGCAACAGCCCCTGTCTCAGTCTGGGATAGGTCAGCCCGCCCGCCCAACCTCTGGAGGGAAGTCGCTGACGATGGGTCCCTTGCCGGGGAGGACTGGTGTGGTTCTTCGCCTATCCACCTCCACCGGGGGGTTGCGGATAGATCCACCTCGGCTTCAGGGAGAGGACAACGCGTTGGAGGGTACTCGCCTCGCTTACCTCGTCTTTATTCTTCTTTCCGTCTTACCCTTCTCGCCTGACTTCTCGTCTTCAGGCAGCCACGGGTCCCTCCCGTCTAGTCGTCTACCGTCTTCTGACTCGATTCCGGGGTCGCCGCCGCCAGCGACGTCCACTCCCTTGAGTGAGTTTCTCGCGGACCCCCCTGCCTTCAACGAGGAGTCATGGACTCGCCTGATGGCTGTCCTTCGGGCCAATGATTCCTTCTTGATGACTATGCCGCCGGCCGAGGTGAAGGCCCAATTGGTCAACCTTGGTGATCGCCTCGCCGAAGTGGAGGGACTTCACGACAACCTGCAGGGTGAAGACGGCCTACTTGGCCGGATGGATGATGCGGAGGCAAGGTTATACGAGGTGGAGACTCGCCAGAAGGCTACCGATGACGATCTTCACCGCTTTGCTCAGGTGGCGGGCACCGTGGGGGAGGCCTCCCTTTTGGAGGAGCACATTAGGCGAGGCGAGGAACATATCCGCCAGAGCGAAGGGATCCTGGAGAGGGCTCGCAAAGACTTGCGTGGGGCCCAAGGCATCGCCTGGAGAGCTCGCCACCCCCAACGTCCTCGCCGTCGGGGCCGCGGCCCGGTGCATCGTGGTTGAGATCTTCAGGGATAGTCCCTGTTCTTTCTTTTGATTTTTTGAGAGCCTGCTTAGCAATCTAACTCGCGACCCACGGGTCCTTGTAATCCTCAGGCGTCCTTTTATGTCCTGGAGAGAGTCTGCTTGTATGGTGTGCTTCCTTCGTTCGTTATTTTTCCTTTTTCTGATGGGCATGCATTCTTTCTATATTTATTCGCTGCTTAGGGCCTACTCGCCACGCTAGGTGATCTGCCCGTGCGCGGTTAGGCCTGGGGGCAGGGTCTATAAATAGAGGGTCCTCCTGCGCTGGAAGGTACGCTTCCCTACCCCTCCCAGGCATCCTATCTCTGAACCTCTCCCATCGAATTCCCATGCTCCTACTCGCGGCCCGCTATGGGGAAAGAACCATCCGAGGAGGGGCGCGCCTTCTGCGTCCGCAATTTCAGGGCGCACAACTTTCCCAGCTCGCAGACCCTCGGCGAGGAGTTGGCGGATGTCGAGAAGCGTTACCTGCCTCCGGGCTACACCGCGAGGTGGCCAGGGCCGGGCAAGTTTCTCAACTCGCTGTATAGTGGAGAGCTCGCCATTCCCTTGGCCCACTTCCAGGTAGGGTTGAGGTTGCCCCTGTGGCCTGAGGTTCGTCAAGTCTTCCGGTATTTCGGGATGATCCCCGCGCAGGTCAACCCTAACGCGATCAGCGTCCTGGTCGCTTATGCCTGCTACCTCCGCGGAGAGAAGATAAAGTTCAACCTCTCCACCTTCCGCAAAGTGATGACCATGGAGGCGACCAGCGACGGCACCTTATTTTTCACCAGCGTGTGCGTCAAGGTTGCCGAGACCTTCAATAAGGTCCACCATTGGACGGACAAATTCGTCCTGGTGCGAGGCGACTACGACAACATTCCCTTCGCCCCCATCCAGAAGACGGAGGCAGAGTACCGACCGCCTCGCCTGAGGGGGGACGCGTTCGAACTCTATCGTTTCCTGAAGGACAAGGTCTTGGACGTCGTTTTCCTGCGGCAGGGCGTGGATCAACTCGCCTTTGTGAATCCGGGAGCGGGTAAATCTTACTCGCCTCGCAATGTTGGTTATCTGTTCCTGGTGGGGGTGATTACTAACTGCCTCGTGTTTAAATGTAGGAGAGCGCACCGTCCCCCTCTTACCCCCTCATGATGCTTCTCGGCAACGGTCCAGTGAGCCTTCCAGGGAGGGGTCCCTCGCAGGGTGGTGGTCACGGTGGACAGCGGGCCAGCCTCGCCGGTGGACAAGGGCAAGGGGCAGGTGGATCCCGAAATCGCCTCGGCGAGCGAGCCGAGGCTAAAAAGGCAGAAGACAGGGGGTTCTTCCTCCCGCCTTCCGGCGAGTCCCCCTCCCGACCCTTCCACTCACCCGCATTACGGGCTGGGGATGCGGAGTAAGGACTCCCGGGGTGACCTCCTCATGATATGGGATCACAAGGCGAACCGGGTTTCCGTGAGTTCGCTCCTCCCCTCTTGGGAGGATTTCGAGGAGGTCGGCGATCAGGCGTTCAATCTGATCTTTGGGTTGTACGGGCGAGATGACGCCGAGGTACTCGCGGAGGTTTCTATTCTCGAGTTGGCCAACCTGAGTTGCCGCTCCGCCCTCCGGACAGCCGAGCTGATTCACCAGACAGCGCGGCGGGGGATTCAATCGAACAGGCGGCTCCGCGACCTGGGCGCCGCCCACGCGGAGTTGGAGAAGAAGATGATTGAGAGGGATAGGAAGATAGTCGAGCTCCAGGCCAAGGAGGTTCCCCCTCCCGAGGTATTTAGCCCGCCTCGCCTCCGTCCTACTTGCTTAACTTGGGGTTAGCTAATGTCTCATTTCTCAGGAGGCCGCGGTGGCGCTAGTGACGCGGATATCCGAACTGGAGGAGCAACTCATCGCCTCGCAGCGTCAGGTCGATTATCTCGGTAATCTCCTCGCTGAAGCCGAGTCTGAAATAGAGGAACTTCGCCATCCCAGCTGGGGGGAGTCGTCGAACGCGCCAACCCTCCTCCAATTTACCCCTGCTCAAATCGCCGAGACGCGCCGGAAGCTGGCGATCGCGACCGCGGTGTTCGTGCGGGAGCGCCTCCGGCGCCGCTTCATGCTTACTGCTGATGGGGCCCAGGTTGATCTCGCCACCCTTCTTCCAGAGTTATACCGCGAGGCGGTGAATCCTGCTCCCATCGAGGCCCAAGATGAGGACTCCTCTAGCGGGTCAGAAGAAGAGGGTCCGGACGTCTAACCCTTTTGGCTTTATAACAATAAACTTATCTTGGCGTGTTTATTTTGGGTGTACTCGCCCTTCTCCTCATATTTGCCTTGATGCGTTTTGCTTTATTTTATTCTGCGGTTATGTCGCTCATGCTTAGGATCAATTTTTACGCATACGCATTTTCCACTCGCCCTTAGGGTGTACTCGCGCGTGGCTGTGACTCGCACAGGAGGGTTCTTTTGTAGATCCGGCGCCCAGGCCCCCTTCCCTGGCCACCAACGCGAGGAGGCTGGCGGAAGACTCGCCGCGCTGGTTGCTCACGCGCTCGCACTGGGACGTCCTGCGAGGCGGTAAGATGGCGGCGGTGTCGAGCTCGCCTCGGAGGGATGTTGATACCACTCGCCTCGCCCACTTGTTCATCCTCCCCTGAGGTGGTAACAAGGTTCTAGTACACTATAGGGCACAACCCTCACTCGAGGGGGCCAATAGTCAGCCTGCAGGGGAGGAGCCCAGTGCTACGGCCTGGTCTACGACAACAACACATCTCGGGGACTTAGAACTCACTCGAGGGGGCAAGTAGCCAGCCTGCAGGGGAGGATCCCAGTGCTACAGCCTGGTCTACGGCAACAACACATCTCGAGGACTTAGAACTCACTCGAGGGGGCAAGTAGCCAGCCTGCAGGGGAGGAGCCCAGTGCTACGACCTGGTCTACGGCAACAACACATCTCGAGGACTTAGAACTCACTCGAGGGGGCAAGTAGCCAGCCTGCAGGGGAGGAGCCCAGTGCTACGACCTGGTCTACGGCAACAACACATCTCGAGGACTTAGAACTCACTCGAGGGGGCAAGTAGCCAGCCTGCAGGGGAGGAGCCCAGTGCTACGGCCTGGTCTACGGCAACAACACATCTCGAGGACTTAGAACTCACTCGAGGGGGCAAGTAGCCATCCTGTAGGGGAGGAGCCCAGTGCTACGTCCTGGTCTACGACAACAACACATCTCGAGGACTTAGAACTCACTCGAGGGGGCAAGTAGCCAGCCTGCAGGGGAGGAGCCCAGTGCTACGGCCTGGTCTACGACAACAACACATCTCGAGGACTTAGAACTCACTCGAGGGGGCAAGTAGCCAGCCTGCAGGGGAGGAGCCCAGTGCTACGGCCTGGTCTACGGCAACAACACATCTCGAGGACTTAGAACTCACTCGAGGGGCAAGTAGCCAGCCTGCAGGGGAGGAGCCCAGTGCTACGGCCTGGTCTACGACAATAACACATCTCGAGGACTTAGAACTCACTCGAGGGGGCAAGTAGCCAGCCCGCGGGGGAAGAGCCCAGTGCTACGGCCTGGTCTACGACAACAACACATCTCGAGGACTTAGAACTCACTCGAGGGGGCAAGTAGCCAGCCTGCAGGGGAGGAGCCCAGTGCTACGGCTTGGTCTACGGCAACAACACATCTCGAGGACTTAGAATTCACTGCTCGATGTCTGTCTCCTAGGTGGTGAGACATTATAAGTTTGCCATGGAAAGCGTTATTATTTTTAAGCATAACAAGGATCGACTAAGTATTACATTAATGCTAGGAGTAGAAACGCTTCAAGTCGTCTCCACTCCAAGTGTTTCCTAAGAGTTCTCCCTCAACGTTCTGCAGGCGGTACCCACCGGTTCTCAACACCTCGAACATAATGTAGGGGCCTTCCCAATTGGGGTGGAGTTTGCCCACCGCGGCGGATCTTCCTGCTGCGTCCACCTTCTTGAGAACCAGGTCTCCCTTGGTGAACTGCTTGACTCGGACCTGCTTGTCAAAGTGCTTTGCCATCCTTCTCTTCTTGTCGAATCGTGGCATGGTCGCGAAGTTCCTCCATGAAATCCAAGGCGAGTCGCTGCGCCCCTTCGTTCTCGAGTTTCCACCCTTCATCCCCGTCTTCTGCCGCTACCACCCTGGGACTCCGGACTTCGAACTCTATCGGGATGAGAGCCTCCGAGCCGTGCGATAGCTTGAATGGTGTTTCGCCGGTGGCCGTGGTGGGGGTGGTACTCAGGGCCCAGAGGACTGAGGGGAGCTGCTCCACCCAATTTCCCTTCAGGTTTTCTACCTTCTTCTTGAGCAGGTTGAGGATGACTTTGTTGGTTGCTTCAACCTGGCCGTTGCTTCGCGGGTGATGAACTGAAGCGAAGCGGAGATCGATGCCAAGTTGACTACAGAAATCGGTGAGCTCAAGGCTTGCGAATTGCGGGCCATTATCAGTGACGATGGCGAGGGGTAGGCCATGTCTACACACGATCTCCCCCCAAATGAAGTTCTTCACTACCAGGGAGGTTGTTTTTGCCAGGGCCTTCACCTCCATCCACTTGGAGAAATAATCGATCATCACCAGGAGGTATCTCCTTTGCCCGCTTGCCGGGGGGAATGGTCCTACCAGATCCATCCCCCAAATGGCGAAGGGCCGGGGGGGTGGTGATTGACCGGAGACGATGGGCTGGCTGTAACTGGAGCGGGGCGTAGAGTTGACACTTTGAGCATCTCTTTGCGAACTCTTCGGCGTCTTTCCGGATGGTGGGCCAAAAGTATCCCGCTCGGAGTACCCTCTTCTCTAGGGTTCGGCTTCCCGAATGACTGCCGCACTCGCCTGCGTGAACCTCCTCCAAGACTCGGGAGGCCTCCTCTTCGGACAGGCACCTGGCTAGGGGGGCGGATAGAGTCTTCTTGTAGAGCACCCCGTCAGTTAGTAAATAATAAGCGGACTTGTACCTGAACCGTCTCTTGTCTTGAACCTCCGCGGGCAAGCATCCTGTGGTCAAGAAGGTGACCAGGGGATCCATCCACGAAGCGGGTCGGTCGATGTCCATCACCTCTCCCTCCTCGATCGAAGACCGAAACAACTCGGTGATTGCTTCCCCGACCAGGGGCCATATTTGGCCAGCCGGTCCGCTCGAGCGTTCTCCTCCCTTGGCACGTGTTGTATGGAGAATGACTTGAAGACGCCCACCAAGTCTTTGACTTTTACCAGGTAGCGTTGCAGTACCGACTCTTTTGCTTCAAACTCTCCTCGGATCTGGGAGGTGACCACCAGTGAGTCGGAGTGGACCTTGATGTCATGGATTCCCAACTCCTGGGCTAGGCGTATCCCCACGATTACGTCCTCATATTCTGCCTGATTGTTGGTAACAGGGAAGCGAATGCTGACGGCCTGCTCAATTCTGGTGCCTTGTGGGCTGATCAGGATGATGCTTCCTCCACATGAGTTCCTCCCCGACGCTCCATCCACGAACACTTCCCACGCCACCCGCTGGGGTATCTCCTCCTTGCCTACTTCTGTGGTATAGTCGACTAGGAAGTCTGCCACCGCTTGGGCCTTCATGGCTAGTCAGGGCATGTAGGTGACGTCGAACTCGCTAAGTTCTACTGACCACTTCGCCATCCTGCCAGAATGCTCTACTCCTTCTAGGACATTGCGGAGAGGGTGGTCGGTCACTACCTTGATCGGGTGGGCCTGGAAGTACGGTCGGAGTCTCCGCGCCGATACAATCAAGGCAAACACCAATTTTTCCAGGATGGGGTGCCGCAGTTCTGCCTTCCGCAGGACCCGACTTACGTAGTAAATGGGGAGTTGGCGCTTCCCCTCCTCGCGGACCAGGACCGAGCTTACCGCTTCCGACCCCACCCCTATGTATATGAAGAGGTCTTCTCCCTCTCTAGGCCCTTGTAACAGGGGTACCTGGGCCAACTGGAGTTTTAGGCTTTCGAAGGCTCCCTGACACTCTGCCGACCACTCGAACTTTTTATTGTCTCGGAGGGTTTTGAAGAAAGGTGAGCATTTCTCTCCTGCCCTGGAGAGGAACCTGCTCAGCCCGGCTAGGCGACCTGTCAAGCGCTGAACTTCCTTGACGTTCCTGGGTGCTTCCATCTCCATGATCGCCTTCGCCTTGTCCGGGTTCAGTTCTACTCCAGCCGGAGTCAAGAGGTGTCCCAAGAACTTCCCCTTTCCAGACTCAAACACGCACTTGGACGGATTTAGTCTCATCTTATACTTCCGCAGCGTGGCGAAGGTCTCCTCCAAGTCATGGAGGTGCTCCCCAACGCTCTTGCTTTTCACCATGAGATCGTCGACGTATACTTCCAAGCTTCGTCCCTTCTGCTCTTTGAACACCCTGTCCATCATGCGCTGATAAGTTGCTCCCGCGTTTTTAAGCCCAAATGGCATCATTTTATAACAATAGCATCCGTCGTTGGTAATGAAAGATACGTGCTTCACGTCGGGTGGATGCATACGGATTTGATGGTAACCAGAAAAAGCATCTAAAAAACTCATGACAGGGAATCCGACGGCCGAGTCTACTAGCTCGTCGATTCTAGGCAAAAGGTAACAATCCTTGAGGCAAGCTTTATTAAGGATAGAAAAGTCGATACACATGCGCCACTTCCCCTCTCCCTTCCTCACCATTACAACATTGGAGACCCAGCCTGGGTACTGGATCTCCGACACAAACCCTGCTTCCAGCAGCTTCTTGACCTCCTCCCTGATGGGCTCGGGTAGGGTGGTGGCGGTTGCTCTCTTCTTCTGTTTGATGGGGTGGACTCCTTTATCCAAGTTGAGATGATGGCAGGCGACGTTCACGTCGACGCCTGGCATATCGGCTGCGCTCCACGCAAAGATGTCTGCATTCCTCTGGATGCAGGACATGATCTTCTCCTTGTCTTCCTCTTCCAGCTCCCTGCTGATCTTCACCTTTCCCGGCCTCCCTCCTTCAGCTAGGATCTCCTTCTCCTCCACTTCTTCAGCTGCCTCCAGCCTTGCCGTCTCCTCTGCTTCTTCGGTCGCTTCCTGCCTCGCCATCTCCTCCATCACCAGGTCCACCGCCTCTGCCTCCTCCTTCCAGCTGATCATGTTGACAACGTTAAGATAACACTGCCTTGCCACCTTGGGATCGCTTCAGATCCGGATCTGCACACCTCCTTGGTTATACTTAAGACACTGGTGGTAGGAGGAGGGCACACACTTGTAGGCGCTGATGAGCGGCCTTCCGAAGATGGCATTGTAACTGTTGGGGGCGTCCACGATGACGAACCTGCAGCACTTGGTGGTTCCTCCCAGCGTCACCACCAACTTCACACCTCCCTCTACTTCCTTTCTTTCTCCCGCAAATCCAAAGAGCGGCCCTTCCGTCGAGGTAACCCTCTTCTCTTCCACCTTCATGGCATCAAACGCATTCTTGAACACGACATTGACGGAGCTCCCGTTATCCACCAGGATGCGAGAGACCGTATAGTTTTCTATCGCGGCCTTGATCACCACAGCGTCGCAGAAAGAGTTTTCGTTCCCCAACATGTCTTACTCCGAGAAAGTGATCTCTCCTGACGGTGGCGGAATCTGGGAGGTAGAGGCCACGCTCTTCCGATACACGGCGTTGAGGCTCCCCTTCCGGGTCGCCTCCAACCCTGCTCCTCCGTGGATGACCCCTATCCCCACATGGGCTCCCAGATCCCCCCTATCCTTACACCTCCTTGGGGCGGGGGCTCCTCCCCCTTTGATCCTCAACATGTCTCCTTCTCGCCTCTCATGCCCTTCCTGGGCTCCTCCAGCTCCCCTCCTTAGCTCCAAGAACTCAGGGCACGTGGCCGTCGCATGGCCCTCCAACTAATGGAAGTCGCAGTAGGGCATCGCCCGACGCTCTTCTCCACCTCGAGGCTGTCGCGGCCTTCCTCCTCTTCCTCGTCCTCGTCCTCTCCTGATCACATTAGCTTCTCTGGGCGGTGTTTGGTTTTGCCTCCACTGACCTTGCCTCCGCTCGGGGGAGTGTCAGCGGTCTCGTCGCTCCAGGGAATACCTCCCTCCCGGTCTCCCTTGGTAGCCTCCTCCAGCAGGTCTCCAGGCCGGCCGGCGAGGCGGGGCCTGGAACCTCCTCTCCTGATCTCGCTGATCCCTGTTCTCCCGGGACCCTCCCTCTTCTCACCTTCTCGGCTCACTCCTCCTCTTGGACTCGCGCCGTCCGCTTCCATCTCCTTCCTTCTCTCCCCCCTCCAACCTTGCTAACTTGGCCACGAACTCCAGGCTGGTTGCCTCCCATTCGATCTGCCTTCTGGCCCGATCGACTAACTCCTCGAACGATAGGGGGGATTGCGAGTGATCTCCATCTTGAAAAACCCTGGCTGCAACCCCAGCTTGAAGGCCAAGATCAGGGTGTGCCCAGGGACCTCTTGAACCAGGAGGATCTCCTCCTGAAAGCGATCCAGATACGACCCGAGCATCTCCTGGGGCCTTTGCTTGACAAGGAAAAGATCTTCTGAACCCTTCCTCCTCTTCTTGGAAGTAGAGAAGCGGAGCAAATAACTTCTGCGCAGGTCATCGAACCCGTAGACGCTTCCCGCGGGTAACTGGTGGAACCAATCTCTGGCTTTTTCCTGGAAGGTTATGGCGAAAAACCGACATTTGAAGGGATCCGTCATCGGCTTGATGGAGACCATATCTTCAAACCATTGCAGATGCTTGACGAGATCTTCTTTTCTGGAGTAGAAACTCATGGCGGGCTCTACGAACCCTGCAGGAATGGGGGCGGACAGCACCAACTCGCAGAACGGACTGCGCGGGGCGAGCTGGCGAAGGGGGCGGACTTGGTCGTGCTCGCCCTCTGACTGGCGAGTCTCCGTCGGGCTGGCGAAGAGCACTCGCGCGCGGAGCGGCTGGTCTTCCTCCCCTAGGAGCGCTTCCTTGCCGAGGCGCTGACTTGGACCCGCCTCCGCGGGTGAGGCGACTGCGACCGGGGGGGGATACTTCCACCTCGGCGCTAGGTGTGAGTAACCTCCGGATGGTATCCTCCATCGCCTTCATCCCCTGCTCGAAGACACTCTTGGTCACGAACTCGCCCGAAGGCGGCGAGTTCCCCTGGTCGGTTCCCAGCTCGTCGCGTTCAGTCATGGGATCGTCAGATGAGATTTTCTTCTCTTGCTACAGTCCATGCTCACCGCACCAAAAATGTTGGAACCCGGATACCGGTCCAACTTGTTCCAGACTTGGGGAGTAGCTTGAGTTACTTCTCTCTTCGTCGGACCCCGAGAACTAAGTGTTCCGAGCTAAGAACTGACCCTCACCGGTTAGTAGGTAGCTCCCTAAGAATGACCCACTGGCTGCAGCGAGGAGGTCCCGCCACTAACCCGGAAATCTAACTTGATTTCCCCTCCCGAAAACCAGAAGCTGAGCTTGTCTCAGACAACACAAGGAAGAAAGCACAGGCTCTCTCAAGGGGGGTGGATCTGTGCTGATCTGAGACATAATGAGTCCTATTTATAGGCAAACTCTTATGAGGGTAAAATGGTCTGGATGGCCTGCGGATAGCGTAGTTCTGCTTTACGTTTCCGCTAAACGCACCCCAAGTTGGTATGCTGATAGCCGGGCTCCGTTGTTCTGAGGAGCTATGGGCAGACCACTAAGGGCATCCAGGGGATTTTATCTCAAAAGATCTTCCTGGGCGAATTCTCCCGACCTGGTCTCGCTTGAAAACGGGTCCACTCGCCTGGAGGTGTCGGCCTACTCGTCGGACGCCCTCGGATCTACTCGCCAGGGGGTGCCAGCCTACTCGCCGGACACCCTTGGCTCTACTCGCCAGGGGGTGCCAGCCTACTCGCCGGACACCCTTGGCTCTACTCGCCAGGGGGTGCCAGCCTACTCGCCGGACACCCTGGGCTCTTGTCTGCCGAATAGGGGTTGTACAGGTAGAGAATCACGAATGTGAAGAAAACCGTAAAAGAGAAAAAGTTGAAAGCAGAGAAACAAATTTTAGAAAGCATTGTCGGACCAGCTGCTCAAAAAGCTCCTGATTGAAAAATTTTCTTGTAAAAGCTCTTTTGGAAAAAGCCCATCATCCTAATAACCTAAAAAAGACGATTGTCATGCGAATAGAGCTTTTTCCACCGCCACTCAAACAAAATCTTATATTGATTATCAGAAAGTCATAAGTCTTGCTAAGTGTATAATGACTCAAAACAAAATCAACAACAAAAGGGGAACAATAAAGTTGCATCAAATAGAAATATCATAGGACTATGTTGCTTTGACATTATGAATAGTACACTTATCACTTGCTTATGTATACTCACTTCTTATTTTGTGAGATGAGCGATACATTTTGCGTGTGGGACCTTGAAAGAGTGGAGATCGGCGGATGTGACCATGGATGATCCATGGCCGATCAACCGGATTGCAAATTTTCACCTTTTTTGAGTCTATAAGGTTCTCGATGAAGATGAAGGAGTGGAGATCCATAGTTGTTCTAGGTGGAGCATGCGTTTCGCACTCTTTCGGTTTGATAATAACAAAATCCCGTTTGTATTTGATTCTATTTTTATTGATGATGTGCAGGTAACAGGTATGAGATGTTCACAATTCTGATTGGAGCTCAATTTAACTGTATGGAGAATTTCGATGTCGGAATTTTTCGACATCTACTGTCGCCCAGGCGACAGGACAGAAGTTACAGCAGCAGCCCACACGACAGCACGACGAGCAGTATTTTGGCGCTGTCAAAATTCCGACAGCGATGTCGCCCAGGCGACAGGACAGAAGTTACAGCAGCAGCCCGCACGACAGCACGACGAACAGTAGTTTGGCGCTGTCGGAATTCCGACAGCGATGTCGCCCAGGCGACAGTGAAAAATTATAAATTAGTTCGTTTTGTTCGTGCATTCCAAGCTTTGAAAATTCTAAGTCCTTTCCTGAGTGCATACGAACCAGAGAGCTCCAGAACCTCATCAACTCCCATTTGTGCTTAGAAGGTTTGAGATTGAAGACGAGATCGGAAGCGCTTCTACATCAACGATCATCTCGAGGCTTCAACCTTCCTTTCAGAGATCTGAATTTCTAGGGAGTTCTTCATTTGATTTTGTATTTTCATTTATATACATTTCACTTTGTATTGGTAGGGAAATCGTCTCCTTGTGCGTGACGTCTAAGTCCTTGCGTGGCTTAGGGGAAAATCGCTTCCTTGTGCGGAGCGTCCAAGTCCTTGCGTGGCTTGGTAGAAAATCGTGGCCTTGTGTGCTACGTCTAGATCTTGGGAAGATCGAGAGGATAGGCTTGGGCTTGGTCTAGGGAGAGACAAGTGATAGCCTTCCAATCCATAGGAGAAGGATTGGTAAACTCAAATTGTAGAAATTTTATTATCAAACTTGTGCCTTGATCTTAAGCATTGTTAAGATCACTTTTATTGCATGTCATTTTCTTAATTAATAAAATTATGAATTTCTTTTAATTGCAAATTTGATTGTTTAGTTTTTAACTTAAAAATTTGTGTTTGAATTAATTTAAAATTTTCATAGTTTGAAAATTTTTATAAGTGATTTTTAAAAAAGCAAATTTTGTTTTAAAAATTTCTTAAGTAAAAAATCATAATTTAAAAAGGCCCTTATTCACCCCCCCTCTAAGAGCGTCACAAGATCCAACACGTGGTATCAGAGCGAGGTTACTCAAAAACGGTTTTACCACCGGGAGTAATGGCGCACAACGATCACGCGTTCGTTGAGGGGCAAGGAATTAGTAGGCCACCACTTTTTACGGGCACAGACTATAACTATTGGAAAACTCGAATGCGGTGTTTTCTAATAGCTTTCGACATAGAAGTTTGGAATATGGTCGAGACGAGTTATACTTCCCCAACATTTGTTGTAGGAGATGTAACTATGGACAAACCCAAAGACAAGTGGGATGACATTGATAAATTAAAATGTAAGAACAATGCAAAAGCCATGAATGCTTTATTTTGCGCACTAAAGCACACTGAATTTAATAGAGTTTGTGCTTGTAATACTGCATTTGAAATTTGGAATCTTTTAGAAATCACTCATGAAGGTACTTCGCAGGTAAAGGATTCAAAGCTATTTCAACTGGAGTCAGAGTTCGAAAGATTCAAAATGGAGGTGGATGAAGAAATTGATATAATGTACACACGATTCACTAAAATCGTGAACGATTCAAAGGTGCTGGGTAAGGTTTTCTCCAATGGAGATTTAATAAGGAAAATCTTAAGATCACTTCCCCCGAAGTTCAATCCTAAAGTGACTGCAATTTCTGAGTCACATGATCTTAAGACCTTACAATTGGAGAGCCTCATTGGGAATCTAAAAACCCATGAAGTGGAGTTGAAGATTCAAAGCCAAGAGTACAATTTGGAGCCCAAAAAGAAGAGCTTGGCGTTGAAATCTAAAAAGGAAATTGAAAGTGAGACTGAAGAAAGTGAGGAAGATGAAGAAGGACTGTTTGTAAGGAACTTTAAGAAGTTTATGAGAATCCTGAGAGAAGAAACTCATTTAGAAAAATTTTCAAAAAGAATGATTTTTCCTACAACAAAGGCAAAGGAAAAAATGGATGATGAAGAAGAACGTCCGCTATCGGAATGCTATCATTGCAAAAAGATTGGACATATAAGAAGCAAGTGCCCAAAATATCTGAGAGAGCAGAAAGAGAAGAGGCACGATAAGAAGTTCAAAAGAAGGTTCTGAAGGCGGAGACTTGGGAAGACTCAACTTCTGAAGGCTCAAGTGAAGCAAGCGATGAAGATAAAGAAGAAGCAAATGTATGCTTGATGGGGAAAGAAAATGTGTCATCTGACGACGATAGCAGTGTCCAAAGCGACACTGAGGTAACTCCTCCATCTTATGATGATTTATATTCTGAATTTATGAAAACTTGCAAATTTTTGGATAAAAGCCTAAAGAAAATCGATTTTTTAAAATGTGAAAATAAAGATCTTTTGAAAGTAAATAAAAGTTATCAAATGAGTTGAAATCTATTGGGAACGAGAAGGTAATTTGTCAAGAGTGTGATCACTCTTCGACAAGGATAAAAGAACTTGAAAGTACTATTTCTAATCCGATCAAAAAATTGATCTACTTGTAAAAGAGAAAAAGGACTTAGAAAAAGTTGTTAAAACCTCTCATTCTCAATTAGAGAATTATAAGAAAAATTTAGCAAATAGATGTGGCATGATAGTAAAAGAAAATTCAATTTTAAAGTCCAAAGTAAATAAGTTGAACATGACAATTGGAAAATTTGGTGTTGGAAAAAAATCTCTGGATATGATTTTAGCCAACCAATGCCATGGGACAGCAAAATTTGGGCTAGGATACGTTTTTGGAAGCTCTGGAAGCTGACGGAAATTTCCGACAGCTGATGTCGGAACCAGCGACAGCGTTAGGTTCAGAAAACCTGTTTCTCAAAATAAAAATTCTTCTAAGTGCACATATAAAAATGTTTCCTCCAGCAAGAGTCCAGAGAAACCATTGAAAAATGGTTCCTCACTATTCATTGTATGTGCCAAATGTCATCGATTTGGTCACATCTCGGGCTCATGTTGGAAGAAAGGAAAAGTTCACGTTAAACAAATCTGGGTACCTAAGGCGTCCACCTATACCATGGGAGGGACCACTTGGGTAACCAGATCTTTACTCTCATCATCTTTTTAGGTGTGCGTGCAGGCTAGGAACAAGGAAGACGTGTGGTATTTGGACTCTGACTGTTCAAAACACATGATGGGCGATAAATCAAAGTTCCTAAGCCTGAAGATGAAAAAATGAGGAACAGTGACCTTTTGAGATAATGGCAAGGGTAAAGTCAAAGGCATTGGAGTAGTAGGTAACGAAGAGTTTAAAATCCTCCCCTCATCTTTCCGAAGCTTCATAGCCTTCTCCAGAGGTGTGGAAGTGCACTTCCCTTCCTTCATGCCGAACCGCTCCACGATCCGCTCCGCATATCCGGCTTGGGTCATCAGCACTCCACCTTCCTTCCTCTGCACCTCGAGTCCAAGGAAATGGTGAAGCTCACCTAAGTCCTTCATCTCGAACCTGATAGACAGCTCGGCCCGTAGCTGTGCTACTTCCTCCTTCGAGTTCCCCGTCACGATCATATCGTCGACGTATAGCAGCACGATGACTTGAAGCTCCCCGCTCTTCTTGACGAACAAGCTTGAGTCTGAGTCTGAAGCACAAAACCCACAGAATAGGAGATATTCTGCGATCTTCCCGTACCACGCCCTCGGTGCTTGCTTCAACCCATACAGGGCCTTCTTCAGCTTGCAGACATGCTCCGGAAAATCTTCAGACACAAAGCCTGGTGGCTGGACCATGAAGATGTCCTTGTCAATCTCGCCGTACAAGAAAGCGTTCTTGACGTCGAGCTGCCAAATCTCCCATCCACTGAACGCCGCCAAGGCAATGATGAACCGAACTGAAGTCATTTTTGCCACCGGACTGAAAGTCTCCTCGTAGTCTTCACCGTATTGCTGCGAGAACCCCCGAGCTACAAGACGAGCCTTGTACCGTTCGATGCTGCCGTCAACTTTCTTCTTGAGCTTGTAGACCCACTTGCATGTAACAGGAGTAGTGCCATTGGGCTTGGGCACAAGAGACCAGGTCTCATTCTTCTCGAGAGCTGCCATCTCTTCTTGCATTGCAACATCCCACTCCTTCACGCCTCTGGCCTTCTCAAAGCTCGACGGCTCCCTCTCATCCAAGGGACCAGCGAAGAAACATGAGACAAAGCTCATTGCGTTTCCTCCTGTATAGCGATCAGGGGCAACGATTGCTCGCTTCGACCTCCTCAGCTCCTTCCCCTGAACTGCATTATCTCCAGCTGCTTCTTCTCTAGCTCCTCTTCCAGACGTGCTAGGAGCATCGCTCCCCCTGCTCCCTGAACCAGAAGCCTTCGTCTCAGAATTAGAAGGAGATGGTCCACCTGGTGATATAGGTAGCTCCACCTGAAGATCCTCCACAGCTTTTTCCGGCACCTCCACCCTGCTCTCTGGTAGCTCCACATCAGAAGACCCCTTGTAAGATGTCACCTCATCGAACACGACGTCGCGAGATACCACAAATCTCCGCGTCTCCGGGTCCATGCACTTCCATCCTTTCTTCTGCTCATCGTATCCCGCAAAGACTAGCTTCCTTGCTTTCGCATCTAGCTTCGTCCGAAGAGCATCTGGAACATGCACGTAGCAGGTGGAACCAAACGCCCTAAGGTGTGCCACGCTTGGCTTCTCTTTGAACATCATCTCATGCGGAGTCAACATGTTGATGGGACTCAAAGGCATCCGGTTGATGACGTAGGCAGCACAAGACATTCCCTCCGCCCAGAAGGACTTTGGGATACTCTTGGCATGCAGCCAACACTTGCAGGTCTCCGTCAGATGACGGATCTTCCGCTCTGCAACTCCATTCTGTTGTGGAGTATGTGCACAAGTGAGCTCCCTCCGGATACCTGCCTTCCTGCAGAAAGTAGAAAACTCACTGGAGGTGAACTCCCCTCCGTTGTCAGTCCTCAGCTTCTTCACCCGCAGGCCAAGCCGGCCCTCCACAAGCTCCTTGAACTCCACAAATTTGGCAAACACCTCCGCCTTCTCCTTCAGGAAATATACCCAAACATATCTGGTGTAATCATCGATCAACACCAGCATATATCTGCTTCCTTCGAGGCTTGGGGTAGCAGTAGGTCCCATCAAGTCACCGTGGATGCACTCCAACGGCACACTACTCCTCGTCTGCGACTTGTCAAACGGTAGCCGATGAGACTTGCCGAACTGACATCCCTCGCAAACATGACCTTCTCCGTAGGAGGATAGACTTGGCAGGCCCTTGACCAGACCTCTCACCGCCATTGCTTTCAGCTTGTCCATCCCTACGTGCCCCAACCTCTCATGCCATATAACGGCACCATCATTCGTCTTCATCTTGTCAACGTAGGAACTTGTCGATAAAACGAACAAGTCCTTTGCCCGTCTCCCGACATGGACAACCTCGGCCTTTACAGCCTCAAAGTTGCGTAGAAACTTCACTTCTGTTGGGCCGAACAGAACGTGATACCCAGCGTCTACAGCGTTGGTCACGGAGAAGAGATTTTTCCTCATACCGGGCACATGATAGACACTCTTCAAGGTAAGTGGCCCTCTATCACTGCCCAAGGAAACAACCCCCACCTTCTCTACTGGATGTACAGTATTATCAATAGTAATGATTGCATTGTTACCTGTATAGGGCTGTGCAGAAGAAAGCTTGGTCTCGTCTCCGGTGAGGTGATGACCACACCCCGAGTCCACGATCCAGTCCTCCAGATAGTTGATAGAAGCAGAAGCTCCAACAGAAGCCGAAAAGGCTCCTCCCCAACCTCCTTGAATGTGCCTGGCCTCAGCTTCCTCCTTCTCCGCAGCATGCCCAGCTTGGGTGACCACCTTGCAATCCTTCCTGATGTGGCCATACTTGCCACACTTGAAGCACTTCGGACCTTCACCCTTCTTCTTCCCGTCAGCCTTGGGAGCATACCCCCTTTCCTGCTGCCCAGAAGTTGAAGGCCCATAGCCTCCTCCAGCGGTCTTCTTCTTCTTATCCCACTTCTTCTTCTTCCCCAAGAAGAGCACTTCGCCATCTCCCCCAGCCACTGACACCACAAAGGCAACATATTCCTTTGTTGCCGCTGAAATCTCCAGCTCCAACAGAGACGGCTGATTGCCCATCCCTGCACTGACATCACAAAGGCAACATATTCCTTCCGCAGGCCGCGGATGATGTGCCTCTTCAGCTTCGCCTCAGAGATAGGCTCATCAGGGTCCAATGCTGAGATTTCAGCGCACAAGTTCTTCAGCTTCAGAAAGAAAGTGGAGATAGAAAGATCACCCTGAGCCAACCTTGCCAGCTCATTCTCCAAGAACTGCAGCCTCGCTACATTCTTCTTGTTAAATAGCCCATCCAGGGCTCTCCAGATCTCCGCAGCTGATCCACACCCCAAGATGTGATCAAATAGGTCAGGTGAGATTGCCCTCTTCAGAGTGAACTCTATCTTCGCATTCGTCCTCCTCCAAGTTCTCACATCAGCCCCATTATCTCCTTCCGGGACAACTTCCTGCGTCTGATCTCCTCCAACAACTTCCCAGAGGTCCTCACCTACAAGATAGCTTTGCATACACGACTTCCACTTCTTGAAGTTAGTCGATGTAAGCACCTCAATCCCAAGACCCTTTGCAAATCCACCTTCCATTGTTCTTCCACTGGTTCCTTCTTCACAAAGGCGATGGCTACTCTAAGTTACTCACCGCTCAACCACTCCAACCTCGCTCTGATACCATGTGAAAAATTTTCGGATCTTTATGGAGCGAGCAGGAGCTAGACAACTTAGAGATAAAAGCCAAACAAACAGAAACAAATGAAAGCAAACAACTGATCTTTATTGATAACAATCTTCAATACAAGGCAAGGCATGCTTGACGAGACATGATTTCGTCAACACAACACAAAAGCAAAGATACAAAGTTGAGGATAACTCGAGACCGCTCTGACCGCGCGACCTCCCTGCGATCTCAAAAGCTGCCAGACCGCATCGACGTGACGATCACAGAACACCACCAACTCGCTGATCAAACCGCCCACTTCTTCAGACCTCCTGATTCTCCCGAACTCCAGCACCACAACTCCAAGCCGCAGACCGCCCGAACACTTTCAGAGGAAGAGGTGATCGCTGCTGCCCGCACTATCCGCAGAAGCTGCACAAGAGAAGTTCAATCAGGAGACCGCTCGGTCACATAAACACAGACTACAGGAAAGAAGAAAGTTTAGCTTACGCTTGGTGTGTCTTTATTGCTGCTACAGTGGCTCCTATTTATAGACGCGGGACCTGATCCAGTCACCACCCTATGAGATAGGATCACCACCCCTCCCAGACCGCGCGACCTGCCGGTCACACTGCGCGATCAGCAACATTACTTCTGCTTTATTTTGGTGAACCCGCCAGCTTCAATGTCGCCATGAGAGACCGCCACTCTCACAGCAGACCGCGACTCCAAAGGGAGCTCGCCAGACCGCCCGAAGCTATTCACCACCTGTGTTCGCTAGAGACCGCAAACACAGTACGTCCGCCAACAATCCGCGAACTCCTGTCCTCATGCCGATCTCATTCTGAGACCGCGAACAGCAACCGGCTCGCATAACAGTCTCCTCCTGAGACCACGAACTGAGACCGCGCGACTAAGACCCTTAGTCTGCGAATACTCACAGAACGCCCAGTCAGCTACCAGACCGCATTCCGGAGAGAACCTGGAACAAGCTGTGCGGTCACACCAGACCGCCACAACCTTGAAGAGGACAGCACGCCACGCGGTCAGAGACAGACCGCCCGACCTCCTCTTCAGCCACCTTCAGCTAGGCTTAGACCAGCCACCTTGAACCCATACCAGCGATCAAGCCAGGAGACCGCAGCTAGGCTTAGACCAGCCAGATCGCAGATGCAGACTGCCAGGCCGTGCGGTCACGTCAGACCGCCCGACCTCCTCCCAGACCGCCCAGGTCCAAAAGCCCTTCAAACTTCCACTTCAACAATTTCAACAATATCAACATTGCATTATCACAAATACTTAATTGTTTAGGGTACCTTTGAGTCAGTGGATTACAAATAGCAATCTCCATGGAGGATTCAACACCAAATGCAGGTTCAGTCAATGTTTCTGATATAACAGTTGATTGAACCAGTAAAGGAGGGGGCACATCCATCATTAAACCTAGAACAAGACATAAAAATGATTGGACCAATTAGAAACGAGACATTAGAGCAATGGTTAAACCAAATCGTTAGAGAGCCATAGATTATATTCAAAATCATGGGTAGATTCTCAACTGCTACTTGCATTCGACTGATCTACATTTATAAATAGGTCAAAAATCAAAAAGGAAGAAATCGACCTTACGGTTAATCATAGGAAGGAGACGTCTTGAGTCCTCGACGTGAAGGAGATGCTATCTAGAATCCTCGACGGGAAGGAGATGAAACCTCGACTACTAATAGAGAGGAAAGGGAAGTGCAGGGTCAAATTTAGGGTTTTAATCAAGGAGGCAAGAGGCGTAGGTCTAAAACGAAATGGAAGCCATCGACCTTACCAGGAATCGCAAGGATGCATTGAGGAAGAAGAAACGTGAGCCTCAGACCAACAGTCACGAGGAAGAAGTGGAATCACGAGAAGGTTTTGGCGGAATGTGCAAAAATCGCGAGCTGAGACTTGGAATAGCGGGAGGAATGGTGCGTAACCTAATAGTTTGCTAGTAGGAGTTTATTAGAATCGAAAAAAAACATAATTTTTGTAGACCGGGTTTATTTTGGTTTGCTTACATTCAAAGTGGGTTTGCTAATAACAATATCCTATATTTATTACTATTAATTAGAAATAAGTCGGTACCACACTAGATTTAGGGCCCGTTTGAGAGGATTTTTTAGCTCCATTTCGTTTTCTGAAAAACGCTACCGCACTGTACAAATTGTTTGGAAATTCTATCAGTTGGAAAAGCTAACGTCAAAAACTCTTTTTTCTCCTCTTTTTGAAAAGTCACCTGCCTCCTACTTTTCGACATTTTTGGAAAGCATTTTCTCATCCTGATAAATAGTTGACGCTGCAGAAACGTTTTTCTCCTCCCGATCCAGTTCGACAACACTGCGGAAACCCTAGCTTTTCTCCCGACGGTCTATTTTTGGCCCGGACACGCATTTTCGGCCCTGACGCGCATTTTCAGTCCGGACGCGCACTTTCGGCCCGAGCATGCATTTTTCCGTCCGACTGCATATTTTTCGCTCGGGCGCATTTTCCACCTAAACGCATTTTCGACCTGGGCGCGAATTTTCAGCCCGGGCGCACATTTTCGGGTTGTCCACGCATTTTTGACCGGTGCGCGCATTTTTCTGCTCAGGAGGGCATTTTCAGCCAAGACGCGCATTTTTTTGGCACGACGTGCATTTTTGGCCCGGGCGCGCATGTTCGGCCTGGGCGCACATTTTTCCGCCCGGGCACGCATTTTTCCGCACGAGCGCATTTATGAATTTATTTTATTTGCTTATGTCCACTTTTGCAAAACGGTTTATAATGTGCTTTTTTTTTCTGAAAATCTTTGCAAATATAGTACACCCAAATAGATCTTTACTTGCAATAGACTTTTTTCAATAACTCTTTTTACTAACCTTCTTTTGGTATCACTCCCAACAGGCCATTTAGACTTTGTTTGGGGGGACTTATTTTCATCGGTCAAGCGGTTACGATCGTACGAACCGGACCTTAATTACCTGACCTTAATTAAGGTCCGGTTCATGCGGTCGTAACCGCTTGACCGGTGAAAGTAAGTCCCCTCCCCCAACGAAGCCTTAATTACAGCCGTTTAGTAAAAAAAATTTACATGGTGTTATCGCATTTAAAATTATTAATAAAATAAAATAAAGAGCGAGAACTCTGAATATTGAAAGCTAGAACAGGTCCGCTAATATCGGGTATATAAGAACCCGAGCCTCGCGCATGATTCCTTCTCTCTACGACTCTACTCCATATTGCGCGCGCCGCTCCTGCTTCCCGGTACTGCTGCCGTTCGTATCAACTTGTCCTACAAACAAATTAGGGTTTTCTCGCGCTTAGCCGTTCTAAAATGGCGCCGCAAAAAGGTAGTTATGCTGCCCAGTTCCTGCAATTTTTCTTCCAATTCAGTATCTATTTAAACCGGAAGCTTTTTTTTCTCAGAACTTCCTGGTTTCTACTTTGATCCGGAGAAGAATCGGTATTTTCCTATCAAAGGACCGCTTCCGGGCTCGAAACTGCATCGCCTTTCCTTAACCACCTCTTCTCGATACGGGGAGCGCCCGGATTCAGGCAAGGTAAATTTACAGAGATCATTTTCTTTTCAATATTTTTGTGAAATTAAATGGTTAATTTATGGAAAAATAGTACTTGGAGTTTACCTTCTTGGTGAGAACAATGAATTTTCTTAAAATTTTGAAAAATGTTACAATAATTTTTGTGCTCGTGTAAACCAAGACATTTGCATTATTTGGAATCCAGGATAATTAGATTAAACCCAGATGCAAAATTGAAGTGATTTATCGCAGGCCGTGCAATGATTAAGGTTGTTGATAGTAACCGAAGCACAAAACTTGGTGTATGAGCTGTTAATGTGAGGGGTTGCTCGAAACATCCGGAGGAAGTCTAAGTGGAACCATCTCTCCGTTGCCTCCAGCTAGGTATATATAGTAGAATACCTAGGGTTTCCACACGCATAGCCCCCGAGCTCGTTATTCGTCCGAATATACACTTACAATCTCCTCCTATATTCGTGACAAATAACGTAACGTTTCGGGGTGCTGGAGAGTAGACAAAATAATAAACAAACTAAACAAAGCATTTAGGATAGATCATACTAATCAACATATGAAAAGATTTTTGCCTAAACGGCAAGTCAGAAAACCACAGATTCTATCCCAAAAATATAGTCTGAATAATTATTACAAAACAAAACATGAAATTAAACGTTTGATGATTCTACTCGTCTAGTAGATCATCGTCATCCATGTCCATGTCTACATCTCCTCCATAATCTCCACTGTAGTCTGCAAGGAATTTCACGAGGCGTGCTTTATACTTAGCTACGCTACCATCAGGATTCAATTTCTTTTTCAGAACCCACTTACACCCTACGGTTTTAGCCCCTATTGGCTTATCAACCAACGTCCAGGTGTTATTCTGAAGAAGAGAACTCATCTCTTCATCTATAGCTTCTTTCCAGAGTAGTGAATCCCTGGATCTCATCGCTTCCTTATAGGTGGATGGATCGGCCTCAACGTGGTAGGTCACAAAGTCACTACCGAAGGTTCGTGGAATTCGCTCCTCACAGAAGTTCTCCTAGACTCTAGGCCAGAGTTATCTACCGGAACGGAATAGGAGGTGCTCGGTACTGAAGTAGGATCTTCTTCAGTAATAGTTACTTGCATACCTGAGATTGTTAAGTTCTTATCTTTGAGGAACTTATCCTCGAAGAACACCGCATCCCTAGATTCTATTATGATATTATTAGAAATATCAAGGAACCTATCTGCAGCACTATCCTCAGCACAACCTAAGTAGACACAAGTATTGGTCCTAGGTCCAACTTTAGGCCTTCTAGGGTCAGGGACCCTGACATAGGCTATACAACCCCAAGTCTTAAGTTGAGTAAACGACGGGGGTCTCTTAAACCAAAGCTCGTAGGGAGTAACCTCTAACTTAGCATGAGGGACTTTATTCAGAATGTGATTCGCGGTCAAGACTGCTTCACCCCAATAAGCGGAAGACATGCCTGCAGTGAGCAGCATAGAGTTCAACATCTCTGTTAACGTTCTATTCTTGCGCTCGGCTATGCCGTTAGATTGGGGGGAGTAAGGAGCAGTGGTTTCTGCTATGATGCCCTGTGAAGCAAGGAAGCATCTGAACTCACTGGACATATATTCTCCTCCTCTATCACTCCTAAAACGTTTTATTTTCATGCTTAGTTGGTTTTCTACCCTGGTTTTAAAAAGACAAAACTTTTCAAACGCTTCATCTTTAGTTTTAAGCAACGAGATATGACAGAATCTCGTGCAGTCATCTATGAACGTGATCATATACTTCCTCACACCTCTGGTGACAAAACTTTTAAAGTCACAAATATCAGAATGTATAAGCTCAAGAGGTGTTGTGCTCCTAATAACCGTCCCAAAAGGTTTCCTAGTGATTTTAGTCTGAGCGCACACTTCGCATTTTTCAAGTGGAGACTTAGTGTCTAATGTGATCTTGTGAGTTCTAGCTACTTGGAACATTTTCTTGTAGTTGACGTGTCCTAGTCTCTCGTGTAGAGTCCTAGGGCTAACTAAGTTCAATTGAACTTGTTGGACTACCTCACTTGCTAGACTCAGACGGTACATCCCATTTTGGACATAAGCACATCCAAAATAGTGCGAGTTAACTGACAAAGTCACCCTGCCGCTACAGAAGCTAAGCGACATACCCGCATCACATAACAAACTAATAGACACTAAGTTAGCAGCTAGAGAAGGTATAAATTTGACATTCTTTAAAAATAAAGACTTACCTGAGGAGAGCAGCAGAGTTGCATTCCCCACCTTCAACACGTCAGTTGTGCCTCAATTTGCTACAGTAACTGATTCCTTTGCATCCTTCAGCTCTGTCAAAAGATTAGCATTGTTGCAAACGTGGCACGTTGCCCCCGAATCCAGGTACCACTCCGTGCTGGCCTGCGCGTGTCCGACCATGGCAACAAAGTCGGATGACTCAGCTTGGCGGACCAAATGGGCTTGGTTGCCTTCTTGTGGTGCCCGGGTTCTCTCTTTCCTCGGTTGCTTGCAGTCAGATGCGCAGTGTCCCCACTTGTTGCAGTTATAACATTTACCCTTAAATTTCTTAAAGGGTTTACTCGGGCTTGCAACCTGGGGGCTACTACGAGACGTTTTGGTCTTGGGAGGGGGCGGAGGCCGCTTGGAGTTGGAAATCATGTTGGCAGCAGCCTTCTGCTTGCCAACAGCTTCCAAAGCGTTCTTCGTCCTGTTCTCATCCTCAATGCGTATGAAACGCTTGAGGTCGTTCAGACCAACCTGGATCTTCTTGCGATACATTTCCGTTTTGAAATTGTACCACGAGGAGGGCAATTTATACACAATCGTGCCCGCAACAAAACTTTCGGGCAGACTGATGGACTCACTATGCAAGGAATCAATTAAAATTTCAAACTCTGATACCTGAGGGAGAATGACTTTCTCCTCGTCGAAGCTGAAAGAGTGGAACTTGTACACTAGGTGCGTCTTGGACATGTCCTCCTCCTTCCTGAAGTGCTCCTGCAGCGCATCCCAGATCTCCTTTGCAGTGCTCATCTTCATGTAGGTCTGGGCCAGGCTGGGAGACAAACAGTTGAGCAGGTAGTCCCTGCAGAAGTCTTCATCTGAAAACCACTGGGCCTCATCAGCAGTCCCAACGACCTCAGCGCCATCGGACTGAACTGTGTAGTACACGTTCAGAAACTTCATCCCGAACTGAGTGTTCAACTTCCAGGTGTTGAACTCAGTCGCCGTGAACTTCTCCAGCTTTAGCATCGGAACGGGTGTCGAGAAGTTGTTCCCCTTCATCATTGTGCTTGGAGACGGCGGCGGCGGGAAGAGGCGGAAGGCGGCTGAGGGGGATCTGGAGGCACGGGAGAACAGTGGCGCACGGGCACTGTCTTCTGAAGAGCACACGGGCAGTGATCGTGCGTGAACTGCTGAGCGCACGATCAGCGGTCGTGCGCGAAGGAACTGTCTGGCTGCTGAAGAGCGCACGATCAGCGGTCGTGCGCGAAGGGTCGAGCGCACGATCAGTGGTCGTGCGTGAACTCCCTTTCTTGCAAATAACGGCTGCTTCAGACAGGCACAGGAGCGGAGGTTCTGCGTGTCCTGGGCGCACGGGCAGCGGCTCTAGGGCACGGATCTGCCTTCAACAGCGGCAGATCTGGACTTCGGAGGCGGCGCAGCAGCAGATCTGGAGCTTCTTCCTCGGCGAACGACTGCGATGGAGGCGGCGACCTCCTTCACGCACGGCGACGGTGAAGAACCAGCGACCGAGGGCTTCCTCCTTGCTTACGGCGACGGGGAAGAAGGCAGCGAGTTGCGATGGAGAACGCGCGAGCAACCGGCGGCTTCGAGCTTCTCCGCGAACGGCAGCAGCAACCAAGCAGCGACAACTACCTCCTTCTTCGATCGCGAGCGGCAACAGCAGCGGCACACGCGAGCGGCGGCAGCAATGGCGCGATCGACGGGAGATGCGAAGGCGCGATCGAGCAACGACTTCGACGCGGACGACGGGGGCGAGAGCGAACCCTAAGTCTCTGTTTCGAGATTGTGAGGGGTTGCTCGAAACATCCGGAGGAAGTCTAAGTGGAACCATCTCTCCGTTGCCTCCAGCTAGGTATATATAGTAGAATACCTAGGGTTTCCACACGCATAGCCCCCGAGCTCGTTATTCGTCCGAATATACACTTACAGTTAAGACTCAAGTTTGAATCATAGCTATTGTTTCAAAACAAATCTTGTGTCATTATCGATTTAAGTGATGGTGAAACTCTTGGAATTTTGACCTGGTGTCCTGGCTTCAAGGTTTAATGCTAACAGTTTTATTTGTCTTTTTTGTCAATGATACATGTTAACTCACCACATATTTAGCTTATTGTTGACCCTAAGTGAAGGATTTTGAGGCATAGCTTTACGACTAAAAATGCTTGTCTTGTTCACTTCAAGCTGAAATATCTGAGAATTTCAAGTTGAGGACAAATTGCTCAAACTTCACTTGATAATCCATACGACTCTTAATGTCGGTGATTGCATTCATAGCAAACAAATAATTTATTTTTCAGTTTCTGAGAGCTAGAGATATTTAAATCCCCCCCCCCCCCCCCCCCCCCCCCCACACACACAACATTGGTATGCATACATGCATGCCTTTGTTGAATTAGTTGAAAAAGAATAATAATTATGCACGAAGAGTGTTGCTCGATGGCAATGATAGGTTGGAGCTGAATGGGCTCAACATGCCTCCGCCATTTCATTCTCGTGGCCGTGTATTATGAAGACGGAAAAGGGCAAGGGACAAAGACACAACACATAAGTCGACGTCGGGGCCAAGGCGATGTGGACACAGATCCCAATTCGATGACGGGCGTTTGCTAGTAGGACGCACATGTGTAGCGCAACCGTCAACCTTATCTTTTATTATCGCACGTGTATTTTCGGTCGTAGGTTATTTACTGTTTGCTCTTGCGTACTTTGGAATGAGTCACTATATAAGTCTATATGTATCTCACATTTGAGCTAGTTTGGAAGTATGATAAAATAGAGCCATAAGGCTGCAATTCGTCTCTCCTCTTCTTCCTCCTTCTCCACTCCTCCCTCTCCTCTTCAACCATACCACCTAACATTTGGTCCGACCTGCCTCACTTCCACCGCGGTTTCCGTCGCCTGAAGCCCTCCTTCCAGCCGCAACGTTCTTCCCAGGATCCCGTCTCCGTCCACATCCTTCCCCGCACGCCTATGACGCCTTCCGACTGCGTGCACCGTGAGCGCCTCCCGCGAACGTTCTATCCGCACGCAGGAGGACGATTTTCGCGAGCTCACAACAGCTCCAAGCGCCGATTCTCCATGCATGTTTCTGTTTCTTGCATGTCCCTTGAGTCTCCCGCTACAACATCACCTGCATCGCACGTCTCCGCTGCCAGCGTCGATGACCTCCCGCGACTGCGTTGTGCCTCCCGTGCTTGCCTCGCGCCTCCCGCGCCTGGCCACACCTTCCATTAGTGCATTCTGACGATTGCGTAGCCCCTGCAACCCCTCCCAATCTTCCCATGTCTTCCTCAAATGCGTCGTGCTTGACTTGAGATTTCCTTCACTCTTCAACCGCTACTGGTCGTGCGCCCGCCGCTGTTGGTCGTGTTTCCTCCGCTGCTGACCGAGTGCTTCATCGTCCTCCAACACAGAGTCCCCATCGCTTCTCGGGGCACACCCGGACTCTCCCCGAGACCCTATCCCGCCGCCGGAGGGCTTCCCACCTCCACTCAGTTCATTCGACACCCCTTATTTCAACGACACCGACCCCATGAGATGGATTGCCTGTGCGGAACAATTTTTCAACATTCATCTGATTCCGGAGCCACAAAAGGTTGTACGGCTCTCATTGGCATGGAGGGATCAAGCCTCCATTGGGTTCGCTAGCTGCGACAGAACAACCTTTCGCTCTCCTGGGCGAATCTTTAACAAGACCTTATCCTCCGCTACGATTTTCGCTATTCAGGGACAACAGTTGAACGTTTGTGTGGTGTCCGCCAATCAGGCTTCCTTGAAGACATTGATGAGTTCATTGCCTTGGTGACGCATGTACCAAGCTTACCACCATATCACTACTTGGGCTTTTTTATGTGGGGGATCTTCCCCCACATCCGATCCCGCCATCACACCCACCACTCCGGGACTATTACTAATGCCATGGACCTAGCCCGCTTGGTGGAAGCAGACTTCAAGGTCACCTCCATCGATACCGATTAGCCACCGGGGAGTTCTATGCTCCAACTGATTTCCTACCCTCCCCCACTCTTCCGGCCACCTCCCCGACTGCCCCGACCACTAAACGGCTCCCAGATGACCAACCACGAGTACCACGATCTTCGCACCATGGGCCTCTGTTTCCATTGTAAAAAACCCTGATTTATGACTGCCCTCTTAAGGAGCTCCGCATACCATTGGCGAGGAGGACCCAAAAATCACCCTTGAGGATTTCGAAGCCCTAAAGGGCGTTGATTTACCTGCTGCCATGGGTGCCCCCCGCATGTCTGCATCGTCTCGAACTTCTGTGCTCTACGGTGGGCAGCACCTCTGGCCCCCTCACTATGACTCATTGGTTATTTATCTGGCACTCCCCTGATGGTTCTGATTGATAGTGGGATCAACCACAATTTCATCTTCCTGTGCCTGACAATACAACTCGACATTTGCTCATCTCCTCCCCCTTCTCTCGCTTGCTTGAGCGACGACCGCCGCACTACCAATGGGGGGGCCTCTGTATGGACCTGCACATAACTGTGGGCCCCTATGTAAGACCCCAATTCAGACCTCACATCAAACTGTATCTAAGCTTATTTTCAAGTCATTCGTCTCATGATGTTCTAGAAGTAAGCATAGTGAGTACAAAATAAAGCACATAATAAATTTTTTTCGTAAATTCTAACCCATACCTTAGCTCATTACGCAGTTAATTTTTTCTTTTCTTCCTCGGTCAATCGAGATTTTCTCGGAGCACTCGGGGTCGCTTCAGTTACCTAAAAAGATAAACCACGACGGGTTTAGTCATAACGAATATGACTAAACGAGTAACATACCTTTTTAACTGTTGTACAAACAACCAAGAAACGTCAGTATCAATACGCATAAGTATTAAAATGTGCAGTAAAGAGTTGTATAGGTAGGGAATTGCAGTATCAATAATGAACAACAAAAGAAAGTACAGTGTTTATATAACAATCTTTATATTCCAGATTTTTGTATTTTGTTTTAATTTTTATTCATAGTTAATATCTATTCCTATTCATTCAGGTTCATATTCGTTCATATTCAATTTTCTTTCATATTCAAACAGGTTCATGTTCGTTCATACTCAATCTTCATTCATATTCATTCTTCGTTCATATCTCATGCGATTCACTTTCAATTATTAGAATCTTCATTCATATTCAATCATCTGATTCAAATTTCTCGTTAATCTTTTAATTTTTTAATCTAGGAAATCATAAGGGTAGCTGTAGATTCATCCCTTCTTGGCCTTCAACGGTCTCTGGCCTTCAACGGCCTCATATAAATCTCAAATCTCATTCTGCCGTAGAGTATTCATACCCCCACTACGGCTACTGGGATAACCCTTATCATTTCCTATGCATCGATGCATGTTGTCTTTTATTCGTCTTATATTTTTTCTTTCTTCTTAGGTTCTTAATTACGTACATATATTCATTTTCAATTTTAGTATTTACGTCGAATTCTCGTGTGTAAGCACAAGTATTCTTTATTTCAAAATTCCCCTCAGAATTCTTTCATAGCTTGATTCTTGCTATTTTAGATTTAGCCTCTTAGCGATTTCAGTGATTTCAAAAGTCGAACGATTTCAATTTCATGTAAATGCACATTCATGAAAATACCTTCTGTATGAAAAAACTACACAATTGTATTATGAAAATAATTCAAAATTAAGCATAATTAAAGAGGTAAGTACTCACAGACTTCCTTTTGCCTTTGCCGGTATCGGGGTTTTCACCGTGCATATCTCCGGTCGCCATTCACTGCAGTATTAATTGAAATCATTTACTTTAGGGTTGCGGCATTAATTAGCTACGACTTCACACCTGCTACGGCTACAACTACGACTCAATAGGAGTTGTCTAAGGCGGAAAGAACGCAGGGGAATTCATTGTTTCAAACACAATTTCAAATACTAATAAATTTCCCCCAAAACCCAATTTAAATCTTTAGCAATAATAGAAATTTTCCAAGTCAATAAGAAGAATAATACCCAAATCCCAACACAAGCCTAGACGGCTAATCACCCAACACAGCACCACGACCAACCTTTGCCGGCAACACCAAAGCCTTGCCAGCCAGCAGCTAAAGCAATCAAAACCCCCCAACACTGCTAGCCGGTCAATTCAAAGCCATGAGAACCAAAGAGTAAACAGCCGGCCAGCAAACTAACATCACCCATCAATGTCAGCCACATTATTAATTTAATAATTCTGAAGAGAATGAGAGTGAGAAAGAGGTGAGGAAGAAATGACAATCTTATCTCCATAGAAAGCTATAGCCTACCAATATCCCCAAAACATGCCAATGTCAGAATTTCTGAAGAAATAAAAGAAGAGGAAGGATAGAAGGAAATGGAGAAACTAATTTCACTTATAAGCCATAAGTCTCAAGATCCCTCAATTTGATCCAATCATGCCACAACACCAACACACCCAAAGCCGTCCAACAAATAAAGCAAAGCAACCTAAAAACCCCCAATTAGAGCAAGTATTTTCATTGCAGAAATTGGAAGAGTGAAAGAAGAGGAGGGAGAGTACCAAAACCCTAATTCAGATTTTCAACACCTCACAAAAGCCTTCACATAATCAGAAATTAGAACCATATTCATGCCAAAGAGATGAAAAAGAAACCAAAAAGAAGAAATAGAAATGCTTACAGAGGGGAAGAAGAAGTAAACCGCACAAACTACACCGCCAAGCCTCGTCGACGCACTCCCGTGCTCTTCCGAGCACAACCCAGACGAAAACGACTAAGAAGCAAGTAAAACCTGCTGGCAAACACTCGATCTGGACGGAGGTTCGCCGAGCCCTAGCGGTGGGGAGGGAGAGGAGCTCTCGAGAAAACACGAGAATGAGGGAAATAAAACTCAGCAACCGCTTAAATACTCAACACATGGGAGCAGGGGTCAACCCAAAACTTTGTTGTAGCCAAAAGGCCCAAAACCGACCCAGCCAGCTCACTGCATCAAACAGCCGGCTCAACACAGGCCAAAGACCAGCCCACCAATCCAATCCAGCCACCTCCCAAAATTTAAGTACATATGCATATATAAATATTCTTATATATATTTAGGTAATTATAGGTAGATGGGTAATAGCACACTCACACCAACACAATGAGCTTAAAGAATTAAACAGTCCACCCAAAACTAAATGAGCAACGCAAACTTCGGAAGAATTCGAAGATTCAAGGCGACGTCGAATCGACATTGATTTTATTTATTTTCATCATCGGGAATATTATTAATTAATTTAATTATCGGTTTGAGTCCGCTAAAAAATTTCGGGTCGTTACACCCTGCCCTCTCCGCGCAGAGTTCTACTCTTTTAAGCTCAGTGGTCTTGACGCCATACTCGCGTCTCGTGACTTTGTACACTCGAAGACATGTATATCAATTGAGTCCGCATGACGATGCACTTTCCTCAAGCAGGAGTTTTTTTACTCTTGGCAGGGGAGGCGTCTTTTTTCCATCTGCCTGAGGCACCCCATTCTCCTCAGCAGCATGCGCCAGTAGATTCTGCCGCATACCTATGGCGCGACGTCGAGCCGATCTGCCTGGCCGCACCTCCACCATCCCAGCTGCAGTGCTCCCCGGTAGTTGCTTCTGCCTTTAGGACAAGGCGAATTTGCGAGAGGGCGATATTGTTACGAAGACGAAAAAGGGCAAGGGACGAGGACACGACGCATAAGTCAACTTTGGGGCCAAGGCGATCCCAACTCGATGATGGACATTCGCTAGTTGGGAGCGCGGGTGTAACGTAGCCGTCAACCTTATCTTTTATTATCACAGATGTATTTCAGGTCGTGGGTTATTTACCGTTTCCCCTTGTGTACTTTGAAATGAGGCACTATATAAGCCTATATCTCTCTCTCATTAGAGCTAGCTTGGAAGTATGATAAAAAAGAGCCCTAGGGGCTGAAATTTGTCTCTTCTTCTTCCTCCTTTTCCACTCCTCCCTCTCTTCCTCTTCAACCCTACCGCCTAACAGTGTGTCTAGATCACTCACAAGTTTGTTAACATCCATACATGGTAAACAAAGGGTACATGAGCTTGCAACAAAGATGAGCTCATCCACATACTCTTCCTCCAGTTTTCATTTGCCATTTAGCATCAATATGCCGTCTTGATGCATCCTGATTTTATGATGTTTACATTTTCCTGTATTCTGTACTTTTATTTTCGTATCGTCCTCTTTGTTTTTCTGGTTCGGCTCACCGGTTTGACCACCCGGTGGGACCCTGAATAAATGGTCCAATAAATATAGTAATAGGACGTAAACGGTAAGCCAACCATTTACATTAATTACGTATAAAATTATTTTCAAATTACATGTGAGTATTAATTAAATGGATTCCAATTTCAAAAACTTGCCAAAATGTCATTTCCTAAAGATGGCCAATTCCTAAATTTCTGCCTCCTAAAACTCTACCCCTCAAAATCACATTACCTAAAAAGCCTTTGCTGCCTCCTACCAATAAAAACTTACGGACAGCTCCCGGAAGAAAAGATCGGGATTTGACGGGTCGAGAAAACCTCTCGTCCCTGTTCCCGTCCGGTGTTCCCGCTGCCCTCGTTTTCCCGTGCTCCTTCCCGGCGACAACCCACCTGTCGCATCTCCAGCCCAACGCCTCCCCCTCTTCCTCCGGCGCTGCCGACGACGCACAAGCGCGCCGAGGAGACACTCGTGTTCTGGCCGTCGACTGCGAGATCTTCTCCGGCCGGAACCCACTTCCGTTCGACAAGGCTTCCTGCGCCGGCCTTCGACCACGCCCCCTCTTCCGGCCGGTTCTACAGTGAGTTCTTCCGCCGACGAGTCCGCCGCATCCCCCTGCGTGACTGTTCCTGAACGACTCCACTTCCACGTCCGTAGCTTGCTTGGTAATTCCTGGATAAATCCACCCTACTCCATTATTCAGTTTTAAATTTTATGCGCTTAATTAAATAATTAGTTGGCTTGCCGGGTGCGTTCTATCGCTTGTTTATTGTTTTCATAAATTATTATGTGTGGAGGCTTGTGGTTGCCCGTGTTCCGTGACGAATCCCCCCTAGCATAGAAGAGCGCTCTCAATAACGGAAAACGAACTTTTAAAAATTCGAACGTCTCTGATTTTTACGCACGAAAAATTCGGATCTGCTCTCTCGGATTGCTTAGGTTACATCAGTTTGGTATCAGAGGAGGTTTTTTTGGTTCGCTCCTATCGCGAATCAAGCGATCCGAATTAAAAAAAAAAAATTTTAATTTGAGTTTTGCAATTAAATTTTGGCTTTAAAAATAAAAATAAATAAAAAATTTTCAAAATCAAAATTATTTTTCTACCCGCTCGGGTAAACGCTCGTTTTTCAAATAAAATTTTTACAATTTTTCTGAAATTTTATTTTATGTGTCCTTCCTTTAGAATAAAGTATTAAAAAAAGATTTTTAATTATTTCTATTAAAATTTTACAAAAAAAAAGATTTTTAATTATTTCTATTAAAATTTTACAAAAAAAAAAAATCAAAGTAAATTTTAATGGATAAACGAGTCGATCACTTAGAAACTAGCGTTGGGGACTTAGCCCAACGAATGAATGAACTAATGAAAGCGGTAGAGACTATCACCACGGGTATGGGAAGTGTCACACACGTTATGAATGGGTTGCGTACTTCGGTTAATAATATCGAAGCCACCATACACATAAACCGCGCACCCGTGAGCGAAGAAAACCCGAACCCTAGGCCGCTAGAGCTTGCACAACCGGAGCCCGAACCCGAACCCGCGCCACTTGACGAACCTCATGACCGTCCTCATTGGGATATGAGAGTCAAGTTAGACGTTGGTGACTTTGAAGGGTACTTAAAACCCGAATGTTGTTTAGATTAGTGTGCCAGGATGGACCGCTACTTGGCTTGGAAGCAAATGCCCCGAGCTAGGCAGGTTGAGTACGCCACCATGAGACTTAAAGGTCCCGCGTTAGTTTGGTGGGAACAAATAGAGCGAACTAGGTTTAATTTAGGCATGCCACCCATCACCACATGGGTAGGATTTAAAGAACAAATTCGAAAACGGTATGTGCCTCCTGATTACATGCAAACTCTATATCGTAGGTTCCACAACCTAAGACAAGATAAGTCAACGGTAGACGAGTATACGAACGAGTTCCTAGTACTCCAGTCTCGCCTCAATCTCCGAGAGGACGATGACATGGTTGTCTCTCGATATCTGAACGGATTACGATATTCCCTTAGAGATCAACTGGAGTTATTTGACTATAAGGACTTCGGAGAAGTTTCGAGTCGCGCGCGTAGAGCCGAGGCCTCGCAGAAGAGGACATCCGGGTTTAGGTCTACTGATAGACCCCCATCTACTCACACTTCCACTTCGGTGACTCGGACTGCCGGACCCCCTCGTCCCGCTTTGCCTCCGAGCACTCCCGCCTTACCCGCCACATCCACTAGAGGCAAGGAGATTGTCGGCACTAGACCACAAGCTGGCACCTTTAGATGTTTCAAGTGTATGGAGCCGGGACATAAATCTTCTGAGTGCCCGCGACGCCACTTCGTCGCCGTCATTGATTCTGAGAGTGGGTTAGAACCTGAGTATGAAGTCTTCCTTAGTGACTCCCATCCTGAGCCCGAGTTAGAGAGTGAGTACGAAGTTGAGGGAGAACAACCTGAACAGTTAGTATGCGTTCTCCAACATAGCCTTTTAACTCCTAAGGCTCCCACTGACGACGGGTGGTTGAGGAACAATATTTTTCGTACGACCGCACGCATCCAGGGGCAATTTTGCTCCATCATCATAGATAACGGTAGTATGGAGAACTTTGTTTCTCAGCGTATGGTGGATAAGCTGAGATTAAAGTCACAACCTCTAGGAAAGCCATACAGTTTGTCATGGGTCACTAGCAGCACGACCATTCCTATTACACATCAGTGTCTCGTAGAGTTTTCCATAGGTAGTACTTATCACGATACGGTTTGGTGCCACGTTGCGACCCTTGAGGTTTGTCACATCTTACTAGGACGACCCTGGCAGTACGATAGGCACGTCATTCACGATGGTGTAAAGAACTCTCACTCCTTTGAGCGCAATGGGCGCAAGATTGTTCTTCTCCCCCAGAAGAATAGTCTCGTTCCTAGAGCCCCCGAGAGATCTGCCCACCCTTCTAGCACCGTATCTGCGATATCCTTTCCCTCCGCCACTATGTTACTGACTGGACCACAATTCCAGGAGGAGATGAAGGATAGTGACGTAGTTTATATGTTATCCGGTATTGACTCGACTCCTACCTCACTAGATATCCCTAGTACAGTGCAGCCCCTTATTGATGAGTTCTCTGAGATTATGCCGGAGGAGTTGCCCGATCAGCTTCCCCCGATGAGGGACATTCAGCACTGTATCGACCTGATGCCAGGAGTCAGTCTACCTCACCTTCCCCATTACCGTATGAGTCTGAAAGAGCATGAGGAACTCCACAGGCAGGTGACTGAGTTGATTTCGAAGGGTCACGTTAGGGAGAGTATGAGTCCATGCGCCGTCCCCGCATTATTAGTTCCTAAGAAAGATGGGACTTGGCGCATGTGTGTCGATAGTAGAGCGATTAATAAAATTACTATTAAATATCATTTTCCCATCCCCCGTTTGGACGATATGTTGGACATGCTTAGTGGATCCCGCGTCTTTTCAAAGATTGATCTAAAGAGTGGATACCACCAGATTAGGATTCGACCCGGGGATGAGTGGAAAACTGCGTTTAAAACTAAGGATGGATTATACGAGTGGCTGGTGATGCCTTTTGGTCTCTCCAATGCTCCCAGCACATTCATGCGAGTGATGAATCAAGTGCTTAGGCCACTGATAGGAGTTTGCGTAGTGGTGTACTTTGACGATATTTTGATATATAGCCTTGATCCTGATCAGCACTTAATTCATTTTAGGCAAGTATTAAAGATCCTTCGCACAAACAAACTCTATGTGAATTTGAAGAAGTGCACATTTCTGACTGACAGCCTGACCTTCTTAGGATATATTATTTCATCTGATGGTATTAAAGTCGATAGAGAGAAGGTCAAGGCAATAGAATCATGGCCTAGCCCTTGGACGATCACAGAGGCTCGAGGATTTCATGGGCTAGCATACTTTTATAGGCGATTCATTAGAAATTTTAGTACCCTGATTGCACCCGTGACTGACTGTTTGAGGAAGGGTACTTTTATCTGGACTGAGGAAGCTGAGCGAGCCTTTATATTAGTAAATGATAGACTTACTAGCGCTCATGTTTTAGCTCTCCCTGATTTTGAAAAGATCTTTGAGGTCGACTGTGACGCATCTATTATAGGGATTGGAGCTGTTTTGAGTCAGGAAGGTCGACCCATCGCATTCTTCAGCGAGAAGTTGAACGAGGCAAAAACTCGATATTCCACGTATGATATAGAGTTTTATGCCATCGTACAGACTCTCCGTCATTGACGACATTATCTGATCCAGCGCGAGTTTGTGCTGAACACCGATCATGAGGCATTGAAGCACCTGAACTCCCAGAAGGAGATCAGGCGTCATGCCAAGTGGGCTGCTTACCTGCAGGAGTTCACTTTCCATCTGAAGCACAAACCTGGTGTCACAAATCGAGTAGCAGACTCACTTAGTCGTCGTTCCCACTTGTTAGTCACCCTTCAGCCTCGCATCACCTCTTTAGACTCACAGCGTGACCTATACCCGACTGACCCCTACTTTGGAGACATTTGGCGGTCTTGTAGTCACACTGGGACCGACACCACTACTCAGTACGTCGTGAGTGAGGGTTACCTATTTCGAGGCACGCGCCTCTGTATTTGTGAGGGTCCATTACGTGAGACGCTACTTAGAGAGTTGCACTCCTCGGGACTAGGAGGTCATGTTGGGCAGTCTAAGTTATTGGACCTCGCCAGCGCTCGATATTATTGGCCGAAGTTGAAACAGGACGTTGTTGATTTCATCCGGCACTGCACGACGTGTCAGTTGTATAAGGGGCATGCTCAAAATATTGGTTTATACACCCCCTTACCTATACCCGAGTGGCCATGGGACGACATTACGATGGACTTCGTGACGGGCCTCCCTCGCACTCAGAGGAAGGTAGATTCTATATTTGTCGTCGTTGATCGATTTTCAAAAATGGCGCATTTTATTCCGTGAGGAAAACCTCTAGTGCGGTGCATGTCTCTAATTTATTTTTTAGAGAGATAGTGCGCTTACATGGCATTCCGAAATCTATCACGTCCGATCGGGATACGCGATTCATGAGTTATTTCTGGAAGACGCTCTGGAGCCGACTGGGCACCAAGCTCGAGTTTAGTAGCGCGTATCATCCACAGACTGACGGACAGACGGAGGTCGTTAACTGAAGTTTGGGAGATTTTCTTAGATGTCTAACAGGGGAAAAACCGACACAATGGGATCTTGCGCTACCACAAGCTGAATTTGCATTTAATAATTCTAAAAATCGCTCCACTAATAAATCTCCTTTCGAGATTGTGTATGGTTTTCCCATTCCTCACTTGCTTGATCGCCACTCCCTTCCCTGCCATGAACGCATTTCTTTTGAAGCGCAAGCACATATTGATTATTTAAAAGAGCTGCATAAGATTATAGCTGATAAACTGCGAGCAACTTCTGAAACATATAAATCCATGACCGATCGTCATCGCCGGGAGTTATATTTTTCAGAGGGCGATTGGGTGTATGCTTATTTCTGGAAGCAGCGATTTACACCCGGGACTTATCACAAGCTACAGCAAAGGAAGTTTGGCCCATTTCAGGTTCGGAAGCGTATCGGAGATAACGCCTATCTCCTCGACCTGCCCGTTGAATTCAGCACTTCACCGATTTTTAATGTGGCAGACCTTTCGCTATTTTATGGAGATCCACCTACTTCCGGCCCAGCACCACCGATCACAGCCCCGGACATACCTCCAGACCTGGTGCCCGCACCGACGCCTATCACAGATGAGATTGATCAGGTCCTTGATGTCCGGGAATTTCATACTCGTCATGGCACGTATCAGCGCTACCTTGTTTCTTGGCGTGGGCGTGCCATCACTGACAGTTCTTGGATTACACCTACTGAGTTACAGCGACGCCGCCCTGATCTTTCCGTTGCTGGCCTTTGCAAATTCTCGCCGGAGTCGAGTTCTTTCAACCCGGAGGGAATTGATGCATCCTGATTTTATGATGTTTACATTTTCCTGTATTCTGTACTTTTATTTTCGTATCGTCCTCTTTGTTTTTCTGGTTCGGCCACCGGTTTGACCACCCGGTGGGACCCTGAATAAATGGTCCAATAAATATAGTAATAGGACGTAAACGGTAAGCCCATTATTTTCAAATTACATGTGAGTATTAATTAAATGGATTCCAATTTCAAAAACTTGCCAAAATGTCATTTCCTAAAGATGGCAAATTCCTAAATTTCTGCCTCCTAAAACTCTACCCCCCAAAATCACATTACCTAAAAAGCCTTTGCTGCCTCCGACCAATAAAAACTTACGGACAGCTCCCGGAAGAAAAGATCGGGATTTGACGGGTCGAGAAAACCTCTCGTCCCTGTTCCCGTCCGGTGTTCCCGCTGCCCTCGTTTTCTCGTGCTCCTTCCCGGCGACAACCCCCCTGTCGCATCTCCAGCCCAACGCCTCCCCCTCTTCCTCCGCCGCTGCCGACGACGCCACAAGCGCGCCGAGGGAGACACTCGTGTTCTGGCCGTCGACTGCGAGATCTTCTCCGGCCGGAACCCACTTCCGTTCGACAAGGCTTCCTGCGCCGGCCGTCGACCACGCCCCCTCTTCCGGCCGGTTCTACAGTGAGTTCTTCCGCCGACGAGTCCGCCGCATCCCCCTGCGTGACTGTTCCTGAACGACTCCACTTCCACGGCCGTAGCTTGCTTGGTAATTCCTGGATAAATCCACCCTACTCCATTATTCAGTTTTAAATTTTATGCGCTTAATTAAATAATTATTTGGCTTGCCGGGTGCGTTCTATCGCTTGTTTATTGTTTTCATAAATTATTATGTGTGGAGGCTTGTGGTTGCCCGTGTTCCGTGACGAATCCCCCCTAGCATAGAAGAGTGCTCTCAAATAACGGAAAACGAACTTTTAAAAATTCGAACGTCTCTGATTTTTACTCACGAAAAATTCGGATCCGCTCTCTCGGATCGCTTAGGTTACATCACGTCTCTAGGTCCAACCTCTTTTCTTTCTCCCATTCTCTATTCATCAAAATTAATGCCTATGTGAACTATAATTGTCTTGCACCAATGTCTGTTGGTGCTAATGCTGTTGCTTGATGGGTAGTGGGAATTCATCATTTATTAACCATGAGGATTACTTAGAGGAGCTTAAAGGTATTTAATTTATAATTCGTTAATGTTTTATTTTTATTTTTGTAACAATTCGTTACGAAATAAAAACTCGTGGGAGTCATTTTAAAAAATTTGAATTGTTGTCCTTTTTCATCAAAAGGGAAATACAATGGCTTGGAAATACAAGGTAAATACCAAGGTTGATGACTATACAATAATGGTTGTTGGAACTGAAGTCTCGAGGTGTAGATGATGACGCAGTCCTCGATGATGCCAGTTTGCTTGTCGGTCATGGCTTCCTTGCGCGTAAATGGGTGGTTGAATGCCCTTGTCGATATCAACACATTTGCGTAGGACGCCTGGCGTCGCCACTTTTGTGGCTTTGAATTTTCTGCACATTTTCTTAAAAAGCGTACAATTCAATTGTAAGTCGGGCAGCTTCCCATGGTGGCTTGTTGCGGACAAAAATTGCAGTCTTTTTCTGCAAATTGGGATGAGACTTATTTTGATGATCTTGCATGAAGAAAGCTCAGTGGGGAGGCACCAGGAGGATTGAAGGTTGGGAGAAGGCTCTGTAGTTAGGACTCAAGTAGATGTAGCCAAGCTGTTTATGCCTAAATTTGTTGATTGAAGGAGCGCATAGAAGATAAACATGTTGAAGAAGAGTCACATGGTAGATGATTGATGTGAGCATGCGTTTTTGAATCACAAGCGACTGCAATGTTATGAGTCATGAAATACAGTTGCTTGCTGGGGTAATTGAACCGTTAACTGTGGTGGAGCGTCAACTAGAGAGAAAGAGATCGTGAGCCACATCATTGATCGACCTAGTAGTGAGTACTAATAGCTATTGGACTGAACGATCATGTACCGAAGAAGGGACAACCTTCGATTGCGTGACTACGCACAAGAGATGTCGAGTCTATGTTGATCGAAGTAATTTGAGTGCGGAGAAGGGATCAATATCCCAGATACAAAATGTTATGAATCAAGTGGAGCATCAAATCGTAACTAAAGTTTCTTGCTTATCATTCTCATGCCCTAAAGCCCCTTTAAATACACAAGGCCATCTTTTGCACATTAGTCTCAAGCAATGGACTAATTATAAAAGTACGCCAAGCATAATAGAAATGATTTCTTAAAGCACCACATGATTGTGCTTTTGTAGTGTGTTTTGTTTCTAATTTTCGCGCGCGTAAGCAAATAATCACGTTCTTTTCACAAGTGGTGCTTTCAACCACAAATTTTGCAAAATAAATTTTATAGGATATTATGAAAATGAAACAAAGCACAATCATGACTTGATTTTCACTGAAAATATGCAACAACATCCAAGTATTTAATTTAAAACAATAAAACACACTACAAAAGCACTTACAAACATCAGGGTTCGGCGGCGGCGACGACGGCGACGACGGCGGGATGCGGCAACGACGGGCTGTTGGTGGACTGTGGGTGGAGGGGATGTGGGTTTACTGTTGCCGGAAGGAGGAGAGACCTAGGCTTCAGGGAGATATGCAGTTCTGGGGGAGATTGAGAGGTGTTGAAATGAAGGTTGGCGACTAGCTGGTGGCAGGATGGGATGGTGGCGTCAGAAATGAAAGAAGAGGGGCGAAGATGAGCCGCTGGCTCTGGCAAAACACTTTCCAGCGCAAATTTGGAAGAGGAAACCGTCGACAGCAAGCAGCAAGGAGGAGGCGGAAATGCGTGAAAGGGCCTCAAAGGACCACGACGTCGTCGTTGATCGTGGGAAGAGAGGGAGTTAACGACGACTTCCTTCAGTTAGGGCTTGATGATGTGCAATTATAAGAGGGGGTTGCTGTGGTTTTTTGAATGAGAAATGAGGGAGACGTGGGAAAGAGACGATGTACAGGACAAAGGCGGGATTTCTCATTCAGAACAGTGGGAATCGTGGAGTCGGATGCGGTTGGATCTTGGAATGGATGGCAGGGATGGGGGAGTGTCGGGAAACAGGGAAGAAACCGTGAACGGCTTGGACAAATGAAACTGAATAACCGAAAATAACTAAGGCGTCGCACCTCGGGCTCGCGCGACGTCGCACCTTGGGCTCGCGCGGCGTCGCACCACGACTGATCGCCGATTCTGGATTCTCTCACAGAATTCAACAACGACCTGAAAATGAGAACTCCCTCCCCTTTTTATAACAAGAGGGGCGGTTGGGCACCCAGCGTGAACGACTATGATCGTCCGTTACGCCCTATGTCCTAAAACACTAAATACAAGCCCAAAAAATAAAATAAAATACATATAAAATGTAAGACGACGCCCCGGACGCGCTTGCGGTTTCGGATCGCCGATCCGATCAACGCATCTCCGGTAAATCTACAAAAACGGGTCCCGCCGAGTGGTGACCCGATCTCATCCGATCATGAACATGCGTCCGATTCCCATCACATTCAAAAATGTAACTGTTTAGATTGCATCATAATGTTACAATTGGTAAAGCTTTTTTTGCTGTCAATACGTGGTACTTGTCCTATGAAACTGAAATTATGTTGGTGGTTTTCTTTACAGATTTGAGTGAGGGAGTAAATAGGTATTTGACCGCGAAGATAAACACACAAGAAATATGAAGGCTATGATAGATGTTGCAAAGCTAGAAAGGCTATGCTAATGAATGTTTGTATGGGAGTGATACTATTCAATACATTATAATTGAAAATAATCGTAAATGGTTTAGGCATGTTCAACTAAGGGTAGAAAATGCACTCATTAAACTGGTAGATAACATTAGTGTTGGAGGATTGTGAAGAACAAGTGCAGCACTCAACACTCAAGAAGAACGATTGAAAAATAATTGTTGGATTTAAGCATAGTGAGGATGATGATGATCTACTCTTTTAGTGCTCATCTTAAGGTATAATTGCCGGACTTCCAAACTATCTTTCTTTATAATTTGCTTTTTTGGTAAACATGGGTGGCAAAGTGGTCTTTTTATAAATGATTAGTATTGAGATTGTTTTTAATAAGACTTCTTAGTTAATATCAGGTTGTTGTTAAGATGATTTATTATGATTTTTAGAGACATCATACACATTTGAGGAGGAAAAAGTTGATGGAATCTTTCAGACTCCTTCAATCTAGGGAGATACATGGTGGATCTCTTGTTTCAAATAGAACTCTGCATAGCTTTCAGCAAGAGTATCAGAAGTTTCAAGCTTCTCATCCGGAGGTATGTACTCTAATTTTGTTTTTAATCATCAAATGAGCAGCATAGCTTTCATCTAATAGATTATACTCATGTTGTGTGCATTTTTGCAATATGAAATCCACTTAGATAATGCCCTGCACTCATTTTTTAGATATCAACAGTCAAATAAAATAGTTTCTTCTCCTATGATTGTACTTGTGTTGCACTAAGAACACCCCTCTCTCCTTTGGACCACACATATTCAAGCATATTCCTCTCTTCTGTCAAGGGGACTTCAAAATACTTTGAACTTATAGTTTGTCTTAACAATTTAATATTTATTCACTTTTTCAAATCCGGAAGGAAAATTGCACTTCCCATTTATAACAGGTGTGGAAATACAGTAACACAAGCTTCGTTTCTGATTCTGCACTTGAAGAAATGCGTGGAGTTGTTCAAACAAGTCAAGGCTTAAAGGAGACGTATCTTCTAGCAGCGGGTGGTATTAATTGCTCCATAAGGTGATATATCAACTTCAGTTTTAGAGCCTTGCGTTTAATCTTTTTCTTATGATTACCTGTGAGATTTTAACATTAAACTTAAAATATTTTTCTTGTTATTTCTTTGTTATTTTTTTTAATGTTTAACTTGTTATCATGACTAAAGATATGATAGACTAACACTATCATGAACTGAAATTTTATGCTTACACATGAAAGATACAATCGAGAGGCAAACTCTCGCCAAGCACTCGGAGGCTGGGTCCTCCAAAAGCACTCCTCTCCAAAGAGAGTACAAGACACTAAGACTCAAAAGATACATCATAATTCCCTAAGGGGCTCCTTATATAAATGGCGGTCCCACTACGGGACAAGACAAAATGACTGAATATACCTCGTGTGCGTATCAATACACCCGTCCTGAAAAGCGACCTTGTCCTCAAGGTCGAGCCGGGCAAGTTCCCATTGGCGTGTCGGCGAGACTCGGGTTGCTCCTCTGGTGGGCGGACCAGGTAAAACATCAGAAGCGTAGAGGCATCAGGGCAGACCAGTTGCTGCAGAGGTGTGGTACAGGTGACCGAAACGGTCGTAGAACTCGGCATGATGCCTGAGAGGTGAAATACTGTCATGCCCGCAAAATAGCTCATCCTCAAGGACGAGCAATGAACACACCAGTTGGGCCAGGGTTGCGGTCGGAGGCCAGATGCTATGAAGACTGATGAGGTAAACCCATCCATGTCCTGAATGAGGGTCGTAGGGCCAGACATTAGGTCGATGAGGAGTAGGTAGTGATGATTTGAAAGGAGACCCGATGGGAAGGATGGTCGAAGTGGGAGAGTGACAAGATGCGAGGGTAGGGTAACAGTGGGATCGAGAGATGTGGGAAAAGATGAGCCGAGAGATACGAGAGTTGATATGCGAACGAAGGTCTCTGAGAAACGGCGGGGGGGGGGGGGCAGTAAAAACCTGTGGTGACGTGAAAGGGTGGCAGGGCGCCAGGTGGAGCCTCTGTCACGGATGTGTCTGCAGGCGAGTAGATGGGAGGAAAACTGGTGGGAATTGAAGGATGGGAGGGGGGATATGGGGGTGTGTGCCGAGATCGGTAGCGGGAGAACGAAGGGGGTGTCAGAAAAGGAGAAAGTTTTGGCGGTTCTAATGGTCGAAGACCCACTGAGGGGTGGCAGTGGGATGGATGGAGGAGGAGGCTCGTCGGGAAACGAAGTATCGGGTCGGGGATATAAGGGGGCATGTGGAAGAATTGGCGATGAATCTCAAGCGCCATGGCGAGGAGAGTATCCGAGGAAGCTTCAACTCGATCGCAACGAGCATGCACTAAGTCCGGAAGGAGAGCCGTGTTGGAAAAAGAGGGGGAGGGCCTCCAGAAAGCGGCAGGAGGTTCAGGAGGGCTGCCGGAATGCTGCAGGAACCGCCGGAGGGCTTTCAGATTGCTGCAGGAGCCGCCGAAGGGATGCTGGGTTGCGGCCGGAGCCGCAGGAGGGTTGTGAGGGTGACGAGCATCCGTTGGGCTGCAGAAGCCGCAGGAGTGCCTCCGGAATGCGGGTGAGAGAACTGGAGTGCCACTGGAAGCCTACAGAAACGTTGGGAAACGTTGGAAGGAGTAGGTCAGAGGCGTAGTAGGCTGGAGAAGGCACTAGCGGTGGTCGACGGGCTTCGGACTCGGCGGAAAGGTTGTGGGAAGCCATAGACGACACTGGAAGGGCTATAGCAGACGGCAGGGATGAGGATCGGGGGCCGCAAAGATGAAGCGGCGCGAGTTGCGAGCGAAATATCGAGGTGGGGCTGGAGTGGGAACTGACACTGGGTCGGGCACGCGAGTGCGTGAGCGGAAGGCCATGAGGTGAGGACGAGAGGTCGGGATGGTCACGATCCAGCGCATGCGGGGACGAAGACATGAAGGGATCGGTCGCGCTACAGTCCGACATTGATTGACGCGTGCGGGAGTGGAAAACGACCGGAATATGGAGGAAGATTCAATTATGGTTCCGTCTGAAACCTTAATTGGGTGGCAGGTCGGACCAATTGATAGACTCACGCTATCATGAACTGAAATTGCATGCTTAAACACGAATGATACAATCGAGAGGCAAGCTCTCGCCAAACATCCGGAGACTGGGTCCTCCGAAGCACTCCTCTCTCCAAAGAGAGTACAAGACACTAAGACTCAAAAGATACATCACAACTCCCTAAGGGGCTCCTTATATAGATGGAGGCTCCACTACAGGACAAGACTACATGACTGAATACACCTCGCGTGCGTATCAAGATAGGGCACAATGACAGCAAATGATCCACATAGCCGAACCCACTATGGTGGGATAAAGGCTTGATTGTTGTTGGTGCTGTTTAACTTGTTATCATCTTTATGAAATTCTTCTTGAAGTTGAGAAGAGGCTAGGTTTCTCAAATTGGTAGCTCTATGCGGGCGTATGAGCGTACTCAACATCTTCTCGAACTAAAACAAAAGTGTTGCATCCTACTTCTTTGAGTTCGAACACCTCTACAAAGAACTTGACTACTTTGAGGATATCACTTCCGCATGCACTCTCGATGCCCTTGCGTTGAAGACAAAGGAGGAGCGCTACCGTATTCATGCCTTCTTTATGGGCTTCAATATGGACTTTGACAAGAGTATTTCTGTACTCCACCTAGAGAGCCTCTTGTTAGGCCATCGCTCATTAGGGATGCATTCATTATTAATTTAGTCGAGTTTGAGAATGCACTCGATGACTTGATCTTATTCATCATCACTAGCCCTCTTGGAGACATTCAACATATTATAATGTCATATCCCACGGATGTGATTATTTGGATGATCATCACACTCATGTCGAAATTTTCTACACCCTGCCACCTAAGTCTCCTGACCATGTACCTGTCTTAGAAGTTCCTTGTAACACAATAGAGCCTCAATATATGCAGTTAGTCATATCATTTATTCATCATTCAGATCAGTTGCATGATCATTCACATATATTAGATGACTCGTCTGTATGTATGATTCAAATTTACAGTATGTTTTGCATTAAGAAATGAAAATTATGAACTACTCAAACATTCATAAGAGAAAGCAAAGATTTAGAGAAGACAAGCAAGCGACGGTTAGAATTGGAGATGAGAGGTTCCCTCACTCCCTCATGGAACGCCAAATCAAATGTCAGGCGAATGAATCCCTACATAGTAGTTCAAAAAATTGGGTCGAATACTTACGAATTAAATATCTTTATGAATATGTAAATTCATTTTGTATTCAACATTGAGGATTTGACTCTATATTGTGAGCTCCACGAGTATTTGAGTCCATTCCCTGATACTACCCATGAGCCTCAATCACCACCTATCTCAGATACTCCTATTCAACTCCAACCTCAACCCACTACATAGCTACCGACAGACTCACCGGTTCCTACTTCGATACTCATTCCTCCTTCGTCACCTGCGATTATAGTAGACATGTGAGACATGACATTTCAACACCACTAGACGGCTCTACAATACGATACCTAGTTCATGGGAGGGGGCGACTGACCACAGTGGGTTCCTAGCCTATAAATAGGATTTTAGAGGTTGATAGGTTTTGCAGAATTTGGACAGATTTCCGGGCTCACACAGTATCGATTCCATGGACGCTTGGTGCCAAAGCCAAGGTACTACCTTTCCCCATCATCCCACTAACCGTTGCTACATTCTCATTTCATAAAACCACCATAACTTCCCCACCACTCAATAATTACCAAGTACCTGAAACTACCCATAACTGCCCACCCATAACTGCTGCAGTGCCTCTCCCTAAGCGACCATAACTTCCACTAGTCACAACTACCATATAACTATCCCATAACCACTCTAACTAAATAACCACCCACTTCCCTAGTAAAAATTGTCCATAACTGTCTCTATTTAGTCACAACCCCACTGTCCTGCCCCCTCTTCACTAATGTCCACCTTCAAAAGCCTCTTACTGCCCACAATAGGCCGTTTGTCCCATCTAGCCATTCACTGGCATCAACTTCCTGCGCCCAGAAATTCAATTCCAGATCCAAACTCAACCGTCCAGTCCTCCTTGCCCTAGTGCCCTGCAGTTTCCCGTTTCCAACATTTTCCCCTGATTCCAGCCTCGTCTGAACACCAATACACTCCATACTAGCTGTCCCGGACTAGTTATGGATTGTAATCGCTTTGTCAACTCCTATATCTTACAGAATTACTGTTCCTGGACGGAAACTAGACTGGAGCAGCCCTGCCGCCCCTTGATACTTCTTTCCTACAGCCCACATATTCACCCAAAGTCCTCATAGTCCTCGCTGACCCTTTTCTATACCTCAGCCTTATGAAATCTGCCGGAAAGCCGCATAATTGTTGTCCAGTCACTGAATTCAGCAACCATTATCTTCCTTGGGCTTCCATTGCTTATGTAAGTTCTAATTTGAAGTCAATATTGTTTTATGTTGATTTTTTTATGAAGAGACAGAATAAGAGATCTTGATTTATTTTATTCAGAATTCAGCAACCAAATCTAATTTGTTTAAAAAAAATTTCTACTAAAATATTTATTCACTGGATATTTGATCAAAGCACTCTCTTCTTAAATTCCATTAAATCTTGCTTGTGTTTCTAAGGTCTAATACCTAGTGTCATTGTTTGTGAATTCTCCTATTAATTTCAAAAAAATATTGTAATTAATTGTTGAACAATCGCATTTACTTTGCATCATTTTAGACCTATCCATAACACTGCACTTGTATTCATCCATTAGGTTTCCGTTACGGCACAATCACACATACACTACACTCTCTACATCCGTTCTGCGTTAGTTCCTACATTCCATCCCCAGAACACCTCTAGGACTAGCAGCCCCTATTTCCCAATTTCCGACCCCATACACCTCCCAACTTCATCTCATAGTGAAGCCACATCCATTATTCTCTCCAATACTCCGCCAGCCTCTGAAAATTGTACCAGAATGCCCGCATAATTGCTGTCCAGTCCCTCAATTCAGCAAAATATCATTTCACCGGACTCCTATTATTTGTGTAAGTTCTAATTTGGAGTTTATATTACTTTGTGTTGAATATTTGATGAAGAAAAATATGATTTGGGATCTAAATTTGTAAAAGTTCACTCAATTTTTATCTGACTTGAAAGGTGTATTTGCCAAACATTTAGTGGAAGTATTCTTAGTTTTAATTTGACTAGCAATTGTTTGTTTATCTAATTCTTTGCGGATTTCTTTATTACATTCAAGATTTATTGCGAATTAATTGTTGGACAAAGTGTTTGTACATCACATCATTTAAAATACTCTCGACACTACACTAACACTAAGTCCTTATAGTTTCTATTAGGACACCATTGCGCATTCACTCTACCTTTGTCTTGCGTCAGATCCCTTTCACAAATTATTGAGACTTTCTTTTGACATGTTCTCATCTTGTATAATTACTAAGCACTTCACCTATCAATTGTCATCATTATGTTTTTGCCCTGTATTTGAGATTTAATTAATTACATAAGACTACTAATGTTGTTGCAGTCTTTATGGGATAAAAAATGTTCGATGCCTCGCTGATTACGGACCCAACTGCGTGCCACAATCTGTTTGGCCCTCTCCAAGAGCAGTTCTCGGCAGTGCACCCGGGATCTGTGCAAATTCAGCATTATTCTCAAGTCTATCTTCCAGTATATCATGCATTAGGAGGATTGGCGGGAATACTCTAAAGACCGCTGATAATATTTCAAACTTTCAGCATGCCTTGTATCCTATTTTGTTTTGATTCTTTAAGTTTTTTCCATCTCGTCTCTGCATGTCATTTGGGAAAGATACTTCCTCCTCTTTCTCGCTGAAGAGTATACACGTCTTTAGCAATATATTGTGCCAGTTTTCCCAAATTGCTGAAAATTGAAGTACTTAACAATAGATAACATGGTGTCAACTCTTGGTTCAGGTGTTTGTGGTGGCTCTGTTTATATTCTGAACCTCAGAGAACCTTTAACTTTTAGTTGCAATTCTCTAGATTTAAATAGAAGGATTAACAAAGTTACATCAGTTGATTGTACAATATGGACTGCCGATATGAACTGTAACAGTATGAATGCGGCCATCGGTGAGTACTCAAACTCTTTTGTGTTCCCTATGCTTGTGAATTTGATTTTTCTATTTTTTGATGTCCTTGAAGCCTGTTTAAAGACATCGGTCATCTGTTAGTTTGCTTCGCAAATATGTCCGTGAAGCGAAACCGACGGGAACACAGAGACATATTAGAGTACAAGTTTTTGGGCTTGCTCGAGGCTGATTTCTCACCCACCATTTTGACACCACCGGATGTACTATCGGAGATCGTACTCACGTCTGGAGCGACGACGACATATTTTATGCATTTTTATTTATTTATGCTGAATTTGTTTATGGAGACTTGACAGCTATTGTGATCGCACCATTCAGACCGTTCTTGATGTCTGGCCTAAAGTTTCTTATGTATTTATATGAGCACAAGGGCTGATTTTCTGCCCATCTCAGATTTTGGAGAGCTCTTCCATGGTCTGCCAGTCATCCGCGGTGCTGACTCTGCGAGCCGTAGGTGTCAACTCCTTGGTATTATCCTTCACTTGCCTTTTCCCTTGTTTCTTGGATCACTGTCCCTCCTCTTTACTCTAAAACCAACAACCTCCTCCTAGAAATCTCTTCCACTAGCCACCAAACAGCCCCTAGTCCCAACTGCCCACATCTGATCCAAAAACTATCCAGTTTCCACTGGCCTATCCTGCTCCAGCTCACCCTCCTAGCCCCATATCTTGCTGCCGCCCAGCCCAGGAACCTCTAGACCTGTTGCATACAACTAGGGCTGAGCAAATGATTCGAAACTCGAAAGTCGCTCGAAAATCGCTCGAATATGTAGCCGAATCAGAATCGATTACAGTTGATTTTACTAAGTTTGAGTCAATTCAATTTGACTCGAATCACATTTTGAGTCAATTTCGAGCCTGCTCCGAATCACTCGAAAATTTATTTGAATCTACTCAAATTGATTAAAATATAATGTATTTATTATTATATTATTATTTTAAAGCTAAAACACAAGTTTAAACCTAAACTAAAGGAGTAAATTCTTAAAGTGCTTTATTTGCTCAATTTCGAGCTAACTCAATTTAATTTCGAGTGGACTTGGAATAAAGAGGAAAAATGCTCAATTTCGAGCCGGCTCGGATTCGAGTCATTTTGAGTCGACCCGGCTCGACGGGAAATCGATTTCGAGCCGAGCCCAAATTGTTCGACTCGGCTCGAAATCAGCCCTACATACAATCCTCACCTGACCCTTACATCCATGGCCGATCACTTTCAGCACCAGTGCCTTCCACCCCCTTGCAGCCGCTCTCTTCAAGCACCCTTCAGCAATCCCTCCGTCCATTTCCAACACCATCCTGACACCTCTACAGCCACCGCTTAACTTCCCCAGCCCCTCCAAAAGTCGATGTTCTGCCATTCATAGACAGCCACCAACCCCTCCAGGCCTTCCCAACAGCTACAGCTTCTCTACAAGTCCTACCATATAGCAACCCCTTCCTCCCTACGTCCTTGACATCTGTGTCTACTTTCCCACGACCACTGGATCTCCACCATCAATGCCTACAAACTCCTATGCTCATTTGCATATCTTTATTTGGTTTCTCTTTCTTCTTCACTGTATGAATTGGGTTATATATGATTACAAATGTTCTCTAGTAGAGCCTATTTCTATTTGTATCTATGATTTGTGCTGACTTGCATGGCATATTCTATTGTGCTGACTTGCATGGCAATTAACTATGGTTTTGGCCTGGGATCTTTACTTGGATTAATATTAATTGCAATCTAGCGTCGGAATCATTGTTGCATGTTTGCATCATGCTAGGGTTTTGCATTAGGTTTTCACTGACTTTGCCCCATGTTTAGGGCTTAGTATGTGATACACATTGGTTGAGTCTATAGGTCCATCATGGAGAGGCATATTAAACCTTCGAGCACGATTGAATTATGATATAAATGTGCATCATCTTGATCATCGTCATTACCCCTCTCCTCAATTTGAGGATCCGGTTCCTGCTTATGCCCGACCCCAGTGAACCCCTTATGGGAGATCTTCATGTTACCGTGATCATCCTAATCCCCACTCCTTCAGTTGTAGATATCGCGTGGACCTTCCAACATGATTCAATTATAGGACGAGTATTACCAATCACACTGTTACGCCCCCGCTACGCTTTACGGGGCGTCACTACGTACGGAGGAGCAAGGGCGCGCTAAACAACGGGGCTGAACCTTCCGGTTCAGCCCCCACTCAGTGAACCGGCCGGCCGAGGGCTGAACCAGGCGGGTTCAGCCCTCTTTGGAGGGGCCGGCCGGCCCCCTCCTTGCCCGGGTATTTATATACCCGGGCAGCCCCCCTTTTGGGGTTATGCAAGAGTTATCAAGGTTAGCTTCTCTCCTTCTTAGACCTAATTTCTCCTCTTTTCATCTAGATCTTCTCCTCTCTCAATCTCTCTCGTAGTTGTGCCCTAACATTTGGTATCAAAGTTCTTCCTTCTCTCGGACATGGTGACCACTCGCACTCAAGAAGAGTCCTCACGGATTGAAACCCTAGAGGAGAACATGGTTGGCCTCACCGACTCTATGGCGGCCATGGAAGGACGGATCGACGCTCGTATGGAGGAGATTAAGGCTTTGCTGAAAGGGAAAGCCACAACCGGTGAGGATTCGACCGGATCGGGGGCGGACTTGGCGGCAAACGGCGCGCAAGGGGGGGTCGGCAGCGGGCGTCTGTCGGACGGCGACCGCGCACGGGCGAGCACTCTTCCGCCAGGCACTGGCTGGATCCCGCCTGGAGGGGGCTGACAGGGCACGGGAGGGCCCAGCGGTGGCGCGTACGGGCCAGCAGGAGGTTCAGCGGCGGCTTACGGAGCAGCGGTGGCGTCGGGGGCCGCATACGGGGCTTCGGCAGGGCCGACTGGGCCAGGACTTGCAGCAGGAGTCCTTCCCGACTTCGGTGCGGGCCAGGGGGTGCGCCGGCAGGGCTGGCAGGAACCGGGAGGGGTTCGTCGGGGCTGGGAGGACCCGGCTGGGGTTCGTCGAGGCTGGGAGGAGCCGGTTGGGCTTAGGCGACCTCCAGATCCTGCAGGATATCAAGGGGGAGGGATTCTCCCTCCTCCCCGTGGGTTTGGGCCGCCGGGTATGGGTGGATTTGGCCAAGCATGGGGCGGACAACAACAACCCCCTCTTTGGGGAAACGGTCAGCATCAAGGCTACGGATTTGAGCAAGGTGAGCCTGCAAGACGGGAAGGAGGTCATGGGGCACAACGCTTGACCCCCGGATTAACTCGCATGCACTTTCCGGAGTTCGAGGGCGGCGACGCCTTGGAATGGATCCAGAAGGTAGAACTCTTCTTCCAGTATCACGAGGTGCCGGAAGGGCAGTGGGTGCAGTTGGCGGCCTTCCACTTGAAGGACGACGCTTACCAGTGGACGCAGGGGGTCCTGAGGGGACGGGATTACGTGTCGTGGGGCGAGTTTGTGGATGGTTTTGCGGCGAGATTTGGGCCACTGGAGTACGAGATCTTCGAGGCCCTTCTTCAGAAACTCCGTCAGAAGGGGTCAGTGGCGGAGTACCGCACCGAGTTCGAGAAGTTGGCAAACCGAGTTCAGTGGTCGGAAAGGACTCTCTACAGCTGTTACATATCGGGGCTCAAGGAGCACATTCGTGACGAGGTGCAGGCTCTCATGCCTCGTTCGTTGAACCACGCCATTACCTTGGCTCGCATTCAGGAGGAGCGGTTCAACATACAGCGAGCCCGCACCACGAGTAGGCCGACTACGGCTACCGCCACAACAGCACGACGGGAGCAAGCCACCGGCAACAAACCGACCGTGACTCGGTTATCGTGGGGTGAGTTGGCGGCTCGAAAGGAGAAAGGGCTATGCTTTAATTGCGATGAGAAGTTTGTGCCCGGCCATAAATGCCAGAAGCTACAGGTCTTCATGTTACAGCAGGATGGGGACGATGAGCCGGCTCCAGATGCGGAGTTGGAGGTGGACTTGGACGAGGGGGAGTTCGGGGTTCTTCTTCATGCTCTTGAGGGTTGCGCTCCCCCGCTTACTATGCGGCTGGCGGGCCGGATCGCCCAAGAGAAGGTTACTATACTGGTGGACAGTGGGAGTACCCACAACTTCATACACCCCGACGTGGCACGACGAGTTGGGCATGTGGTTGACAAAGGGGCTGCCTTTCATGTTATGGTGGCGGATGGCAGCAAGCTGCGATGCGAAGGGGTGCTGAAGGGAGTGGAGCTGCGGCTACACGGGTATGTGGGGCGGACTGACGTCTACCTGCTACCTATTCGGGGCTCAGACATGGTGTTGGGAGTTCAGTGGTTGCGCCAATTACAGCGGGTGACTTTCGACTGGGACCACATGACTATGGAGTTTGTGCACGGGGACAAGCAGTTTTGCTTGCAGGGTCTCATGTCCTCTCCTATTAAGGAGGTTTCTCTGGGCAGTATGCAGCGGTTGAGCGGGGATGGACAGATGATGGCCGTCCTTCGGGAGGTCCAGCCCGACGGTCCCACGCCTTCTGAGGTACCGGTTCAGTTACAGTTACTTCTGACCACTTATGCTGATGTTTTTCAGGAGCCGCGTACTTTACCTCCGGCGAGGTTCCGCGATCACCGTATTCCGCTCAAGGCGGGCGCTACGCCTACAAATATTCGTCCATACCACTACCCACACATCCAGAAGGCGGAGATCGAGCGCAGTGTCCGTGAAATGCTGGAAGCCGGCATCATTCGGCCGAGTACGAGTTCCTTCTCGGCTCCCATTATTCTGGTAAAAAAAAGGACGGTTCCTGGAGATTTTGTGTGGACTACCGTGCCTTGAACGGCGCTACTGTCAAAGATAATTTTCCTATTCCTCACATAGAAGAGCTACTGGATGAGCTGTATGGGGCGCAGCGATTCACCAAGCTGGATCTTCGTTCCGGGTATTATCAGATTTTGATGGCCCAGGAGGACGTCCATAAGACGGCCTTCCGGACACATGATGGCCATTATGAGTTCTTGGTTATGGCCAATGGGCTGACTGGAGGGCCCGCTACATTTCAGGCCAACATGAACGAGATATTCAGAGATTTTCTGCGGGTGTTTGTTCTGATCTTCTTTGATGATATACTCATCTACAGCGTGAACTGGGAGGACCACGTGGGCCACGTGGAACAGGTCCTTGACCGCCTTCGACAGCACCATCTCTATGCCAACCGTTCTAAGTGCTCCTTTGGTCAGGAGGAGGTGGAGTACTTGGGCCATTTGGTCTCCGGTCAAGGCGTCCGGGCCGACCCACGAAAGATTCAGAGTATGCAGTCGTGGCCGCGACCGGTTACAGTCCGCGCCTTGCGGGGCTTTTTGGGGCTCACAGGGTATTACCGGCGGTTCGTGCAGGACTATGACAAGATAGCTCGGCCACTGACCCAGCTGTTGCAGAAGGACTCCTTTTCCTGGAGTGAGGAGGCAGAGGAGGCATTCCAGGCTCTCAAAAGAGCCATGACCACCACGCCAGTTCTGGCCTTACCGGATTTCACACAGGAGTTCGTTCTGGAGACGGATGCCTCCGGTGTCGGCATTGGAGCGGTTTTGATGCAAGCAGGGCGGCCGCTAGCCTTTTACAGCAAGGCTTTGGCCCCTCGTACTTTGGGCCTCTCGGCCTACGAGAAGGAGATGTTGGCGATTATTCATGCGGTGGCGGTTTGGCGACCATATCTTCTGGTACGACACTTTAAGATCCGGACGGATCACCAGAGCCTGAAGCATTTCCTGGACCAACGGGTCTCCTCGCCGTTACAGCAGAAATGGGTGACTAAGCTTCTCGGTTACGACTACGAGATTGTGTATCGCCGGGGTAAAGAGAATGTGGTCGCCGATGCTCTCTCTCGTCTGCCAGAGGCTACTCTCGCTCATGTTTCCGGGCCGTTGGTTGATTCCGTGGAGGATATTCAGGAAGAGATCCGGCGATCCGATACGCTGCGTCCGTTGGTGGAGGCTTTACAGCAGGGAGAACCTGTCTCAGCTGGCTATCACTTATGTAATGGCCGGCTTTACTATCGGGGCCGGGTGGTCGTGCCCGCCGATTCAGCCTGGAAGACCGTGTTAATGCATGAGTTCCACTCGTCGCCCACCGGAGGGCATGCAGGGGTGCTCCGGACCCTTCAGAGGGCGAGGGCAAACGTTTTCTGGTCCGGCATGCGTCGGGATATTCAACAATTCGTTCGGCACTGCGAGATCTGCCAGCGGCAGAAATATGAAACCTCTTCTCCGGCAGGGCTGCTTGTGCCATTGGAGATTCCTCAGCAGATTTGGGACACAGTGTCCATGGACTTCATTGATGGACTGCCAAAGTCTAAAGGGAAGTCTGTCATTCTGGTGGTAGTGGACAAGTTGTCCAAATATGGCCACTTTCTGGCGCTCAGCCATCCGTACACTGGGGAGTCCGTGGCCGCACTCTTTGCTCGAGAGATCGTCCGCCTGCATGGCCTTCCCCGCGCCATTATTTCTGATCGGGACCCTACCTTCGTCAGTGGATTCTGGAAGGAGCTGTTCCGGTTGCAGGGCACTCGCCTACACTTCAGCACGGCCAACCACCCGCAGTCGGACGGCCAGACGGAGGTGCTTAATCGTGGGGTTGAGACTTACCTACGTTGCTTTGTGATGGATGAGCCGCGAAGTTGGCCGGACTGGTTGCACTGGGCCGAGTACTGTTATAACACGGCATACCACTCCGCCAGCCGGATGACACCATTTGAGGTGGAGGTCTGGGGATCGAATCCCAGCCTCAACAACCCGCCTCAATTAAACTGGTTGAGGAGACGGGTTGGGGTGTGGGGGCCGCGGCCCTGTTAGGGGCTCCGGATTGGGGGCCACTATGGATCATTGCCGTGGACCGCTTCGCGTGGTGCGGTATTTGAGCAGCTGGTATTGCCCACCGGTACGGGTTAGGCCTTACCCCTAACATAAAAGTGCACTTTTATGTTAGGGGTAAGGCTCTCCCGTACCGGTGGGCAATACCAGCTGCTCAAATACCGCACCACGCGAAGCGGTCCACGGCAATGATCCATAGTGGCTCCCAATCCGGAGCCCCTAACAGGGCCGCGACCCCCACACCCCAACCCGTCTCCTCAACCAGTTTAATTGAGGCGGGTTGTTGAGGCTGGGATTCGATCCCCAGACCTCCTTGATAAGGAGCCTTCAACACGGCTCTCATCACCAACTGAGCCGTGTTGAAGGCTCCTTATCAAGGAGGTCTGGGGATCGAATCCCAGCCTCAACAACCCGCCTCAATTAAACTGGTTGAGGAGACGGGTTGGGGTGTGGGGGTCGCGGCCCTGTTAGGGGCTCCGGATTGGGAGCCACTATGGATCATTGCCGTGGACCGCTTCGCGTGGTGCGGTATTTGAGCAGCTGGTATTGCCCACCGGTACGGGAGAGCCTTACCCCTAACACACACTAGGTTCAGACTTGATGCTTGTCTTGCTTTTGCATCTTCTGTAGATCAGAAGATAGAGGGAGCAAAGTATTCTCTGTTAATTTCCGCAAAATTGTATTCAACATTCTTGGACCCTATCTCTAAGAGATTAATAATTTGATTAATGTTATACACACGATTTCAACTACTTTAGTCTGTGAATACTAGGTTGTCCCATATCCCTTTCATTATTCTATAATTGCAAATTAAATCCAATAATAGAGATCTCAAAGCAGATCTACAAATTGGGCATCATCCTGAACCAACTCACAAGCTCCTGGACCCCGCTTTGCTTGTTGATAACTGCCAAGGTTATTTTCTCTCTCTCACCCAAGTATGTACATCATAACAAGGTTCTTCTATTGACGGTTGTTATTAACTTCTAGTTTCTTTAATATGTCCATTATACTGAAGTTATAGAACAGGTCAATGAATAGCCTCAATTCTCGGCTCAATTGCTATATCAATCTAATCTTAATAAGTGATCAATCAAACATTCTCAAATATATAAAAAAAGGACTCATAACACGACTTAACCACCAGGATGTTGTTTTAGGTAGCCCGTCTTAACCAAAAAGAAGACATTTCAATAAATAAACATTCCGCTTTTAATTGAAAAAGTTGCCTGAATCTCGTCAATAAAATACCAGAAAATTTTAATTTCACCACTAGATGTAAAACCTCGATCCAGAAAACATTGAAACTCGAAGTTTCCGGATCGAGCACTCTGGAGGAGATATTAGTCATGTTCTCAGAAACTCCAAAGACAATATAAAGGGATATAACCACAACTCTTTATCAAGTTTTGGTATAATGAATCCCACATAATTCCAAATCACATCCCACAAGATTGGTTCAATCCGTTAGCAGAATCTCCAGTCAATGGAGTTGTGCCGACATAACATTGGTCAATGGTTGCCTATGACAGTTGCTGATGTGGTGATAATGATGAATTCCAAGTTTGCTTTGGTACCATGTGAGAATACGTATTAGATAGAGAATATAATGATGTGTCATTGCAATGAGCCTACCCAGCTCTATTTGTAGAGAGAGATTGAAAACCAAAAGGGAGATACACTTTGTGCGTGATTCAAATTGTAAAATAGAAAATACATATCTCCACCAATGTAACTTGCATTTCTAATGACCCTTGGTGGATACCCGCTGTTTCAGTAAACTTTAGCTTATGCAGATAAAGAACTAGATTGTTAGTAATTTTCTTTCTGCTTTAATGTGAAATTGGATATATATGATTGCTGCCTCTATATTTGCATATATGAGATAAAAATGCTTGTAACAAGCTTATTTTCGTTTGTTGCAGGAACAAATTTTGGTGTTTCATTGATAGATTTAGAGACAGGGAGGTCATCAATGGCGTATCCTTCTAAAAGTGATGTTCTCTCGCAACAATTTGACCTTTCTGTAAGCTTAAATTTTTTTTTTCGAAATATGATGTTTTGTTTGTAGGGTTTTAAAATATATATATATATATAATCCTATGATGTCAAGAAATTGATAGTATGCTATAAAGAAAGGAACACACGACTTTTACCTTCATAAATACAACAAAAGAGCACGTGTACTTTGAATAGAAAACCCACATGATGCATTACCTCTTAGTGTTTGGTCCACAATTTTTTTTCATACATGGTGATGTACAATGACTTAGGATTTAGGGTTAATCCCAGATCATATCGTGGGGAGATTGTGGCTATCTAATTAAAACAATAACATGTTGAAATTTGAAAGCATGTAAAATTAGTAACCATGCATAAAAGAATCTTCATTACATCAAATTTGATAAAATATCGCTTGCACTAGAAAAAATAACTAACTTTATGGAGGCAAGGATAAAGGACAGGGAAAATCAATCTAATGGAACCATCCATCTTACAAATGCATAAGAATATTTCATTTTACTCAAAATATCACCTTACGATGAAAGAAGGGAGAGAAGATATCACATGTAACTGAAGATTTTGGTGAGAATTTTTGATACGATCTCAGAGAGGAATCCGGCAAGGGGGAGGGCTGGCGGTGGTGAGGGAGAAGAGAGGGATTAGGTGTACAACCCCCATATTTGTCGAGTGAGTTAATCTTGGTGTAGACAAGATAATATTTTCGAATTTGAGCATACTAAAAGAGAGGAGAGTGGAACTCAAAGTAAATAGCGGGCGGACCTCGAACTACTCGTCCGACAAATGGGGCGCGAGTAGACGCGACTCACGCGCCCAACAAACGTGGGGGCGAGTGGACCTCGCCCACTCGCCCAGGCGAGTGGGCGAAATCCACTCGCCCAGGCGAGAAAGCGAAATCCACTCGCCCAGGCGAGTGGGCGAGTTCCACTCGCCCACTTGGTGAGTGGACGAGATCCACTCGCCTGGGCGAGTGGATTTCGATCCACTCGCCCGGTGCCAGGGGGAGTGGACGTCGGTCCACTCGCCCGGTGCCAGGGAATCGCGGTTCATATTTTCAGGCAGCGGAAGTCGGCTATTGGCAGACCATTTTGGCTATCCGCAGATCATTTTCAGGAAGTCTATAAATAGACCCCCATGGGCACCTTGGAAGAGAGGTTGTTGATTCTCTCCCTCGTGTGTTACTTGTGAGCTAGCACTCCTACCCTCTGTCCGACTAGTCTACAGGCAGGAGTTCTCCTTAGTGCTCTTTAGGGTGCCCAGGCTCAGCATTGGCTTGGGAGGGGAAGCTCTCTTTGATCTTCCGGGTGTGTGGCGGGACCTCTTCGCTACAACTCAATGGGTCTGTTTTGGGCTTCAAGTCTTCTTCGATGCAAGGTTTCTCGACTCTCCACAATTGGTCACGTGTTCTGGCTCAGGTGAAGTAAGGGCAAGCTGCATACCCGTTGCGAACGTTGAACCCAGTTATCTGGTTTCAACATTCTGGTGCGGTGAGCGTGAAACGTAGCTTGTTCAGAAAAATCTTGAGTGAGTCCAATGACTGGAAGTGATCAAGAGCCAGGGAACTCACCCCCTCCCGGCGAGTACGTGAAAAAGAGTGATTTCGACGAGTTCAGGAAGTCTATAAATAGACCCCCATGGGCACCTTGGAAGAGAGGTTGTTGATTCTCTCCCTCGTGTGTTACTTGTGAGCTAGCACTCCTACCCTCTGTCCGACTAGTCGATAGACAGGAGTTCCTTAGTGCTCTCCAGGGTGTCCAGGCTCAGCATTGGCTTGGGAGGGGAAGCTCTCTTTGATCTTCCGGGTGTGTGGCGGGACTTCCTCGCTGCAGCTCAAGGGGTCTGGTTTGGGCTTCAAGTCTTCTTCGGTGCAAGGTTTCTCGACTCTCTGCAACTGGTCACGCGTTCTGGCTCAGGTGAAGTAAGGGCAAGCTGCATACCCATTGCGAACGTTGAACCCAGTTTTCTGATTTCAACATTAGGGTTGAGAAGAAAGCTTAGTGAGCAGCCCTAAATTCCTTTCATCCTAGCATGAAAAATATTACAGGCATACATCATCCCTTATAGCAGCGGGGTGCGAATAACAAAAATGGTCTGCAAATAGTAAAACTCAAAACAACATCAAAGTAGAAGTAATTAAGTAGCGCGCTCCTCGGCGGTCTCTTCCATGACCGATGTGCTAGTATCCGTCGACTTCCTACGTGTGTAGACTCGACACGACGTCTCATCGGCGTGCGCGACCGTAACAATGTCGTCGTCTGGAAAATGTGTCTTGTCCTCAAGACAGTAGTCAGCAGACTGGCGGCGGAAGTCATCCCGGGGCATTCACGTGGCTTCAGACTCTGGACGGTTAAGACAAGCAACAAGGACCTCCTACTAGAATCCCCCTGAAGGTGGAAGCGGCGATCAAGTATCTTGGCTGGGTAGTACGGCGCAACCTGCCGTCCTTCTTTCGGACTAGAAGGACCGGGCTTGAAAATGGGCTCGCACCGGGACAGATGAGGCCTCCCATCAGCATCTCTTGCACCAGATACCCGAGCTCATCCTTCTGCACATGGTCAGAGCGGTACGACCGCGCCTTAGTTATTAAAGGCGCAAGGCGCACCAAGGCGCAAAGGGTTCTTGGAGCCTAGGCGCAGGCGCGCGCCTGACGAAGACATGGCGCAACCACATTCATTTAAAAAAATAAGCATCAAACATCAGTTCATCTTCTTGATCAGATTTTTCATCTATTCTACTCATTAATCATTCATTACTATCATTTATAACTTTTAAAAAATAGAATTAATATGGTCGTTTACATCATATCTAAAGTCTTAACACTCGATTATGTTTCACAAACACTAAATCAAAAAATATTGAGTTCTTACATTATTTCTTTCTTTCTATTGAGAAAAAAGGTTTGCAACAGAAACCTCTCTCAGACGGGTCTTTTATACTCCAAAGGCGCAAAAAAGGCGCACGAAGGCGCAAGCCTCTGAGCCTGTTGAGCCTGTTGAGTCTGGAGCCTTATGCGCTCCTTTAACAACTAAGGGTCACCGCGCCGAGACAGCTGCGGTCCTAGGCTGGAGGGAATAGGCGCGGCTGTCCGGGCTAGTGGCAGGCTCGCGGGAGTTTGGACGACATCGGTGAGTGCGGTGAGAAGCTCCGGGAGGTCCGTCGGGGAAGGGGGAGGCACATCAGACAGTTCTGAGGGGGGTCGCAGCCTCGCAGAAAGGTCGACGTTCGTGGTCTGCCGGATCGTGCAGAGGGAGAGCGAAGGAGAGAGGGGTCACCGTCGAGGGGACACATCCGGCCCTCGTGGAGGAACTGTATTGTCATAGAAGCTCAATTGACGCGCACATCGCCAAGTGTGTGGAGCCAAGCCACCCCCAAAATGGCATCGATACCGCCGAGGCCGAACGTGTAGAAGTCTGCGACCACGAAACACGACCCCACAAAGAGAGTCACGACATGGCAACGACCCTGAGTCGGTCGGCGTCTCCCATCGCCAAGGCGGACCGAAAAATCTGGGGATGGAACCGAGGAAAGTCGGAGATGCTACATCAGTCGCTCGGAGATGAGGTTGTGGCTCGCGCCGCTGTCCACTGTGACGATGATCGGGCGATCATGAAACGTCCCCGGGAGCTTCGTGGTCTGCGGTCCGTAGATCCCGCCCACTGAGACACATGATAACTCCAAGCGGTGGAACGTAGCCGTGGAGGGGTCGAAGGAGGGGCCCTCCGCTGAAAGCTCCAGGGCCTCAAAGTCAGCCAGGGTAACCTCAGGGTCGTCGTCACTAATGATGGCATGGAACTCCTTCACGGAGCACTCATGGTTGGGAGAGTAGGGTTGGCAACACCGAAAGCACATGCCCTTGCTGCGGAGCTCATTGTAATCATTGTTGGAGGGCGCTGAGGGGCCGAGGGGCGCCCCGGGAGGGGTCCCCCATGCGGATGGCGTGGCAGAGGAGCCGGGACGGACGCCAAGGTTTCTGCGGAGGGTGGTGGCCGGCCGGAGAGGCAGCAGGTCTAGGGGAGAGGCCGACCTCTACCAAACGCGCCAAGTCAAGGGCGTCAGCAACCGTCCGAGGGTGGTGCGTGCGGAGACGAGAGAGGATGTGTGGCAGCAGGCCCTGTATGAAGAAGCCCAGGTAATGGTCAGGCGGATGGCCCGGAACGTGGGTGGCCAAGGCGACAAACTCATCAATGTAGTCGTCCATGCCGGTTGTCTGACGGACGCCGCAAAGATGTTCGATAGCGGAGGAGCCGGAGTAGCGAGTGTCATACCGTCGAATCATCCCATGTTTGTGCTCGGGCCAGGAGAGGGATTGGTTTGATTGGCGGAGCCACCGGGCCCAATGGAGGGCATAGCCGTCCAGACCAACAAGAACGGTGGACACCTTGTCCTGGTCCGACGTGAAGTTGAGGTCGAAGTATTATTCCGCCTTTGCGTTCCAACCCATTGTGTCGATACCGATGAATGACGGAATGTCGAGGGAGAGAGCGGACCGGCGGGGAGCCGGGTGGATTTGCGGCTCGGGTGGTCTCACAGGTATTGCGCCGAGGAAGTCACCCCTGTCCAGGGCCGAGCCGGAGCCAGAGGGGGTGGTCGGCACCTGGAGGGAGTCGATCTTGGAATGGAGGGCGAGGTGCGAGGCATGCATGGAGGCGTTGAGCTGATCTTGAGCCCCGGCGCGGTGGCTAAGGGCGTCGGAGGCGGTATCTGGAGCGGGGTCACCAAAGGAGTGAGTGTTGGGTGCTATGGGGCTGGAGCGTCGGACGGTGGCTGGAGAGTGGCGGATCGGGCTGGGATCGGTGGAGGCAGAGGGCCGGCATCCTTCCTGCGACGGATCGGGCTGGAATCGGCGGAACGGGGCGGGACTCGTCGGATCGGGGCTGGAGTGCGACGACACTGTCGCTGGACATACGAACCAGGCGGACGAAGGCATGGACGAGCGGATTTGGATGGGCGAACCAGGCTCTGTCGTCTGCTCTCTTCGAGTACGTGTGTTCGCGGTTCCGTCAACCAGACCGCCTGTTCGCCCGCGACTTTCCGCTCGTCGAAGTCTTCCAGATCCTTTGTCTACCCACTCGGCTGGTGCTTCTGACCGCCGCAACAAGATCGTTGGCGCCTCTGCCCGCTCCTCTCTAGTCGCAACAAGTTTTCCTCCTGCTTGTGTTCGCGCGTCTGTGCCTCTTCAAATCTCCATCTCAGCCTCCTCAGACCGCCGAGTCCCTCCTGTTCGCAAGTCCTCCTGACCGCCGCGCTGCTCCTGCTCGCCGTGAACTTCTCTGTCGAGCTAACTTGATCGTTGATGCTCTACTAAACTCTTCACCAGTGCTAACTTGACAGTTGATGCTCCTTGAGATTGCGGTCTCTCAAGCGGATTCCTCTATGCGGTCGCCGTCCTCCTGCCCGCAAGTATTCCTGCTTGCCAGTCGTGTTGTACAAAGGATCTTGTCATGAGAACACCCGTAGCTCCATCCCGAGCAACACCAGAAGACAACCATCTTCCTCCAATAAGTTTTGCGGTCGTCGATGCACTGACCGTCCTTGTCCGCTCATTGAAATCGATATTCTGCGGAACGAACTCTGCCACCTGCAGGCGCTGCTTGCTCACAACTCTGGACACGTGGCCTCCTCATCCCATACCTGTCTCTCTACCTTTCCTCTTGGCTCCTCCTGGATTGTGGACTCCAGAGCCACTCATCACGTCTCTCCATAACAACCTCCTCGGTATTTAGACAATCTGTATCTGAAGTTCATTACAGTAGCAAACGGCGACACCACTCCCGTTGCTGGATCTGGCGATATGTTGATTGTACAACCTCGATATTCGCCTAGTGGATGATCAAATAAAAGTAATGCGAGCTAGGTTCTCGGGAGGGATGTGTGTTAATAAGCAGAAAATAAGAGAAAGAGCAAAATTGACAAATGCTCTCTGCGTTCGACGAACGGCGTTCTACGCTCGACGAAAAGGTTCAAAACTGCGTTCGGCGAAATCCAAGCAGCGCTCGACGATCCCGCCTCAGCTCAGCGGTCGACGAAGTCCTGAGTACGACGAATCCGTTCGACGAACTCCGTAGTCCGTCTCAACGGATCCGCTGGGATGAACACTTAGCCGGCTGCTCGCGAGAAGGCGAGCGAGTCAAGAGTGCGAGCGGGGCAGGAGTGCAAACGAGGTCTTCACAGGCCATTCGCCCAAAGGGGGCGAACCAGATCTATCAAAGATCACCCGCGGGAAGGGGCGCGAGTCAAGTTCCCACGAGCCAGAGCCTCAAGGACGACCAGCAAGAAGGCGAGCGAGCCAGGTGCTCGCCGAATGCTCGCAAGGAGGCGAGCGAGCCAGAAACTCGCCGAAGGATCGCGAGAAGACAGGCGAGCCAGATTTCTTCCAAAGTCTCCGTGATCGACGAATCTCAGTCGAGGTCGACGAACTCAGCCCGGCGCCCGACGAAGTGCGGGCCGCGGTCGACGAATTCGCCAAAACTCTGTGTTCGACGAACTCTCCAAGCTGCCGCGTTCGACGAATCCGCTCATATCACCTAGGATCGACGAAATCACCTCTCTATCCCCGTTGGCCTGCCATTAGCCTATCCAAACAACGGAGTTCAGCTGTTGGCAGACTCATTTGGGGTGCGGATAGTAAAATCAAAAGGCGGAATCCCGCTATTTGCAGGCCACACCAGAAAACCTATAAATAAGACCTCAAGGGCACCTTTGGAGAGGACCTCACTTCAGCTTCTCTCTCCTCAGGCTTTCTTTGGTTAGCACTTCCAGAGCTCTCCAAGGTGCCCGAGTCTCAGCTTTGGCTTGGGAGGGGAAGCGCTCAACGATCTTCCGGGTTAGTGGAGGGACCTCCTCGCTGTGACTAAGGTCTTAGTCTTCTTTCTAGTCTTCTGTCTACCTTCTCCGAGGGATCAGTAAGGGCTAGCTGTCCCTCATTTCGGTGAGGGCCCCGAGCTCCACAAGAGGCCGAGAAATCGGTTTCAACATTGATCACCCCTTCTCTACCTCTCCACTCCGTTCTTCATGACCCTAACGCTCAATTCAATCTGCTCTCTGTCAGCCGCTTAACTCAAGATCATGATTGTCTAATTACCTTTTCTTCCTCTTCTTTTATTGTGCAGGATCGGCAGACGCGGAATATCATTAGTACAAAGGGGTGTTCACGAACCGAATCGAATAGCTATTCAATCGAATCCAAATTTAGCATAGAATGCAGAAATTCGGATTCGAATTCGTCGGGAAATGTTGGATTTGAATTTAGGTTCGAATTCAGATTCGGATTTGAGCATGGATTCAAATTCGAATTTTGTGGTGTTTAATTATCTATAATGTTTAAATATAATTATATAAAATATTTAATTACTTATATAAAATTAATTTAACTTTATATTTTACTATTCGCGAATCCTTCAAACAGGAATAAAATTATTCGGATTCAGATTCGGATTCGAAAACTATTCAAATCCGAATTCAAAATCGGATTCGAAAACTATTCGAATCCGAATTCAAATTCGGATTCGAAAACTATTCGAATCCGAATTCAGATTCGAATTTGAAAAATACGATTTTTTATCGAATCTTCACGAATCGAATCCCGAATTTTTCATGAACTATACTATTTGTGAACAGCTCTAGCGTACATGGTGATTGCACAATGTGCTCTACACTCTGGATCTTCCTTCCTCCACTCTCTCTTCCGCCAGCTCTACTGATTGGCATCGGCGCCACGGTCATGCTCCTATTCTTATTCTCCAAAAAGCTCTTCCCGATATATCTTTTTCTCTTTTTATTTGTGAATCATGCATTTATGAGTAACAACATCACTCTGTTTTCCCTCATTGTAATCGGAGCGTCGCGCCTTTTGATTTAGTTCATTCTGATATATGGGGTCCCTACAAAACCGCCAGTATATTTGGTCATCGCTACTTTGTTACGTTTATTGATGATTATTCTTGCATGACTTGGTTATATATGATGCGTGATCGCTATGAGATTTTGTCCATTTTTCGCTCCTTTACTGTAGAAACCCACACACAATTTACCCGTGCTATCAAAAATTTTCGCACTGATAATGTACGTGAATACACTGAGTTTGCTTTCCAGGAAGTCTGCACCTCGTTGGGTATCATCCACCAAACCTCCTGTGCGTGCACGCCACAACAAAATGATATTGCTGAACGGAAGAACCGCCACCTTCTCGAAGTTGCTCGAACTCTCTTATTCCAAATGCAGGTTCCCATTACCTATTGGAATTTCGCTATCTCCACTGCTTGTTATCTAATCAACCGCATGCCCTCGTCCATCCTCCAATTTGCGACTCCCTTCTCTCTCCTATTTCCTGAACGCACTCCCTTCCCCTTGACCCTACGAGTCTTTGGCTGCGTCTGTTATGTTCACCATCTGAGTCCTCCTGTTGACAAGTTGGCCCCTCGTGCCACGCACTACATGTTCGTTGGGTATTCACGCTCCCAGAAGGGCTATGTCTGTTATTCTCCATCTTCTCGGAAGCTGATCATGTCTGCTGATGTCACTTTCATGGAAGATCGGCCTTTCCATCAATCCGTCACCACGTCAATACCACCTCCTGATATCCCACGCCCTCTTGTTCCTACCAATTCTCCTTCACCACCTTTACTACCGACACCACCACCTGTCTCGGCTCCTCCTCATCGTGTCTACTCACGTCGCTATCCTCGATCTGGTGCCCCGCAACAACCTCCATCTACTACTGATACTCCGCCGACTATTGATTCGACGACACCCTCCACTGTGCATCCACTTTCCAATTATGTCTCCTTGCATCGTCTCTCCTCTGATTTACGTAGGTTTGCAACCTCTCTATCGTCTATTTCCACTCCCTCTTCTGTGCAGGAAGCCTTTCAGCATCCGGGGTGGTGCGCAACAATGAATGAGTAAATGGCTGCACTTTGGGCCAATCACACTTGGGACCTGGTTCTCTTCCGCCTAATCAACATACCGTGAGATGCAAGTGGTTATTCACTACGATGCATCATCCGAATGGGATTGTTGATCGCCTCAAGGTTCGTCTTGTTGCTAGAGGTTTTACTCAACAACACGGTCTTGATTATGAAGAGACATTTTCTCCGGTGGCAAAACTCAACACCGTCCGTGTCCCCTCTCTTGTCGTTCATCTCCATTGGCCTCTACATCAGCTTGACATTAAAAACGCCTTCCTTCACGACGATCTTGTGGAGACTGTGTACATGCAGTAACCTCCTGGTTATACATCCACGGGCTTGGTTTGAGAAGTTTAGTCAGGTGGTTCGTGAATTTGGCTTCACTCAAAGCTCGACAGATTTCTCCCCCTTGATTCAAAAACGTTCATCTGCCACAGTGATTCTTCTAGTTTACGTTGATGACATCCTTGTGAATGGTGTTGATCTTCTCGGCATCACCCAAATCAAGCAACATCTTGCCTCACATTTTCAAGCTAAGGATTTGGGACGACTCCGCTACTTCTTGGAAATTGAGGTGGCCCGACGACCTGATGGTCTTGTCTTGTCTTGTCTCAGCGGAAGTATTGTCTCGATCTACTTCATGATGCAGGCTACTCCGGATGTAAGCCTGTGGATACACTTATGGATGCAAATCATCAACTCCGCTCTCATGGCTTTGACTCTGATCAACTTCTCCCTAATCCGGAGTATTATCACCGCCTTGTTGGCAAACTAATCTATCTTTACTGTCACTCGACTTGATATTTCATTTGCGGTCGGCGTGGTCAGTCGCTTCATGATACCCCTCGGGTCTCTCATCTTCAGGTCGTTGAGCGTATTCTTCGATACTTGAAGAATGCTCCGGGACAAGGGCTGGTATACAAGCCATCTGCCTCTCTGTCTCTCATTGCATATTGTGATGTTGATTACGCTGGATCCCTGGACGAGCGGCGATCCACGAGCGGCTACTGCACATATTTTGGCGGGAACTTGGTTACTTGGTGAAGCAAGAAGCAGACTGTGGTTGCTCGGCCTTCAGCTGAAGCAGAGTATCGCTCTATGGCTGCCACCGTCTCAGAACTCACATGGCTTGAAAGTCTCCTCACTGATTTAGGTGTCAAACTTCCTTCACCAGTTGTTCTCGTTTGCGATAGTCAAGTTGCTATTCACATCGCCGAGAACCCTGTGTTTCATGAGCGTACAAAACATATTGAAGTTGATTGTCATTTTGTTTGGGAAAAGGTTCAACTTCGGAAACTGATTCTACGGCATGTGAGGGCTACCGATCAAATCTTCGACATTTTCACTAAGGCCTTGTCTCACCCACTATATCAGCAATTACTCTCCAAGCTTAATGCCTACGACTTGTACGCTTCAGCTTGCGGGGGAGTGTTACAAGAAATAAATAAAAAGCCTATGTATTTAGGCCCATAAGGCCTCTCCTCTCTAGATCCTCCTTTAGTCCCACATCTTTAGTTTACATTTAGCTCTCTCTCTTTTTCTATAAAAGGAGACCCTTTGTACATTGTAAGAAGTGTAGAAAAATGATTTTATGATAATAATAAAATATTGGCCCTTTTTTATTCTCATCTTCCACACATTATGATATCAGGATTGAACATTTTTCCTCCTTTCAGGAGGAAAAGGAACATTTTCTCAAGCATTAGATTAGAATCTCCATACTTCTTAAACATCTACTTGTACTTATGAATCTGTAGTCAAATTAGATTCTGATTATTGTTTCTTCCTTCCTGTTACTGGTCGAATTAGCTTTTTTTGCTTGCTGCAGGGAAATATTCTGTTATGTGGTACTAGAAAAGGAGCAATAGTTGCAATTGATGTTAGACAAAGACAACCAAAGTGTTTTGAGGTTTCAGCCAGGACACCTGCATCGAAGATACAATGTCCACACAAAAAAGTAAGTATATCATCGGTTTGGAAAGGGTTAGAACATTTTCATGACACCTACTGTTTGGGATTTTGGCTTTTTCATCATCAATAAATCCACACTATTTTTGGTCAGCATTATGGATTCTAATTTTTTCCATTCCTTCTATGTGCTTCTTGCGGTGTCCAGCCTAATCTACACAAAATTTGAACTTCTTTTACCCAAGTTATCTTAGGTGATGCATTTTCTATCATTTATTGCGCATGCTCAAACCCTTTAAATCTATTTTCAATTATTTTTTATCTTTTTTATATGTAACCCTAATATAATTATTCCACTATTTATTCTTCTTTATTTTTCCAGTCATGTAGAACACCTTCAAGCCAAAGCTTTCAAATGTCTCCAACTTGCTTATCTTGATTGCTGGAGCAGTTTAGTCTTGGAATATTTTGACTTCCTAATTTGGTTAAAAATGAAATATTGTAAAAGCTGTTGAAATAATAGAATAAAGTGTCCTAGGACAACCAGATGAGTCATTTGGCCTCCGGAGTTTTTGCTTCCTAATTGTGGGGTGATTACCCCACGATTTCGATATATTTATATCACATCAAATTGTTGAATGACTCTAGTTTAGCCTATAATTAACTTTCCTACTTATTTAATTAGAGTATGAAATAAAATAATATTTAATTTTTAATCTCCTAAATACTATCATTTGATTCTTTCCTAGAAGTCCACACCCCCTTCACTTTCCTCTTTTAAAATATTGCAGTATTGCTATTAACAGTTTAACACAACTTAATTTTTATACTTTTAGTTGGTGCATAAGTTATATTAAGAAGGCTGTAACATTTTGTTTCTAAAATATTAATTATAACTTTCCCGTGTGTGAGATTATGATTTTTTAGTGGTAATAATTTGTTGCATTTGACTTGAGCAGACTAGGAGAATCTTGAACTCTTCCAATGCTGTATTCATGTCCTCTGCTGTCTGCAGGTATATTTTTTCCCCTTTTATTGTTTGATCAGGACAATTTACAGGTATCTTGTACCGGTGTTTCATGCATTATTTATCAAAAAAAAATTACATGCTATTATGTTGTTTTATGGTTTTCTAAGATTCTGTTCGTTATATATTTTTTCTTTTAGAAAATTTTTTAGTTTTGATCTAGGATTATGCTCATTATGCAGCGTGGTGGCACTTCAATCAGATGAACAGTATTTCTTCGGGAGTTCCATGAATGGATCGGTGAGTTGTCATGTCTTCCCTTCAAATTTGATCAATGTCAGTTAATCATATATTTTATTATAGTTATATGATTAAGTGTATCTTTCTGCTTATAAAATCTATGTAGGTCTTACCCTAATTTTGTCAACCGCTTATTATCTTTTTTGATGTCTACTGGTCTATTATAATCTAAGTGGCTATTTTGAAGAATGAACACCGATTATATTAGAGTGGTGTTGTTACGGTTTAGATAGTTTCCCGGGAGGAATCCGGCAAGGGAAAGGGGCCGGCGGTGGTGAGGGAGAAGAAAGGAGGAAGAAGAGAGAGCAGACTTAGGGTCCGTTCGGCGCACAGGTAATGGCTTTCTGGAATTGGCTTTGGCCAGAAAACTAATATCTGCAGTAATTGGTTTTGTGCAGAAAACCAATTCTGTTGTTCGGTCGCAGGATGGAATTCAGTGAACAGAATTGGAATTGATGTCTGTAAGTTGTTCGGTTGCACGATGGAATTAGCTTTCTGGAATTAAAATTTTTAAAATTGAATTTTTTTAAAATTGAAGTAGTAAATTAAAATATCAATAATAATTGAAGTTCAAAATTATAAATAAGTTTGTCAACGTAACCATTGTCCATAAATAAAATACAGAAATATCATATGAAAAGACAACAATCTAGCAATCAAACTGCATTCGCAGCCATGTGCCCTTCAAGTCTTCAGGTAGCCTCATGAATATGTCACGTTTAACACTATCATGACACAGTATATCCATCGCCTTGAGTAAATCACGATTGGTTAAATCAATCATCTGAGTCAGTGCGACATATATGTCATCGACATTGCTACCAGACTTAGTCCCGGCTGCTTTTTCTACGGACTCAGCTAATTTCTCTATGGCCACCGCTACGGCATCCGCTCCTACTGGTCGCTTTCTCCTCCTACTGCTTCCTTCTCCTTCCACTCTTGTCTGTTCTTGTGCATTAGTTGTTTTCTCTGTCATAGACTCCGCATCTATCTCATTTGTCATCTCTGTTGCGGTCGCGACATGACTGTCAGTTGCTCTATCAGTCCCGCAGAGCACAGCCAAATCAGATCAGTTGACGATAACTTTGTCCTTGTAATGTTTGACAGACGGACGAGCCTGTAAAATAATAATTAATTTATCATTTTAATAAACCAATAAAACTATTAATTTAATAAAATTCATACCTTCACATAGTTAGCCTACACTTCTTCACTATCTACCTTGACCATATTTCATTGCCAATCCCATCCAAATCCGCTTGTGTCTAGCATCGCGCTGACTTCTATGTAGTACTTGTTCCAAGTTTTTAGGCGAGTCATTAACTTCTCTTTACTAGTTTCTACACCACAAATGTCTTTAAGAGCGGTCATAGCTACTGTAAAAGCAACACTCTTCCAGCCGTTTGGAGTTTTATGCCCCAAACTATGTTGCTCCAACAATGCATTAGAAAGGGTTATGTTCATTTCTGATGTCCAGTGCATGTAGGACCGCTCAGTCCTACCACCAACCTTTCCAGAGCTCTTATCCATGATATCTGCCTAAGGATTAAAAAGAGATAGCATAGATGTACAACCCCCATATCCATCGAGTGAGGCCCAGCGTGGAGGGCCGCCGAGACGTGTCAACTAGACCCGAGGGGTTTTAGACCTTTGGGGTATCGCCCGGCGATACCCCCGTAGGTCTCACCCAGCTTGGTTAGGAGTAGGGGGCGGGTGCGGCGGCAAGGCCGGCACCCGCCCCGGGTCCATCTCCTGGCAGAGCTCGCCCAGGCGAGACCTCTCTTAGGTCTCGCCCGGCGAGATTAAGCCCCCAGGAGGGGTGAGGTGCGGCCTCCTGCCGCACCCCCGGGCCCGAGAGCCCAGCTCGCCGCGCGAGCTGGGAGGTGCGAGGTGCGGCCTCCTGCCGCACCCACCAGCCAAGATCCCAGCTCGCGCGACGAGCTGGGAGAGGCGGGGTGCGGCCTCCTGCCGCACCCGCCGGCCGAGATCCCAGCTCGCGGCGCGAGCTGGGAGAGGCAGGGTGCGGCCTCCTGCCGCACCCGCCGGCCGAGGTCCCAGCTCGCGCCGCGAGCTGGGAGAGGCGGGGTGCGGCCTCCTGCCGCACCCGCCGGCCGAGGTCCCAGCTCGCGCTGCGAGCTGGGAGAGGCGGGGTGCGGCCTCCTGCCGCACCCGCCGGCCAAGGTCCCAGCTCGCGCGGCGAGCTGGGAAGGGCGGGATGCGGTCTCCTACCGGCACCCGTCCCGGACCTCCGGGGGTAGTTTCGTCTTTTGCCCCCAAGGGTGGAATTACCACCTTGCCCCCGGCTTGACGTTTTCTATTGGTCATGGGCATTTGGTCCGAGGGGTCTTTTCGGCATTTCAGCGTTGGGACTCGGAAAACCTATAAATAGATCCTGAGGGGCACCAAAGAGAGGGGACCCGAGTGGATTTCCAAATTTTGGATCTTCTTCCCTGAGAGCTCTTGACTTTTTGAGCTCTCCTTTGGTGCCTCTGGTTCAGCATTGGCTAGGGAGGGGAAGATCTCTCAGGTCTTCCGGGTGTGTGGTGGGACCTCCTCGCTGTAGCCTAGGGTCCGTTTTCAAGTCCAAGTGCTCTTGCCTAGAGAGTTGGCTCGAGAGAAGTAGGTGTGAGACCACCCCTTTTTTGGGACCCCGAACTCCACGGAGACCGAGTTGTCGGTTTCAACATTTTTGGTGCGGTGAGCGTGGAGAGTGGTCAGCACAGAAATTCTTGAACCAAATCTCATGGCAGGAGACCTCGGAGGAGGAGACGATGAGGGGTCTCACATCCCAAGTGAGGTGGTAGGAAGGGGAGAGTTCATGACGGCCATCAAGGGAATCATGAGCTGCTCCAAGGCATCACCAGGGGAGGTGACTGCTCGGCTCCCTCCCCCCAGACACCGCCTTCTGGGTCGCAAGGAGTGCTCGGTCAGGGGGGGTCAGGAGAGGTTGCCCCAGGGGGTCGGCCAGGCAAGGAACCAGTGACTGAGAGTGGCGAGCGGGACCTCGCCGGGCGAGTGCTTTTTCCTAGCCCGGTGAGTGGGGTCTCGCTCGGAGCCGGAGTCGCGCAAGTGGAGCTCGCGAAGCCGGCGAGTGGGGGGTCACCCTTTAGCGAGCTGATCATCTCGGCTCCCATCCCGGAAGGCTTCAAGGAGCCCAACATGACTTTCTATACCGGGAAGGATGATCCCGTCCAGCACCTACAGTGGTTCGAGGATACCGTTTCCATCAGGCCCATGACGGACGCGTTCAAGTGTCGTCTCTTCGCCACCACCCTGAAGGACAAAGCTAGGGACTGGTTCCACCAGCTCCCGGTTGGCTCCATTTACAGCTTCGAGGACTTGGGCCGAAGCTTCCAGCTACGCTTCTCCACATCCAAGAAGAGGAAGAAGAATGCTGAGTCCATTTTCCTGATCGAGCAGAGGCACGAGGAGACGTTGGCCCAGTACATGGACAGATTCCAGGAGGAGATCCTGAACATCCAGGAGGTGCCAGGGTATGCCCTCCAGATGGCTTTCACCGTAGGGCTACGAGAGAGCCTCTTCAAAATGCGCCTAACTAGGAAGCCTCCCTTGTCCTTTGAGGACCTGATGGAAAAAGCTGCAAAGGAGGTAGCCACCGAGGCGGCGAACCCGGGGCTGGCAAAGAAGTTGGCAAAGTTGGTGGAGGCCGAGCCAAGAGAGCAAGGTGGCCTCAGGCAGCAGGAAGGAAGGAGGAGGGAAGAGCAGAGGGGTCAAGGGTACCAGGGACCCCAGGGGGGTCAGGAGCAAGGGAGGGGTTTCGCCCAAGGAGGGGGAAACTTCTACGGAGGCCAAGGGAGGCCCAACCCTCCTCTTTGGAGACAGGCCCCTAGGCAGCTCCTACCCCCACCAGCTCAAGCTATGGCGATTCGAAGAGGAGGAGGAGTTGAAGCAAGAGACATCCCAGCCCGTAGGAGAAGGGGGGGAAGGGCGGTGTCATACTGCGACTACCACCAAGCAGAGGGGCATGCAACAACTACCTGCCCAGAGTTCTTGGAGGTGAGAGAGGCGAGAGGTCAGACACAACTGCAGCCGCCGGTGCGGATTGAAGAAGTTCCACCTGGAGCAGTAGTGGATGATGACATCTGCGAGGACCGAACTGACGTAGGAGCCAAAGGACGGGTCGCGGTAATCCACGGGGGGGGGGGGGGGGGGGGGGTAGGGGTCGAGGCCACTCGTAAGGCAAGCCTCCACTCCGTATTTCGACGCAGCGTCGCTTCGACGTCGCAGGACCCACCTCCCGAGGAGAAAATCACTTTCTCAAGCAAGGACATGCCAGATCACGAGGATCCATTCTGTGATGCGCTAGTCATTCAGACAGCCATCGAAGGTTACACTGTCTCTCGGATCCTCGTTGACAACGGGAGCTCTGCCAACGTCATCTTCAAGAAGGCATTTGACGAGTTGAAGGTGGAGGCAAGGAGGGTGTTGGCCTCAGATGGGCCCTTGTTTGGATTCTCCGGAGAAAGGAAAGAGGTAGAGGGTGGAGTTGGACTCCAAGTGACGATGGGGGGAGGTTCAAGGAACTGTCGGTTCGTCATAGTTGACGCTCCTAGCAGTTATAATGCCATCTTCGGAAGACCCCTCATCAGCGCCTTCCGATGCGTACCATCATCCTTCCACCAGTGCCTCAAGTTCAACACTGGAGGAATCCAAGTCAGGATCCGCGGAGACCCCAGGATGGCGAGGCACTGCTACGTCACAGCCGTCAACAGCATCTCTTGGCAAGCGGGGGCGGAGGAGATGGAGAAGATCATGGAAAGCATGAGCCAGATGGGAGTGGCAGGAGAAGCAGAGGAATGATCATCTCGCGCAAGCAGCCTGAGAGGCGAGTGTCATGGGGGGGTATGTTGTGTTTATTTTTTGTTTTTTGTTGTTTTCCTTTGTAGCAAGTTCTACCCCTCGCTGGTTGGGCCAGGAGATTTTGACAAGGGAAATCCCCCCATTAGATGGATGAAGTTATTTTGCTTATATGATTAGTAAGTTGTCATCGAGATGTCCTCCTCACTCCAGGCTCTCACTAGCTGGGTGGGTCGAATGATCCTCGGATGCGTAAGTTCAACGCCGAGATGTCCTCCTCACTCTAGGCTCTCACTAGCTGGGTGGGTCGAATGATCCTCGGAAGGAAGAGCTTGCCATCGAGATGTCCTCCTCACTCCAGGCTCTCACTAGCTGGGTGGGTCGAATGATCCTCGGATGGGTAAGTTCAACGTCGAGATGTCCTCCTCACTCCAGGCTCTCACTAGCTGGGTGGGTCGAATGATCCTCGGATGGGTAAGTTCAACGCTGAGATGTCCTCCTCACTCCAAGCTCTCACTAGCTGGGTGGGTCGAATGATCCTTAGAAGGAAGAGCTTGCCATCGAGATGTCCTCCTCACTCCAGGCTCTCACTAGCTGGGTGGGTCGAATGATCCTCGGATGGGTAAGTTCAACGCCGAGATGTCCTCCTCACTCCAGGCTCTCACTAGCTGGGTGGGTCGAATGATCCTCGGAAGGAAGAGCTTGCCATCGAGATGTCCTCCTCACTCCAGGCTCTCACTAGCTGAGTGGGTCGAATGATCCTCGGATAGGTAAGTTCAACGCCGAGATATCCTCCTCACTCCAAGCTCTCACTAGCTGGGTGGGTCGAATGATCCTCGGAAGGAAGAGCTTGCCATCGAGATGTCCTCCTCACTCCAGGCTCTCACTAGCTGGGTGGGTCGAATGATCCTCGGATGGGTAAGTTCAACGTCGAGATGTCCTCCTCACTCCAGGCTCTCACTAGCTGGGTGGGTCGAATGATCCTCGGATGGGTAAGTTCAACGCCGAGATGTCCTCCTCACTCCAAGCTCTCACTAGCTGGGTGGGTCGAATGATCCTCGGAAGGAAGAGCTTGTCATCGAGATGTCCTCCTCACTCCAGGCTCTCACTAGCTGGGTGGGTCGAATGATCATCGGATGGGTAAGTTCAACGCCGAGATGTCCTCCTCACTCCAGGCTCTCACTAGCTGGGTGGGTCAAATGATCCTCGAAAGGAAGAGCTTGTCATCGAGATGTCCTCCTCACTCCAGGCTCTCACTAGCTGGGTGGGTCGAATGATCCTCGGATGGGTAAGTTCAACGCCGAGATGTCCTCCTCACTCCATGCTCTCACTAGCTGGGTGGGTCGAATGATCCTCGGAAGGAAGAGCTGGCCATCGAGATGTCCTCCTCACTCCAGGCTCTCACTAGCTGGGTGGGTCGAATGATCCTCGGATGGGTAAGTTCAACGCCGAGATGTCCTCCTCACTCCAGACTCTCACTAGCTGGGTGGGTCGAATGATCCTCGGATGGGTAAGTTCAACGCTGAGATGTCCTCCTCACTCCAGGCTCTCACTAGCTGGATGGGTCAAACGTGCCTCGGGGGCGAGGTTCTGCCCCTCTCGATGGATATTTGGGCTTGGACTTTTCTTCCCGAGGTTGTGCCAACCTCGCAAAGAGCGGGGATTGTGTACAACCCCCATATCCATCGAGTGAGGCCCAGCGTGGAGGGCCGCCGAGACGTGTCAACTAGACCCGAGGGGTTTTAGACCTTTGGGGTATCGCCTGGCGATACCCCCGTAGGTCTCACCCAGCTTGGTTAGGAGTAGGGGGGCGGGTGCGGCGGCAAGGCCGGCACCCGCCCCGGGTCCATCTCCTGGCAGAGCTCGCCAGGCGAGACCTCTCTTAGGTCTCGCCCGGCGAGATTAAGCCCCCAGGAGGGGTGAGGTGCGGTCTCCTGCCGCACCCCCGGGCCCGAGAGCCCAGCTCGCCGCGCGAGCTGGGAGGTGCGAGGTGCGGCCTCCTGCCGCACCCACCGGCCAAGATCCCAGCTCGCGCGGCGAGCTGGGAGAGGCGGGGTGCGGCCTCCTGCCGCACCCGCCGGCCGAGATCCCAGCTCGCGAGGCGAGCTGGGAGAGGCGGGGTGCGGCCTCCTGCCGCACCCGCCGGCCGAGGTCCCAGCTCGCGCCGCGAGCTGGGAGAGGCGGGGTGCGGCCTCCTGCCGCACCCGCCGGCCGAGGTCCCAGCTCGCGCCGCGAGCTGGGAGAGGCGGGGTGCGGCCTCCTGCCTCACCCGCCGGCCAAGGTCCCAGCTCGCGCGGCGAGCTGGGAAGGGCGGGATGCGGTCTCCTACCGGCACCCGTCCGGACCTCCGGGGGTAGTTTCGTCTTTTGCCCCCAAGGGTGGAATTACCACCTTGCCCCCGGCTTGACGTTTTCTATTGGTCATGGGCATTTGGTCTGAGGGGTCTTTTCGGCATTTCAGCGTTGGGACTCGGTAAACCTATAAATAGATCCTGAGGGGCACCAAAGAGAGGGGACCTGGGTGGATTTCCAAATTTCGGATCTTCTTCCCTGAGAGCTCTTGACTTTTTGAGCTCTCCTTTGGTGCCTCTGGTTCAGCATTGGCTAGGGAGGGGAAGATCTCTCAGGTCTTCCGGGTGTGTGGTGGGACCTCCTCGCTGTAGCCTAGGGTCCGTTTCCAAGTCCAAGTGCTCTTGCCTAGAGAGTTGGCTCGAGAGAAGTAGGTGTGAGACCACCCCTTTTTTGGGACCCCGAACTCCACGGAAACCGAGTTGTCGGTTTCAACAATAGAGTTCAACAAAAACATCGTAAGATTAAAAGAGATAGCATATTCTGAAATAAAATCGGATAAACACCATTAGATATACATGCATATTCTGAAATTGCACTAATATAATTGTAGCTGATAAAAATACAGAAATATCATAAGAATTTTAATGCGTATTTTGATATTCATTGAACATATTTATAGCTAAGGTGTCTCTAAAATTTGTCCATTCTTGTGTGGCTTGGATTGGGCTAACAACGTCAACGTAATCATAGAACTCTTCAGCTACGTCTTGCGCTAATATCTCAGAGTCAACCTCGTCCAACATTTATGCATCGGTCTCTAATCTCTTCTCCACTAGAAAATTATGTAATATGCAGCACACATTTATGAACTGCACCTGCTCAAAATTATTGAATTAGATATTGTACTGACTCATAAAACTTTAATAAGTGAGGCAAGTCATACCTGCACTTTAATATTGAAAAATGACGGTTGGCGTAGAATATCTCATCTTTTCTTCAACAACCCAAAAGTTCTTTCTATTACATTTCTTTCTTTAGCATGACGTAGGTTGAATAATTCCTCATAATTTGTTGGTTTATTACCCTGATTGGACCACTCTTTTAGGTGATAACGTGTCGACCGATATGGGGCAAGAAATCCTTGCCCATTAGTGTATCCAGCATCTACAAGGTAGTACTTGCCTATATAAGAAAATGAGTAATTAATATACTTGGAGAAAGTAATTAATCTACATTTAATATTCATGGAATTTAATATAAAATGAGTTTTATACCATTGGGCACTTCAAAGCGGTCTTGTCGCTCCAATGCATCTCGTAATACTCTTGAGTCAGATGTTGAACCCTCCCAACCGGGTAATACATATAAGAATTTCATGTTACTATCACATACACCGAGTACATTTGTCGTGATTGCCTATTTACAGTTACGATATCTGCCTTGATCTTCAATAGGAACGGTCACTTCAACATGTGTACCATCTAACGCACCAATACTATCTGCAAACCATCTAGATTTGTGTTGTTGTATGGATTCAGGCAATCTGATATAATCGTTTGAGAGTCTTAAAATCGCTCGCATCACAATGTTGAAGTGTCTGCTAATTGTATCGATCGAGCGGATAAATGTGCCACCAACATCACGAAACTTTACGTTATGTGCCAAAATGTATAGAAATAAGGCTACAGATTCTTTAGTGGATACTGATTGTGTATCGCAGACATAACCTTTTGAGCGGAGAATATCACAAAGCTCATTGAAAGGTGCTTTACCCATGCGTAAATGGCTAAAGCAGTTAACCTCATGTCCATCATATAACCGTTTTAATAAGATATTACGCATAGCGTCTTTGTCTATAACATCTACCGAGTGTCCAGGAATGCAGTCCATAACCACAAAAGCCGCGCCATAGGCCGCTGCAACTGCTGACTTTATAATAATATCCAACTTACGTTTTTTTGCAACTCTACATGATCCATGACAACAACAACTGATAACTGTGTGTAATAGCAAAAACAATTAATTTGAAGTTCACCCCACAACATTTGGATTACTATGTGTAATAGCAAAAGAACTGAAAATCCAAATCAGTGTACAGATCTAAATAATAGCAAATTCATATCCAAATGTTACAGATAATCCGTGTACAGATCAATGTACAGATCAATGTACAGATCTAAATAAGTGTACAGATCTAAAATGAGTATGATCTAGAACTCATTCAAATTCTGATCTAAATAGCAGAAAAAACAGCATCTATAAACATTCACAATTTTATTTGGGTGTAAACAGCATCTATACGACATCTAATCAGATCTGGAATGCAGTTCAAATCCAGATCTAAACAGCATCTATAAACATTCAGAATCATCCAGATCTAAACATTCAGAAAAACAACATCTAAACATTCAGAAAAACAACATCTAAACAGCATCTAATCATTCAGCATGCACGGATCTAAACAGCATCTAATCATTCAGATCTAAACATTCAAATCCAGATCTAAAATGAGTATGAGCATTCACGGATCTAAACATTTGCTGCTCAAAATTCAGAAAAAAAAACTAAAAAGGGGGGATGAGTATGATCGTGCGAAGGAAAATTCAGAAAAATAGGGGAGGACGTGAAAAGGAAGAAGACGAAGAAGAAAAGGGGATGAGTATGATCGTGGGAAGAAGACGAAGAAGAAGAAGAGGTGGAGGAGGAAGATGATACCTGGAGGAGGAAGCTGGAACGCGAAGAAGATTTTTCCGGGAGCAGTTGTCGTCGGGCAGATCGCGCGATTTCAGAAACAGGGAGGCGGAAACAGTGAATATAGCGGAAAACCCACGTCGATAGGTAAGTTTTGCGGTCCGTGGTTTTTAGGTTAACATGAATACCCATGGTTTTTGTTTTCAAAGCCAATGTCGTTCTAATTCTCGCGCGCCGAACAGCGGAATTGGCTTTCTGGAAGCCAAAACCAATTCCAGAAAGCCAATTCCTGCGCGCCAAACGGACCATAATTTCTTTCATACATTCAAGATAACTTCACACATAAACCCCTCCCCCTTGTATAGATGAGGGAGGGAAACCAAACAAGGAACTACAAAATAATTTACTTAGTTGATTAGTATTAATTAATATTCATTCATTAATATCAATAAATTAATTCATACAAATTAATTACAAGAGAATTAATCATGACGGCTTCCATATACGCGCTCCATAAATTCTGACGAGGGAGGTCTGCTTGAGTGAATGTGCGCGCGTAATACTATACCGCCCTTGAAAATTGACCTTGTCCTCAAGGTCGAGTTTTATTCTTTTGTCGGGGTCTTTAAGGATTTTGACGAGGAAGAAGTTGTGCATTGTCAGTGGCGGCGGCGAGTGCCATTAGGAGAACGAACGAAGAGGTGTTAAAAGCGGAAGAAAATTTTTGACTGAGATTTTATGTGTTATTAGAGTGCGGTGAGAAGAAAGGGGGACAACTAGAGTGGGTGGGGTGTGGGGGTGAAAGTTGGTGCTTGATGAGTATGGAAAGGGAGGCGGCCGGCAGCTAGGAGAGGGAAAAGTGGTTGTGTTTTTGTTTGGTATGAGAAGAGGAAAAATAAAGAAAGGACAAAAAAGTTGATGTGACAAGACAATGGAGGAAAAATAAAGAAGGTGAGAGTGTATGGTTGACAATTGTTGGTAGCTAGTGTGAGGCTCAAGGAAGAGAGAGGGGAGCTGATGTAAGATGTGATGGGGCTGCAGGAGGGAGCGAAAAGGTTGGCTAGTGTGAGGCTCAAGGAAGAGAGAGGGGAGCTGATGTAAGATGTGATGGGGCTGCAGGAGGGAGCGAAAAGGTTGATTTTTTGGCGTGGGTATATTTGTGGGGGCGCATGGAAGAAAGGAAAAAATGAGATGGGAAAAGAAATGTTGGCAGCTAGCTAATAAAAGAAATCCTCTTTTTGAGAAAGGAGAGAGAATTAAGAAGGGCAAAAGCTGAGGAGAAAAGACAGCGGAGGAAGAGAAAAAAATCAGGAGGAAGCTGTTTTGTGTGGGGCCAGAAAATAGTGAGGATTGTGTGGGAAATAGGACATGATGAAATGCTGTAAATAGCCCAGCGGGCGCGTGGCTCGATGGCTGGGAGAAACGAGTTGATGCATGGATTGTTTGGCGGGACGGTGGGAGAGACGATGCAGTCTGCATCAATGCGTGAGGTTGGTTTGCACTGTTGGAGGGAAACGAGTGGTGAAGCAGTTCCTAGATCGGGGCCGCTGACTTGCGAGTCTGGTACGAGGGCGCGGGGGGGGGGGGGGGGGGGACCGGGTTCTACTCTGGTATGAGGCGGGAAACGGGGGGAGGGGGGAGGGAAGAGAAAGAAAAAGAGGGGGAGGAGAAGGAAAGGGGGAGAGAGGAAGAGAAAAGAGGGAAAGGAAGAAAAAAAAATGGAGGGAGGGAGAGAGGAAGTGAGACAACGGTACGATGATCAGTCATTGTCATTGATTCAGCGACGTTTTCGATGTAACCATCATAGTAGATTTTTGTTGCGCTTTCTCACAAAAAACGCCTCCATAGACTAATATTTTATCAATATTATAGCATTATGATGAATTCATGGAACGAGCTTAATGAAAATAGTAACCAAACAATATTCTCAATTTTTCTTAACTCACAGATTCTTATATTTTTCATCAAGCAAGTTAAACCCTTCATTCAATACTAAAGCAAAATGATAATTTACTTTAATAAGCTTCATTACTCTTATCAATGTAAAAATCTTGAAATGTATTGTGAATATCATTCTAAATTGACTCATGATGTTACAGATTATCACTATTCTCATAAATGTCTTAGTCTGTGGTCCAATGAGTTTTATTATAATAGATCATTATAACAATAAGTCATTTTATAATGGTTTACTTGATTACAATGTGTCATTATAGTTCATATTATTATCATCTTTGATACCAAAAGGATTTTAAATCTTTTTCAGCACAACTAATGTTGATATATGTAATTATGATGAATATTTAGTATGATAATCAAATATCTCCTAATGGAAGCACATTTTGTAAACTAGAAGATTAATATTAAATTGTACTGGGTCAAATACTTTTTGTAGCTAGTTTGAGAAATTATTGGGCTATTATGTGTCATTATGATGAATATTTCTTGATTGTGATTAAAAACATACTAAACTATTCAAACTCCTTGAGAAGATGAACAAATTTGGAATTGAATAATACGATAATTATGTAAAAATCATGTTAAAATATATGCATCCAACTTAAAAATCGATTTATTACAGTCAGACGGCCCGAGATTTATATATACGTACAGTCCTACATACTACATGAGTGTTAAAAGATTTTGATGAACCACTAGTGGCTCTCTATAGTCCCTGTAAGTAACCAGCGTAATCATTCATGGCTGCTGCAGTGAGAGGCAATACTTTCTCCAAATCATCAAAGAAAAGATAAGAAAATCACAATCCAAAAGTTGCTACCACTTTTCAACTACTTTTTCTCCTTTTAATCCAAAAATTATATATTAAATTTTGAAATTTTGAGCCCAAAAATGACAGATTAAATCTGTAAAACATCCATACTTCAGTTTACATCTTCATGAATGATACAATGAGATCCACTGTGCTGATCTTCTCAGTACTGAGCACCATACTTACAATTTCATGTGGTGATGAATCTAAAAATTCTATCTTGCTCTGCAAATGAAATCGGAGCTAATCGATCCACAAGGCATTCTCTCGAACTGGTCTTCGGATTCTGATTTCTGCAGTTGGAATTGAATTCGATGTCGGTGAATTAGAAAGAATCATAAATATCAAGCATGTATAGATTAATTTAACATTTACTGGTTGTTTTTAATGTACATGGTAGCTAAATGTGAAATGATAATACATGTTTTGAACTAAACATGTTTTGTTGGTCATTTATCTGCAAAATGCTTAATTTAAAAATCATGATTTTATTGAATTGGGTGTTAATTTTTTAAGGTGAAAATTATTTTATATATATATATATATAACATATAATATATATACCTGCTCTGATTTTGTTGAGGAGATATCGACGCATGCTTGTAATGCATGTCAACGCATGCTTTGACAAGCTTCCTTCATCTTGGAGTCGACGCTCTTTCAATCTTCTTATATCTCGACGCATACGTCGACTTCCCCTCTATCCCTCTCGACGCATGTGGATGTCATATATATATATATTCTGTTTCTAGACCCACTCTCCACAGCCGCAAATTCCCTGCCTCCCGTGAAGAAGTTGCAGCCATGTTGAAGGGTTTCTAGAGAGAGAAAGGATCAAATCTTCTCTCTTCATTTCGCCGCCGCGTGACCTCCGTTTCTAGAGATCATTGATTCTACGGCGTAGCCCTCATCAAGGAGTCCACTGCTGTGTGTTTTTCGAAGTGGCGTTTTGCTCGCACGAGTCCGTAGAGGCTGCCGAAGTTTCGTTTGTTCAAGGTTCATTGTTTTTTTTATTTGGACAGATTTTGGATCAAACTATTCTAGTTTCCTGTATGCTTGGTTGTATGTCTGTGTATGTCTATACATATGTGGATGTGGTTGTAGTGAACAATCTTAACTCTAATTTGAAGCCTGCATATTTCCGTTCTGGTAATTTTACGGTGTTGTTCTCCGTGGTTATTTGAAGCATCTTGGGTGTGAAATCTTTACATTGGGAGGTAAAAGACAACCTAACTAAGGTGGTATGCCAGAAAACTGCATTTTAGCTTCAGGTTGCACCTTGCAAAAGATCAAATATGCAGTTTGTGAACCAAGAAAAAGATCGGAGAGTGATAACATAATACACTATACCTTGAATGAGATTTTTGTCATGGAATGGCAGCTTGCTCAACGTGCCAGATTGTTTGCCACAAATGCACGCTCACTAGTGGGGCGATCGAATGCTGACGAATAGAATGTCGGTGTTTGGGTCGGAATCGATTCCGGCGGATTTTCAGGGCAGCGACGGACGAGGGTCTCCACCGATCGTTGTGTTTTCGCAATGTCCCGCAGCACAAGGTCGATACCGTTCATTGGCGCTGATGACTAACATGCAGACAATCAGCGATGAATCAGGCAAAGTCAGTGGCCTAAGAATTCAAAAATAAATTGAAAAAACTTATATAATTGGATAATAAAGGCTCGGATCAAACAAAGAGTATACATAAATTCAGCAAATCATTGAAGATTTAATCAACAAAAAATTAATTTTTGACATACATCAAATTAGTCAATAAATTCAGCTTATCGTAGAGTCTTTTAAGTCTACTTGATCAAGGAGTTGAGTCATGTGGATACGTACTACATGACTTTGAAGAATAGACTCACCATAAAAATTTGAAAATCCACTATAAAGGTCTCCGCAGAGTGCCAAATGGCTCTCCGCGGAGATCCAAATGGCTCTCCGCGGAGAGCCAAATGGCTCTCCGCGGAGATCCAAATGGCTCTCCACGGAGAGCCAAAAGGTTCTCCGCAATGGAGATCCTTTTGGCTCTCCGCGGAGATCCAAGAGGTTCTCCCCGGAGATCCAACGGTCGAGAGAGGAGAAAGACGTCATCGAGAGGGATCTGAACTGAAGACGTCGTCGAGAGATCCAATTCAGCGGACTGAATAAAGTCAAGAGGGAATGGCGGACTGAAATCATGGAAATAAGAGTGGATCCCGCCGGAGAAGAAGGGATCTCACCGAAAGTGAGGCTTGGAGCTCGCCGGAAGTTTCGGCCATGAAAGGGGCGTTCAGATCTGGTGAGGAGAAGCTTGGCCATGATGGAGAGATCTCGAGGTGGGAGGAGTTGGGTCGGCCTTGGATCGCCGTTATAAGGAGAGCAGGAGCAGCTCTCTGGATGGAGGAGAGCTGATGGCGTGCTGTTGGAGATCGAGGCCGCCGGTGTTTGGAGGGGTCGCCGACGTTTGAGCTTCGTCAGAGGAACTTCTGGCCGTCGTCGGAGCTTGGAGGAGGGAGGAGCTCGGGAGCTTGAAGGGGATATGGAGGGGAGGGGGGTTTGACTGAAATCGTAGAAATAAGAGGCTTAATATATTTAAAATGATTTTTAAATGATTTTCAGTCAAATTTAGTGAACCAGAGTGAGGCCCGACTGGGGGGGGGGGGGGGCTGACTTGCGAGTCTGGTGCGAGGGGGACGGGGGATGCAGAAGTCGTGGGAAGATGCCTAGTTGCAGGCTGCTCGACGACAGAGGCGTTGGAAGGGGAAGCTGGGGCGGGCTGCTCGACGATGACAACGCTAGAAGGGGAAGGTGGGGCGGGCTGCTCGACGCTGGAAGGGGAAGGTGGGGCGGGTTGCTCGGCGTTGGAAGGGGAGGGTGGGGCGGTCTGTTCGCCGCTGGAAGGGGAGGAGGCATCCTCCTGTGGTTCCCCGACGAGGGACATCGGGCGAAGTGACTGAGCGGATTCCTCCTTGATGCTTTTGGCGTTGGCGAGGTGGTTGGCAATGAGGGTACTCATAGCCCGGAGGTCATTGCGGATGTCGTGGATGAGGTGGAGGTCGAGCATGGTGCTGGTTCCCGGCAGATGCAAGGGCAGCAGGCGGAGACATAGCCCGCCAGGTCGGACCATTGTTACAGTTTAGATAGTTTCCCGGGAGGAATTCGACAAGGGAAAGGGGCCGACGGTGGTGAGGGAGAAGAAAGGAGGAAGAAAAGAGAAGAAACATAGGGAGCAACCCTAATTTCTTTCATACATTCAAGATAACTTCACACAAACTCATCCCCCTTATATAGTTGAGGGAGGGCAACCAAACAAGGAAATGCAAAATAATTTACTTAATTAATTAATATTAATTAATATCAATCAATTAATTCATACAAATTATTTACAAGTGAATTAATCATGGCGGCTTCTATATGCGCGCTCCATAAATTCTGACGAGGGAGGTCTGCTTGAGTGAATATGCGCGCGTAATAGCCTAATAGGTGTTATAGGCACATCAATAATGGCTATGTGCAGCCAAAATATGTTTGCAACACAAATTCGTAATTGTTCGTATCAATTAATGAAGAACGAAATCAATGGTTTTAGGAACCCCAACCAAAATAGGGAGCTTTCATCCCAAGACAAGGAGCTGAATGAGAAGAAAATGAGGAGTCTTACCTTGCTATGGGCTGCAAAATACAATAGATATGAACCTTTCGTCCCTATGCAGGAGAACGCTGCAAGCTGGAGCAAAAACGGCATCCCTACAAAGCCCAAAATGAGAAATCCTAGCTGAAATAGGGAGCTTCATCCCATGAGGAGGAGGCTAGAAGAAGAAAAGGAGATCTTATCTGTCTCGAAGAGGCTCTCGCCGGCAGGAATGGTGATCGACAGGGGCGCGATGGGGGCGGACGGGGAGAACGGAGTGAATGCCCTAGGCGCAAGCGAACAAGAGACTCCTTTTCTCGGTGGGGCGGTGTGCGGGTAAAGCAGGAGGGAATTAGAAATTAGGAAAAATTAAGTTTTTTAAGGTTATTTTGTGGTGTGCACATAGCCATTATCAGTGTGCCTATAACCAATCTCTTGATCAGTGTAGAAACTTTGACCTCCAATTTATTTATTTATTTTTAATATGAGTGAAGCGAGATAGGGTTGTTTCCATAGTTTGCTATAATATCATGTTAGAGCATAAGCGTCAAACCCAAAACCAATTTGTAATAAGTTGGAAGGCCGGCTGTATATTAACTTCACGAGGTTAATGTGGAATTATATTTTCTCATTTCATGTTGAACAGATCAAACTCTTCGATCGTCGTTTAAACCAATTTGTTATAAGTTGGAAGGCCGGATGTATATTAACTTCAAGAGGTTAATGTGGAATTATATTTTCTCATTTCATGTTGTACAGATCAAACTCTTCGATCGTCGTTTTCTTAATAGAGATGTTCAATCATACGAAGGTCACGTGAATTCTCACAGCCACATACAACTCGGAGTTGATCCATCTGAAACATTTGTGCTGTCAGGTGAATATTTTTCTTTGTTATTTCTTCTTTACGGACTATATATATGATATGGTTAGTTTCTGTTATTGCATTCATGGATTATACTATGGGATTATTCTTAGAGTCTTTGGTCTTTAACACAATTTTTTTAATTGATGCACGTTGACCTAGCCTGCTTTGATAGCATATTAAAAAAATTCAAATATCAAACTTAAAATAAATTGGTTATAGGTGTAGGGGTCCAGGATCTAAATTAGTGATGTATTAGTTTCCTGATGTGAGATTATTTCAAAAGTATGGGTGCAAATAAAAGAATAATTACCAAAACCCCCCCTAAAAGTTAGCATAATTACAAGTTCCACCCCTCTTACTTTTGAAAGTACATAAATCTCCCCTGAAGTTTACATTTCATAACATGTTATGAAATGTACTCTTATAGGGGAGGTATTTGTTATTTCAAAAGTAAGAGAGGGGAAGGCTTTTGTTATTTCAAAAGTAAGAGAGGGGAAGGCTTTTGTTATTTCAAAAGTATGAGAGGGGAAGGCTTTTGTTATTTCAAAAGTAAGAGGGGTGCAACCTGTAATTTAGCAAACTTAGAGGGGAGGTCCCAGTAAATGGCCCTACAAATAAATTAATGGATTCCTATTCTATCTAATTTTTATATATTGTACTCCTGTGGTGGTACCTTGGCACACCGATTGAGGTGTTGCCGTGTGACCTGGAGGTCACGGGTTCGAGTCCTGGAAGTAGCCTTTTGCAAAATTGCAGGGTAAGGTTTGCCTACATTTCACCCTTGTGGTGGGACCCTTCCCCGGACCCTCGTTGCGTGGGGATGCTTTGTGCACCGGGCTGCCCTTTTATATTCCTGTATTTATGAAAAATACTCTTATTATACTCATGTATTTAACTAAAGTAAATTTTCATAATATGGTTTAAAACCTGTTTTTCCTTTATGAATTCTAAAACAAAATTTGGTTGATATACATTGGCATCAATGTTCATTTAATACCCATATTGTATTTTAACATGGCGCCTTACATAATTTTCAGGTGGGGAAGACTCCTTTGTCCGAATTTGGAGCATCAAAACCAGTGAGCTAATTTTTGAGGAGAATGCGTCAAATTGCATCTTTTCTACCGTTTCTTGGCCGCATTATGGAGACTTTTCCTATGGTCCCTGTTCTTCTCCTTTTATGACTAATTGCTTGAAGCCAGAAATCATGATCTTATAAAAGGGTAGCCCGGTGCACAAGTGCATCCCCGCGCAGCGAGGGTCCGGGGAAGGGTCCCACCACAAGGGTGAAATGTAGGCAAACCTTACCATGCATTTTTGCAAGAGGCTGCTTCCAGGACTCGAACCCGTGACCTCAAGGTCACACGGCAACACCTTAACCGGCGCGCCAAGGCTCCCCTTCAATTTAGGGATTATAAACAATAAAATTTAGGGATTTTTATTGATATATATCACCAAAAACTTACAGATTTACAGTTATCCAAAGAGTTTAAAATTCAAGATTTTACTTTATTCATATTTTTACTGCTAACTCATATGAGTTATGTATTTTAAGGTAGTATACCAGTTATTATGGAAGATTCCGATTAATATGCTAATAAACATGAAATAAGGTGATATATATATATATATTAGTAAAAATAACTATGTAACTGTTTAGTCTTCATTTCCAAATATATGCATCTATCCCAAAATCAATTTGTTATCACGTGAGTTTTCTGTCATGAGATTATATTCTCAGCCCTTTCCCTCATGTGTTGAGACTTTGGCCTCTTGACACATTTTTTTAGATAATTAGATGATATGTGATTGAGTTGTTGGGGCTAACCTGCTCTAATATCATATTAGAAACTATACATTCAACCCAGAATCAATTGATTTATGGCAAACGACTTCATGATATATATATAGGGGGATTTTAGGGAGAGAACCAGTTCTCTCCCCCCTTAGGGAGAGAACCGGGAGAAATTCATCAAAATATATCTTATTTCAAAAAGTGATCAACATGATAGTTGTAGATCTCGATGAGATCTACAACTTTCATGTTGATCACTTTTTGATTTGAAGCCGTTTAGGCCCCCGATTTGGACCCCGAAAAAAGTCACGCCGAATATATATTTGGACGCACGAGATTCGGCGTGACTTTTTTCGGGGTCCAAATCGGGGGCCTAAACGGCTTCAAATCAAAAAGTGATCAACATGAAAGTTCGAGATCTACAACTTTCATGTTGATCACTTTTTGAAATAACATATATTTTGATGAAATTCTCCCGGTTCTCTCCCTAAGGGGGAGAGAGCTAGTTCTCTCCCTAAAATCCCCCTATATATATATAGGGCATTTACCGGGACCTCCCCTCTAAGTTTGCAAAATTACAGATTGCACCCCTATTATTATTGAAATTACAAAAACCTCCCCTCAATGTTGCAAAGCATAACATTTACCTCCTCTGAAGTTCACATTTCATAATATTCATGCACAAAAATACCTCCTTCGGAGTACATTTTCAAGGGGGGTATTTTGTGCATGGATGTTATGAAATATGAACTTCAGGGGAGGTAAATGTTATTTTTTATAACATTCAGGGGAGGTTTTTATAATTTCAATAATAATAGGGGTGCAATCTGTAATTATGCTATCTTTCAAGGGAAGTTAATACAGTGTAAGGGAGAGGCGTGGAAATTAGACCGTGAATAGAGGGTGGAGATTTTGTGGGAGTAAAAATCATAGGGCTCTCATTAAAAGTATGGTGTGCCTCCAAATATGCATATTTACTTATATAATAAAGAGATATATATATTCCAAAAAGAAATACTTTTAGGACCATTGAAGCTGCTAAACATTCATCCAAGCAATTCTGGTCATCCATTTTCAGCGATGGAGAGAGAAAGGACAACGGGGAGAGAGAGAGTGGGGGGGGGGGGGGACAACGGGGAGAGAGAGAGAGAAAGAAAGAGGGAGAACGTGGGCCTCTTAATGAAGAAAGAGGGGGGAGAGAGAGCGGGAGGGAGAGAGAGGGAGAGAGAGAGAAAAAAAGGGAGAGAAAGAGAGGGATAGGGAGAGAGACGCATTGATTTAACTGTTCCGCTTGAATGCGGGAAAAGCCCACAGTGATGCATCGAGCACGGGCGAAGCCCGTGCGAAGATGCTAGTGTGTATATATATATATTGTATTTTTGATGTGGGAATATATTTTCAACTTCATAGTATAAAAAATGACCGTTTACCGGGACCTCTGCTCTAAGTTTACAAAATTAGAGATTGCACCTCTTTTTTTTTTAAATTACAAAAAACTCCCATGTAAGATTACAAGTTTACTTTTCATTACATGAGTGCTCAAGGAAAGTGCCAAGGGGCCTCTGGGGGGTATTTTTGTGCTTGCATGTTATGAAAAATCAACTTACATGCGGGGTTCTTGAAGTTTCAAAAGATAGAGGGGTGCAGCCTATAATTATGCTAACTTAGAGGCTTAATTTTTGGGTCCGATCCGGGATTCACATCTCAGACATGTTTTTGAATTTGGCGGGACATCTCGGCGATATCTCGGGGGCATCTCGGCTGTGGCTTACCGTTATCCCCGAGATGTCCCGTCTAGTTCAAAAACATGTCTGAGATGTGAATCCCGGACTCAAAAATTGGAGTCTGGGACCCGGACCCAAAAATCTTTGTGGGGAGGTTTGGGTAATTAAAAGAATAAAAATTTGAAAAAAGATGAATTCTTTGATGTGGTGACATCTCTCTTATTCATCGATCACTTGCTATTCTTGCCAGGTTATGATCAGTTTCTTAACAACGGCGACAGCCTGTACAAGTCAACCTGCAGCTGGGGGGTGTGGCTGGGTTCGCGTGAAGGACTACATTACATGCGCGGCGCCTGATTTGCCTTCGGGCAGATAACTGCCTCTAATTTTGTAAATAATTATAGGTTTAGAGCCTTCTTTAAGTGTTTTATTGATTAATTTTTAAATGCCCTTTTTATCTAATTATGTGCTGTGGTGTATTAAGCTATAATTATGTGCTGTGGTGTTTCTCTGAGCTTTCTGAGGAGTCTTCATAATTGGCTTCCTGTTAGTTTCCTCAGCATATTCAGAATATCCCAACAAATATTCCCTCATCTGCTTGTTAATTCATAGTGTTGTTGAACAAAATATTTGTTCTGGAAGAACAAATGAGATACTCTGCAGTCATATTATTCTTTCAAGACGCGACATTTGATCGTGGTTGCTACTACGGTCGCGCATAATTATATTCATATGAATCCATTAGGAGTAGATCTCGAGTATGCTGAATATGAAGATGACGAAAAGTTTTTGCAGACTGAAGCAGATGACCATGCGGTCGAAGTGGATGGAATACATCCTGACTTTGTTAGGTGCAATGCAATAAACTTAAATTGCCTTTTTTTAGTTGTTTACAATGCAATACACACTGCGTAGATTGATTTTTTTTTGTTCAAAGTCAAAGTCATGGGTTTTCACATCAAAGTCAAAATTGTGTAATAGGGACTTAGTATCAATATTTGAATTGCAGTGCTTTTTTGACGTGTGATAATATTTCATCTGCATGATATCATGATAAATTTGATTTTGAAAGGGTATTTTGGTCATCTGAATTTATTATTATTCTGAACCCAATTTCAGATGCTACAGGTGATCTGAATTGAAGAGCAAGTTCGTCTTCGCCAAATGGGTGGAGGTAGCAGCTTTGAGACCAAAAATCTCTGATTTTGGTCAATCTCCCGGCATCAAATTAGTTCTAATAAATTTTTATGATGTTAAAATCCGCAAAGCTCCATGATTATTCGGAAACTGGTAAATGTTGACGCAAAAAAAATCTGCCACATATAGTAGATGACTTTCGGATAACCAAAGTTTGTCCACAAATTCCGATCATCAAATCAATCTCTGTGAACAAATCATCTGTTTTTTTCCGGATTTAGAACAAGGAATTCCATTACAAGAGAATTAAATGTCCTTTTTTTTATGCAAGATTAGTAAGAATCATGCTAAGAAAGCTGAATTTAAAAGAAAAAAAAATGTTGGATTTACTATATTTTAAGTTCCACCAATAAACAAAGCAAAGCTGCACACAAAAAATATCATTTTCTGCCCAAATTTCTTCCTGCAAGCATCACAGAAAGCCAAAAAAATCGTCAGAACGATAACTATTTGAATCATCTACAGAAAACTTGATCTCCCTCCTCGAAGAATTGAGCACAATGCTGCTGTCCTCCATGACAGAAGTATAGAAAGTCTTCGGGATTTGGTCCATGAGAGACGACTCGGGTGTAATCAAGAGCGGATCTAGGGGGGGCTGGCCCCCCCCCCCCCCCCCCCCCCCCCCCACACACACACACACAAAAGAATTTTGCAAAATTATTAGTGGATTTGTTTTCCTCTCGTCGAGACGATGAATTTTGACTGCGTACATGTCAAAAACGGTGGCCGGATGAGTGAGAAACGACTACGATAAGATGAATGTCTTCAAAAAAAATTTGACATGAGAAAGACGATACCAAACCCCCCTTCTACGAAGTCGTTACCATTTTGATCCGGCATGCTTCTTCGATTCCCGCAAGCGTGCAGCGGCCTCTACGCTAGTAGACTGACACAACAACATTTGCGTCGTCTCTCAGCACGGCCGACGCGTACGTTCCCTGCATCTGCCGTCTTAAGCGCCTCCACGATCCCTATCGCCCTCGACGAAGACATCAACTTGGTAAACGACGCACTTATCAAGGGGAATCAACAACGCTCGTCATTCCGTTTTCGTCCCGTCGTCCCCAGCCACAACTTAAGCCTCCATCAATCTGTCATTTATTCCCGAGCCGCCCGCTGCTTGTTCCATCGAGCCTAGCCCCGTTTGGGAAATCGTGTGGACACATCACTCGGCCTGCACGACCGCCGCGACCCGTCATTGCTCCACCGACCCATGTTCTACCGGCCTTGCCGGCTATCTCTCCGCCTCTTTTGCCTGGCCCCCCTCGTTGACATTCCTGAATCCGCCCGCTGCTCATTCCATCTCACTCGCAGACAGGAAAAAGGTAGAAGAAGAAGATTTTCTTGCAGGTGAAAGTAAAGCCCCATGCAACTGTGAAAAAGTCTTGTTTTTGACAGACACCAAATCAATCAGAGAGTGAGGATACTCCTACTGTTGTAGTCTTCAAAGAAGATTTATCTGGTCGAAGGTATTTTAATCTTGAGCTGTGATCCAAACACCACCATTCGACAATTAGCGGTCATGAACGTGGTGGTTATGAACTGTCTTTCGTGAGCGTCTGAACTCACCTAAAGAACTTTCTTCACTTCTATGTTCAAAACTAGTCTTCTTTTCTCGTAGCAGTCATAACTGTTGTTATGTCAAACATACATTCCATGATGGCGGCGTTTTTGTCTAAACCTACCGGAGCAAAAACACCTCACGAAACGAAGCCATAGTTGCCAACAACTTATTTGAATCAGTTTTTTGTTTTTATCGTAGGAAAAAATGGTGTCATCTTTCGGCGAAGTGTTTTGCCCCTAAGGTTGGACTCATTGCGGGAGTCTGGGAACGCGGATGATGGAATCAGAGAGGCGGCTGTGGATTTGTTTGTAAGATTTTCTAGTGGACGGCTTCGGGAGGGGCGAAATTTTTCGGTCCGGGACACGGGCGCAGATTTTTGTCCAGGGCTCACAGGATTTTGACATCTGGCAGCGAGCAGGAACAAGCCAAAAATCTCAGATACAACTAAATTTTCTTATCTTAGAACTCACTTATCTAGAGGCAAATGTATTATCTCGATTACACATGAATTATCTCAAAGACAAATTGATAATGTCGGATAAAAATGAATTAAAATAAAATTGAAATTCACCGCCAGGTGTCAAAATCATGTAGTCCCCAGATGCGGATCTTTGCCTGGGCCCGAACCAAAAACATGCGCTCAGGAGCGACTGGCTGCAAGAACGGGAGGGGATCGCACAAGCGGGATGTGCAGTTGGGGAGCTTGGACTTGCAGTCGAAATAGAAGTAAAAAAGACCTAATAGCTAAATTTGGAATGGACTTATATAGTATCTCCAACGTAGAGCCCTTAACCCTAGTGCCACGGAACCCGTCGGGTCGTTCCGAGTCGGTCCTGACACGCGCGGACATATTAATAAATTAGACCTAACAAAAACCCCTCTGAATTTTTATTAAAAGAAGATAAAATGCAAGAGAATAAGGTGAGGGTGCAAAATATCATATTGAAGCTTTAGGAGATATAAAATCTCAAAATTAAATATTTGAAATGCAAGAAAAAAATAGGTGATTGTTATACGCACTATAAAAATAGTTATTCACAACTATTTGATATCCGCACTACACAATTTCAAAAAAAAATGCCCGCAAACAAATTTTGATATCAGCTAACAAAAAAAAAATGAGCGAGAAGAAAGACTCAAATCCTATCTCATTAAGTATACAGTTGAGTTTGTCTGGCATCTCACCGGAAGACAATCATCCAATCGGAAACATAAAGAGGGATTCTCCAATGAAGCACCCGAGCTCTCTCACCGGCGTGAACTCAACAAATGTGCGCGTTAATATCTGAGTTCTACCTGAAGAAACTCCACTTAAAGGCACCGAAAACACCTCTCTGGTTATTGGATCTCCGACGACATCTAACGGGTTCAAGAGACCCATCGGCCACCTCCCCAAACGTTAAAGCTCGCATGGTAACATCACATCAACCTGCGCTTCATGGAGCCCTTTTGAAAAGGGCAATGTTGTAAGCAGTCCTATAACTGCTAAACGTAGTCCATTCAAATTCGTAGTCCAATAAATTTAGGTGTTTTTAGAACTGCGAATAGCCGTCGTAAGACTGCTAATAACATCGCCCTTTGAAAACCTCTCCCGCCTCTAATTCCGACCTCCGGGCCACAAGCAAGAATTCATGTGAAGGTTCTTCATCTTACGACAGCACCCTTGAGGGCCACCAAGCACGCCAACTTCCTAGCAGAAATCCCTGCATGGTTGCATGAAAAGATCACAGCGAGCGCGAAAAAGAGAGAGCGATGTTAGTCTTATTAAAAGGTGATTGTTATCCGCAAAGCAGTTTTGGCTACCCGCAGCGGCGGAACTAGGATTTTGAAGTCGCACGGGCACAATTAAAGTACTATCAATTTGGGGGGTTCGGGGGGGCAGTGCCCCCTGATGTGGGGGTTCGGGTGCAGCGCCCCCAAAAATTTTTTTTTTGATGATATATTTATGTAAGAAAAATATTGAACAAAATATTACACAACATAGCATAGAAGATCTATAAATTGTTTGTCAAATACTAAAAACTTACAGTTCAACAAGATACTTTCCGCTGGCACATGCTCTGAAAACGAGAAATAATAGTTTCTGTTGTAATAGTTTCTGCAACATCTTTTTCAATGTACGCAACCAAGCAATCATTCATCCATTCATCCCCCATTCTATTTCGCAACCGATTCTTTATGATCTTCATTGCAGAAAACGTTCTTTCAACAGTAGCTGTAGCAACTGGTAGGAGGCAAGCCAATTTCAATAATCTAAAAACTAACTGATAGTGATCTTGTTTTTTTAATTCCACAATTTTTTTCAGAAGATCACTAATTCCTTTAACATCAGAAAAGGTGTCCGTTGATGTAGATTGCATATCAAAAATATATATGTCAAGTTGTCCTTCAAGTAACTGCAACTCTATTGGCGTAAAATCATACGGATATAATGCAGCAAGGTGAAGTAATTTTTGTTTATCATATGAACTAAAATGATCCTTTGGGTCTAGACAAGCAACACATAAGAGTAATTCTGTATTTACTTCATCAAAACGATCATTTAGCTCATTTAGCATCCAATCAAGCACTGCATTAAAAAGTTCAATCCTGAAATAATGTTTATTTGTAATCTCACGTGCATTGCGTCTTGATCTACCTTGCTGAACAAACTTTTCATCCATATTAGCAATTTCTATGTCATGTTTTCTACAGAAAGTTGAGACTTCAGTCATAAAAATTTCCCACTCGACTTCATCATTTCTCATCTTCAATAATAATAGTTTTGACAATTTTACGAAATGCATTGCATTTACAATATCTTGATCTTTTCTCTGCAACGCTTGGGATAGTTCATTTGTTTTTGATAAAATATTTTTCATCAAATGAATAACAAATGCAAATTTGAAAGTCAAGATAACTTGGACAAGTACGCCTGCCATTCCTCTTTGATTTCCATCTGCCCCATCAACTATGATAATCTCAAGCACATCAATAATAGAAGAGAACATGCGAATAAAATTTAAAGCTGTGCCCTAATGTGACCCCCATCTTGTGTCAACAGCGCGTTTGAGCTCTAAAGGTTGATTCAACCCTTGTCCACTTTCCAAGTCCCCACATCCAAGCTCTCTAGCAACTCGATCAACTTCCAAGGCTCTAAGAGAATCACGACGTTTGCAAGAGCCACCAACAACATTCATTACTGTGTTAATAAGTGTGAAAAGCTCAGCAATATCAGAATTTTTTTCTGCAACTGCTACCAGTACCAACTGCAGTTGATGTGCAAAACAATGAACATAGAAAGCGCAACTGTTCTCATTCAAAATTAAAGCTTTTAACCCTCTGAACTCTCCTTTCATATTGCTAGCACCATCATATCCCTGCCCGCGCAATTTAGAAATACTAAGACCAAATCTCATAAATAAATGATCTATAACTACTTTAAGGGATAACGCGGAAGTATCAGCTACATGAACAAACCCAAGAAGACGTTCTGTGATCGTGCCATTGGAAGTAACATATCGTAAAACAACAGACATCTGCTCTTTTGTAGATACATCACGTGATTCATCAACTAAAATTGCATAACAGTCTTCTCCGATTTCTTGAACAATTTTATTTGTTGTCTCTATTGCAATAGCTGATACTAATTCTTTTTGAATCTTAGGCGATGTAAGTTTACAATTTTAAGGAGCATTCTGTAACAAAACTGAGTTGATTTCATTATTATGTGATGCAAGAAACTTCAAAAGCTCAAGAAAATTTTCTCTGTTGGTAGACTCTTTAGTCTCATCATGACCACGAAAGGACAATCCTTGTCGTAACAGAAATCTAATACAATCGACTGAAGCACATAAACGAGCGCGATATTCCAAACTTTGTTGTTCATCTTGTCTTGCAAAAGCAATTTGAATACCCTGTCTTTGATTCATTAAAGACTCGCACAGTTTTCTAGAGGCATTATGTGGAGTAGTGTGACTTCCGACATGTTTGTCCAGTACTGATTTCTCTTTCCAGTTTCTGAATCCTCTCGTGGTAAAAGTAGGCTCACAACCCCTTTGAGGAAAAATATAACAGTAAAGGCAAAATGCTGCATCTTTTTCTTTGCTGTACTCTAACCAGCCTTTAAACTCGTTAAACCAACTCTTATTAAAACGTCGAGTTTTGTTTCCAATTTCTGTTTGGGGAAAACTTTCTAGATGAGGTTGGCAAGGACCCTTTTGCAAATAATATCTTCGAAAGGACTCTTGAATGTTTGCATCGTATGAGTTTATATGAAGTCTTAAGCCCGGGTCTGAAGGTAAATATCATAAAAGCCCTTTCCAAACCAGTCTGAAATTTCTCATCTCTGTTCAATCAAATGGTTTTTAAAGAAGAAAACATCATAAAAGCTAAAAATATCAACATACTGGGGTCAAATTGCTAATCACCTTCAAAATTGCCTCCTTTGGTACTGATCTCAATAGAAAAAGGATAAGTCACGCAAAGCTGAAACGATCCTAGATTTCACCAGTTGCCACCTGAGATATCTGAAATGGTTAAGAAGAAGAAGAAGAAGAAGAAGAAACTCTTACCGTCGCCCCAGTCGCCCTCGCCCGAATCGCGCCGCCCGCCCTCGCCCGAATCGCGCCGCCCGCCCTAGCCGAAATCGCCCAAATGCGCCCAAATGCCGAAATCGCCACTGTACCTAATATTCATTCAGCGATAATTATGCTCGGGCACGTGCCCGAGCGTGCCCTCACGTGCGTCCGCCCCTGGCTACCCGCATTCTATTTATGAGTTATATATGCGTCTTTTGAAAATACACTTTGTACATGCATGTTTAGGAAAAGTGTTCAACATGAAAGTTGTAGATCTCGTCGAGATCTACAACTTTTGTGTTGAACACTTTTTCTAAAAATGCACGCACAAGATGTATTGCCGCCCCGATTGAAATCTGAGTGTAACTATAGCTATTTTTTGGAAATACGTCTTGTACAAGCATTTTTAGGAAAAGTGTTCAACACGAAAATTGTATATCTCGACGAGATCTACAATTTTCGTGTTGAACACGTTTTCTAAAGATGCATCTACAAACTGTATTTCCAAAATACGCGTATATAACTCATACAAATAGAGTGCGGATAGCCAAAACTGTTTTGCGGATAACAATCACCTATTAAAAAGTCATTAAAAATTATGAGTGCGGATAGCCAAATCTAGAGCGCTAATAAAACTCCAGTTCACAAATTTTTAGGTGAGAAACTCTCACCTAAGATCATGGTGAGAGGAATCCATCTAAGCCGTTGATCACAGATCATACGGTTGTAATTTTTTCCTAAATACTCTTATATTTATAAGTGATAATAATGTCAGTATTTTATATACCGTCCGATCTGAGATCATACGGTTCTGAGATCATACGGTTGTATTTATCTCGTGAGAGTTGCGCACGTAAGTTTTTTTTTTTTTTTTATTTCCCCTTCGCGATCAGCGTTACCTCCCGTCGCCTTCGCTGCCCTCATCTCCGGCCGCCAGTTCGTCGGCTCCGGCTCCAGGCATTAAGAAATTACCCGCGCTTCTTCACTGTAGGGATCACGGAGGTCCGACTCCGTTTACTTCATTTTTCACTTTTCCCTCCTCTCCCCGTCTTCGTCTCTTTCGCTCGATTTGGACAACCCCTCCCTTCCCTAACGCCATCAGGTACTTCGAAATCACTTCTTTTGTATCCCGTTGATGTAGAAATCTAAAGCTTGCTGAATTTTTTATGTTTTGTTTGACGACCTTGTGGACATGATTTGTAGTAGCATCGGAATAATGCTTAATTTTTTGCAGTGATCCACGAGTTTTTGCATCACCCTCTCCGCGACATCTCAAACTTTCTGAATTTGTTTGTTTGGTTCATCATTTATTAGGAACTTTTTATGATAGCAAATGATGCGGACAAGGGCAACCGATTTGAGAAGGTCAAATTCCTTAGGTTCATAAAGCTTGTTTGAGGATTTCAAACTGATGCCTTCGTTGAAACCGGAGTGGTCGTCAACGAAGATCTAGAAGCCTTCTGCCATTGTTGGGGGAAAAAACTTGAGCAGAAGCGTTACCTAAATCAATCCGATCAAAGAGATGGTGGCAGGATTTCTGTTTTCCAAGTCAATATGATTCTTGATGAAGAAGATGAAGTATCTTCTCCTATCCTCATTTCACTCTTAGACGATGAGATGTCTAAGAATTGAATGAGAGCCCTTTCATCACATCTCATGACTCAAAGGCCATAATCCATTTATTTATAAAGAAATCTTAAACTATATTAGATTCCATTGAACTCGAACTTAGGCTCCGTTTGGCGCTGCGTTTTTGCTCCGGTGAGTTTGGACAAAAATGCCACCGTCGTAGAATATATGTTTGACATGACAATGGTTATAACCGCCACCAAGAAAAAAAACATAGTTTTGAACATAAAAGTGGATAAAATTCCTTAGGTGAGGTTGGGCATTCACGAACTACAGTTCATAACCATCGCGTTCATGACCGCCAACGCCGTACCAAGCAGACCCTTAATCGATGTAGCCATACCCTTATATTGGTTTGGTTCTTCCATCCTTATGATAAATCGTAGCACACAATCAATTAATAAATTGGCTCACATACATTATTATAAAGACGCGTTTTTGATAAATGTTGAATCCAACCTAACGAAACTTGTAAGTATGAGATGTCACAGAGAGCGTGAATTGGTGATGCAACAATGTGAGCACTACAACGAATTAAGCAATAGTTAGATGCTATTTTGAATCTTTTCCACGAGATGCATCAATAAATGGCATCTATATCGCCACAGATCATAAACTCAATGTGTTGTAAGTTATGGGAGGTTACATCGGTCTTGTTATGGGTTATTGCGTCAACCATATTATGGGTTATTGCGTCAACCATATTATGGGCGGTTACATTGACAAATATTCAGACGACTATGCTATCAGTTGGTACGTCATCCACACTACAGACAATTACTTCGAACACACATAAGACGGCTAAGGGCACCACGTGATGGGCAGCTTCGGGGTGGAGCCGTAAGTTACGTATGGCTACACGTTGAGTTTTTATACTGACCATGTTTTTGTTGATATTAAGATTCTAGAAGAACTTGAGGAGACTGCACATAATGAAGACTCGCCTATTTTGAAGGCATGAAAACCAAAAAAATGCAACAAAATATAAAGCATGCAACCCCTTGTTGGCAGTGAACATAAACAATATGCTCGCATTACAAGACATACAAGTGTGTCTATAATGCGTAGGTATAAATAGGGCAGCCCAATGCACAAAGTATCCCCGCGCAGCGAGGGTCCGGGGAAGGTTCCCACCACAAGGGTGAAATGTAGGCAAACCATACCCTGCATTTTTGCAGGTAAGGTCGACTCCCGCTCAACTTCATATTCTAATAAGCTCACGGAAGAATTGAAACAGAACCAGAGTTACTATAGAGTGCTTAGTACATTGAGAAGATACTTATGAAGACATGTCTATATGGGTTGAAGCATGTAAATTGAAGCATATGTTCCCAAATCTCAACCTCGAGGAAAAGGTTGCTTTTAATTGCGGCGAATGATATGCATGCATTAACGCCTTGACGTGATTGGCAAGACAAGGATACACGTGGGGTTTTTAACATACATGACATTATTTGAACGTGCATATAAGTTTCTAGTATTTTTTATTTTAGTTCTTATGGTATGCATGGGTGTGGTACCGTAAGTGGGGGAGATACGAGTTTGTTGTGTAACCGCTAGGTGATTTTAGTAGCGGTGTATTGGGGTGTAGTTAAGGTGGTTATTGATGTTAGTAGAGATATGGGTTATTGATTGTAGTTCTATTTAAATCCAAGTCATACTTCAATGCACGCATAACAAATGAGAAAAATATGTGCAAAAAGAACATAAAAAATGAAAGACAATTTTTACATGGTTTTGTGAATATTCATCTATATTCACATCCGCATCCACCTTGTACCGAAATATATCCACTAGATTTGAGTCAAGTGTATGAAACAAATTTTATACGCCCAAAATTTACATGGTTTTGTGAATATTCACCTATATCCTCATCCGCATCCACCTTGGTACCGAAATATATCAACTAGATTTGAGTAGTATATGAAACCAATTTTATATGCCCAAAATTTCGTCGCTCTCGAAGATTTTTTTTCTCTCAACACTTCCCTCTTCATGCTCCAAGCCCAAAAGCCCAACACACAACCGACATGATTACACTGTCAACCCTCACCAAATTGACTCTGTCATTTTTGCAACATCTCCTAGCTACATCTCCAACAGCCACAAGTTGACTCACTACATTGTCTAACATCAATCAACTCTATCTACATTGTCAAATACTTGGTTAACTCACAGTCGATTACACTTTGAACTTGTTTGGTCTTCTGCCAAACATGCTCGTTTACCTACACTAAAGTACACCCATGCTCTCAAGTCTTGATATCCAGTCTATGAATTTGTGATTATGATCACTTCACCAAGAAATTCCGACCCTACACATCACTTAGTTCAGTGGCTCAAAACTCCTTAAGAACCACCTCCAACCCACTGCTGCCTTACATGCTCACCGACGGCTCTTGTCCATTCTGAAAACACATGAAACCAACAACAACACATGAAAATTCTTCACCCCGATACTTAGATATGTGCACCGTGGTGGTCTCTTATGCATGTCACTCTCAATCCTCCACTACACTGAATTTCTCCTCTCTATGAACACATGCAGCCTTTTGATGAGGGCTAATTGTGATGTGGAAGCATACCCAAACACTCTTGGCTGACAAGCTAAGCTTCTCAGGATTTGAATAGGTTGCTTGAATCTGAAAGAAGCAACATGCGTTCTCTCATTATTTATTTTTCTTGAATCTAAACATTACCTCCGGGGACTACATCGCCACCAACCTCCTCCTCACACGTCCGCTTGGCTAGTGTGGGAATCCCAGTCATTCCGTAAGAATGACTTCCATTGGAGAAGGCCACATCCTTCAACATCTTAAAAAGGATTCACTACATGAATTGTGGGAGATCAATAATGTTCTAATAGCACGGCTCAATAATTTCTACCTGCTCTACCATCTGATATCATTCACATAGGACTGCCTGCGGCCAACCCCTCCTTGCCAAACCTTGTCAAAGACCTGTATTTTTAGTTTTTCTTGTGTGGGGATTTGAGATGATTTTTATGATGTTATTTTTCAAGTGATTTCTACTTGTATTTTATAAATCATTAACAAATCCGGATTTGAATTGACAAAAAAATGGAGATATAGGGCTAAAGCAACAAACTTTCCTTAATAAACTTATCTTCAGAAAATATTCTCCACATCCAACAAATAGTAATACTTTTGGCTCAATAACAACTGAATATTGGTTCTCAACGCCCCTGATTAGATTAATCTGTTCTTGCATTTATATGTCTATTTGCTTGCCTGCCTTTCACAGTACTTATTCAGTTGTATCTGAGAATGAAATATCTGCAGTTTCAATTATGTTTCTCCAAGGTTCTCCCTTCCATCACTACACCACAGTTGAGACCAATGATCTTTCCTTGTATAATCAATTCTAATCTGACTATAGTTTTATATGAATGTTCAGTAAAAATACCCAGACTGATTTGGATGGTCCATGTTTATTTTCTCGTCTTCACACTAAGCAATATATATATATATAGCTTAGTGGTCTCACTGAAACCATCTTTGAAGAAGTATCTTTATATAATTGAACAAGAAAATTTTCCCAGGAGCCGAAATTCTTAAAGGATGGATGGAGGGCAGCTCAATATTAAGAAATGGAATATTATCTATCCTATCTACATAAATTCAAAGAAGACAATTGCCGAGGGGCGGCGGATTGGTGCGTCCAAGTCATGTGAAAACCCAACATGTATAGAGATTGGAGACTGTTGCAAACACCTGAAGATTCCGTGCGCAATTGAGGTACATGAATATTTAATTTGTTTCTCTAAATTCTGTAATCTATGTGTTGCTTACCATTATCTAACAGATGATTGCTCACCTTAATAGCTTGATAAGGCGTACCCTCGAGATTTCATGCAAAGAGGCCGAGTAAGGTTTTTGCTGAAAAAGGAAGATGGATCTCTATATAACCCTGCAATTAGCTCAAGTAATTATCAATACCAGTAATGTCTTTCATGTTATTTATAGATGCCAGTACTTTTGCAAATGAATCTGTTTTCTGGCATGCACACATAATTCATTTCCGGTTGTTTGAGAATTTCCATTGGCGAATTGTTTTAGCAAACTCTCTTCAATACATGTAATGTAACAAATTGACGGTCTTGAAGCTTAGGTGTTTGAAGGATGTACTTATTTAGAATCTAAGCATCTGGCCCAAGACCAATTGATTGTGGGTGGATGGGCTCAATATCTATATTAAATAATTAATTGCACGAGGTGATATGAGTTTTCAAAAATGATTATATTCTTATAAGCCCCTTCAGTGTTGCGTTGTTGTTCTTCAACACACGAAATTATTTTAATTGAGTGATGTGAGAGTGGGTCATGGGTCTAGCATGTTCTGATACCATATTAGAACCTAAATTGATACAAGGTGAGGCTAATGGGGAAGATCCGGCGAGGTACAATTGAGAGGTATACCCCTCCCTCGCCCAAGTAGCAACTCTATTTTTTACGTAGGGAAAAAATATAAAATTGAGAGTTCCAAACACAACACCTCTTTATATAGAGAGGTTTTACAAAAATGGGGATTCCAGTAAAATAAAACTCATCAGTCTAGCCATCCTGGATGATTCCAGTAAAATAAAACTCATCTTTATTTAAACACAACACCTCTTTATTAAGTGCACAAGGCTACATGAGACTTCCGATAGGAGACTAGTCCCAACTTATTTCTAATTTCCAAGCTCGCGTTTCTTTCTTCTTTTAGAATTACAAGATCTTAAGCTCCATCATATGTAAGTTAGAATCATGTTGTTACAAGCCTAGCCATAACTCATCGATGGTTTGCCGAAGAGGGTGGAGAAGATGACAGAGATACAATGGAGCTGGAATAGAGGATGCCTAAGTGGGGAGCTTGGGGGAGGTGAGTTACCAATCCCTAAATCTAGAAGGAGTGATGGGGATCAGGGATCGCGAGCGGGACCCTTATCAGAACTCGACGGGTTTACATATGCAGGAGACAGTGGTAGGATCATCGTATGGATGATCTGAGGTTGTGGTAGCATTAAGAGGGACTACAGGATATTTCCATTTTTTTATTTTTGTATTCATGTATTATTAGGTTGAAGTTTTAGACGATTTAGACCATTCATTGTGGCTTCTAAATCTATAAATAGGAATATATGAGCTGATTTTTAGACATCGCAGAATTTGAACATAATTTTCTGACTCGCAGTCTTCTCACGGTGCCGATTCGTTGGACCCTTGGTGTCGAAGGCAAGGTAACTATCTTTTCTCCACCATAACTACCTCCTCATTTCATAAAAACACCATAACTGCCTTCCCATTCCAAGTAATTTTGTCACCTAGATGTGTTCTGTGAGAGTTGAGATCTTTTGGATGAGAAGGTACTACAAGTTGTGATGATCGATGTGCTGCATATGATGAAATGGTGTCTCATAAGGTATGGACATCAATGCTACATGGCGAGAAGAAGTGTCATTGACTCTTTCTCTTAAGTAGAGCGAAATTGTATTGCGGTAGAGAGGGATCGACTTAAATAAGCAATGGGTCGAATACTCTACATCAATATTGCACCAATGCATGTAACTTAAGCGTTTCATATGATGAAGTGACGGCTCATAAGGTATGGACGTCAAGCTACATGTCGAGAAGAAGTGTCATTGACTCTTTCTCTTAAGTAGAGCGAAATTGTACCTTGGTAGAGAAGGATCGACTTAAATATGCAATGGCTCGAACACTCTACATCAAAATTGCACCAATGCATGTACCTTAAGCATTTCACTTAACGATGAATGACTAACTCAAGTCTGGCATGGTGAGCATCGAAGTCTATCAACACCGGCTGAAGGATGGGGAAGACCTTCGTAGTCTCTGGAGGCCATCTAAATGTTGTCTTTGGGCTTTCTTGATAAGCGTAGTTAGCAACCAAGCGAGTTTGCCGTAGTTTCTAAAGCCAGAGAAATCTCGAACATCCCACAGTGAGCGCATCACCGACCATTTGAGGAGCATATCCACCTTCTCTTGATGCATATACGCGTTGTGCGGCAAAATGACGTCATCCAAGTAATTGACTTATGTTATGCCCCTGGACACGCTGCAGTTCTCGGGACATGAGTATACTCGACGACCGAAGGAGGCCACACGGAGCAACGGGGCTGAACCAGGTTCAGCCCCCAATCAATAAAAAGAGCCAAGAGGGGCTGAACCGTGTGTTTGTGTGTGTGTGTGGGGGGGGGGGGGGGGGCCTCTCTAGTCCCGGGGTATTTATAACTACGGGGCTCTCTTTGTTGGGTTATGAAAGATATATCTCAGGTACTTCTTCTCCCTCTCTCAAACCCTAACCCTAATTTCTCTTTCTCTCCCAATCTCTCCCAGTCTCCCTACTCTTCTTCTTCGTTCATAACATTTAGTATCAGAGCTTTCTTTCCTGCGACCATGGTGAACACTCGCTTGCACGAAGAGGCCGGCCGACTGGCAACCCTAGAAGAGAACTACGTCGGGTTGACGGACACGGTAGCGGCCATCGAAAAAAGGATGAAGACATCGACGAAACAATTGGAGGAACGGATGGACACCCGCATGGAGGAGATCGAGACCCTCCTAGCACAAAATCTGAAGGGTAGGGCGAAGGCCAACGACGGAGCGGAGGCGGAAGCGTCAAATCAGCCTCCGTTGCACCCTCCGCTCCCGTGGACAGGCGAAGTTAGTTCGCAACTGCCGTGCGGGAAAGCGCAGGGCACACCAGTGACAGGCGGCCCCGACGGGTCGCCCGACCTGGGCGTCCCACCCACGGCTTGGGGTAAACCCGGAACAGGCCGCATGGCCGCATGGATGCCGCCGAAGCCAGCGGCGAGGTCGTCCGCCTTGGGCGGCCCATCGGTGAGCTGGAGCGAGGTCAGAGCAGGCCGCACGACTGCTTGGCGGCCTCCGGAGCAAGCAACGGGGCAGTTTCAATCTACCGGGACTACGGGCGCTCCGATTGGAGGTGTTGCTGGACTTTTACCCCTCCCGCAAGCCTTCGGACTACCTGCAACTACGGAAATGGCGATCAATGGAACATGCGGCCACCACCGACCGGTATCTACGGAGGAGGACAACACATCGACGACGGTCAAGGGAACGATTGCCACCGACCGCGGCCCAAGGGGGAATGTATTTTCCCGAATCCCAAGGACCGCGCCCTCCAATGGAGCAGCAACAGGGCAGCAGGGTACGAACATGAATGGGGGGGGGGGGGGGCAGGCGAATCAGAGGGCCTACATGCCACCGAAGAGGACTCACATGAATTTCCCCAAGTTCAGAGGAGATGCGTTGGAGTGGGTGCAGAAAGCGGAACTTTTTTTCAATTATCAGGAAATCCCTGAGGAGCAATGGGTGCAGCTGACAGCTTTTCACCTGAAAGATGACACCTACCAGTGGACACTGTGGTTCCTGAGGGGCCGTGGTTACGCATCATGGACTGAGTTCGTAGAGGAATTTTCGGCCCGATTTGGTCCTCTGGAGTATGAAGACGTCAAGACCATGCTACAGAAACTACGACAGAAGGGAACGGTGATGGAATACCGCACAGAGATTGAGAGGCTGGCCAACAGGGTCCGCTGGGAGCAAGGAGAAAACACTGCTTAGCTGTTTCGTCTCGGGTCTGAAGGATCATCTGAGGGACGAGGTTCATGTCTATATGCCCCGCAGCTTGAGTCACGTCATCAGTCTGCCACGGATACAGGAGGAGCGCTTCAACAGACAGAGGAACCGCACCACCGTGAGAGCTGCTACGGCTCCAACACCCACTAGAAGAGACCCTCCGGCGGCCGGCCGCCCGACGGTGCGTCGGTGACAAGACTGACCTGGCCTGAGCTGCAGGCAAGGAAGGAGAAAGGCTTGTGCTTCAACTGTGATGAAAAGTACGGGCCCGGACACAAGTGTCAGAAGATCCAAGTCTACATGCTGAGGGAAGAAGAGGAGGACGTGGACGCTTCAGAGGAGGAGAGGGAAGACGAGTTGGACCTGACAGAGTTCAGAGTATCTTTGCAGGCGATGGAAGGGTGCACCTCTCCTCTTACCATGTGCATTTTCGGGAGGGTGGTCCAGGAGCGGGTAACGATTCTAATTGATAGTGGGAGCACCCACAATTTCATCAACCTCGCGGTAACAATGAAGGTGGGCCACACAGTCGATCGGGGGGCCGCCTTTCAGGTCATGGTGGCCAATGAGAGTAAATTGAAGTGTGAAGGGGTGATGAGAGGAGTAGAGTTGCGGATACAGAGCTACATTTGCCACACAGACATATACCTTCTGCCGATCAGGGTATCCGACATGGTCCTCGATGTCCAATGGCTGAGACAGTTGAGGAGAGTCACCTTGGATTGTAGGGGTGCAACTCGGATCGGTTCGGTTCCACCCAAAATCAGGAACCGACCCATGTCAGTTCGGTTCCAAATTTTTGGAACCGGAACCGACCCACGGTTCTAAAATATAGAACCGGATCCAAATTGAATAGTTTGGTTCGGTTCCGGTTCGGTTCTCGGTTCTACTCGTAATCACTTGAATTTGAGGTTTCATTCCCTATTAAGATAAAAGGAAAGTGTTGTTATTCGCTTCACAAATAAATAACAGATAACTGCTAACAACATTACTACCACATTCATGAAATATTCTAGTAAACTTGATATGCTCATCATCAAAATCATCCAAAGTTATAAGATTGGCCATTGTTGTTCAAACAATGAACTAATTTTAAGCATTAATTGCTGTTCAAACAATAACCTTCAATAACTTCAGTTTTATCAGCAACTAATTTTAAGCCACCATAACTATTGTTCTGCTTCAATTATTAATCCTTATAGGCTAAGATTGAGAATCCACTAAACAGAAATCAATAAACAGAAACCAATACAGTAAATAGAAACCAATAATATAGTAAACAGATTGAGTGTTACGCGCACACGTCCTCTTATTTTATTATTGCTTTTCTTTAAAATGCATTAGGTTATTATGAGCCCCCCCCTCCCTATATAAGGAGGTAGTTTTGGGAGTTAGGTATCTTTGGATCTATTGTCTTTGACTCTCATTGGAGAGAAGGCTCCTTGGAGGAACCAACCTCCAAGAGTTGGCCGGAGCTTGCTCCGGATTGTATCCGTTTTCCGTTAATCCACGCAATTTCCTTCTTGATCATATTATTTGGTCTGACCTGCCGCTCCGCCCGCTGCTACAGCTGCCAGAGTCTCGCGTCTCGCTGTCCTCGCGCTCGCACAACCGCGCGTTCTCTCTTGCCCGACGTTTCGCGCAGGACCGCTCGTCGGCCCTCGTCCGCGAGTCCCGCACCGCGCGCCGTCGCCAGATCCGACGCACCGCGACCCACCGCCGCACCGCGCGCTGTCGCCAGATCCGACACTGCCATTTTCGCTCCGCCTCGGACGACACCGATCCGACGCCGCAAGCCCTGCGCCGCCCGCAGACGCCCCGACAATGCCTGGGCACGCCTGATCCCCCCTCTGCAGCCCTGTTTCTGGCCTTCCGCGATCCAGCTCCGCTGAAACCCCGCCGTTTCTGCCCCGTTCTGTCGTTCTCCGCTGGTTTCCGCGCCCAGATCCGCCGGCCTCCTCCAGGAATCGCTTGATTCCGCCCAGATCCGCCGTCCTCCGCCCACTATCATGTCGATCTGCTCGATTCCGCCCAGATTCCGCTCATTCCCACCTAGAACTGCCGCTCTCAGTCGTTCCCGCACCATTCCTCCGGATTCCGCCCAACTCCCACCGCCATTGTCATCAAATCAGCCACCTACCTGCCTGTCTCCGCCAGATCTGCCCTTTCTACACACCAATCGGTCGGCATCATCTCCAATCTACCTCCTTGGCAACATGGTCGCAGCCCAATCGGCCGCGCCCGGGCCGCTGTTCTTGCCATCGGCGGACACCTGCCCTCAGTTGGATTTTTCTGCCCTCGCTGCACAAATCCTGGCCACATGCGCCTCTCTCCACGCCAAAGTCGATCGTCTCATCGCTCTCGACGGACGGGCCTTCGCAACCTCCCTCGAGGCTCCCTGCCCTAGGTCGCCTCCACCACGGCCACCCCCTCTACCATGTGAGAGTTATCCGGCCATGCCGCCCCCAACATTCCTCTACGAAACCAACCCGTCCCTCCGCCCCACAGTCGATCCTCCTGTTGTACTCGCGCCGACCGCTGTTATACTGCATCTCCCCACGGTGGTCGTACCGCCACCACTTCCACCGGCCGCATCGCCGCCTCTTGTGACGCCCTGTACCCCGTTGTTCCCGACGGATCCATTCCTGCTGTCGGTCGTCGCATCTCCGACATCCTTATGGCTGCTGCTCACCACCACTCCACCGGCTTTGCGGAAGCCACTGCTTTTGCCGCCCGTCTTTCCGATGTCGCCGCCGCTACTCGCCAACACTGCCACCGCTGCTACGCGCTACCTGGCCCTGTTCTGGAGGGAGGTCAAGGTACCAGAGGATTCAGCCACCCACTTGATACACGAGCTGGAGGGAAAACTCGTTTTGAAGGACGGATGGAGTGTTACGGGTCCACGTGTCGCTGGCACATTCACTCAAGGAACGGCGGGTGGCGAAACGACCTTGGGGTCAAGGTCGCTTTTCTGTCGGGATGTATTGTTACGCGCACGCGTCCTCTTATTTTATTATTGCTTTTCTTTTAAATGCATTAGGTTATTCTGACCCCCTCCCTATATAAGGAGGTGGTTTTGGGAGTTAGGTATATTTGGATCTATTGTCTTTGGCTCTCATTTGAGAGAAGACTCCTTGGAGGAACCAACCTCCAAGAGTTGGTCGGAGCTTGCTCCGGATTGTATCCGTTTTCCGTTAATCCACAATTTCCTTCTTAATCGTATTATTGAGCATCCTTGTCTTAGTTTTAGATGATTCAAACATTACATATAAACCAGTAAACAAAAATTAAAGATCTAACTTCATAATAATCCATGCACCAAGCCAACCACATGTCTTTGTAATCATCAATCTCTTTCAGAAGCTTCTTGCTCGCCACAAATAACTAAAAAAAGAACAAATTATGTATTAATTTAGATACAAAATTCACTATAAAGTACAAATTAAGAACAATAAAAATCAATCTTGAATATCATTACCACTTTCAAGCTCTTCTATTGATGTAAGTCTTCCTCAATTTCCAAAGACAATGAAGGTGCTCGCAACCAATCTTGAGTACATACCAACCCTCCGCAATCTTTGGCTAGAGTGAACTACGAAATCGATCAAGAACACGTCCACCTGTACTGAAAGCTGACTCTGATGCAACGGTGGAAACTGGTATTGCTAGGATATCTTTAGTCAGTGATGTAAGAATTTTATATTTGCTTGAATTCACTTTCCACCAATTTAATATATCAAACTACGGTGATAGATCATCCAAATCACAATCTTCTTTCAAATACTTATCTAACTCTGATTGGTTAAGAAGTTTGAAGTGTCATCTTTCTCTCAATAAACACTGCTCGCAATTGTCTCATTTCATTCAAGGAACTAACATTGGGTGAGTTATGTCTTTGATCCAATTCCATGTTCTCAACTCTAGAAGTGTTTGAAGTTGAAGGCATTGTATCAAGTTTCTTATAATACTCGAACAATTCCGTAAAAACCTTTAAAACTCTGTTCATCAACTCATTAACTTGTTCTTTGGCGAAGAAAAATTCATAACAATGCCTCACAAATTCAAGCTTATTTCGCGGATCAAGCATTGATGCAATCACAAGCAATATGCTCACTTTATCAATGTTTCCCCAATGTTTTTCAAATTTGGCCTTCATTTTGATTGCCATTGTTTGATGATTAATATTTGAGGATGCAATCCATTCATTCAATGCATGTCCAATGAAGAAAACTTGCTCAAAATACGCTCTTGAAGTAACATATGATGAACCGGAGAATAAATTACTAGCAATAAGACTTCTCTAAAAAAGAGACCAGTAATTTAGCATTCTCCCAATCATAACTTTGAGGAGGCCCATTTTCTAAGTCAATAGCAAAATTTGAAACTTCATCTTCAAATTTTTCAATAGCTCTTTGAAACTTAATTGCTACTTGTAACATTTGATATGTTGAGTTCATCTAGTAGGTACATCTAAGCAAACTGAACCTTTATATTCTATTTTTTTTTCACAACAAATTTTAAATTGATGTGATCTCATAGGAGAACTTCTTACATACTTCACCGCCTCACGAACTCTTGCTACTGTATCTATCTTTTCATTCATACCATCCTTCACAATTACATTAAGAATATGACATGCACATCTCATGTGAAAAAATGCTCCATCCAAAGATAAATATGCTTTTTCATTTAATTTTCTTCTCAAATGATCAATTGCAACTGTATTTGCAGTGACATTATCTACGGTTAGAGTACAAACTCTATCTATCTCCCATTCTAATATGCATGATTCTAAGACCTTGCCAAGTTCTTTATCTTTATGGCTGGAGATAACACAAAAATTAAGAATTCTTTTTTGCAACTTCCATTCATCATCAATAAAATGGGCTGTGAGGCACAAGTACGAGAGAATTTGTAAGGATGTCAAACAATCTGTAGTTAAACTTACAGCAACTTTCATGTTCACAAGTGTCTTCTTTAATTTTGCCTTTTCAGTAGTATATATTCTCATGCAATCTCTTGTTAGTGTAGTGCGTGAAATCAATTTAAATCTTGGTTGGAGCATTCTCATGAGATAAAGAAAACCGTCTGTTTCAATAATTTTAAAAGGCAACTCAGTTGTAATAATCCATCTAGCAAGGGCCTTCCAATTGAATTCAAGTCTTTTTTATGTATTTTTGTATTTTACCCGCGTAAGGGTATTTCTGTCCGTGCACTTTGTCTTTACCCCTTACTCTATATATATGAGTATGGGGTTGATTTTATGAATATAATTCATTATTCACTTCAACTTGGTATCAGAGGCGGCAAGAAGCCCTAATCCCGTTCTCATTCCCTTTCCTTCGTTGCGCCTTCGTTCCCCTGTCGACTGCTGCCTCCTTCGCTTGCCGTTTTGTCTTCTCCGACGATGGTGAGCCGCGGTTTCCTTGACGACGACGGTGCACGCTGAAGGAGCCGGTCGCCCCTCCTCATAATGCGTGTTTCTCTCCGTCGTCTTCTCCGCTCCCGCTGATCAAGTGTCGTCGGCTTCTGCAGTGCCGTCTTCTTCAAGTGTCGTCGGCTGCTGCGCTTGATCCTGTCCTCGTCTGCCTCTTCCAGATCCCGCCTGCTTCCGTCGCCGCCGATTTGTCGAGAGCTAATTCGTCGAATGCCTCCAGCAGCGATTCGTCGTGTGTTGATTCGTCGAAAGGTCCAGCTCTTCGTCAAGCGCTTCTCCAGCAGCTCTTCGTCGTGAGCTCTTCTCCAGCAACTTCGCATTCTCCAACAGCTCTTCCGCTCCTCTTCGTCGAGTGCTCTTCGTCGAGATCTCCAGATCCATCTCTTCGTCGAGTGCTCTTCGTCGAGAGGTCCAACTCTTCGTCGAGTGCTTCTCCGCAACGGTTCGTCCTGTTTGCTTCCTATTCGTCGTGAGCTCCCCTCTTCTGAAGTGCCTCATGGATGATCTGTCTGCCGCCGTTGATTCTCCATCATCAAATGTGGTGACACCCCGGATGAGTGACTTTCAACGCCCTCCTGGCCATTCAGGGTCCTTAAAGATCACCACTGTTCCCTTGGATGGGACCAATCATTTGGAATGTTCTCGTGCTGCTCAGCATGTCATTCTCAGTCATCAGCTGTTGGATACATCGATGGGACGAAGGTGGCACCTTCTAAGGATAATCCTACCTGACAACGATGGGACTCGGAAAATTCCCTGGTTGTCTCCTGGCTCCTTCACTCTATGTCTCCAAAGGTGTACATGAGTTATATGTTGATGGACTCTGCTTACGAGATCTGGACTCAGGCACGTGAGACGTACTCACAGATTAACAGTTCCACTCAGACTTATGAGCTAACACGGTGTATGTTGGAGCTTCGTTAGGGAACCATGACGGTGTCCTCCTACTTCTCGGAGTTCGAGCGTGTTGCACAGGAATTGGATTACTTTGATCAGTTTACCCCCGCATGTACTGCCGATGCAGTCCAGTTGCAGAAAAGAGACGAACGATTTCGTCTACATGTGTTTCTGATGGGGTTGAGCATGGACATGGACATGGTTCACACAAATATTCTTCACCGCTCTCCCCTTCCATCCCTTCGGGAGGCGTTTAACATGGTTCTTGGCGACGAAGACCGTCGAAGGCCCCTCAGCACGGCTCCTCCAGATCGTTCTGCCTTGACTAGTGTTGGTCGTGGCAGCTCCAACAATACTAGTGGGGTTCTGAGTTGTGATCACTGTGGTCGCAGGGGACATACTCGGGATGGTTGCTTCAAACTTCATCCTCATCTTATTCCACCTGGATACGACCGTGGTTGTGGTCCAGGTCGGGGGGGGGGGGGGGGGGGGTACCGCCAGACAAGTTTTCGTCCTCATGATGCTTCTTACTCCATTGAGGTGCATGACGACCATCAGGGTCAGATCCCAGGACATTTCACCACGTCGGAATTGGATGCTCTTCGCCGTCTTCTGCACTCACAGTCTGACACTTCCCAGAACGGTACCTCTACTTCTTTTGCTACTGCTGCTATGCCCAGTGCCAATGCCGCTGCCACTCCTCTGTCTGAGTGGATTATTGACTCCGGAGCCACCGATCACATGACCGACTCTTCCTCAGGTTTTTCTTCTTACACCCGCTTGTCAGGTAAGGACAAGGTTATCTATGCTAATGACACTTTGTTCCTCATTGCAGGGAAATGAACCATTTCTTGTTCCTCCTCTTTGTCTCTTCTGTCTGTCTTACATATCGCTTCTTTTCCTCGAAATCTTCTGTCTATTAGCAATCTTACTCGGTCATTTAACTGCTCGGTAACCTTCTTTCCTGATTCTTGTGTTTTTCAGGAACTGGGTACGAAGCGGACCATTGGCAGTGGTAGCAATCGCTGCGGCTTGTACTATCTGGATGCTTCCCGGCCGTCTCTTGCGCTCTCCTCTTCTGCTGCTATTGCTGCTGATGCTCGGCGCTGGCACTTGCGTCTGGGGCATCCCTCTCCTGTTTATCTCTCAAAAGTGTTTCCTGCTTTATCGCGTCTTGTTAAAACCTTAAAATGTGATGTTTGTGATATGTCCAAACATGTTTGACATTCATTGTCCCATGTTTCTTCTCCTGGTACTACCATTTTTGCTATATACATTCCGATGTTTTGGGACGTTCCCCTGTTGTTTTTTTAAATGGCTATCGTTGGTTTGTTACCTTTATAGATTATTTTTCTCGCACTGCTTGAGTTTACCTTTTAAAGAAAAAAAATGAAGTGTTTCCTGTCTTTCAAACCTTCCATAAAATGGTACAAATCCAGTTCGATGCTACTATTCGTGTTCTTCGTAGTGATAATGGGGGGAATACGATGATCGTGGAGCGTTTGGATCGTATCTCACGAGTCATGGAATTATTCACCAAACTACTTGTGTCTACACCTCCACCCAAAATGGTGTGGCTGAACGAAAAAACCGGCATCTCCTTGATGTTGCCCGATGCCTTCTCCACATCATGCATCTCCCAAAATCATATTGGGGTGATGTTATCCTAACTGTCACTCATCTTATCAGTCGTCTTCCCTCACGGGTTCTAGACTTTTCTACCCCTCTCACTCGTCTCTCTACGACTTCCGTTGTTCATACTGCTCATCTTCCACCCCGCGTGTTCGGGTGTGTTTGTTTTGTTCCCCTTCAGCCTCAGCGTAACAAGTTTGACCCTGGGGCTTTACGTTGTGTCTTCCTTGGTTATTTTGCCACCACTAAGGGGTATCGGTGCTACCACCCCCCTTCCAGACGTGTCTTCTTTACCATGGACGTGGCGTTCCATGAGGAGGAATCTTACTATGTGGATTCGCCTCACTCCGCTCGTCAGGGGGAGAATGAGGTCATCGACTCAGTGTTTCTCCCTATGATTCCTCCTTCAGCTACCTCTCCTCCTTCAGATACCTCCCCCACGTCACTTACACCTATGTCGTTTTCCTCGACATACCAACATCTGCCCCTCATCTCTCCTCTTCCTCATATATATCGTCGGCGGAAAACAGGTGAACAATCCTCCGTGGTTCCGTCGTTGCCGGTGCCGTCTTTGGACTCAGATTCTAATGCTGACCTGCATGTTCCCCTTGCTGTGTTAAGAGGTAAGGTTGTGTGTACCGATCACCATTTCTCAAATCATGTTGCTTATGGTCATCTTTCCCAGCTTCATCAGGGTTTTATATCCTCCTTGTCCATGATCACTATCTGTTATGAATCTACTAGGAAGAGAAGGAGAAAGCTAGATCTAGAGAGCTATGAGAGAAATTAGGGTTTGAGGAATACCTGATAGTTCTTGCATACCCCTCCACAAGAGGATCCGGGTATATTTATACCCGGACCAAGGCCGCCGGCCAAGGGGGCCGGCCGGCCCCAATTGGGGCTGAACCGGGTGGGTTCAGCCCCCCCGAGGGCCGTCAATAGAAAGTGGGGGCTGAACCAGTTGGTTCAGCACCGTTGTCGCCTTCGGATCCGTCCGGGGGCGTAACATTCCCTACCCCTTTAAGACCCAGCTTGTCCTCAAGGTGGGAATCTGGTGGCTCGGTCCCTTCCTTCGGCGCCCTCCCAGCTACGTCATGCTCGTCTCCTTGCAATCTCCAAGCATCGAAGAAAGGCCCCTGTACTGGTAAGATTCTGATTCCATTCAGGAAGTACTCCCTCCCTTCCTCAGCAAACTCCATAGTCAACTCATCCCAATCCAGAGTGACCCTCCCCAGCTGACGCAACCACTGGGTCCCCAGAATCATATCGGACCCCTGGATGGGCAAGAAGTAGACATCCATCCTGTCGGTGTATCCCTGCACACTGACCCTCACGTCCGGAAGCCTGCCTTCGCACTGCAACGTGCGTCCACCTGCCACCGCAATCTGGGACGCAGCATCCTTAACGATCTCTTGCCCAAGCTTCTGTGCCACCGCCGGGTTGAGGAAGTTATGTGTACTCCCGCTGTCAATCATAATGGTCACCGGTTGTTGGCCGAGCCACCCTGCAACAGTCATAGTGGGTGGTGCGGAGTCTCCTGGCAAGGTCAGGGTAGATACCTCGAACTCGATTGTATCTAAAATGTGCTCCCGGTCCTCGTGGCGCCCCTGGAATGGAGGGGAAACCATGGCAGACGCGTCGATTCCAAGTCCCCTATTGAAGATGGAGGCCCGATCGGTACCATCTCGAACCGCACAGTCTTTGTGTCCCGATGCTGAAGACGGAATGAGAATCTGGATTGCGTTGGTTTCTTTCGCCACAGTCTGACATTTGATGTGCTGAGTCAACAAACTTTTTAGCTCGTCCATGCGCGTATCTATCTTTTCTGCCAATCGTTTTTCTGAAGCCTTCAACTGTTCATCGAGGGCCGCCACCGTGTTGGCCAACGCGGTGTAGGTCTCTTCGAGGGTGGCCAACCGATGGGATTCTTCTTGGAAACGAGTCACCATGGTCGACTCCGCAGAAATGGGACGAGGTACTCCTCAAGGAGAAGTCGGAGAAGAAGCTCGTTGTCGAAGAAGCCGCTGGAATCAAACGCCTTGAGGCTCGGCGAAATCGTCGCGGAAAAGGATCGGCGGAAGAGCCGGAACTGCGCGACCGGCGGAATCGGCCGCTGGAGACGTCGCTGGAGAGGTCGCTGACGGAAATCTGGAATGTCGGCAGCCGCTGGAGTCGGGGCCGGGCTGATCCAAAGGAGTCGGGGTCGAGCGGATCCAAAACAGGCGGAATCGGCCGCTGGAGACGTCGTTGGAGCAGCGAGATGTCGAGGGTTGGAGCTTCGGGCGGCTGCGGTGGCCCCGGAGCAGCAGGCGGCGGCGTCGATGGCGAGGACTGGAGTCGACGATGTCGAGGGCTGGAGCCGCAGGCGGCGGGCTCTGAATGTCGAGGGCTGGACGATGTCGATGTCGAGGGCTGGACGATGTCGAGGGCTCGATGTCGGCGCTGGAAGCGATGTCGAGGGTTGGATGTCGAGGGCTGGACGATGTCGAGGGCTCGATGTCGGCGCTGGAATCCCAGTGGATCCGGAAAAAAATTCGGGGAGGACGAATCCTCTGATACCAATTGTTATGAATCTACTAGGAAGAGATGGAGAAAGCTAGATCTAGAGAGCTATGAGAGAAATTAGGGTTTGAGGAATACCTGATAGTTCTTGCATACCCCTCCACAAGAGGATCCGGGTATATTTATACCCGGACCAAGGCCGGCCGGCCAAGGGGGCCGGCCGGCCAAGGGGGCCGGCCGGCCCCAATTGGGGCTGAACCGGGTGGGTTCAGCCCCCCCCCCGAGGGCCGTCAATAGAAAGTGGGGGCTGAACCAGTTGGTTCAGCCCCGTTGTCGCCTTCGGATCCGTCCGGGGGCGTAACACTATCCCTAAGACGTGGCAGGAGACAGTTGGCATTCCGTCACGGGCTCATGCAATGGAGGAGGAAATGTCTGCCTTGGATAAAAATCACACATGGGACGTCTCCTTTCTTCCTCCTAAAAAGAAAGTCATTGGTTCTAGATGGGTGTTCTCTGTTATGCAAAATGGATGGCAAAGTTGAGTGGTACAAAGCCCGCTTGGTGGCTCGCGGTTACACTCAGACTCAGGGAGTCGACTACCAGGAGACTACCAGGAGACCTTTGCCCCTGTTGCGAAGATGGACACTGTTCGTGTTATTCTATCTTGTGCGGCATGTTTGGGCTGGGATCTACATCAACTGGACGTCAAAAATGTTTTCCTTCATGGTGACCTCGATGAAGAGGTTTACATGACCTTTCCCCCATTATTTGTGAAGAAGGGGCAAGAAAGCCTTGTCTGTTGCCTAAGGAAGTCCCTATACGGGTTGAAGCAGTCTCTCAGGGCTTGGTTTGGCAGGTTCCACAAGAACATGGTCATGTTTGGATACCAACAGGGACATTCTGATCATACCTTGTTTGTCAGGAAGAATGAGGGGAAGATTGTCGTACTTATTGTTTATGTGGACGATATCGTGATCATCGGGGATGACTCAGATGAAATCTCAAAGTTGAAAGCCCTTCTGTCTGCAGAGTTTGAAGTAAAGGACCAGGGAAGGCTCCGCTACATCCTGGGAATTGAAGTGACTCGCTCTGATCAGGATATCTTCATCTCGCAACGCAAGTATGTGTTAGACTTGTTAACTGAGACTGGGATGCTTGGGTGTGCTCCCGCTAACACACCTATGGAGGAGAACCATAGGATCGATGAAGCCACCGATGGAGATCGCACGGATGTTGCAAGTTGCCATAGATTGGTGGGCAGGCTGTTATTCCTTTCACACACTCGTCCTGACATCACATATGCAGTTGGAATCCTAAGCAGGTATATGCATGCCCCCAGAATCAGACATCAGGATGCTGCATATTGTGTCCTTCATTACTTAAAGAAAGCTCTGGGCCGGGGTCTGATGTTTTCGAAGAACAATCATTTAAAGATTGATGTCTTTACCGATGCAGATTGGGCTGGAAGTCGTGATGACAGAAAATCTACAACAGACTATTGCACTTTCGTTGGTGGAAATTTAGTCACAATGGTGTAGCAAGAAACAAAATGTGGTAGCTAGATCTAGTGCTGAAGCCGAGTACCGGTCAATGTCTCAAGGCCTCTGTGAAGGATTATGGTTGCGCACCTTATTGAAAGACCTGGACCTTCAGATTGATACTCCCATCTCTCTGTTCTGTGACAACAAGGCCGCCATCAGTATTGCTCATAATCCGGTCCAGCATGACAGAACAAAGCATGTCGAGGTTGACCGTCATTTCATCAAAGACCACCTCGAAAAAGGAAATTTAGTCACCCAGATCAGTTGGCCGATGTCTTCACCAAGAGCTTGGGAAGCGATGTCTTTACTGATGATATATATGTACTTGGGATGACAGACATCAATCGTTTGACTTGAGGAGGAGAGTTGAATTCAAGTCTTTTTTATGTATTTTTGTATTTTACCCGCGTAAGGGTATTTCTGTCCGTGCTGCTCTATATATATGAGTATGGGGTTGGTTTTTTGAATATAATCCATTATTCACTTCAACTCATCCTACATGACTCTTGATCAAACTTCCAGGAATGTAGATACTCAATTGATGTTATGTCATTTCCCTCGCCTCCTTTCTTCTCAAAACTCAATAATTTTTGTTTTTTGTCGACTTCATTGTATGGATATTTGCTACAATTCTTTAAATGTTTCCACAGATTACTAGTACCATTAATACTTGCACATCCATATGCTTTAGTGCAACAGTTACATACGGCTTTCTCAAACTTCTCAGCTTCTTTCTTCTTAATTTTAGAAAAATGACCCCATACATTCGACTTGGTCTTGTAATCCCCTTTCTGTGAATTAATTGTGCTAGGAACATTGGTCTCATCTACAATTGTAGTGGTCTCATCTGTAACAATTGGATCACATGCTACATGTTGGGCAGTAATGTCATTTGTGTTTCCCATACTAGACATCTTAGCATCTAAATATTTTCCTGAATACAAAAATCATAGGGCAATATTATAAATAAATAGAAAGAAATGCTGAATATCGCAATGTAACTTTATGTGACCAAATTTTGGGTAGAAGTGTGATTTTTAACATCAACATCCAACGAACTGATAAACAAATATGATACGCACTGCTGAAAGTCGACCACTCAAGCTATAATCGTATTTCATAGTCATCATCTTCAACACTATACGACTGAAACTTGAACTGAAAGAAGAAAATACTTTAAATAAGAAGAGATGTGAACAGATAAGTGAATAAATAAAAGAATAAATTAGGGAGCAAGTCCTTAAATTGGCATCGCTATATATAAAGTGATGTATAACAAGCTTTATAAAGTGATCTTAACAGTGCTCAAGATAAATTAATCCATGATTTTTTTTCTCTTTTGAAAGTTTCAACAAATATACATCATATATAATAACAAAAAATTGTACCACAGCATTCAACTATGACCAAGAACAAATTCCTAGCACCATTATACTTCAGAGCAGGAAGTTAGCTGAGTGGATCGAAGTTCGTTAAAACCCATCAGTAATTTACTGTCTAGCTCAGAAATCGTGGAAGAATGGAAAACGGGGAAGCAACCCTACAATTTTTGTTCTTCCAAATCTTGAAACCTACATTTTTTGTTGTTCCAGGTCTTGAAGAACAAGTTTTTTTCTTACAGATCTTGTAAATCCGAATGGAGGAAAACAAAACAACTAGAAAAAAATCTGTCATGGGAGAAGGAAGAACAAACACACCGAGCGGATCAGGAGGTTGTCGCGGCGAGACGATTTGGAGAAGAACGAGCGCCGAGCGGATCTGGAGGCACAACGAGCGCCAAGCGGATCTGGAGGTTGGAGCGAGCGGGAGGAGGAAATGCTGAGCGCAGTGAAGAAGAAAATCTTGGAAAAAACCCTAACCCATGACTCCGTGAGGCGTGAGCAGCTGAGCGTGGTTGAAAATAACCCTAACCTCGTAACCCGTGAGTTCGTGATTGCGAGGACTGAGGCGTGAGCGATATTTGTTTTTTTTTTTAATTATTGGCTTGGGTCGGTTCTCAGGTATCCGACTTCAAAAACTGAGAACCGAACCGAACCGGCGGTTCTAGTATTTTGTAGATCCATACCCGAACCGAGTAAAATGAGAACCGACCCGAACCTTCGGGTTCAGTTCGGTTTCGGTCCGGTTCTTCGGATACTTTTGCACAGGCCTATTAGATTGGGATCGGATGACTATGGAGTTCGCTTAGCAAGGGAAGGATTACTGTCTGCATGGCCTCAAATGTTCTCCCCTGAAGGAGATTTCGGTCAGGAGTCTGGAGCAGCCGGAGGAATAGGGAAGTACGATGGCGATGATCATGGGGCTTGCATCCTCCACACAACCAACGCCAGAGATACCGGAGCGTATGCAGGCTTTACTGTTCCAGTACGAAGATGTCTTTCAGGAGCCACACACCCTCCTTCCACCGAGGTTCCGTGACCACCATATTCAGCTCAAGACCTGGACGGAACCCACCAACATCAGACCATATCGTTACCCACACATACAGAAGGTCGAGATTGAGCGCAGTGTCCGAGAGATGCTGGCATCTGGTATTATTCATCCCAGCACCAGCTCCTTTTCTTCGCCCATCATCCTGGTAAAGAAGAAGGATGGATCATGGAGGTTTTACGTAGACTACTGGGGTCTGAATAGCTCAACAAGCAAGGATAAGTTTCCTATTCCTATGATTGAGCAGCTGCTAGATGAGCTACATGGGGCGTGTCTTTTCACCAAGTTGGACCTATGGTCTGGCTATCACCAGATTCGGATTTGGGAGGACATCCACAAGACGGTCTTTAGGACGCATGATGACCATTGCAAGTTCCTCGTGATACCTTTTGGGCTATCAAACACTCCGTCCACGTTCCAAGCCGTGATGAACGAGATTTTTCGGCCTCTCCTACGCCGCTCCTTGCTGATATTCTTTGACGACATCCTCATCTACAGTAACAGTTCGGAGGAGCATCTGGAGTACGTCGAGCGAGCCCTCACTATGTTGAGTCAACATCAGCTTTATGTCAAACGGTCCAAATGCTCATTTGGCCAGGTGGAGGTCGAGTATCTGGGGCATTTGGTTTCAGTACAAGGAGTTCGAGCCGACCCGAAAAAGATTGAGAGTATGGTGACATGGTCCCACCCTACGACGATCCGGGCTTTGCGGGGATTCTTGGGGCTCACAGGTTACTACCGACGGTTCGTGAAGGACTACGGTAAGATTGCGAGACCTCTCACTCTGTTACTTCAGAAGGATGCCTTCTTATGGCAGGAGGAAGCAGAGGCGGCCTTCCAGGCTCTGAAAGGGGCTATGACGACCACACCGGTCCTAGCTCTCCCGGATTTCATTAAAGAGTTCGTGTTGGAGACAGACGCTTCGGGTGTAGGGATCGGCGCGGTACTGATGCAGGAGGGGTGACCTCTGGCCTTCTTCAGCAAAGCCTTAACACCAAGGACACTGGGACTGTCTACTTAGGAAAAGGAGATGTTAGCCATCATACACGTCGTGACCATGTGGAGACCATACTTGCTGGGACGTCACTTCAAGATCCGCACGGATCACCAAAGTCTGAAGCATTTCTTGGAGCAGCGGCTGGCTTCTCCCCTCCAGCATAAGTGGCTGACTAAATTATTGGGCTATAATTATGAGATCATCTACAAGCAGGGGAAGGAAAATGTGGTCGTCGACGCTCTATCACGACTTTCGGAGAGCACTCTCTACCATATATCGGGGCCCCTGATCGACTCACTGGATGAGATACAGTAGGAGGTATTACAAGACCCCGAGCTTCGGGCCATCGTGGACGCGATCCAACAGGGGTAGACCACACCAACAGGGTTCCACTTACAAGGCGGACGACTTTACTACCAAGGCCGAGTGGTCATTCTGCCCACTTCGGCTTGGCGGATTGTCATGATGCATGAGTCTCATTCCTCACCGAACGGAGGCCACGCCGGCGTGCTTCGCACTCTACAGCGATTGCGGGCGAATGACTTTTGGAAGGGTCTGCGCAGGGATGTTCAGCAGTTTGTCCGACAGTGTGAGGTATGCCAACGTCAGAAGTATGAAACGACTTCTCCTGCGGGTTTGCTTACACTGCTGGAGATCCCACATCACATTTGGGACATGATCTCCATGGATTTCATCGACGGCCTGCCCAAATCTCAGGGCAAGTCCGTCATTTTGGTTGTGGTCGACAAGCTATCGAAATCCGGGCACTTCCTTGCATTGAGCCATCCCTACACTGGGGAATCTGTCGCCGAATTATTTGTTCGGGAGATTGTTCGACTTCATGGCGTACCCCGTGCCATCATCTCAGATCGGGATCCAGTATTCGTGAGCAACTTCTGGCGGGAGCTTTTTCAGCTACAGGGTACAAGGTTGCGCATGAGCACGACCAACCACCCCCAAAAGGATGGACAGACGGAGGTCCTCAACCGGGGAGTTGAGACGTACCTGCGATGTTTCGTGATGGATGAGCCGTGTACTTGGACCCGTTGGTTACATTGTGCCCAATACTGCTATAACACCTCTTATCATACAGCCAGTAAGCTCACCCCATTTGAGGTCGTCTATGGTCGTCCTCCACTCTCGTTGGGTACTTATGAGCCAGGCAGCACGACTCTTCCCGTTGTAGACCGAACGCTGCGTGACCAGGATCGCACCTTGGCTCTGTTACGCGACAACCTCCGGACAACTCAAGACCGCATGAAGGTACAGGCAGATCGACATCGGACAGAACGGGAATTCGTTGTAAGGGATGAGGTTTTTCTCAAGCTCCAACCATACCGGCAACTCTCCGTCTCCCGGCGAGCAAACCAGAAATTGGCACCACGACACTATGGTCCTTTCCGCATTATCCAGCGGGTAGGTCCGGTGGCTTATACCTTGGCGCTCCATGAAGGGTCCCGCATACATCCTACCTTCCATGTGTCCTTACTCAAGAATAAGATTGGTGACGCAGTTCAGGCGAGCCCACTCCTACCTGAGGCAACCACAACATGGGAGTTGCGCCCCTTACCGGAGGAAATATTGCTGACTAAGTGGAAGAAACGCGGTGTAGAGTACCGTCCTGAAATTCTTGTTAAGTGAAAGAATTTGACTGAGGCGTACAACACCTGGGTTGATCTAGTGGAGTTTCGTGAGCTGTTTCCGGACTTCCACCTTGAGGACAAGCTGGTGCTTGATGGGGAGGGGAATGTTATGCCCTCAGACGCGCTGCAGTTCTCGGGACATAATTACACTCGACGATCGAAGGAGGCCACACGGAGCAACGGGACTGAACCAACCGGTTCAGCCCCCAATCAATAAAAAGAGCCAAGGGAGGCTGAACCACACGGTTCAGCCCCTATTGGGGGGGGGGGGGGGGGGCATCCCTCTCTAGTACCGGGGTATTTATAACCCCGGGGCTCTCTTTGTTGGGTTATGCAAGATATATCTCAGGTACTTCTTCTCCCTCTCTCAAACCCTAACCCTAATTTCTCTCTCTCTCTCTCCCAATCTCTCCCAATCTCCCTACTCTTCTTCTTCGTTCATAACAACTTAACTTTGGCCATATTAACATTTATTGGGATTAACGAACAACGATGTCGTTGAGGAGTGACAAGAGACTCTACAAGCTGGTACAAGTGATCTTGTTATGTCATACTAAACACAAGTATATCATTGGAAAAAAAAATACTTTGGTCATTATGGCATGGAAGATGGTCGGTGCGTTCGTCAAGTCAAAAGGCATGGCGATGAATTCATAATTTCTGTCAATTTGGAATTGAGATTCAACTTCGAGAAGTATGTCACGTCGTAAAGCATATTGGATGGGGTATTTGTCTGTTACGATCTCTTTGTTCAACTCCAAGTAGTCGACTCAATCGCCAACTCTGTTCTTTTTGCGAACCAACATCTGACTCGAAAAGTGGATAGCGTTGTTGCGATCTTATTTTGAATTAAAGTATGGGAGGGGTAATATTGTAATCGGCCCTGTTAGCTGATAGTATAAATAGCTATCTTTCTTTTAGGGCATTTTTTATCTTTGAACTGATTTGTGTGTGATGTGTGTGGGCAGCAGAACCGAGACATCCCCTTCTTCGCATAATCGAGTTGTTCAGGGCAAGCTGCCCTTAAGGTGAGATTTGTATTCGTTATTGCTTGTTCCAAATTTTTATTAAGTGCTTCCCTGCTTCTGGTGCGTGTGTGTATGCTTCCCTGCTTCTGGTGGTGAATGTGTTCAACCATTCATGTGGATTGGTGATTGAAGGTGGGTCTGCTACTGTTTTATTGAAAGAAACTTAACAAAGGTATCAGAGCTCTCGACCGGGAGTGAGATGATGACGCCGGCGGACGCTACCCGTTCGATGGACATACAGCGAGAGGTGGAGGCGCTCCGCCAAAATCAGGAAACAATGGTGGTCACACTGCAATCACTGTCGGACCAACAAAGCCGCATCTTAGAGAAGGTTTGGGAACTACTCTCAACCCTCCGCACGGATCGGAGTCCCGAAACCGCCAGTAGAGGCTCTCCTTCGGAGGTTCACAACTCATATTCGAACGCTCCCCCAATGGCCATGCGGTTACCGTGCATTGAATTTCCGTGCTTCAACGGCGACACTCTCCATGAATGGCTTTACCGGTGCACCCAATTTTCTGACATTGATGGCACCGCACCCGATCTGAAAGTTAAGCACTCATCGATGCACATGGAGGAGAAGGCATTGTTTTGGCATCAAGCCTTCATGAGCTCGCACCCTTCCCCACAATGACCGACATGGGAAGAATATTGTCACGCCATCTCCAACCGTTTTGGTTCCATTTTGTTCGATGACCCCATGGGAGAACTCAAGAATCTACGTCAAAAGCGATCCGTCTAGCAGTATTTGGAAGAATTTGATGTGCTCCGCCACCGCGTGCACATCTCGAAGAAACATGCTGTGAGTTTTTGCTTAGCCGAATTGAAGGATGAGATTGGTTACTCAGTGAGCATGTTCTAACCGAAATCTCTCTCGGACGTCCCCTCCCTAGCTCGTCTCCAGGAGCATAAGTTACAACTGTGCCAGAAGAAGGGTGTCGGAACGTCCTCTAATTTCAATTCATGGGGCGACCGTTTCATGGTTAGCCGCTCAACGAACTTCCAAGGCTCAGCCCTCCCAGCTGGGCGTGCCACCGCTTCAACAACCAAAGGCGGGGCACATAGAAGAACTTAACAAGCGATCAGACTGATGAGTCTTCATGTCAACATCTTTCTGATTAGACGCTTTAGCGTATTCTTTTGGATGTGACAATAACGGTATGTTCGGACCAAGATAGATTGGACCCTTGAGGCTAATAGAATATTGTGGTCGTTCGGTCGATGTTATGTTAGGATATGTGGCGCGGTAAACTCACCGGGATAAGCATAGAGGATATGATGCAGTTGCGGACAGGTAGGAGTGCCCTCAAGGTGTTGGTCAGCCATGCACCAAAGTAAAAGCCTTAAAGTCCATCGATTCCATCTTCTGGATAGCTTTGAAAGTGCTTGGTGTGCTGAGGAGAGGCGCATTGCTCCATAAGGCCTGTCGATGCCCCTCAAGCAAAGGGTATAGTCATATGTGCCCAATTGACCTTAATTTCTCCATTTTTTTGTAATCAGGCAACTCCTAATATTACATCGATGTCACCCATCATAAAGGCGTAAAGTCGACCACTATCTTCAAAGAACCCATCTACAGCTGGATACCGCACCAAAGGCCTTTTGTGGGGGTTATGGCGACCGCCCCTCAAGCAGATGTTGAAACTCGGCAAGGGAATTTTGGGTAGGTGCAAGCAAGTCCTAAGCCCTTGCGACATAAAGTTGTGGATTGCTTTGTTATCCATCGTGATGAGAATATGATAGTTATCCAGTTTCCCAAAGTCCATCATGGTACAAATCGATATTCCACACATCGAAAAGAGCTACTCATCAAAACGATGTAGGGCATTGTCAACGGGATTGGTGTGCATGCCAACTTCGACTTCCAAATATTCAAAATCTACCTGGATGACTTCCTCGTCATGATTTGAGGAGTAAGTTTATTTGTATCTGAAGTAAATCTCCTTGCTCTGCAATTCATTATATTTTAGTTGTAGAGACGGTGTATCAGTGGTTATCATGATGGAGGTTTTGGGGATACGAAGTTGGGTGCCCTGTATCTTGAATAGCGATTGTCAAAAAGAGCTCAAGAATAAAGATTCGCGATCCGCTCACAATGGAGCAAGGGAACGCATGCAAACGGACCACCCCATCAATAAAAGTTGCGGCAACCACTGGTGCTGTAAACGGGTGTCTGAAGGAACGGAAGTGTGTGTATTTGGATATACGATCCACGACCACTAATATGCAATCGCAGGTATTGGAGTGAGGGAGCTTAGAAATGAAATCTATGGAGATATCCTCCCACATTTGGGCCGAAATAGGAAGTGGTTGAAGGAGACCCCAATAAAAGTGACCTCGTACTTGGCACGGACACGACAGACAGGATACCACAAAGTTTTTGACCCGTTGGAACATGTCGGGCCAATACAGAGACACCGCAAGACGGCGGTATGTCCGAAAGGAACCCGTGGCCCCTCTCCGGGGTCGAGTGAAACATCGCGAGTAGGCGTGAGATGAGCTGAGATGAAGCAGAAAGCCTCGAAAGTCGCAGAGAGAGTGTGGGGCCTCTTGCTCAACCACGTGCCACAAATATGCGACCAAATCGACGTCAGTCGTTTCTGAATAGAATGGAATGAGACGGACTAGCGCAAGCGTGTAGAGCCCCTCGACAAAAGTAATGGTGTCCTCTCCTGGATGAACCACATTGTTATGCGATCCTAGTTGACACTGACGTTGCCCAGGGTGCGGAGCCATGTCGCCCCTAGGATAATACCCACCCCACCAAGTGCAAACGCATAGAAGTTGGCCCGGAGGGGATATGCGCCCACTGTGAGGGTTAGCCCTGATCAAAGGCCGTCGGTCACCCGACAACGGCCATCCCCCAAACAGACAGAGAAACATGGGGCAGGGGTCAACGCCAACGCCAAACGATCCATTAGGTGTTGGATATGAAATTGTGGCTCGCACCACTATTAATCATGATGACCATTAGGGTCCCCTGAAGTGTCTCAGGAAGCTTCATTGTCTGGGGGCCATAAATCTCACCGACGATAAAGAGTGGAAGGTTTTCGCGGGTGGAGGATCGTTTGCATCAACATCAGCCTCCAATGCCTCAAACTCAGTGAGGGTAACCTCGGGCTCCTCCTCGCCAATGTGGACTCGAAGGTCCTTCAGAGGGTAGTCATGGGTTGGTGAATAAGGCCGTTTGCAGTGGAAGCGCGGACCTTTCATGCGAAGATCACGGTACTCTTGAGTGGACAGTCGAGGTGTGCTTGGGGCCTGGGAGGGTACTGCGGTGGGCTTGGGCGGCCGGGGAGTGCGGGCCTCCAACGTGGTGAGTGGTACACTGTTGCGGGTCTGGTGTCTGGACGAGGTGGGGCCACTGTGGATGGGCAACCGGTATCCATCTGCCTGACTTGGAATTCAGCTTCAACCAAACAGGTGAGGTTCATGACATCCGCAATAGAAGGCGGGTGGTGAGTGCGCGGGCGGTCGCAAATATGCAGTAGTAGGTCATGCATGAAAAAGCTGAGGTAGTGGTCAGGAGGGAGACCAAGTACATGTGTGGTTAAGGCAATAAATTCGTTGATGCAGTCGTCGAGGGAACCCGTCTGGCGGATGCCATAGAGACGCTCCACGGCGGAGCCTTAGTTACATCGTAGCAACGAATAAGGTCCTGCTGAAGGTCTGGCCAGGAGAGGGTGGGCTTGGACTGGCGGAGCAAACAGACCCAATGGAGAGCGGAGCCCTCCATGCCGATGAGAGTCGTGTTTGAAGTGCCTAAAACCATCTCTAGCACACACACTCATTGGACCACATACATCAGAGTGTATCAATTCCAATAGGTTGTTTGCTCTTGCACCTTTCTTTTTAAATGGTGTCTTGGTCATTTTGCCAGTTAGGCATGATTCGCATGTCCCAATTGCATCAGGATCAAAAGAATCTAAAAGATTAGCCTGATGCAATTTCCTTATGCGTTTTTCGTTAATGTGACCAAGACGGTGGTGCCATAAGAGTGTCTCACTTATGTGAGATATTTTGAGTCATTTGTTATTGATGTTTAAAACCTGTTTATCCTTAACAATGCTAAGCAAATACAATCCATTAGAAATGAAAGCACTTGCATAAAATAAACCATCCTTCTCAATCCTCATTTGGGAGTTCCCAATGATAAAACAAAAACCTTCTGAATCCAAACATGATACAGAAATAATGTTTCTCAAAATAGAAGGGACATGATAAACATTAAATAAAGTCAAACATAAACCACTAGGTAAGGAAAGTTCCAAAGTGCCCACCGTAACAGCAGAGATACTAGCACCATTTCCATCCTTCAGCACCACTTCTCCTTTGGAGAGAGATCTCCTATCCCTTAGTGACTGCACATTAGAGACTAAGTGAGCACATGATCCGGTATTAATTATCCAATCAAGGATAGTAGTGGTTAAGTTTAAATTCAACTCAATAACAAAAATACCTTTAGGACGCTTCCTTTCGATTTTGCCTTCATCCAAGTCTCTCTTGTACTTGGGGCAGTTCATTTTGAAGTGTCCCTTCTCGTGGCAATGGAAGCATTCAGTGAGAGAATTAGGAGAATTCTTCACATTGCCTCCCTTGGAGGTACTCTCTTGAGTTCCTCCCCTTTTGCCCTTGAGATGAGGATTTCCTTTCGAGGTCGGGCTTTTGGTCTTATCCTTATTCTTGAATATCTTCTTGCTTTCAGACGCCACAGCTAAGACAACATTCCTCTTTGTCTTGCCCATGTCAACCTCAGCTGTTTTGAGGGCGTTGTGGAGTTCATTTATGGTCATTTGTTTCTCACGCATATGATAATGCATGATGAAGTCCTTAAACGAGTAAGGTAGTGACCCCAAAATGATATCCTCAGCAATGTCTTCTGGAATTGGAGACTTCGGTTTCTCCAATTTCTCCAAATAGCCCTGCACCTTAAGGAAGTGCACTTAGACAGATTCACCCTCCATCATTTTGCACCTTGTGAGTGCGATGGTGGTCTTATAGCGCTCTTTACGAGCACTATCAGTGAACATTTTCTCCAATTGTGCTACAATTTCCTTTGCAGGAGTATCGAGAAATTTTCTTTGCAACTAATCGCCAATGCTGGCCAAGATCAGAGTCTGCATGACACGTTGATTGTCATTCCATCTTTTCTGTTCCTCCTTCTCAGCATCAGTTGGCTTGCCAATCTCTTTCTCTACTGGGCATTCACCATCCAGAATAGGTAAAAGATTCTCCAAGCGCAACACAATGTTAAGCTTGAGGATTCAGTCAGAGTAGTTTGACCCGTCGTTAGCAAGCGGGCTTTTATCAATCATTGAACGCAAAAAATTTGGTAGTGTAGACATAGCTCTTTAAAAAAAATGAGAGCAAGTTAGAGTTCATGTTCAAAATAATTTCTTTTTAAGAAAAATATTTGATGGATTAGAGAGATCCACATTTTGTTTTAAAATAGTGAATTAAGAACCTTTCAACCTAGTGGACTCATCCACAAGATTATCAGGTAATGACACTAGCCTATCCTATTTTAAAACAAAATATGGATCTCTTTATTTTAAAATAGTGAATTAAGAACCTTTCAACCTAGTGGACTCATCCACAAGATTATCAGGTAATGACACTAGCCTATCCTATTTTAAAACAAAATATGGATTTCTCTATTTTAAAATAGTGAATTAAGAACCTTTCAACCTAGTGGACTCATCCACAAGATTATCAGGTAATGACACTAGCCTATCATATTTTAAAACAAAATATGGATCTCTCTAATCCATCAAATATTTTTCTTAAAAGGAAATTATTTTGAACATGAACTCTAACTTGCTCTCATTATTTTTTTTAAAGAGCTATGTCTACACTATCAAATTTTCTGCGTTCAATGATTGATAAAAGCCCGCTTGCTAAGGACGGGTCAAACTACTCTGCCTGGATCCTCAAGCTTAACATTGTGTTGCGCTTGGAGAATCTCTTACCTATTCTGGATGGTGAATGCCCAGTAGAGAAAGAGATTGGCAAGCCAACTGATGCTGAGAAGGAGGAACAGAAAAGATGGAATGACAATCAACGTGTCGTGCAGACTCTGATCTTGGCCAGCATTGGCGATCAGTTGCAAAGAATATTTCTCGATACTCCTGCAAAGGAAATTGTAGCACAATTGGAGAAAATGTTTACTGATAGTGCTCGTAAAGAGCGCTATAAGACCACCATCGCACTCAGGTGCAAAATGATGGAGGGTGAATCTGTCTCAGTGCACTTCCTTAAGGTGCAGGGCTATTTGGAGAAATTGAAGTCTCCAATTCCTGAAGACATTGCTGTGGATATCATTTTGGGGTCACTACTTACTCGTTTAAGGACTTCATCATGCATTATCATATGCGTGAGAAACAAATGACCATAAATGAACTCCACAATGCCCTCAAAACAGCTGAGGTTGACATGGGCAAGACAAAGGGGAATGCTGTCTTAGCTGTGACGTCTGAAAGCAAGAAGATATTCAAGAACAAGGATAAGACCAAAAGCCCGACCTCGAAAGGAAATCCTCATCTCAAGGGCAAAAGGGGAGGAACTCAAGAGAGTACCTCCAAGGGAGGCAATGTGAAGAATTCTCCTAATTCTCTCACTGAATGCTTCCATTGCCACGAGAAGGGACACTTCAAAATGAACTGCCCCAAGTACAAGAGAGACTTTGATGAAGGCAAAATCGAAAGAAAGCGTCCTAAAAGTATTTTTGTTATTGAGTTGAATTTAAACTTAACCACTACTATCCTTGATTGGGTAATTGATACCGGATCATGTGCTCACTTAGTCTCTAATGTGCAGTCACTAAGGGATAGAAGATCTCTCTCTAAAGGAGAAGTGGTGCTGAAGGTTGGAAATGATGCTAGTATCTCTGCTGTTACGGTGGGCACTTTGGAACTTCCCTTACCTAGTGGTTTATGTTTGACTTTATTTAATGTTTATCATGTCCCTTCTATTTTGAGAAACATTATTTCTGTATCATGTTTGGATTCAGAAGGTTTTTGTTTTATCATTGGGAACTCCCAAATGAGGATTGAGAAGGATGGTTTATTTTATGTAAGTGCTTTCATTTCTAATGGATTGTATTTGCTTAGCATTGTTAAGGATAAACAGGTTTTAAACATCAATTACAAACGACTCAAAATATCTCACATAAGTGAGACACTCTTATGGCACCACCGTCTTGGTCACATTAACGAAAAACGCATAAGGAAATTGCATCAGACTAATCTTTTAGATTCTGATGCAATTGGAACTTAGAAGGTCAATCAGGGAAAGGAAAAAACCTGACATATACATGGGTCTTCATGAGGTGCTTATTCTAGACACAGAAGACCCGTTGACCTATGAAGAAGCAATGGAAAGAAAGGATTCCATAGGATGGCTTGAAGCCATGAAGTTCGAGATGCAATCCATGTATGACAACCAAGTATGGAACTTGGTTGACCTTCCTGATGGAAAGAAATCCATTCCTTGTAAATGGATTTTAAGAGGAAGATGGGCATGAATGACAACATGACAACCTACAAGACAAGACTTGTAGCGAAAGGTTTTAGTCAAATCCAAAGGATTGACTATGATGAAACCTTCTCGCCTGTTGTGATGTTTAAGACAATTCGGATCATGTTGGACATTGCCGCATTTCATGATTATGAAATTTGGCAATTGGATGTCAAAACAGTTTTCCTGAATGGAAAGCTAGATGAGGATGTATTCATGAAGCAACCTCAAGGTTTTGAAGATCCTCAAAATAATGGCAAAGTATGCAAGCTTCAAAGAGGCATTTATGGGTTGAAGCAAATATCGAGGAGTTGTAACAAACGCTTTGATGAAGAGGTTAAAACCCTTGAGTTCATTCAAAGCAAGGAAGAACCTTGTGTATACAAGAAGATTAGTGGGAGCCACGTTATTTTTTAATCCTATATGTTGACGATATTCTTTTAATGAGCAACAACTTATCTTTAATGGAACAAGCAAGAAACTCATTGAAAACAATCTTTTCAATGAAGGACATGGGTGAAGCCCAATATATCTTAGGAATCAAGATATATAGAGACAGATCACGTAGACTCATTGGCCTAAGTCAAAGTATCTACATTGACAAAATCTTAGAAAGGTTTCATATGGAAAACTCTAAGAAAGAAAATGTGTTAATGAAGACGTCTACTCACCTGGGCAAGTCTCAATGTGCCTCGTCACATAAAGACATTAAATATATGATGAATGTGCCATATGCTTCCGCCATAGGTTCCATCATGTATGCCATGATCTGTACGAGACCGGATGTTGCATATGCTCTCAGCATGACGAGTCGACATCAAGCTTCACCTGGTCCAAATCATTGGACGACGGTCAAGAATATTCTTAGGTACCTGAAAAGGATCAAGAATAAGTTTCTTGTATTTGGTGGACATAAAGAGCTCCATGTAGAAGGTTACACAGATGCTAGCTTTATGACAGATCCGGACGATAGAAGATCTCAATCTGGGTTCGTTTTTCTTCTGAATGGAGCTGTGAGTTGGCGTAGTTGGAAACAATCCACTACTGCTGATTCAACCACCGCAGCGAAAGTCATGGCGGCCGCAGAGGCAAGCAAAGAGGCAGTCTGGATAAAGAAACTCCTTGGGGAATTGGGAGTCGTGGCATCTAGTGAAGGGCCCTTGAGATTGTTTTGTGATAATAGTGCTTCCATTTCACAAATCAAGGAGCCGAAATCACATCACAAGACAAAATACATGGATCAGAAGTATTTTGTCACACGCGATTTCATTGAAGAAGGCAAGATTGTGCTTTTATGGATTAACACAAATAACAAGACAGCTGATCCCTTCACCAAGCCTCTGTCTCAAGCCAAAGGAGAAATTCATTTCGAGTCCATGGGGTTGCAAGACCCTGGAGAGTGGCTTGATGTTTAGTGACGGAGGATTCTTATGTTTTGTATTTCTTTTATTAGAAACTTTAAAAACAAGTGGGAGATTGAAGGATTTGTGTTTTGAAAGTTGTCTTTAATTTTATTAAGTTCATGTTTAATGAATGTTTAACTCATTCTGTCCCTAGATCATATGATGATACCTCATGATAGCTCAAGAAGATGCCCTTGGTCTTGAGCTGTAGAATACTTGAGTTCCATCACATGATCTTAGTTTTATATTCTCACGATCCTGGTAGTCAAAGAGGGACATTGACCACCACCTTGGATTGTCATATGAGTTAAAGTACATTGTAGTTCTACAAATGTTGATAATAGTTATCATTTAATCATATGAATGTGTATATAGATTGAAGCTATACATATTGAGTTAGACCTTATCTTGTGTTGAGATATCGTATGAATTGTGTTTTAGTGTCATCGATAGTCTCAACGTGTCTCATTGAATCTAAATGTGGTCTGTGAACTTACCGCCGCAAGGTATATAATGTAGTTGCAGTTGAACGCTGTCTATTGATGGAATATACACTGCAGCTCATTATGTGACTTGTGCGGATCAGATTTACACATCGACAGTATCAATTGTCCCTCGAGTTATATCGAGCTATGATATTATTGGGCCCCTTGGCAAAGCGAGATTGTATGGCATGCAATATAACTAAAGTAGTTATAAATACATTGCGCTTGAGAAACCAAGAAAGATGAATGTGCTGCGGGAATGACACTAGTCTATCCTACGGGACATTCATGATATCATGTGACAGACATAGACACAGGTCATCCAATTGTGTCACCTAGCTACTGTGTTGCCAAGGCGTCTATAATGCAGTGATAAAGCCTCTTATAGAGCATAATATAGATTGTTGTATTATCGCCTAGACGACTCAGTTACTCTGTAAAGGTCACACCAAATGAATAGAAACAGCCGCGTTCGACTCAAATTGGGTATTTATTTTCATGGTTATATGATTTAAATAATTGTTGAGTGCGAATATAAAACGTCGTGAATCGACGCGCTTAGACAGTTATTAATTTATGATCATGTTCAGGTGTTAATTGATATAATAAATTGAGTTTATTATCAGATCAATAATAATTCTGAATTTCATAAGTAACACACGCGACGTTACAGGCGATCAAAATTAATTAATTAGTTTTCAAGAGCGAGATTTGATGGTGGGTTGTGTTTGTGTAAATAGTCGTTTTTGTTTTTGCACAATGCATCAACCCACTAATTGAGTATTTAACAAAATATTTTTATAAGCCTAATTAAGTTTTCGGGTTTACAATTTAATATAAAACTTTTGTATATATATTATTTTCGGTTGCATACAAATATACAATTGAGTATTGAAACTGAAAGTTTTATAAAACCCATATATATTATTTATTTGTTAATACCGAAAACATCCTATCTCTCCCGTGAACTAGATTAGACAAAACCTAAACCCCGACCCTGCACCTTTGGTGAATAGGAAACGACGCCCCTCTTGCCGGTGCTTTTCCTCGTCTCATCCGGCAGCCTCCTCGCCGGTGCTTTTCTTCGTCCCATCCGGCAGCCTCCTCGCCGGTGCTCGTCGACACAGTGGTGGCTTTCTCGGACGGTGAAGGTGCAGCAGGTCTTCTATTTTGGGTTTCTCGTTTTCTCTTCTTCTCGCCGGCGACTGGTGTGGCTCGGCCACCGGGGTCCTCGGACAGTTGGAGGTTCGTCTAAGCATCATTCTCCACCTCGCTTCGTCAAAGGCGAGGTCGGTGGACTGTTTTGGATTCAAGGTGAATCTTGAGGCCGCAAATTTCAGATCTGATCTTATCCTTTTCGTGGAGTCGCCTCTCACCTAGAGATCTATCTCTAGAGGTACAAATTCCTAATCCTTCTGTGATGATTGTGATGGTTATTGTGGTTAGCGTAATTTGTTTAGCCTGCAAATTAGTTGGGGCTATTTATATATATATAAATTGATTAGAGAATGAGGTTTTTGTTCACGTGCCGTTGTCACGAGTGATTCGATCCATTTGTGCGATTGATCAAGGGTGAAAATTTTTGTTTGTCACCCTTGTCCCGCATTACGAAAAATCCTACAGTGTTGACCTTGTGCGGTTCCAGAATCTGATGAATGTCGAAGAACTTTACCGCGCGGGCAATCCACCCCATTGGGGTCGATGCCGTTGAAGGAATATCGAACGAACGGTGTGCTTGAAGGAAGCCCGCCGCCGACGGAATAGGATCCCGTGGAAGGTCTAGATGCACACCGAGAAGCGATGGGGATTCCGCGTTGGAGGTCGAGGAGGAACACGCTCAACCAGCGAGGAGGGCGTCAAAATTAGCATTCATCCGCAACATGAGGGATTGGAACGAGGTGGTGGTCTCCTCATGAGCTGTGAGGCATCGGGAAATGGTCGGATTCATAGGAGGCTTAGGCGTTGGTGTGTCGGAGGGAGCCATGGAACGGAGTCATGGGGCATGCACGCTTGAGAAGTCGGCGCGGTGCAAGAATCTCGAGCGGCGTTGTTGAGACCTGCAGAAATAGCCGTCAGGAGCAGGATCGCGAGGTCGGGCGGGGAGGCGAGGCGAGACGGAGGCGTACCGGGAGGCGTTGTGTGGTTGAGAAGACGACAAGGTCGTCTCGATGAGGATCGAAGGCGACGCGAGAGGGATCGACGTGATCACAATCGGCTAAGAAGGCGCGGCGTTACAAGGTGGTACGCAGAAAGGAGCTGTGTGGGGCGGACGTGGACGCGGAAAGAGGGCTTCGTCTTCGGGCAACGGAAATCGCAGCTGGAAGAGTGGCAGGTCGGACCAAATGTTATGTAATCGGGGAGGAGAAATTGAATGCCGGCAGCCCGAATGTATGGAGTTACCGCCCGGCAGCCCGACGGAAATCACGGTCGGGCATCAGGCCGTGCCTACCAATAATGTCGAGGCATGTTATGGCCCCCAACTCCCAAGGCTTGGCCCGGCTTGGCCTGTGCGCATGCCTAACCGGGCTTTTGACCGGGCAGGCTTTTCGCGCCCGAGCATTGTTACACCCCTAGTTGGGTATGGGAAGTTTAAATTAAAAGGAGGAAGAGTGCTCTCCGTACAGCTTCTCAGCAGGAATCCCAGTATGATGCAGTTTCGGACCACTGAATCAGTAGTTTTATAGCCATCATACCAAAGATGCGTTTTGCTTATCACATGCAGCAAGGCATCAGTAGTTTTATAGCTCTCCCGTGGCGTTTTCTACATGTAAAACCTTGTAGTTGTTGTGATTTCGGGTCTGTTTAGGACAGCTGCTGCGGATTGAAAAGCTGCTGATTTAACATAGCTCTTTAAACAGAGCTCTTTTAGAAGCTGTTTTGAGAAGTTGCAGACTGTTTGGGGAGTCTGGGAAGAACTGCTGATTGAACAGAGCTTTTTCAAATGAGCTGTTTGGAAGAACAGCTTTTGAGAGCTGTTTTTTTTAACTTCCAAAATTAAAGAAATTCAAATTAAAATACTTAAATATGTAAACATAGCACAACAAATACAAATTGTTCTCTAACTTCTTAACCAAAATAGTACAAGTTTTCAAAGTGTTCATTAATAAAAGTTCAAGATCATTGCCCAATAAACAGAAATATGCTTCCTCGTCTTCTTTTCTTCAATATTTCTTCACCTGCGGAAGAAATACATTTGATATTAATAAAAAATTTAATATTTTTTTTTTTTCAAATTTGAAATGTGACATTAACAAAGTAATACCTGCGAGCATTGTACACTTCTTCGGCAATACTATCACACACAACAAACACACTCAAACACACAAATACAAAAACACACTCATCCTAAAACAAACACACACACATACAAACACACAACAAACACACACACAAATACAAAAACATCCACACACACACATACACACACACACATATAAACACACACACACACTCATCCAAAAACAAACACACACACACACACATACATACACAACACACTCAACATACAAAATTCCAAAAACATACAAACACAACACACTCAACACATACACATGAAACAAACACACACTCGTCCTAAAACAAACACACACACATACAAACATACACAACAAACACACACTCATCCAAAAAAACACACACACACACTCATCCAAAAACACACACACATACACATCCACACACAACACACACACACACACACTCATCCCAAAAAATACAAACACACAAATCCAAAATAAAATACACACACAAATCCAAAACTCATACACACACACACACATACACACATACACAACAAACACACACTCATCCTAAAACAAACACACACAAATCCACATCCACACACAACACACACACACACTCATCCAAACGCGCGCGCGCGCACACACACACACACAATTCCAAAATAAAAACAGATCTGGAATCACTAATAACAAATCAATGAAAAATAAATACAAACACACACACACACGGGTAGAATGCCAAAAAATTTGAATCAATGAAAAATCCATACGGATACATACTTAAATCAAGCAGATCTGGAATCGTACAATGTAGGCGGAGAAACTGGAATCAATAAAAAGAAATCTGGAATCAATGAAAGAGCTTGAAGGAAACGGGTATCTGGAAGCACATCTGGAAACAGCAAAATGAGGGAATATGGAAGAAGATCTCACCGTGGAAGAGATCTGCTGGTTGGAGCTTTCTGGAATCGCCGGAGGTAGGTGATGACTGCGGAGTCGAACGGAAACGCCGGAGATGGGTGATGACGGAAAAGGGCTGCCCGTCAGTGAGCCTCGCAGTGGTCGGCGAGCTCGGTCGAGAACGGGAAACCAGGCGAGAAAGCTCGGCGAAGGAGATCGGGATCGCTGCGCAGACGGGGGGAGAAGAGAAGGAGACGCGCGATAGAAAAAACAATTTTGCGAGAGTGATACGCGGAGGCCTCGGCGCGGATTGAAAATGCCCTAAACCGGCGTATTTACAAACGCTATTTTAAAAAAGTGGCGCATCCAAACAGGTATAAAACAGCTCTGGCGGTTGGAATAGAGTTTTTCCATCCGCCAGAGCTGTCCCAAACAGACCCTTCATTTGACGATTCTTCCTTTTTCATCGCAAAGGTTGGATAATTTCCTCTCATTGTTAGTAAATTTCATGATGTGGTGTCAGCCACTATAACTTCTGATCCCCCCCCTGCATCTCCTGCTTCATGCTTCAAAGAGTAGATGATAAAATTTCTCCGAGTCTATGACACGCATTATTGTTAGCGAACCGCGGGAATCAAAGGGGGATCAATGTTGGGTGAGATACACCATCAATCAAACTCATATTAAAGTTAAAAGATTAAATATCAGCATATGTTTCTTCTGTCCGATGTGGGACTGAGGCTCCGTTTGGCATAGCGGTAGCGGTCGTGAACGCAATAGTTATGAACCGTTCGTGAACACCCGACCTCACCTAAGAAACTTCATTCACTTTTATGCTCAAAACTAATTTTCTTTACCCGGTAGATGTCATAACCACTGTAACATGCATTCTATGATGGTATCATAACCACTTGCATGCCTTCTATGATGGTAGCATTTTTATGCAAACTCACCGGAGCAAAAAAAAAAACCATGCCAAACGGAGCCTGAATCAGCACTCCTTCATGCTTAAACAATTATGATGAGTGGGTGATCCTTGTGATGTGTCTACACATCATCACACATATTTCTTACTAAGGCTCCGTTTGGCGCGGCTTATTTGCTCTGGCGAGTTTGTACAAAAACTCAATTATGATAGAATGTATGTTTGGCATGACAGGTTATGACCGCTATCAAGAAAATAAACTAGTTTTGAGCATAAAATGCATGGAATTTTTTAGGTGAGGTCGGTCGGTCGTTCACAAACGATGGTTCATGACCACCGCGTTCACGACCGCCACCACCGCTTCAAACGAAGCCTAAATTTACCAAGAAAAATGTATGTTAAAGCCATTTTCATGCCCATTTGGTCTCCTGCAGAGAAGCAGCTGATGCTCCAGGTAGCTGAGCTGGTCCCTCGGCATCCAGGAAGGGTGAAGAAGCAGGAACCCGCGGCTTCATCGACCGCTCCCGGAACTTCGAAATCTGGAAAGGCCGGGAAGAAGAAGAAGAAATGATTCTCTGATTTAATACTATAAATGTAAAATGCAAAGCATTCTTGATTTTATGGGGGATGGGGAGTTGAATGCTTTCATTTATTTCTTATTCTACAGTTGCCTGATTCCCTATTTGAATATCACAATATGGGCAAATTTTTTTGGGTGGCACCTCTGCATTTCTTTTTAAATTTAAATCATTTTAGTAATATTCATGATTTCTAAATTTCAATGATTTTTTTCCAGATAAAATGAGCAATAATTTGTACTTCTAAACCATTTTAGCAACATTCAATATCATCTCTGTTTTTTAATCTAATGTTATATCTTTTATTTATTTTAAAATTATTTAGATTATAATATCTACTTACGTAATTATGCATCCAAAAAAAAAAAAATTTGGAGCATTACAGCTTGTTATCTTTTAATATAATAAAAATAATTTAACTTTATAGAATATTTAATTTGAATAATAACTTTAAATTGGTTAAATTCATTTAATAAAGGTAAGCAAAATATTTAGAAAAGTAAATGATGTGAGATGTAATAAATTAGCTTATATCTTAAGATTAGTAGATGGTACTTTCTATTTTTCTTTTATTAAATTTACATTAAACAATAACTTAAGCAAATCTAATAAATCAAATTAGGGGCTTGCCGCCGCCGTGTACTTACCCATTCTGTTTATTAATTATTTCTGGTGTTGGCTTCATTAGATCCTTCAAAGACAAATTGGCTATATCAATTAATCTACTTTTAATCTCTGCGCCTGGAGCCGAGCCCGGGAGGTGCCGAAAGACGACGGGGTCGCTGCTCCGCTCGAAGCTCCTCCGATAGGTCGCTGCTCCGCTCGAAGCTCTCGCCGGCCCTAATTTTATTCCCGTCGGAGGTTGGAGTTTAACCCGCCGGAGCTTAGGATGCCGGTGCTGGAGAGACGTCGGCGACCTGGCGGTGTTGGTCAGTGCCCTCATCGAAATCGAACACAAATAATTGGCATATATATATTAAATCTAGCCTGCGTGAACAATTTTTTGGCCTGCATATATCCACGGCCTGCATAAAGCCAAAACAGGCCTGCATATAACATTGCTCTATAAATATTACTCATTGTCGAGGGGGAGAGATGGTGCTGAGAGCTCACAAGGGTCTCGCATAGAATTAGTTGAGCTCGTCTATTCTCTCTTTAAGTGTGCTTCTCCCCCCTAACCTGGAACGACATTTGATTTGTGAGGGGGAGTTCCTATAAACTCGAGAGTGCACGGAAGAAACTCCTAGCTGTAATTGTTTTGTAATCGCACCCAACAAGCAATAAAAACTCTCTTTCTCTTGTTCGTTCATTCTTGTCTGTGACCGACGCTGCTTCGGAGGACAAGTAACATTTGCCATACCCAAGTCCAAACTTCGTGAGTCGAAAAGACTCAACAACAATCATCGCGTTTGATTAAATAGTCAATGATGTTTATCATCCCTTGCAAAAGCTTTTATGCTTGTTTTTTTTATTCTATTTTATCAAACATGTGATTCATCCATGAGTTGAAGAAATTAAGATTGAAGCTTCTTTTCATGAATCACATTTTGTCAACATATTCAAATAATTTCTCTATGCATGAATCTTCGCCGTCCCATCGATATCAATCACGCAGTTTTATACCATAATAAAATGCAATACACGACATGAGAGAAATACAGGAACCGATGAAGGGCGCCACTGATGGAATCGGACACCTCCGTCTGCTAAGAAATAGCAATACTTACTGCAATCCATAGAATTGATAGGAGTGATCGAAGCATCCGAGTGAACATCAAGTTTGGAATGAACTACCCGTTGCCCCCAGCGGGGGTATTTATAGGCGTAACCCTAAATCCCGACGACCCGTTAACACCCGTTAGGGTTCCGTTAAATGTACGATACAACGCTAAATATACCTTAACATTCCCCTCCTATATTGTAGCAATTGTATCACATAACAGGTTAAACAAAGCATATAAGTTAGATAATGACATAATGAGTTTCAGATTAAAAACAACAAGAGTTTTAGATCAAACATCTAAACTCAAACAGGTTCCAAACATGCAAAAGCAAAAGCAAGAACAGTAATCTGATAACAAAACTCAAACAGGTGACGGGCCGGTCTACTCAAACAGCAGATCATCTCCATCCATGTCAAAATCCACTTTCTCTCCTCCAGACTCCAATTGATCTGCATTGAAACATTTGAATGTCATGAGAACAAAACTCAATGAATCCATACATATGCATATCAAAAGTAAAGTGATTAGTTCTTACAATTTTGAACATAATACTCTAACTAGGAAGAAAGACTCACAGGTCCGCATCTCTTATCTAATTTACACAAAATTAGAAATTTGGTTTCATAGAACCAAGCTATGTTCCTTCGATTATTAAGATTATTACCAAACGTTTCACAATTGTATTATATCATCAAATTTGGAATGATACAACAAGCTGTGACCAATATATCATCAAGTTTGGAATGATATAAGTAATGATCATAATATCAGGACGCATATCAGCAACTTTAGTATTCGTTTTTGGAATGATACCCAATTCAGCCTTTGAAACGAAATAGTTGTGTAAGTCATCAAGTTTGGAATGACTAGCAACTAAACAATCTCGGGCTTTCATCAAGTAACATCTGGAATACTTCAGTGTACTTAGTCTAGATGCGTGAATGTAGGCAGACTCGGTTCTAAAATCTTAAATAAACATAAGTATTAAGTCCCACTAAATAGACTTTAATCTCATATCCCCTGATGTTTTAGATGTAAGAACCTTGTATAAGCCCTTGGTAAGGACATCTGCTACATTATCTTTTGATCTCACGTCTAGGAGGGAAATGATCCCTTGACTGGTGAGATAGGTCAACCGGGCCTGTTTCATCTGTAGTTGCCTTCGCTTACCATTGAACAGGGAATTAGTTGCAATGGTTTTTGTGGCTTGATTGTCACAAAATATCGAGATAGAGTTCATTTTTAGACTCGTCATTGGAATATCCATAACCAAATCTCTGACCCACCTCTGCTTCTTCGGCAGCTGAAGCAAGAGCATAGAGTTTGGATTCCATAGAGGATAGTGTTATACACATTTGCCTCTTAGATTTCCAAGCTACTGCGGCTCCTCCTAGGGTAAACACATAACCACTAGTGGACCTACTATCACCAACGTCTGAGCACCAGGAGGCGTCAAAATACCCTTCAAGCACAGGAGGGTGTCCACTGTAACATAAAGCATACTGTGCAGTATACTTTAAGTATCGCATTAGCCTTTCCAAGGCGTCCCAGTGGTCCTTTCCAGGGTTACTAGTGAATCTACTCAACATGCCGATCGTAAAGGCTATGTCGGGTCTAGTGCAGGTAGTAGCATACATGAGACTGCCAATGAGTTTGGAGTAATCCAACTGTCTAATAGGTGAACCGTCATGAGGTTTCAGTCTATTATTATAGTCGTATGGAGTCTCAATGTTTCTGAACTTATCATAACCCCACTTCTCTAGTAGAGTTCTGATGTAGTGACTCTGGCTGAGGGTGATACCCTTATCCGTAAAGTTCATTTCCATGTCTAGGATGGTCTTCACCACACCTAAGTCAGTCATGTTAAATTTTGACTTCAAGGTAACCTTAACGTCTTCCACCTCAGACTGATCAGTACCCAGAATTAGCATGTCATCAACATACAAGCAGATTATAGCGACGGAGTTTGGACTTGTCCGTATGTATAGACATTTATCAGAAAGGCTGGATTTAAAATTCAGGCCTTTTACGCAAGTGTCAAACTTCTCGTGCCATAGCTTTGGTGCTTGCTTCAATCCGTAGAGTGACTTAATCAACTTACAGACCTTGGTGTCGATACCTTTTACGACAAACCCTTCAGGTTGACGCATGTAGATCTCTTCAGTTAGATCTCCATTTAAAAATGCAGTCTTAACATCCATCTGATGAACGACGAAACATTCAATAGATGCGATAGCGAGAAGAACCCTGATCGTAGCAATGTGACAAACAGGTGAGTATGTATCAAAGTAGTCAACTCCACTCACTTGAGTGAAGCCTTTCGCAACTAGACGAGCTTTGTACTTAGCTATACTCTCATCTGGATTCAGTTTCTTCTTAAGAACCCACTTGCTCCCAATGGTTTTAGCTCCTTTGGGTAGGTCAACTAATGTCCAAGTGTGGTTTGTTGGATCTTACGGCGCCCTTAGAGGGGGGGTGAATAAGGGAATAAAATTCTTTTTATAATTTCCAAGATAATTACTAAATTGTTTTATAATGAAAGAGATTGAAATAAACAATTTAGATTTAGAATTGAAAACTTAGAACACAATATAATAGAGATTACGCCAAATGATACAAATCAAGTAAACACAAAAGAGACATGATTATATATATGAAAACGTGTTTACATAAATTTGATTTCTATATCGCTAGAAATCGGAGGCGTACAAATGTAAATTTCTTTTTGTTTACCAATCCTTCTCCCAAGGATCGGAAGGCTATCACTTGTCTCTCCCTAGACCAAGCCCAAGCCTATCCTCTAGATCTTCCCAAGATCTAGACGTAGCACACAAGGCCACGATTTCCCACCAAGCCACGCAAGGACTTGGACGCTCCGCACAAGGAAGCGATTTTCCCCTAAGCCACGCAAGGACTTAGACGCTCCGCACAAGGAAGCGATTTTCCCTACCAATACAAAGTAAAATGTATATAAATGAAAATACAAGATAAAATAAGAACTCCCTAGAAATTCAGATCTCTGAAAGGAAGGTTGAAGCCTCGAGATGATCCTTGATGTAGAAGCGCGTCCGATCTCGTCTTCAAATTCAAACATTCTCAGCATAAATGGGAGTTCATGAGGTTCTGGAGCTCTCTGGATGGAATGCACTCAGGAAGGGACTTAGAATATTCAATGGTTGAAATGCACGAACAGAAGGTGTCAATTTATAGAAAATCGCTGTCGGAATTTCCGACAGTGACTGTCGGAATTTTCCGACAGCGCTAAACTGCCGCTGGAGTGCCGTCGTGGGTGGAGTCGTGGGCAGTTGGTGTAACTGTCGAGCTGTCGCCTGGGCGACATCGATGTCGGATTTCCGACATCTCAAAACTGCTTTTCGTCGTGCTGCCGTGGAGGGAAGTAGTTGTAACTTCTCTGCTGTCGCCTGGGCGACAGTGGCTGTCGGAATTTTCCGACAGTGAAATTTCCCACATTCAAATTTAGCTCCAGCATGTAGATTGAGTCGTTCTCATCTCCGAAATGGGGTGGCACGTTCTGTAACTCTTCCTGGATTGAAAGTTATGGCCATTTTAAGATCAGCACACAAAACTCATCCAACCTGAGACTTGTCGTTCTCGGATCATGCCCATGAACGAGGACTTGTCTCCTCATTGAACCTATACAACCTGGCCACTATAAACACACAAAAGACTAGATCAAATACAACACGGTATTTGTTATTCTCAAACCAAGAGATGCGGAAAGCAAGCTCCAACAATCTCCCCCTTTTGATAATAACAAATACCCATATGAGAAATTAGTGAGTTTATAGATAAGTGCGATAAAAGATATGCATGAATAAAAGGTTTACTGCGTGACAGATTTTACTCCCCCTAAATATATATGTCACTAGATTTCTCATTTTATTCTCCCCCTTTTGTTATTACCAAAAGTAGGTTGTCATGATCGAGCAATAGACGTTTTCCATGAAAACTTTTTAATATACTCCCCCTAAATTGCATTCTCCCCCTAAATGTATGCTCCCCCTAAATGTTATAATTAATTACAATGGTGCATTATTTAATTATTCTCCCCTTAATCTTCTAGATTTCTTGAATTAATCTCCCCCTTTTGGTATTATCAAAAGAAGGTGGGGTGAGGGTAGTAAGGAGGCATTTAAATAACAAAGCATGATCGAGCTTTTAAATATATGAAATGATAAAGAGTTGAAGCATAGTATATAAAAGAGATTTCAAATAAAAAGATAAGAGTTGTAAGCAAGCGGAAGATTATAAGAAACATCCTTTTTGTAAGCATGAAAAACATAAGTAAAAATATGAGTTTTAGTTCAAAATTGAAAGATGTTTTAACCTTTTTGAAATCTCAAAGTTTTTCATAAAGATATCAAGCATGAAATGAACATATCAAAGAGAGATTATACTACAATGTTACTTAATTTTAAATTCAAGAAATACCAAAAACATTGTAAAGATCATGCTAGGTTATCTAGTGCATTTTTACATAAAGAGTAGTATAGATAAAGCATTAGAATCCAATACTCATGAGAAGAAGTGTTATGAAAGATAATGATGTGCACATAAGTGTATTTTGGGCAATGTTAACAATTGATTTAAATCATCAAAATACAAGACATATGTAGAGTAAAGTGCACAATAAAACACAAGTAAATTACTTTCACTCACTTTTAATGCACATAATTTTTTAACAAAGTGGTATAATAACTAAGGTTTGCACAAGCCACTTTACTATTCTTTCCAAGGTGCTCAACCTCACAATGCTTATGAAGACTTATCAGGAGGTTCAAGTAGTGCTTGGTGGAGTTATATTTGTCTACATATATAATTTTTTTGTTCATATTTGTGAGACAACATTCTCCGAATACACTTGTTTTGCAAACCCAATATTTTTTTTTAACTCTTAACCACTTTTCTCAATTTCATAAGTGCAATTCAAATGTTGTGTAGGCAATAAACTTATGCAAGTTTTAATTCATTGTACAAATACAATACACAAGCAAGCATTTTTAGATTTAGACACACATGTTGATTACCAAAATAAGTGAGTGAAATGTATCATTATCAATCATAAAACATTTACTCATACTTAGAGGCATGCTAAGCTTGGTTCTACATATTTTTCAATACAATTGATGCACTTTAAATAGATATATCAAAGCATGATAAGCAAAACAATGTTCATAGTAATTTGAAAGAATATGTTTCAACATTGTAAATAATTCTAAATGATAGAATTCATACATGCTTGATATTGGCAATAAAGATCATACAATTTTTTTGTTTTATAATTTTTTTTTTAAATCAAAAACAGAAAAATCACAAAAAAACATATTTTTGTAAGTTTTGAATTTTGAATTTTTGTAGTAGATTTTTCATAATATGAAGAAAAACATAAATAACAAAAAAAAAATTTTGTATTTTTGAATTTTGATCTTTTGTAGTTGATTTTTCATAATATAAATAAAACTAAAATAACAAAAGTCAGAAACACAACAAATAAGTAGAAAATATGAACCAACATATTTTTATGGATTTTTTTTGAAATTTTAAAAATCAGAAAATTCCAACACCCACGCTAGCGCCGGCGCTAGCGCTAGCGCTGGAAACAGTACTCGATTTTTTGAGAATTTTAAAAATCTGATTTTTGATATTTATTAAATGTCCTTAGAGTAGTCTTATGCAGAAATTTTGGAATTTTTACAGATGACTTGATTGCTCAAATTTGCATAAAACTTTAGCTTTTTCAAATACATGTGTTTTACAAAAACATTTAAACTCAAAAAGATAAATTATGCAAACACATGAAGACATTTTTATTAAACAACCCAAAATATGCATGATTTAAGTAATAAGTGAATAAAAATGTTCATGCAGTGAGTAATATAAGTATGTTCTAAGATTAAAGGCTACCCCGACTAAATGTCTACACCCTAGCCCCGTACTAAGTGACGGATGGGCATGAGGAGCTGCACGCATGCCGTAGGTTGGGGTGTTAGTCCCATATGCACACACTAGAGAACACTCAACCTAGCACTCTTTCCCCCCAGTGCCTCGCAAGGCCCCACTGGAACCCTCCCCGGTTAAGGACAAGACATGACTTAGAGGTTAGGTATCTAATGCATACAACCCTACGCCCTCGCTATTGTGAGATATGAAGTCATAGGTGAATAATCTTTTGGACAACCTATGCTTTTTAAATCTATGGGTTGATATGTAAACTATGGGTTTTTGTGAAGAGTTATAAAGCCGTATAGTTTTTCTACTTATTATGAGATGACGAAATGAGATAACTAGCACAATTACTAATATTCTATAAGTGACAATGCTAGTATGATGAGTTTTGAGTTTAATGTCATGTCATAAGATTTATATTGAAATTGCATGTATTCCAAAATAGAATTTCAAATTATAGATCTAGAATAGAGTGATAATTAAGTTTGATGTATATCTTCATTGCAAAGTTGATTCTAGGGTCTACAAATATGAGAGATACATGCAATCACTAGCAAAGCAAATCAATACATCAAATAATGTAATGAAAACATTATTCATAATTTTTATCATAAGATTCATAATTCCTATTATAGATTTGAGATATGTCTTGATAGAACATGAATTATGATTTATGATTAAAGAGAATTTTTGCATAGAATATATGTTAGATCATCATGATGTATGAGAATTCTAATCCTTCTAGACTTATGATATAGTGATATAGTGATTTTCTTTTGAAAGAACATGATTGATTTGTAAGTCTAGGAAAAATGATGATCATCCAATCATATAAAAGACAAAGATCATATATATATAAAGTTTTTGAATTTTTATAAGATTGCTTTCAATAATTAAATTTATTGATCTTTGGTTTTGCATGATAAGAATGATTCATGAAACAATATTCATAAATATTCTAATGAATAATCCATAAACTATGTGTTTGTTGGAATTTTAGTATTATATATATATCAAATCACATAGTTATCATGATATTTTAATAACATTGTAAATGTTCTACCCAGCATAAAAATTTAAGCACAAATTAAGAAGTGATGCTAGAATGATACATTTGAATGCAATGTTATTACATAGAATTAATGGAGATAATGTTGCATGTAATATGAGAAGATTACAAATTAATTTTCTTTAGACCTATAATGAAATGATTAGACTTTTGATTTGATCTTAATGATATAAGATGATTCTAAGGTCTAAATTACATGCAAACATTGGTGACACACATCACACACATAATATGAGATATGAAACAATTATACTAAGGATAGCATGTGATGGAAAAAAAAATCCATAAACATAGAAATTTCCGAATCAAGCGAACTAAGATAGCATTTAAAAATGGAGTTGAAATTGGGCAAACTGACAGCACCAAAAGAACTCAAATGAACAAGCCTAGTTTGCCAATAGATGGAGATTTCTGTGCTCTTTCCGAAAAGATATTAAACGCGAAAATCGGACGAGCGGATCAAAAGATATGGCTATATGAAGTTTTGATCAAAAACTCGCTTTTTGAAAGATTAAGCATGCGTTTAGATGAATTTTTGTTTTCGATTTTATTTGATAATATTTTTCATTATAGGGGCTATCATATGCAGCAAATTGAAGATTATCATAACGTTGCGCATTTTAATTTTTACCTTAAGCCCTTTAATAAACCATTTAAATCCATTTTTAAAGCTAATTTCATTAGTCTTGAAAATAATTTCAATATTCAATTTCTAATGATAATTCAAGACAATTAAGGGTAAAGGGTTTAAACGGATAAAGTACAATCAAAGATGAGATATAGATCACTTTGAAAGATATATGACTTAATGTTCAATTTAAATACAAATTTGATTTGATAAACATTAGGCTTAAAATGTAAAAGTCATATTTCATAATATATCTAAGTGACCTTAGTGTGTTGGCTCAAAAATAAGAAAATAAATAAAAGAAAAAGCAATTAAGCATATCATGAAGTAGAGTAATGATATTTCATATTTAATTGTTTCTACTTCATGCAAATGATAGGATACTAATAAGTAAGAGATTTAGGTATCCAAAGTTGACCATGTGGGATGGTTCCTTTGGATACCCAAATACATCGTGTAGGCTTTTGAGAAGTTAATGATGAATGAGCCTTTTTAATTAATGTTGATATGTCATTTTTCTTTATGGGTCTCCATTCATACATTGGTTGTTTATCACTTAAATCCAAATAATGATTATGTGAATTGTTTGAAAAATAATTCATTGGATGTTTATGTTTATTTAAATTATTTTTCAAAATAGCTTGATGTTGATAATCATAATGATTTTTATTATATGGATTGTTTGAAATTTTATAAGAGTGATTGTCTTTCTTTAGAAGTGATTGTTGAAAGAGTGGGTTACAATATGTTTTAAAAGATTGATTATCATTTTGATGATTTTCATTTCCACTCTTTCTTTTAGACATACTCTTATAATATGAAGAATAATATTTATTATTTTGATTTTCATGAAAAGGAGTTTTTAAATTTGAGTCATGATTGAAAATATATTTAGACTTATAATAGTGACTCTTAAGAATTTTATGAGGATCATAATTCATTTTTAAACCAAACTCCTTTTGATTTAATGTGTGAAAATGATCCTTTTTAGAAATGATTTTGTAAGTTAATTTATCCTTGTTATTCAAAATCTTATGATGAAATTTATTAGGTGACATTTGAAATTTTTCAACAAAAGATTTTAATTGTTTTAACTTACAAGTTAAAGCATCATTTTCAACTATCAATTTTTCATTATGTTCTTTTGAAACTAAGAGCCATTTTTCAATTTCCTTGAATTTTTCCTTAAATAAATTGCAATCAAAACAAGGAGTAGGAATTGTAACTAAAGAGCATGAAATAGAATTTAACACATCAATATTTGTTTCTACTTTATCGTTTGCTTTTAAAGATTTATTTTCTAAACGTAATTTGGAATTAACAATTTTTAACTTTAAAATTTTACGTTTAGCAATTTTAAGCATACGAGAAGTAGAAATAGAATTCGTTACAAAAATAGAAGATTTAGATTTTCTTACCTTGCTATAGTTTCCGTCTTCTCTTTTGCTTGATGTGTTGCCAATAAATGAGTCCAACATTGTGACGTTGTATTTTTCTTCCTCCAAGCATGAGTCCTCATCGATTTCTTCTCTTGGATCCATAAGGAATTCCTCATCGATTTCACTCTTAGATTTATCATCCTCCAAGAGTGAGTCCTTGTCGATTTCTTCTCTTGGATCCATAAGGAATTCCTTTTGTTCATCATCTGTGGAAGGAAGATTATAAGTATTCTCAAGAAATTTCCAAACTTCATAAGCAGTAGGAAGTGTATAAATAAGTTTGAAAATATTTTGATCTAATGCACAATATAGACTATTCATAGATTTGGCATTTAAAAATATTTCATTTTTATTTAAAATACTTGGGGGCATTTTAATTGTAATATTCCATACTTTAATATCCAAAGATTTAAGAAATCTTTCCATAAGAAATTTCCACCCATTATAATTTTTGCCTTCAAATAAAGGTGGTGCTAAAGATTTTTCATTTATAAGAAAATTTCCCCTACTAGTAGAAGCGAGATCATGAGACGCCATTATTCCCGGTGGTTAAACTGATTTGGAATAACCTGCCTCTGATACCAATTGTTGGATCTTACGGCGCCCTTAGAGGGGGGGTGAATAAGGGAATAAAATTCTTTTTATAATTTCCAAGATAATTACTAAATTGTTTTATAATGAAAGAGATTGAAATAAACAATTTAGATTTAGAATTGAAAACTTAGAACACAATATAATAGAGATTACGCCAAATGATACAAATCAAGTAAACACAAAAGAGACATGATTATATATATGAAAACGTGTTTACATAAATTTGATTTCTATATCGCTAGAAATCGGAGGCGTACAAATGTAAATTTCTTTTTGTTTACCAATCCTTCTCCCAAGGATCGGAAGGCTATCACTTGTCTCTCCCTAGACCAAGCCCAAGCCTATCCTCTAGATCTTCCCAAGATCTAGACGTAGCACACAAGGCCACGATTTCCCACCAAGCCACGCAAGGACTTGGACGCTCCGCACAAGGAAGCGATTTTCCCCTAAGCCACGCAAGGACTTAGACGCTCCGCACAAGGAAGCGATTTTCCCTACCAATACAAAGTAAAATGTATATAAATGAAAATACAAGATAAAATAAGAACTCCCTAGAAATTCAGATCTCTGAAAGGAAGGTTGAAGCCTCGAGATGATCCTTGATGTAGAAGCGCGTCCGATCTCGTCTTCAAATTCAAACCTTCTCAGCATAAATGGGAGTTCATGAGGTTCTGGAGCTCTCTGGATGGAATGCACTCAGGAAGGGACTTAGAATATTCAATGGTTGAAATGCACGAACAGAAGGTGTCAATTTATAGAAAATCGCTGTCGGAATTTCCGACAGTGACTGTCGGAATTTTCCGACAGCGCTAAACTGCCGCTGGAGTGCCGTCGTGGGTGGAGTCATGGGCAGTTGGTGTAACCGTCGAGCTGTCGCCTGGGCGACATCGATGTCGAATTTCCGACATCTCAAAACTGCTTTTCGTCGTGCTGCCGTGGAGGGAAGTAGTTGTAACTTCTCTGCTGTCGCTTGGGCGACAGTGGCTGTCGGAATTTTCCGACAGTGAAATTTCCCACATTCAAATTTAGCTCCAGCATGTAGATTGAGTCGTTCTCATCTCCGAAATGGGGTGGCACGTTCTGTAACTCTTCCTGGATTGAAAGTTATGGCCATTTTAAGATCAGCACACAAAACTCATCCAACCTGAGACTTGTCGTTCCGGATCATGCCCATGAACGAGGACTTGTCTCCTCATTGAACCTATACAACCTGGCCACTATAAACACACAAAAGACTAGATCAAATATAATATGGTATTTGTTATTCTCAAACCAAGAGATGCGGAAAGCAAGCTCCAACATGGTTCTCCATGAGAGAGTGCATCTCATCATCAATGGCTTCTTTCCATAACAGGGAATCCCTGGATCGCATCGCTTCCTGATAAGTGGAGGGATCAGATTCAACATGGTAAGTCGCAAAATCTGTACCGAAGCTTTTAGGAACACGTTCCCTATTAGATAGCCTAGTGGACTCTAGGGCACTAGTGTGAACCGGCTCAGTGTCAGGGAGTCGTAGTTCCGTCCCAACGAGGGTATCAGAAATGGTGTCTGGCAGACCTGGAAGAGTCAGGTTCTTATCTCTAAGAAACTTGTCCTCAAAGAACACAGCATCTCTAGACTCAATAACCGTGTTGGTAAAGAGATCTAGAAACCGGTCTGCAGCACTATCCACCGCACATCCTAAGTAGACACAAGTGTTTGTCTTAGGTCCTAACTTAGATCTCCTTATGTCAGGTATCCTAACATAGGCGATACAACCCCAGGTTTTGAGGTGATCAAATCTGGGCGGTCTCTTAAACCAAAGCTCATACGGGGTTTGCTTCAATTTAGCATGAGGAACCATATTTAGGATGTGATTCGACGCGGGGGCTGCTTCTCCCCAATAAGCGGCAGGCATGCCGGCAGTCAACAGCATAGAATTCAACATTTCTGTTAAAGTTCTATTTTTCCGCTCGGCAATACCGTTTGACTGGGGCGAATAAGGGGCAGTGGTTTCAGGTATTATGCCATTGCTGTCAAGAAAATCCCTAAACTCACCCGAGACGTACTCGCCTCCTCGATCACTCCTAAGTCGCTTAATTTTCAAATCCAATTGGTTCTCAACCCTATTTTTGAAATTTTGAAATTTTTCAAAAGCTTCATCTTTTGATTTTAAGAGATAAATGTGAGTATATCTAGAGAAGTCGTCGATAAAAGTTATCAGGTACTTCCGACCACCACGTGTGACAAAACTCTTGTAGTCACAAATGTCGGAGTGTATCAACTCTAGTAAACGTGTACTCCTAGACACCTGACTGAATGATGTTCTAGTTATCTTAGTTTGAGCACATATCTCACATTTGTCAAATTTGGTTTTAGTGTCTAATGGGATGTTATGAGTTCTAGCTAGCAGGAGTAGTTTTCTATAATTAACATGTCCTAGTCTTGCGTGTAAAGTCTTAGGATCTATCAAAGTAGAACTAACCTGATTGACTACTTCGTTTGCTAGACTCAACCGATACATTCCGTTGACTACGTACGCACAACCAAAATAATGTGAGTTAACCATTAAGGTCACCCTACCACCACTAATGTTAAAAGACATACCCGCATCGCTTAACAAACTAATCGAGATTAAATTAGCAGCTAATGTAGGAATGTATTTAACATCTTTCAAAAGTAAATGCGTACCTGACGAGAGTAGCAGATCCACAGTCCCGGTCTGGAGTACCTCAGCAGTGGCTCCATTTGGCACTGTAACTGTCTCAGAGGCTGGAGTGACATCCTTCAGCAGAGCGGAGTTGTTGCAGACGTGGCAGCTCGCCCCCGAATCCAACCACCAGTCAGTACTGGCCTGAACGTTCCCAACCTTGGCAACAAAGTGGGAGGGCGCAGTCTGATTGAGCATATGAGCTCTGTTATCAGGCTTTGGTGGGTTAGCATCGGGCTTCTTGGGTTGCCTGCAGTCAGAAGCGCAGTGACCCCACTTGTTGCAGTTGTAGCACTTGTCTTTGAACTTCTTGATCTTCTTGCTGGTGTCTACTACTGCGGGTGCACTGGAGGGAGGTCGAGTCCGATCATATCTAGGCTTCCTTTTCGGGTGTGTGATCATATTAGCAGCAAATTGCTGCTTGCTCACCACCTCCTTCACATGCCTTGTCCGATTCTCATCCTCAATGCAGATAAACCGCTTGAGTTCTTTCAGACTGACCTGAGTCTTCTTGCGATACATCTCCGTCTTGAAAGAGTACCACGCTGAGGGGAGCTTGTAGATGATGGCACCAGCAACGAACCCATCTGGCAGAGGGACACTTTCAATGTTGAGCTTGGCCACCAAATTTTCCAGGTCTACAATCTGGGGAAGGATTTCTCTGTCCTCGGAGAATGTGAATCCCATGAACTTGTCCACCAGATGCATCTTGGACATGTTCTCCTCCTCTTTAAACTGATCTTCCAGCGCATTCCAGATCTCTTTCGCTGTCTTCAATTTCCCAAACGTCTCTGTACAACCCTCATATTTCTCGAATCGGTGTGACCCGACCCGGACGAAGCCTAGGTAGCGAAAATGGCCGAGGCGAGCAAAACGACCGCGAAAGAGGCCACGGAGGGAGTGGGAGAATTTCTCCCACTCATCCGGGCGACGCTGAGGGGCCCTCGGTGAGTGGGATGGGCCTCCCACTCGCCGGGCGAGTGGGAGCAGCCCTCCCACTCGCCGGGCGAGTGGGAGCAGCCCTCCCACTCGCCGGGCGAGTGGGAGCAGCCCTCCCACTCGCCGGGCGAGTGGGAGCAGCCCTCCCACTCGCCGGGCGAGTGGGAGCAGCCCTCCCACTCGCCGGGCGAGTGGGAGGGCCCTCCCACTCGCCGAGCGAGTGGGAGAGGCCTCCCACTCGCCGAGCGAGTGGGAGAGGCCTCCCACTCGCCGAGCGAGTGGGAGAGGCCTCCCACTCGCCGCCCCCTTTGGGCGAGTGGGAGGGATCCTCCCACTCGCCCGGTGTAGGTAGGGAGGTCATTGTGATCTCCCGGGAGGGGGGGGGGGACGGACACCTCGAGTCCCACTCGCCCCCCCCCCCCCCCCCCCCCCCTCACGCGTGATCGATGGTGGTCATGGTTGGACTGCGAATAGCGGGATTTTTGCTATCCGCAGTCCATTTTTTGGGAAGTCTATAAATAGACCCCCATGAGCACCTTGGGAAGGGTTGGTCACTACCCCCCCCCCCCCCCCCCCCTCGCGTGTGTCTTGTGAGCAAGCACCCCCCCCCCCCCCTCCATTGTCATCCTTCAGCTGACAGTGAGGTGGTTCTCAGTGCCCTCCAAGGTGCCCAGGCTCAGCATTGGCTTGGGATGGGAAGCGCTCTAAGATCTTCCGGGTATGTGGTGGGACCTCCGCGCTGCAGCTTAAGGGGTTCATTTGTGGATTCAAGTGTTCATCAAGTCCAAGTCTCCCAGTTCCTAGTGACCGGTCAAGGGTCTAGGCTTAGGCCAAGTAAGGGTTAGTCGCAACCCTTTTTGAACGCTGAGACCGGGAAACTGGTTTCAACATTCTGGTGCGGTGAGCGTGGAAGCGACTAGTTCGGAAACCTCTGAGTCAAGTCCCATGGCTGGAAGCGACGAGTTGGGAGACCCGCCTCCGCCTTGCGAGTATGTGAAGAAGAGCGACTTCGACAAATTCAGCAAGAAGATCCTGGAGTTCATGCAGGCCATGTCCTCCGCTCGCGGCGAATGCTCAACACCACCTGCACCTAGGATTGCCTCACTCCCCCTAGTGGAAGTAAGAAGCAGTCAGCAAGGGAGGGAACCAGCTTCGGAGGAAGGTTTGGGCCTCCAAGCACGGGTGCTTTTCAATAGTTCGCCCCAGACCAGCTGCCCTGGCGGGGAGGCGATGGGAGCACCTCCCCTCAACCAAGAAGAATGGAGGAGCCCTTTTTGCGAGCTGGTCATGTCAGCTCCCGTCCCGGATGGGTTCCGCGATCCCGCCATGTCCTACTACGAGGGGGATAGCGATCCACTCCAGCATCTCCAGTGGTTCGAGGACATGACCTCGATCAGGCAAATGTCGGACGCCTTCATGTGTAGGCTTTTCGCCGTCTCATTCCAGGGAAAGGCGAGGGATTGGTTCCACTCGCTCCCGGCAGGAACAATCTTCCGTTTCGAAGATCTGCGTCGAAATTTCTTGTTGAGATTCTCTACCTCGAAGAAGAGGAGAAAGAGTATGGAGGCCTTGTTCGCAGTCAGGCAGAAGCCAGGGGAGCCGCTGGCTGACTACATGGACAGGTTCCAGGCGGAGGTCCTCCTTGTCGTCGAAGTGCCCGGACACACCCTGCAGCTGGCTTTCACCCTTGGGCTGCAACCGGGGCTGTTCCGGATGAGTCTAACTCGGGACCCTCCGCTATCTTTCGAGGAGTTAATGAAGCGTGCCGACCGCGAGACCGAGGTTGAGGCTACCAATCAGGAGTTCGTGGCTAGGTTAGCCGAGGTAGCAGAGGAGGAAAGGAAAGAGCGTGGAGGAAGAAAGAAGGAGGAAGTGAAGAGCCAGGGACAACAGGGACCTCCCGTTGGGCAGGAGCAAGGCTGGAAGTCGCAACCGACAGCCGCCCGACCAGCTTGGAGGTCACAGGTTGGTCCCTCTCAAGGCCAAGGAAGGGGCCACTTCCAGGGAGGAGGAGGCTATCAGGGGAGGCACGGGCGTTTCCACCCGGCAGGTTGGCAACAAGGCCCGGGGCCGCTGCAAGTCCAGCCCCTGCAAGCCATGGCCATCGGTCGAAAGAGAGGCGGAAAGAAGAAGGGACGTTGGGAGAAGCAGGGAGGCGAGCTGGCGCTGCTATATTGTGACTTCCACCAGCAAGAGGGCCACGCAACCGCAGCTTGCCCCGAGTTCCTCGAGATGAGGGAAGAAGGAAGAGCCCCAGCAGGGGGGAAGCAGCTGTGCGTGGAAGGACCTCGGGCAGTGGAGAAGGGGAAGAACAAGGAGGAGGATGATCCATGCGAAGAAAGGGTCGATATAGGGGCCCTAGGAGGGATCGGAGTCATCCACGGGGGAGCAGGCAAAGAAGCCACCCGGAAGGGGAGCCTCCATGCCATATACCGTCGGAGCATCGCCTCGACTTCCCGGTCCCCACCTTCGAGCGAGAAGATTACCTTCTCCATCCAAGACATGCCGGCCAACGAGGACCCTTTCTGCGACGCGCTAGTTATCAAGGCGGCGATCGAGAACTTCACCGTCTCCCGGATCCTAGTCGACAACGGGAGCTCGGTGAACGTGGTGTTCAAGAAGGCTTTTGAAGGAATGAAGGTTGACGCAAAGCGAGTGCTAGCATCGGATGGGCCACTTTTCGGATTCTCCGGAGAGAGGAAGGAGGTGGAAGGGGGAGTCGAACTCCTCGTCACCCTAGGGGGAACTTCAATGAATTGCCGGTTCGTCATCGTGGACGCGCCGAGCAGTTACAACGCCATCTTCGGGCGTCCCCTCATCAGTGCGTACAAGTGCGTGCCGTCCTCCTACCATCAGTGCTTGAAGTACAACTCCGGAGAGCTCCATGTGAGAGTCAGGGGGGATCCCCGGGAGGCGCGCTAGTGCTACGTTACTGCGGTCAACACAATCGGATGGATGCAAGCAGCCGAAGAAGTGGAAGAAGCAATGGCAGGGATGGCCAGGGAGCAGGCGGTCAAGTGAGCCCTAGATGGGGCGAGATGTAAGGAAGTGCCCGGGAAGGGGCGGGGTGTAACATCGTGCCTAGATAGAGGCGAAGTATGGTGAAGTGCCCAGATGGGGCGAGATGTAAGGAGGGGCCCGGAAAAGGGCGAGGTGTAACAGAATGCCCAAAGGGGCGTAGTATAAGCAAATTGTAATAGGTAAGAACTATGAATGGGAGAGGGGTTCTGGAAAGACATCCAGGTCCAAAATCCTTAGCTAGAGGCCCTCCACCGGGCTAAGTCATATCGGTAGATGAGGGCACATCGGTTCAACTCGCTGTTTGGCAGTTAGAACAGGAGTGCGTTGAGTTCCTCCACCCCCGGTTGAGCTAAGACTCCCAGGACGTGGATGGGTACTACCACCTCCAGTTAGAACAGGAGTGCGTTGAGTTCCTCCACCCCCGGTTGAGCTAAGACTCCCAGGACGTGGATGGGCACTTCCGCCTCCAGTTAAAACAGGAGTGCGTTGAGTTCCTCCACCCCCGGTTGAGCTAAGACTCCCAGGACGTGGATGGGTACTTCCGCCCCCAGTTAGAACAGGAGTGCGTTGAGTCCCTCCACCCCCGGTTGAGCTAAGACTCCCAGGACGTGGATGGGTACTACCACCTCCAATTAGATCAGGAGTGCGTTGAGTTCCTCCACCCCCGGTTGAGCTAAGACTCTCAGGACGTGGATGGGTACTTCCGCCCCCAGTTAGAACAGGAGTGCGTTGAGTTCCTCCACCCCCGGTTGAGCTAAGACTCCCAGGACGTGGATGGGTACTACCACCTCCAGTTAGATCAGGAGTGCGTTGAGTTCCTCCACCCCCGGTTGAGCTAAGACTCCCAGGACGTGGATGGGTACTTCCGCCCCCAGTTAGAACAGGAGTGCGTTGAGTTCCTCCACCCCCGGTTGAGCTAAGACTCCCAGGACGTGGATGGGTACTACCACCTCCAGTTAGTTCAGGAGTGCGTTGAGTTCCTCCACCCCCGGTTGAGCTAAGACTCCCAGGACGTGGATGGGTACTTCCGCTCCCAGTTAGAATAGGAGTGCGTTGAGTTCCTCCACCCCCGGTTGAGCTAAGACTCCCAGGACGTGGATGGGTACTCCCACCTCCAGTTAGAACAGGAGTGCGTTGAGTTCCTCCACCCCCGGTTGAGCTAAGACTCCCAGGACGTGGATAGGTACTTCCGCCTCCAGCTAGAACAGGAGTGCGTTGAGTTCCTCCACCCCCGGTTGAGCTAAGACTCCCAGGACGTGGATGGGTACTTCCGCCTCCGATCGGTAAGATCCCAGACTGAAGACAACCGTTCTCCAAGATCAGTCATACTGGCAGATGGGGAACTCACCGGTTCAATCGACTACTCGACGGTTGATTCAAGTAAGGTATCACACCCTCAAGCAATGAAAGGGAGGAGTAAACTAGGACATTCATTACAATAACTACTGATTCATTGATAGCGTATATTACATGAATTGTTGCTTCTCTTTTGCTAGTACATGCAGGCCTGAAAGAGAAAAGCAGACACAAAAGTTACACAGTTCCCGTGAGGAACGGGAAGAAAGAAGACGTCACAGGCCATGTAACATCCCCCAAACTGCTAGACCCCTAAGTTGGTTTTGTCATGACAGGGTCATGACAAAGAACCTTTTGACCTGGAGAACTTAGGAAAGGAGAAGGAGGCCACCTTGGTCTGCAAATAGCAATTCCCATCTTCCAAGCTTGGGATTGGGATTTAGGGCTTCAACTTAACCCTTGGACCCCACAATAGTGTCCCTAACCCTTTAGGGGTCCCCTTAGGACACCAAGGGCCCATTAAAGTCAACCTAAGAGACCAATTTGACCAAAGTCAACATACACCCTCAAATTGGTCAAAGTAGCCCATTTAGAGCCAATCAACCCCCACCATGTCAAATTGATCACACTCCTAGGTTTATAATACCATTATAGACCTAATGGACCCAAAAGCCCCATCATGGGACCCCCAGGGGTGCAAATTGACCAAAATGCCCTTTTAGGTCAAAATGACCTTTCTTCTCAGAGTACCCCAATTGACCTTCACCACATTAAATTGACCTCACCCCTAGGGCTATCATGTCATAGGGGAGCTAGTGGACCAAAAAGCCCCATGACCAAGTCAACCCTAGGGCTCAATTTGACCAAAGTCAAATTAGCCTATTTTTGGTCAAATCACCTTAGATTGGGTCAACCAAGAACCATATGACCAAATTGACTCCACCATTAGTTCCTAAACTTAATTTAGAACCTATTGAACCCAAAAGCCCCATCCTAGGGTTCCCCAATTGACCAATTTGACCAAAAGTCAAAATTGCCCAATTTAGGTCAAAATGCTCAAACCTAACCCAATCTCTTTGGGCTAACTCAATTGGGTGGTCAACCAGCCCATGTGGGCCCTCATTAAGCTCAGGAGAGAGTATAGAAACCGACCATGGCAATTAGGAGAGAGAAAATGGGGGTTTCACCATTTTTGGAGGAGAGAGAAGAGGCCATTCATGGCCATTAAGAGGTTTTACCTCTTGGCTCCCCCAATTGATGCCTCCATTCAACTCCTCAGCCGATTAGGAGGAGTTTCCATCAGTTACAAAGGGGGATTAAGGCAGGGAGAGGAAGAGGGGTCGGTCCTTGATGTAACCGAAGGGGGGCTTTAATGGCAATGATGTTTAAAGCCATCACCACCCCCAATTGAACCCCCCTTCACCTTCAGAGACCTGAGAGAAGAGAAACCCCCAGCTTTCCAGAGAATTTCGTGCACTATAGGAGGGAATCGGCATGGCTTCTCAACCGACGGCGGCTCCCATGGTGTACTCAAGATTGACCCGACGGCAAGCCCTCCAACAGGTCCCGTTCTCCTCCCTGAACTCTAAGGGTTAGATCTAAATCGACGGCGGCTCGATCCGTGGCCAATTGGCCGGGAATCAAGCCGACCTTGCCCCCCGTTGATCGGGTTGGGCATCCTCCTACAGAACACGATTCCGGCCACCTCCGGCCGATCAAACACCGCTCATCGCCGGCCCCCACCTCAACGGAGGTGGTGGTGGCGTTGGTCGGCCGGGGCGGCGCTCAGGTGGCCGGGAAATCCAAGATCAAGTCGGCCCAGGCGCAGCAAATCCTGGCCGTTGGCTCATCGGGGACGAAGGCTGTGAGCCGTCCGATTGGCCGCCTTTTGCTATTCGCAGGCATGAAATGATTATTTCATTTAATTTGATTATCTGTCACACATTTTGACAGATTTTGTGACCCGATTTTAAGGCCCTTAGGGGCCATAACTCGAAAAATGCTCAGAGATAACTTTTGTAGGCCTTGGTGTCTACTTTCTAATGGGAGTGGAATCAGGCTATTTGGTTAAGTATTGGACCCACAGCACTCATTCTAGTGAGGCTGGTCAGAACTCAAACCAGACCTTAAAATTAGTATAACTCTTAAATGGCTAATCTGATGTAGTTGATATTTTGGCTAAGCATCCATATGTCCTATACCTAGGTTAGGTTTGAGTATCAGATTTTTAGAAGTTACTTTTCCTAAAGTTTTTGTGGAAATTTAATAATCCTTACACAAATTAATTGGAGGGCCAAATGACCTCCAATCTCCACCAAATTTTGGTGGGGTACCATTAGGGTCATGATAAACCCCTGGTTAAAATTTCATCTCATTTGGAGATCTTTTGACTAGGTAATCTTTGAGCCCAAGTTTTGCCCTTTAAGGGGAAAAATTGTACTAAGGGGACACTTAGGGCTTCTCAAAGCCAAACCACCTCCTAGTGGAGTGGTATTATGTCCACTGCCCTAACCCCACCCAAATCACCTCCAAGAGTGTTATGGAGTCTTGGGGAGTGGGTTGCCCTAGGACTTAGGGTTGGAGCACTTTGGGGTGCATTTAGCCAAGTTATGGTCCATTGACCAATTAGGTTCTTTGAGTCTTGTAACTCTTTAGGAAGGTCAGTGGGATGAAGTTGAGACCCCATGAGGAGTTTGGGGAGCATTGGAGTTGTTTTGCTCAAGGTCATAGGGTTGATCCCTATGGGAAGGAATTTGGGGTTGTGAAGGACATAGGGGAGTTTGTCCTTGGATAGGGGTGTGTTGGACTCCTCTGACTTTTATAAGTGATATGATACCCTCACAAGAGGTTTGGGAGGATTTGGATAGGTTTAGACCCTAACCCTAGGGTAAACCCTAATGGGGTGCAAGTAGGGGTCAATGAAGGGAGTAGGGTCAAACCCTAGTGGTTTGACCTAAAGTTTGGGTGGGTAGGTCTTAGTGACCAGAGAAGGCTCCCTTGTGAGTTTGAAGAGATTTGGAGTTGTCTAACCTAGGTAATAAATCCTTGGGTAGATTTGTAAATAATTGGAATTTGGAGATCTAGGAAGAAATAGCACTTAGGGAATCACCATCTTCTGTCACCCACTTGTTTTTGAGGTTGTGAATCTCTGGAGTTCCTACTAGGGCTGTTGGAGAAGGTTAGACCCTAACCCTAGGCTAAACCCTAATGGGGTGCAAATAGAGGTTAATGAAGGAAGAGGGGTCAAACCTCAGTGGCTTGACTTGAAATTTTGGGTAGATGGCCTTAGTGACCAGAGAATGCTACTGTAGGAGTTTGGGGGGATTTGGAGTTGCCAATCATAAGTAATAAACCCTAGGGTAGATTTGTAATTATTTAGGGTTTGAGGTTTTAGGGAGAAATAGTATTTATCAATTTACCATCTTCTGTCATAATCATGGTTTTAATGTCATATATCTCTGGAAGAATTGGTTAGATCATGAGTTAACCCTTGGAGGTCCAAATTGTAATATTCCTCATTATTGGCAATTTTTGGGTTGGTTAAATTTGTGATGATAAATTACTGTAATTGCATGTAACTTTGCTGGATGTCTTTTCATAACAATATATAACCTCTGTAATTTTCTCATAATTTATAGATCAATATTTTTGGTACCTCTAGTTCATTTTGAAAGAAATTGCAAATATATCCTTGGATGGAATTACAAACATACCCTCTGAATAGCATGGTCAAACTTTGTAGGATTAAATATTTTATTAATAAGCACCACTGTGTTAATTTGCACAAGGATTGGAGTTCATATGAGGGTACCTCCTTTGGAAATTATTGGAAATAATTGTGTTTTGGAATTTCTAAAAATAATAAATCTTGCTGGTTTTCCCTAAAACTTTATATCTACTGTTTGTTAGGTACCCTTGATTTATGAATAAATTGGAGTGGGCATTGGAGGTCAGAAAAATATACTTGTAGTTCAAACCTTAGTTATGTGGCCATTTGGAAAATTATTTAAAATACAATTATTAATGGGAAATTATGAAACCCTAGATTTGATCTGAGGTAGGTAGTATGGGTCCCCAGTAAATCCCTTGGGTCAAGAAGTTGGATATTTAGTGTACCTCTCTTCATGAGCATCAAAACGTTAAGGGTGGTCTGCGTTTAGCAATTTGACAACTTTGGGGTTAGAGGTCAATCTGGTTGTCTAGGGTCTGAAGTGATGAAGGATGGGTGGTAGCCTTGTATTATGTATGGATCTCTAGAGAAGTTTGGGTTTGGTAAGTCTTAGGGTGGTGGGGTGCCACCCTCGGCTAGGTCGTCCGGGAATTGACGAAAGATCGTCTTTTCTTGTTAGCATCTTTTAGCACCTGAGTTTCTAAGGCAGGAAAGTCACTCTGAGGGAGTGCTTATGGAAGTCTAGCCGGTCTAGTCCGGTGATCTTTTGTTTCTGAGGTATTTATTGGTGACGGGCGGGTTAGCCCGGGGAGCTTGTAGCTCTGTATTGTTGGAAGATAATTTGCATGTGCATAAGGTGGTGGGTCCTTCGTGTTGGCGGTCGTTGCACCGACGTTAACACTTGGGCTCGGCAGGTGTGGTATTTACACTTAGCCATAAAAGTCTGGCGGTCCAGTCAGTAAGAGTACGCAGACGCTCCGCGGGTTTTGTGGAGGCGTACGATAGGTCTAGGTCGGGTAGTGCATATACCAACCTAGAGGTGGGCGAGGCCCAACCCACCGCTCCCGTTTGCCACTACGGGAGTATCCTGAGGAGTCTAGCTCGCTCCAAAAAGAGGGAACTAAAGGTCTATGCGCATAGAGTCGTAGTGGGTGAGTTGCACTTGTTTGATCACCGCATAATCACATACTTGCATGACATAGCATAATCATTGCATTCAACCCCTGACACCTATCGTATAAATTGGTATGGGACTTTTTATACGATAGGCCCTGCTAAACGACCCCTTGGTCTATAGGTTTGTATGGGCACTCCTATAAATCAATGGTTAATATTATAATATTTAGATTGTTTCTACATTTACTCATTTCTGCTTTACCTTTACTTTACCCTGCTGTTTCTATTTTGTTTCATTTATATATATATATATATATCACCTGTGTAGAGTAGATATTACCTTGTCACCTGCTTTTGTTTCTACCCCTTGTTTGTCCTCCGCTTCCTCCTTTCCATCCGGTGCCTAGGAGCCCTGGGGGGAGGGGTGGGGAATTGGCTGAGTCTTTATGACTGACGGTCGGTGGACCCTATCATTTTAGGAGACCGCGGCGACGGAGCAGCACCAGAGGCCGGTGCAAATGGAGGCGGGGCAGTCTAGCTCAGGAGCTCAGATGACAGGATCCGTGAGTGTTGATTTAGTTATTTTACTTCCGCGAGTGATCCATGTAGTGAGGCTCTGATGTATTGGGCAAGGCCCTAGTTATCTTGTCTTCCTTTCTTTCAGTTATGGTTGTGGACATCTTTTGATGATTTATTTATATATGTGATGTGGACATGTTTTGCTTGCTTTATTCATGTTAGCTTACTTTTCTTGTGATCGATTTGGCCGGCAGGATCGGCGTTTTGTAGTGACGACCTTCCCGAGCGAAGGTGTCACCACAAACGGCGGTTCTGGGCCTAAGACCCGGTGGTTTTTGCAAAAAAAAAAAGGGGGTCTTACAAGTGGTATCAGAGCCAAACATCGATCCAAGGAAAAGAAGTCCACAAACCCTGGGCCACCCCGCGCGAGCTTAGTTTGCGGACAAACTAGCAGCGGAAGCAATGGTGTGCCCATAAGGGAAATCACATGTAAAATTCCACTTATAACTGAAATTTTCCTTCCCTTTAGCTAAGTCCCTTATAAGTGCAATCTTTCTTGTGTAGCCGGCAACGGAACCTTCACCGCAGCATGGAGTCCCGCCAACTCCGAACGTCGTTCCACCACCACCGGCTCCTACCCCGTTCCAGCAGACGGAGTTGGGGCAGACTCTGACTGCCATTTTGGAGACATTCAGAGCACAGCAGGCACCGGCTCCTCAGCAAAACCCTGGAGCCAACTGGCTGAGCATCTTTCGGGGTCTCTCCCCACCAGCATTCATCGGGACGGAGACTGTTGTGAGGACCGAAGAATGGGTAGACATCATGGAGGAGATGTTGTCAGGAATCCAGTGCCCGGCAGACATGGAGGTGCCACTGGTGGTTTCATGCCTGGAATCCCATGCTAAGAGGTGGTGGAAGAGGTTACTGACTACATCGTACCCGGGATTAGAGGCAGCAGATGTTGCTTGGGATGATTTCAAAGCGGCGTTGTTGGAGCATTTTGTGCCGCAGTCGGCAAGAGATGACTTGGAAGATAGATTTCTGCAGTTGCGGCAGGGGAGTAGATCAGTGCTGGAGTACCATCAGGAGTTCACCCACCTGTCCCGGTTTGCGGTATCCTACCAACTGGACGATGCGGGATATGCTAAGAGATTCTATAAGGGCCTCCGTGACGAGTTGAGGCAGGCCCTCCTTTTTGTCTCCGACGGTTGTATGTCCAGGATTCTGGAGATGGCGAAGAAGCTGGAAGGAGACCAGCAAGTTGTTCGTGGGAGGAAGAGACCCATGGAGGACCAGGGAAGAAATGGCAGGAGAGATCAGCCGAGAAACAGAGACGCTGGAGAAGGAAGGACGGAGGTCCGACCCCGTCAAGGGGAGAGGCAGGAACAAAGGGAGCCGGTAGTTTTGACTCCTCAGCCTCTGCAGATGAGGGAAATGCCAAGGATTGGAGGAGGTGGGCAACCTCCGGAATGCTACCACTGCCACCAGGTCGGCCACATCAAGAGGAACTGCCCCCAGAGGAATGCTCTTCCAGCACCTCAAGCAGCACCTCGGGGTCAGCATCCCGGAGGCCGAGGACGTGGTCGAGGCCGTGGATTTCAGGGTGACGATCGGAGGCACTACAGAGAGCAGGCTTATGCCTTAGATTTGGCCAGGCCCAGGGACCCGGCAAGGGTCATCGCAGGTATTTGCCGCTTTTGATTTTTTTTAAAATAGCTAATGTTTTGAAAGTTTCAGCTTTACCTTAGCTTTGAACCAATCGTCAAACCCTTCAGGTTTAGTTTCCATTTTCGGCAAACCTGCTTTTGCCTTGTTCGATACGGGTGCCTCGCACTCGTTCGTCTCGGCCAAGTTTATCGAAGACCTAGACCAAGTCAAGCACCTCAAAAGCGACTATAGGAGAGTGAGATTTCCGGACGGATCAGAGGTCTTAACAAATTTAGCATGCCTAATAAGTCTGGAGATTGGGGGAAGACTGTTCGAAGTCCCGGCAATTGTTCTGAAGATGAGGGATTACGACCTGATCCTGGGCATGAGTTGGTTGTATGAAAACCGGGCAAGGATTGACTGCCCGGCAAGGCGGATCGTGCTAGAGCATAAAGACGGGGTTGTGGCATTCGAAGGTACTCAACTTACCTCTCGTCTCTTTTTATCGTCCATTCAGGCCGTCAAGGCCCACCTGCAGGGAGACGAGGTTTACCAGGTGCTCTTCGAGGCAACTGAAGTCAAGGACTCAGTGCCTAGCATCCCGGTAGTTCGAGATTTTGCGGATGTCTTTCCGGAGAAGCTTCCTGGGCTACCACCGCACCGCGAGAAGGATTTTCAGATTCAGCTGGTGCCAGGGGCCAAGCCGGTGTCCAAAGCTCCTTATCGGATGGCCCCGAAGGAGTTGGTAGAGTTTCGGAGCCAGCTGCAGGAGCTGGTGGAAGCCGGGTTCGTTAGGCCGAGTTCCTCACCTTGGGGAGCTCCGGTATTATTTGTGAAGAAGAAGGATGGGACGCTCCGACTGTGCATCGATTACAGAGCTCTGAATAGGCTGACGGTGCGGAACACGTACCCTCTGCCAAGGATAGACGAGCTCTTTGACCAGCTAGAGGGAGCCCACTGCTTCTCGAAGCTGGATTTGAGATCGGGATATTATCAGCTAAGGATCCAAGAGGAGGACATCCCGAAGACGGCTTTCAGCAGCCGATATGGATTGTACGAGTTCACGGTGATGCCGTTCGGGCTCACAAATGCACCTTCAGCATTTATGAGCTTGATGAATCGGGTGTTTGAGCCTTACCTCGACATCTTTGTCATAGTGTTCATCGACGACATCCTCATCTACTCAAGGACGGAGGAGGAGCATGCGCAGCATTTGGCACTAACCTTGGGGAAGCTGCGGGAGCATCGGTTATATGCTAAGTTCAGTAAATGTCAGTTCTGGTTGAAGGAGGTGGCCTTCCTGGGCCACATCATCAGTGGAGCAGGCCTGGCAGTAGATCCAGCAAAGGTTCAGGCAGTACGGGACTGGCCGCCGCTGAAGACGGCCACCGACGTAAGAAGTTTCTTGGGACTTGCCGGCTACTACCGGAAGTTCGTTCAGGGGTTTTCCCAGATAGCCCTCCCGCTTACCTCTCTGACAAGAAAGGATGCCGTTTTTACTTGGACGCCGCAGTGCGAGACAGCTTTCCAGGAGCTGAAGGGTCGGCTTACTTCAGCTCCCATCCTTGCCCTTCCGTCGGGGAAGGAAGGATTTCAAGTGTATACGGATGCATCTTATCAGGGGATGGGTGCCGTTCTGATGCAGAACGGGCACGTGATAGCTTATGCCTCCCGCCAGTTGAAGGACCACGAGCGGAACTACCCAGTGCATGATTTGGAGATGGGAGCAGTCGTATTCGCTCTCAAGATCTGGCGACACTACCTCTATGGGGTCCACTGCGACATATTCTCAGATCACAAAAATCTGAAGTATGTAGATACGCAGAAGGAGTTGAATATCCGACAAAGGCGATGGGTGGAGTTCCTATCAGATTACCAGTATACGATGCATTACCACCCAGGGAAGGCAAACGTAGTAGCAGACGCTCTGAGCAGGAGAGCTACCACATCAGGAGCAGAGCCTAAGCTGATGGCCATGGAGTTGGTGCGAATGTTCGAAGATATGCAGATCTCCCTGGTATCGGAAGATGATCCGGAGCTGTACAAGGAGTACCTAGCGGCGATTGGTGCCACATATGACATTCGAGACCGCATCAGGGAAGGGCAGAGGCAGGATGCCAAGCTGGAGCCGATATTCAGAGCCTTGGAGGAAGGCTCAGCTGGAGATTATTCGATGAAGGACGGCCTGTTGAGTTTTAGAGGTCGGGTGTATGTGCCGGCAGGAGATCAGATCCGGGAAGATATTATGGCAGAGGCTCACTGCAGTAAGTATTCAGTGCACCCGGGCATTACCAAGATGACGGCAGATCTGAAGAAGACCATGTACTGGCCGGGTATGAAGAGGGATATCATTTATTTTGTGACCCACTGCGAGACCTGCCAGCTTGTGAAGGCGGAGTGTCGGAACCCCGCAGGATTATTGCAGCCACTCCCAGTGCCGGAGTGGAAGTTCGACGATATAGCGATGGATTTTATTCATGGTCTTCCCCGATCTCGTACGGGGAATGACTCGATTTGGGTGATTGTCGACAGGCTGACGAAGGTGGCTAGATTCATTCCGATCAGGAAGGATGATTCAGTCAGAGTTTTGGTTCGAAGGTTTGTGGAGCAGTTTATCCGTTATCATGGTGTGCCAAGGACGATAGTTTCCGACCGAGATGGACGTTTTACGTCAAGGGAGTGGAGAGCGGTGCAGGCCTATCTAGGCACCCGGTTGACCTTTAGTACAGCTTTTCACCCCCAGACAGACGGGCAAACGGAACGCACCAATCGGACCCTGGAAGATCTTTTGCGTCTTTGCATTCTGGACCGTGGGGAGCCTTGGGAGAGACTGTTGCCGTTGGTCGAGTTCTCTTATAACAACAGTCACCAGGCTAGCATAGGCAGAGCACCTTACGAGGCATTATATGGACGGAGGTGCAGGACACCGTTATCTTGGATTCAGGATGAGGACCCCAAGGCTCTTGGCTCAGAGTTCGTGGAGGACACGGAGGCCCAGGTGAGGTTGATTCGAGATAGGATGCTGGAGGCCCAGAGCAGGCAGGCCAAGTATTACGATGCTCGTCATCATATGGTGGAGTTCCAGGTGGGAGACCGGGTTTTCTTGAAGATACGTCCGATGCATGGAGTCTCGAGGGTTCGCGGCCGGAAGAAGCTCAGTCCAAGGTTTATGGGACCCTATAGGATCCTGGAGCGGATCGGCCCCTTGGCTTACAGACTGGAGCTACCGCCGGATTTGGAGGGACTGCATGACGTATTCCACGTCTCTTCACTTAGGAAGGCTTTACTTCGGCCTGAGCAGCAGGTGTCTACTTCTGAGGGGCCAGTAGCTGCAGATCGATCGATTCACTTGGAGCCGGTTCGGATAGACGACACAGAGCTACGAGTCTTGCGGCGCAAGAAGGTCCCACTGGTCAAGGTCCTGTGGAGGAATCATGGACAGGAAGAACATACTTGGGAGCCACTGGACTTGATGCAGCAAAAATATCCGCAGCTTTTTACGACAGGTACAACATACTTTTCTGGGATGTTACAGTTTTTCCTCTAGTAGAAACCCCATAGGCTTGTCTGAATTTCGGGGACGAAATTTTTATTTTTATGTATTGGGATTTGTAACATCCCCCAAACTGCTAGACCCCTAAGTTGGTTTTGTCATGACAGGGTCATGACAAAGAACCTTTTGACCTGGAGAACTTAGGAAAGGAGAAGGAGGCCACCTTGGTCTGCAAATAGCAATTCCCATCTTCCAAGCTTGGGATTGGGATTTAGGGCTTCAACTTAACCCTTGGACCCCACAATAGTGTCCCTAACCCTTTAGGGGTCCCCTTAGGACACCAAGGGCCCATTAAAGTCAACCTAAGAGACCAATTTGACCAAAGTCAACATACACCCTCAAATTGGTCAAAGTAGCCCATTTAGAGCCAATCAACCCCCACCATGTCAAATTGATCACACTCCTAGGTTTATAATACCATTATAGACCTAATGGACCCAAAAGCCCCATCATGGGACCCCCAGGGGTGCAAATTGACCAAAATGCCCTTTTAGGTCAAAATGACCTTTCTTCTCAGAGTACCCCAATTGACCTTCACCACATTAAATTGACCTCACCCCTAGGGCTATCATGTCATAGGGGAGCTAGTGGACCAAAAAGCCCCATGACCAAGTCAACCCTAGGGCTCAATTTGACCAAAGTCAAATTAGCCTATTTTGGTCAAATCACCTTAGATTGGGTCAACCAAGAACCATATGACCAAATTGACTCCACCATTAGTTCCTAAACTTAATTTAGAACCTATTGAACCCAAAAGCCCCATCCTAGGGTTCCCCAATTGACCAATTTGACCAAAAGTCAAAATTGCCCAATTTAGGTCAAAATGCTCAAACCTAACCCAATCTCTTTGGGCTAACTCAATTGGGTGGTCAACCAGCCCATGTGGGCCCTCATTAAGCTCAGGAGAGAGTATAGAAACCGACCATGGCAATTAGGAGAGAGAAAATGGGGGTTTCACCATTTTTGGAGGAGAGAGAAGAGGCCATTCATGGCCATTAAGAGGTTTTACCTCTTGGCTCCCCCAATTGATGCCTCCATTCAACTCCTCAGCCGATTAGGAGGAGTTTCCATCAGTTACAAAGGGGGATTAAGGCAGGGAGAGGAAGAGGGGTCGGTCCTTGATGTAACCGAAGGGGGGCTTTAATGGCAATGATGTTTAAAGCCATCACCACCCCCAATTGAACCCCCCTTCACCTTCAGAGACCTGAGAGAAGAGAAACCCCCAGCTTTCCAGAGAATTTCGTGCACTATAGGAGGGAATCGGCATGGCTTCTCAACCGACGGCGGCTCCCATGGTGTACTCAAGATTGACCCGACGGCAAGCCCTCCAACAGGTCCCGTTCTCCTCCCTGAACTCTAAGGGTTAGATCTAAATCGACGGCGGCTCGATCCGTGGCCAATTGGCCGGGAATCAAGCCGACCTTGCCCCCCGTTGATCGGGTTGGGCATCCTCCTACAGAACACGATTCCGGCCACCTCCGGCCGATCAAACACCGCTCATCGCCGGCCCCCACCTCAACGGAGGTGGTGGTGGCGTTGGTCGGCCGGGGCGGCGCTCAGGTGGCCGGGAAATCCAAGATCAAGTCGGCCCAGGCGCAGCAAATCCTGGCCGTTGGCTCATCGGGGACGAAGGCTGTGAGCCGTCCGATTGGCCGCCTTTTGCTATTCGCAGGCATGAAATGATTATTTCATTTAATTTGATTATCTGTCACACATTTTGACAGATTTTGTGACCCGATTTTAAGGCCCTTAGGGGCCATAACTCGAAAAATGCTCAGAGATAACTTTTGTAGGCCTTGGTGTCTACTTTCTAATGGGAGTGGAATCAGGCTATTTGGTTAAGTATTGGACCCACAGCACTCATTCTAGTGAGGCTGGTCAGAACTCAAACCAGACCTTAAAATTAGTATAACTCTTAAATGGCTAATCTGATGTAGTTGATATTTTGGCTAAGCATCCATATGTCCTATACCTAGGTTAGGTTTGAGTATCAGATTTTTAGAAGTTACTTTTCCTAAAGTTTTTGTGGAAATTTAATAATCCTTACACAAATTAATTGGAGGGCCAAATGACCTCCAATCTCCACCAAATTTTGGTGGGGTACCATTAGGGTCATGATAAACCCCTGGTTAAAATTTCATCTCATTTGGAGATCTTTTGACTAGGTAATCTTTGAGCCCAAGTTTTGCCCTTTAAGGGGAAAAATTGTACTAAGGGGACACTTAGGGCTTCTCAAAGCCAAACCACCTCCTAGTGGAGTGGTATTATGTCCACTGCCCTAACCCCACCCAAATCACCTCCAAGAGTGTTATGGAGTCTTGGGGAGTGGGTTGCCCTAGGACTTAGGGTTGGAGCACTTTGGGGTGCATTTAGCCAAGTTATGGTCCATTGACCAATTAGGTTCTTTGAGTCTTGTAACTCTTTAGGAAGGTCAGTGGGATGAAGTTGAGACCCCATGAGGAGTTTGGGGAGCATTGGAGTTGTTTTGCTCAAGGTCATAGGGTTGATCCCTATGGGAAGGAATTTGGGGTTGTGAAGGACATAGGGGAGTTTGTCCTTGGATAGGGGTGTGTTGGACTCCTCTGACTTTTATAAGTGATATGATACCCTCACAAGAGGTTTGGGAGGATTTGGATAGGTTTAGACCCTAACCCTAGGGTAAACCCTAATGGGGTGCAAGTAGGGGTCAATGAAGGGAGTAGGGTCAAACCCTAGTGGTTTGACCTAAAGTTTGGGTGGGTAGGTCTTAGTGACCAGAGAAGGCTCCCTTGTGAGTTTGAAGAGATTTGGAGTTGTCTAACCTAGGTAATAAATCCTTGGGTAGATTTGTAAATAATTGGAATTTGGAGATCTAGGAAGAAATAGCACTTAGGGAATCACCATCTTCTGTCACCCACTTGTTTTTGAGGTTGTGAATCTCTGGAGTTCCTACTAGGGCTGTTGGAGAAGGTTAGACCCTAACCCTAGGCTAAACCCTAATGGGGTGCAAATAGAGGTTAATGAAGGAAGAGGGGTCAAACCTCAGTGGCTTGACTTGAAATTTTGGGTAGATGGCCTTAGTGACCAGAGAATGCTACTGTAGGAGTTTGGGGGGATTTGGAGTTGCCAATCATAAGTAATAAACCCTAGGGTAGATTTGTAATTATTTAGGGTTTGAGGTTTTAGGGAGAAATAGTATTTATCAATTTACCATCTTCTGTCATAATCATGGTTTTAATGTCATATATCTCTGGAAGAATTGGTTAGATCATGAGTTAACCCTTGGAGGTCCAAATTGTAATATTCCTCATTATTGGCAATTTTTGGGTTGGTTAAATTTGTGATGATAAATTACTGTAATTGCATGTAACTTTGCTGGATGTCTTTTCATAACAATATATAACCTCTGTAATTTTCTCATAATTTATAGATCAATATTTTTGGTACCTCTAGTTCATTTTGAAAGAAATTGCAAATATATCCTTGGATGGAATTACAAACATACCCTCTGAATAGCATGGTCAAACTTTGTAGGATTAAATATTTTATTAATAAGCACCACTGTGTTAATTTGCACAAGGATTGGAGTTCATATGAGGGTACCTCCTTTGGAAATTATTGGAAATAATTGTGTTTTGGAATTTCTAAAAATAATAAATCTTGCTGGTTTTCCCTAAAACTTTATATCTACTGTTTGTTAGGTACCCTTGATTTATGAATAAATTGGAGTGGGCATTGGAGGTCAGAAAAATATACTTGTAGTTCAAACCTTAGTTATGTGGCCATTTGGAAAATTATTTAAAATACAATTATTAATGGGAAATTATGAAACCCTAGATTTGATCTGAGGTAGGTAGTATGGGTCCCCAGTAAATCCCTTGGGTCAAGAAGTTGGATATTTAGTGTACCTCTCTTCATGAGCATCAAAACGTTAAGGGTGGTCTGCGTTTAGCAATTTGACAACTTTGGGGTTAGAGGTCAATCTGGTTGTCTAGGGTCTGAAGTGATGAAGGATGGGTGGTAGCCTTGTATTATGTATGGATCTCTAGAGAAGTTTGGGTTTGGTAAGTCTTAGGGTGGTGGGGTGCCACCCTCGGCTAGGTCGTCCGGGAATTGACGAAAGATCGTCTTTTCTTGTTAGCATCTTTTAGCACCTGAGTTTCTAAGGCAGGAAAGTCACTCTGAGGGAGTGCTTATGGAAGTCTAGCCGGTCTAGTCCGGTGATCTTTTGTTTCTGAGGTATTTATTGGTGACGGGCGGGTTAGCCCGGGGAGCTTGTAGCTCTGTATTGTTGGAAGATAATTTGCATGTGCATAAGGTGGTGGGTCCTTCGTGTTGGCGGTCGTTGCACCGACGTTAACACTTGGGCTCGGCAGGTGTGGTATTTACACTTAGCCATAAAAGTCTGGCGGTCCAGTCAGTAAGAGTACGCAGACGCTCCGCGGGTTTTGTGGAGGCGTACGATAGGTCTAGGTCGGGTAGTGCATATACCAACCTAGAGGTGGGCGAGGCCCAACCCACCGCTCCCGTTTGCCACTACGGGAGTATCCTGAGGAGTCTAGCTCGCTCCAAAAAGAGGGAACTAAAGGTCTATGCGCATAGAGTCGTAGTGGGTGAGTTGCACTTGTTTGATCACCGCATAATCACATACTTGCATGACATAGCATAATCATTGCATTCAACCCCTGACACCTATCGTATAAATTGGTATGGGACTTTTTATACGATAGGCCCTGCTAAACGACCCCTTGGTCTATAGGTTTGTATGGGCACTCCTATAAATCAATGGTTAATATTATAATATTTAGATTGTTTCTACATTTACTCATTTCTGCTTTACCTTTACTTTACCCTGCTGTTTCTATTTTGTTTCATTTATATATATATATATATATCACCTGTGTAGAGTAGATATTACCTTGTCACCTGCTTTTGTTTCTACCCCTTGTTTGTCCTCCGCTTCCTCCTTTCCATCCGGTGCCTAGGAGCCCTGGGGGGAGGGGTGGGGAATTGGCTGAGTCTTTATGACTGACGGTCGGTGGACCCTATCATTTTAGGAGACCGCGGCGACGGAGCAGCACCAGAGGCCGGTGCAAATGGAGGCGGGGCAGTCTAGCTCAGGAGCTCAGATGACAGGATCCGTGAGTGTTGATTTAGTTATTTTACTTCCGCGAGTGATCCATGTAGTGAGGCTCTGATGTATTGGGCAAGGCCCTAGTTATCTTGTCTTCCTTTCTTTCAGTTATGGTTGTGGACATCTTTTGATGATTTATTTATATATGTGATGTGGACATGTTTTGCTTGCTTTATTCATGTTAGCTTACTTTTCTTGTGATCGATTTGGCCGGCAGGATCGGCGTTTTGTAGTGACGACCTTCCCGAGCGAAGGTGTCACCACAAACGGCGGTTCTGGGCCTAAGACCCGGTGGTTTTTGCAAAAAAAAAAGGGGGTCTTACAGGCCATCCCCACGATCATGGGGAGTAGCCGCCGCTGCTAGGGGCGAGCCGGACCGCCCAGGCGAAGGGAAGAGCTCAGGAAGAATGTCGCTGGCAGAGACCCCCCCCCCCTCCAGCTGTCTTGAATAGCGCCCACGTCATGGAGGCGACTCACCAGGGCTCGGGCCGTCGACGCCATGATTTTCCCCCGAGCACGCTCGACTTCAGCAGGCAGAGATGGGGCTGGCCTCGCCGCTCTCGAATGTGCACCTCCTTCTCCTCCCCCTTCCCTTAACTGCCTTTGAGCTTCGGCAAGCTGAGCTCTCAGGTCCTGCACCTCCTGGTCCGACTCCTCACATCGTCTCCTAAGCGAGTCGGCGGCACCGGGTCCCTGCGGGCCAACACGACGAATAAAGTAGAGCCAATGAATAATAACGAATTAAAAGGAGAAAAGGAGAATTCATTAAGGAGGGCACGAACCAAGCCCCCGGATGACTCCTCCAAGAGTTTCTCAGCAGTGGCCAAGCGAGCCGCAAGGTCAGTGGCCCTCTCTTCCGCATCCAACTTCGACGCGTCCGTCCGCATCCACCTGTACGAGAGACTAAGACCTCGGAGGGCGGCCATGTGGGAGAGCTCGGCCGCACGAAGCTGGGCCTGGGAACTCGCGTACGCAAGATCGCGCATAGACATCTCCTTGTAAGATGTCGCGTCCTGCCGACCGTAGATACCGTAGATAAGGCTATGTGCCGCGCCATCCTTAACATCCCCCTCAGCCCACGAAGGCCGGTGGGAGGTGAGGGAGACCCGGTTCATCGTCTCATCTCAATGGACGATAGGTTCGCCAAGAGGGTCCGTAGCCTTTCCCCCCATCTCGAAGTTGGGGTGATTGGCCAGTGCGTTGGGGTCACTCGGTTGCCCCCTCTCCCTAGGCAGTACCCCGGAATCCCTTCGGCAAACTGCTTTCCCCCGCCGCATCCTCGGTTCCTTCGGTGGGGAGGAGGGCGCTCCCTCCTCCACCACCCGCTCCTTATCCCTCCTCTGACTCGACCCAGGTATCTTCGGAGCCGAAGCCGAATCAGTCGCAACCTCCTCGTTGAGCCCATGGGCGGAGGAGGAACTTCCCCCCGCAGAGGGAAGGCGTCGAGGAAGGGACCGAACACCTGCACAAGTTAGGACGAATTGAGCAGCAATGGGAGAAAATGAGCCATAAGGGAGGCAAGTTGTCAAGGCTCAGGTACCCGTCCCCGGTTCCACGTAGATGAGTTGGTTGATGTTCCTCCGGAGGTGATCAACCTCGAAGCTCGCACCTTTGAGGAAGCGGTGCAGCACAGCGGCCTCCCCACGTAGCGAGGGGGGTTTGCAGACCTTCTCGGGCCTCTGTATGGGGGAGAAGGGGATGCCGTCCAGGTCACCCCGAATGAACACAAATGACTTATTCCAGTGGTGGACCTTGTTGAGGGTCTCGTGCACCTCCATGTGTGTTCCGGTCAGAAAACACACCCCGTCAGCGGTCGCTCGGAAGGTGAAAATCTTGCGGAACACGTTCAGGTCGAACATCACCTTCTCCTCCCGCAAATAGCACGCGTAAGCTGTTAACATCGAGATCGCATTTGTGTTAACCTGAGCCGGGGCTACGCCAAAGTAGTCCAGGAACTCCTTCACCTCAGGCCACAAGGGCAGTCGTAGCCCAGCCTCGAAGTGAAGGAGAGGGAATGCAAGTCAGTCATCGTAAAAGGAGTTGACGGTCTCACCCCCTGATGGGCATCTGCATCTCCACCCTTCAGGGAGGTAGGAAGTCCTGAAGACGGAGAGCTCCTCTTTGGATACTTTCCCTACGGGGAAAGAACCCCCCAAGAAGTTGGCCGCGTTCTGTTCCCGACCGTTCCTCTTGACAGCTGAAAGGTTAGATGCCATCCTGCAGGAGTGGAAGGAGAGGATAGAGCTGGCTCTGGGAGAAAGGCAAGGCAAAGGAGGGAATGAAGGTGAGAGTCCAGAGGTGGAAGGAGGGGGTATTTATAAGTGAGGGGTAAAAGAGGAGGCGAGTGGATCATGGGGTCCACTCGCCCAAGGGCATGGAGGGGGGATGGACCAGGTGGTCCACTCGCCCCGGGCGAGCGGACCGCAAGGCCCACTCTCATGGTCCACTCGCCCGGCAGAGGAGGGAGGGCCTCGCGGCCCTCTCCCCTGAGGTAGCGATGCGGACCGAAGGGTCTCTTCGCCTACGTCTCCCCCCTGACACACCACCCAACTGCTTCGCCCTCGGACCGTCCACCCGAGGTCCCTATCCCCCGCCTGTTACTCCATTGTCCCAGTGTTGCTGCGCTCACCCTGCGTGATAGTTAGCCAAATAATGACAGCTCAAATGATATATAACTCGGTAGAGTTATTAAAACAAACATAACATAAACATGACAAAACAAATAGTCCGGCCGCGAAGCAGACGAGCTGCGGCGACGAGTCGATCCTCATTATTACATGACAAATAGTACATCCCCAAAGGGGAGGGGTGGCTAACGCGCCGTCCACTTCCAGAAGCCCTGGTCCTGGGTGAAGGGGACCCCCCCCCCCCCCCCCCCCCCCACGCGAGGATTCAAAGCATGCCTTGGCTGAGGAGAGCTCCTCAGTCACGGTACGCACGGAGGCCTCCACCCGGCGAAAGTGATCCTCGAATGGTGTCGTCATGCCGCCAAATGCGAGCCGGACCTCCCCTCATAGGAGATTGAGTTCAGCCTCCAGCCTCTCCACCCGACGCTCCAGCACGCCAACACGGGCGAGGGGGTCGGGTCCGGAAGATAGCCTCCCCTCCCGCAGCTCCTGGGTAAGAGTCTCCAAGCGGCTCAGACGGACGAAGACGTCGGGTCGGTCCTCGACGGGCTCCGTGATTGCATTAGGAGAGTAGGGTGGCATCGAGACTTCCTTTCGGCTCGACTGGCCCGTCGAAGTCTTACCCCCTCCAGCAGATGAGTCATCGTGAGCAGTCGAGAGGGCGGCAGGTTCCCGGACGAGAGAGATAGGACTCACCCGAGCGTCTGCACCCGTTCCCCCTACCACTCTTCGGATCCCTTCGAGGTCATCCGCGAGAAGCTATGAACAATGAAAAAGCACGTTGTCATGGACAGATGTAACCACAAGTGCAAAGCAGGAAGGAGGAGAGAACCGATACCATATCCATATCCAGTCCGCGGGCAAACTCGGTCACCCCATGAGAGGATGATGACGCAGCCTCCTTCACCAACTCGGGGCGGGGCTTCTTCCGAGGTGATCGCACCGCGGGGCGGGTAGGAGAAGACGGAGGACCAAGGACCAGAGCTTTAAGCTCCATCACGTCAGACGAATCCTTCCCAGCAAAGTCTTTGAAGCGAGCCCTGAAGTCTCGAGGTGGATCCATCTCGTTCGAAGAGGGAGTGGGTGAAGCACTCAGGAAGGGTGCTCTCCTTACCCTCCTCTTCGATGGGTTTTATATAGCCATCAGGTGGAACCCTCCAAAGATTCCCTCCGGGTCCCACCAACTCGTTCAATAGGTGGGTTGGACTTTCTTTCCGAGCTTGAGTCAAGCTCGCAAAGAGCGGGGATTGTGTACAACCCTCATATTTCTCGAATCGGTGTGACCCGACCCGGACGAAGCCTAGGTAGCGAAAATGGCCGAGGGGAGAAAAACGACCGCGAAAGAGGCCACGGAGGGAGTGGGAGAATTTCTCCCACTCATCCGGGCGACGTTGAGGGGCCCTCGGCGAGTGGGATGGGCCTCCCACTCGCCAGGCAAGTGGGAGCATCCCTCCCACTCGCCGGGCGAGTGGGAGCAGCCCTCCCACTCGCCGGGCGAGTGGGAGCAGCCCTCCCACTCGTCGGGCGAGTGGGAGGGCCCTCCCACTCGCCGAGCGAGGGGCCTCCCACTCGCCGAGCGAGTGGGAGGAGCCTCCCACTCGCCGAGCGAGTGGGAGAGGCCTCCCACTCGCCACCCCCTTTGGGCGAGTGGGAGGGATCCTCCCACTCGCCCGGTGTAGGTAGGGAGGTCATTGTGATCTCCCGGGAGGGGGGGGGGGACGGACACCTCGAGTTCCACTCGCCCCCCCCCCCCCTCACGCGTGATCGATGGTGGTCATGGTTGGACTGCGAATAGCGGGATTTTTGCTATCCGCAGTCCATTTTTTGGGAAGTCTATAAATAGACCCCCATGGGCACCTTGGGAAGGGTTGGTCACTACCCCCCCCCCCCCCCCCCCCCCCACGCGTGTGTATTGTGAGCAAGCACCCCCCCTCCCTTGTCATCCTTCAGCTGACAGTGAGGTGGTTCTCAGTGCCCTCCAAGGTGCCCAGGCTCAGCATTGGCTTGGGAGGGGAAGCGCTCTAAGATCTTCCGGGTATGTGGTGGGACCTCCGCGCTGCAGCTTAAGGGGTCCATTTGTGGATTCAAGTGTTCATCAAGTCCAAGTCTCCCAGTTCCTAGTGACCGGTCAAGGGTCTAGGCTTAGGCCAAGTATGGGTTAGTCGCAACCCCCTTTCGAACGCTGAGACCGGGAAACTGGTTTCAACAGTCTCGACCAGTGAATTGGAGAGACAGTTGAGAAGATAATCGCGACAGAAGTATTCGTCGCTGATCCAATGTGCTTCATCGGGTCCTCCTTGGAAGTCTGCGAAATCAGTCTGCAGGGTATAAAAAATATTCAGATATTTCAGACCAAACTGCGTATTCCGCTTCCAGACACTGAACTCCGAATGGGAGAACTTCTCCAGCTTTATCAACGGCACAGGAGAGGAGAGAGAACTGTTCTTCTTAAGAGAGGCCATCTGGAGGTGACGGCTGAAGCACGGAAGAGCGGACCTCCACGAGCAAAAGGGGCTATCGCCTGGCGATAGCGTTGGCGTTAGCTTTGGCGGTAGCAACAGGGATGGCTAACGCCTGGCGATACTGCTAGCGCAGGAGTTAGCGAGGCAGTTACGCGGCACGATACACTCGAACGTCTCCTCCGGCGGGATTGACAGCGCGATCTCCTCGGTGGGAGCGGTGAGCTGCACTGCACTGCTTGCGGCGAACTCCAACAGCGGCTTCTCCTTCACTACTGTGAAGGAGGGCGGCGACAGGGGAAAGCAGCAGCAAGGGTGCAGCGAGCGTCGACTGCGCTTCCTTCTTCGAAAAACGCAAGTCGCGGCTTGGGAGATCGATGGAGACGAGGACTGCTTCCTCCTTCGAAACGCAAGGCGTCGCTTGAGAACCGACTGGGAGAGCACGCGACCGATCGGCAGCGACTAGGAGAGGTAGAGGATGCGACCAATCTCCTCCTTCTTCACAGCGACAAGCGGCAGGAACGGCGGCAGAGTCGCTAGGGCAGAATCGCGATGGAACGGCGGCAGAGTCGTCGATCTCCTTCACAGCGACAACCCTACGTCGAGCGGGAAGCAACTCGCTAGGGCTGCGAATGTCAGCGGGCGCGATTAGGACGGCGATCGGCAGCGGCGCGGGAGTGGCAGGAAGAGGGCTCCTTCCTCGGCGCAGGGAGACGAGCGGTTACGGGAACGAGAGCGTCGTTCTCCTACGATCGACGGGAACCGCAGCAGCGGTTAAGGGAAAACGCACGGGAGAGGGGCTAGGGCGCTCACGACAGAAACTTCGAGAATGATAGGAGTGCTCGAAGCATCCGAGTGAACATCAAGTTTGGAATGAACTACCTGTTGCCCCCAGCGGGGGTATTTATAGGCGTAACCCTAAATCCCCGACGACCCGTTAACGGACTCGTTAGGGTTCCGTTAAATGTACGATACAACGCTAAATATACCTTAACAAGAATTACAGCCACACAAGGTTCACACATGAACCTTCGTCGTCGAACGACGACCAACCCAACCACCACCGGAGAGAAATTGCGTCGAGTCCAACGATAATCAAGCGGGCCTCCGGCACCAAGCCCGTACCTCTCTTCTTCCTCGAGCACCTAGCCGAGCCTATATTCAAGCAGCCCACTGAACTCCGCTGTGGAGATTGTCGCTGCTAATTTGAGCAGAACCCCTCACCATTACATCTACTCCAAGGTCGGCGGCAACACCCTCCTCCAACACCGGCGGCTCTCTCCTCCAAGATGGGCGGCAACCAACTGATGGTAGGAACAATAAGAAGAAGAAGAGGGAGTGGCACAGGGTTGGCCTTCTCGTCGCCGTCAATGGGGGAAGCACCTTCCCGTCGCGCAAGGAATGTTGCGAAAAACTCTTGCGAGCGGCTCCGATCGGGGGATAGCGATTTCCTTCCGTCGGGGTTATCTACTTCACCACTGGCACAGTTAGGTCTCGGCGAGACCAAAAAAATGAGAATCGGATCCAGATCCGAATCAAGCCAAATTGTTTACTACCACTTAAAGTTGAAAGTTGCGGGGTAATGTAACTATATATTTTTTCCTTTTTTATTATATAAATAATATATAGATAAATTATTAAATATATATGCATTTATATAGAGATATATAATACACATATATACTTGTGTGTATATTATGTAAATACATATCATTAATTAATTATTAAAAAAGGCAAACGTTTTTGCAAATTGAATCGTACGGAATAACATTTGATATTTTGATCGAGCCGTCCAAATTCTCCCGATAATTTAATAATCAATATATCGTCTCGCGAGAGACGTGTGGCGATAAAATTCGAGCCGTCGGAAAGCAAAAGCTTCGGCTGTGAGGACGGGAGGAAGTTAGGGTTAGTGGAGCCCGCAGGACCATGTGGGCGGCCGTGCCGTCGTTTTCACGCCGTCCCCCCACCGCTTTTTTCCTCCTAACCGCGCCTCTCCAGCCGCCTCGCCCGGCCCCGCCACCTTGATTCCCCGCCGGCTTTCATCATTCCATAAAATATTTGAATACGACCGAGCAGTTTGTTTCTTTTGATAAACCTAATTTAAAAAGTTACCGCAATTGACTCAACTTTAAAGTGACATATTATTTAGAAAAAAAATAGGTTCGTTTCTCCCGCCCAAGATCATGGTGCTCGCGCGCATCAAAGTCGTTGATTCTCCGTGATTGATCGAAATATTATCGTATTTCCCAATTAAAAATATTGTGATGAACCGAACCGAACCGAACCGACCCGAGTCAATCATTCAGCCCTCGCGTGGGGGCGGCAGATTTCGGCCGCCAATCGTCAGATCAGAAGCCTCAAGAGGATCGCCCAAGCCCCTTGATGGCCTTGGGCAACCTCCCCCTTCCCCTCTCTCTCTCCTCAAAAAATGCATAAATGACCATTAATTGTGATGAATTTTTCAAAATTTTGGAAGTTCAACGAAACTTCTCGATTTGAAAACAACTCAGATTTCTCTCAAAAAATGCTGTAGGATATGTTATTCAATCAAATATTTTGGTAGAGTTTCGGTGGGGCGGTCGTTTCACTCAAACACCCATTTCACCGGCGATTGTAGGAGCTCCGGACCTTTGATTGAGAAACTATCACCACTGGTGGACTCGCGGCAACTAGACGAAACATTCTTGAAAATTTCCTCAAGTTCTGAGCCCTCGCTCTCCATTATTCGGTGTGTTCCCCCACGCGCTCCAGTGAATATGTCGTTCCAGTGAACACACTGATACACTGAGGGGTTGCTCTGGTTCCCGCTCTAGTGAACACACCGCTACATTGAACGCATCGCTCTAGTGCTTGCTCCGGTAAATACGCCCCTCAAGTGAACATGTCACTCTAATGTCGCTCAAGTGGACACGTCACTGCAGTGACCATGTCGCTCCTGTGAACACGGTGTTATAGTACGCATCTCGCGCTACGCCCTCCAGTGTGTGCCCTCACACTCCAAGGCGCGTCACCGCCCTCCGCCCACCAGAAGGCACCTACTCTCAAGGGTGCACCCTTGTGCTCCGCTCTCTAAAAAGCACTCCGCTCTCTAGGGAGCACCTCCGCACTGCGCCCACCAGTGCGCGCCACAACGCTCCACTATACATAACGTGCCCCGCTCCAGGGCATCCACCACTCCAGTGAGCATCCCCCACGCCCCTCTCTCTTGAAGGCACTCCGCTCACCGGAAGGCACTCCGCTCCCCCCAACGGGTGCTCCACTCTCTAGTGCATTCCCCGTGCTCCACTCTGAAGAAGAAATTACTAGGATGAGCCACATGCGCACTCGTCAGAACACATCGTTGTGGTCCGACCTTCGGGATGCGCCCTTGCACGTAGCTCTTTGATTGTGCGCGAATTTGGTTGACTCTCAAGTTAAGACGAATCTAATTTACTTCTTATTAATTGAGATCTTTTAGCTAAATTTTTGGTGGGAGAAAAATATTTATCGGTGTTTTTTTAAATTATATGAAGCATGTAAGCAAATGAAAAATTAATGGTATTTGGACCCAAATTTCCATCTCAAATAAATTGTTTACTAGTAAATTTCTCACTTTCATGGGCACTGCTCAAAAATGTTGCTTTTTTTATCTTATTTGAGACCGCGGCCATCTCCCTCCATCTCCCACTGCTCCATCACTCCAGTGCGCTCTATAATGCGTCCATCGCTCGGCCTCGCGCCCCGCTGTCAAGAAGGCACTCCGCTAACCAAGATGCAATGTTATCTAGTACGTGCCACCGCGCTCCACTCTTCAAAAGACACTCCACTCTCTAGGGCAGGCCTCGTGCTACTCTTCAGAACACATCGTGGGCTGACTTCCGGGGCATGTCCCCGCACGCAGGTCTCTAAATGTTGCCCCTGACACATGCAATCATCATAAGACACTTTTAACATTGTAGAATGAGAGATATAACTTGTCTACTCTCGTTAAATCAATCTTGTACTCTAACAATATTTTCTAAAATAAGAAAATATTGATTTGCGGATAGACATTCATGATCTGCGAATAACAATTGCAAAAAATTAATGGGTAATTGGACCCGAATCTCAACCTAAAATAAACGAGTTGGTAAATCTTTCGTTTTCACCATCCCTGCTCAAAAACATTTTATTTGAGACTGCGACCGCAACCATCTTCATCTCCCACGACTTCATTCCAATCACTCTCATTCTCCATATATACATATTGTTGCGGGGCACTCGGTTTTCCTCTGGTTTAGAGAATCAAAACGCCTTAGCTCGAGAGTGAGCCGAGAGCGCAAACAGACAAATGAAAATTAAGTATCATTGACACGAGACGTTTTAGCGTGGAAAACACGAAAATAGTGAAAAACCTTTTGGGTGGCTTCGGGACCCTTCAAGCGAGCGTGATTTACTTGCGCGGCTCACTCGGTCGGATTGCTTGCTTGAGCGTTTTGGCCCGGTTTGACTCGGGAAATTTTAGGGGGAAACCCATCACATATATTATTTATTTTTGGTTACAGTACATATATTATATATACCATAACAATTGTGTGCATGTAAATCGGTCGGCCTAAGTAACATGCATTAGCTCTTTCAAAGCAAGTCAAGTTCAAGCCAATAATGTTAACAACTCATTGGTTGAAGAAGTATATTAAGAGATCGATTTTGTGAGCATGGATAGCGACCGAGAGAAAAATGGCACGATCATTTCAGAACAAACAAGATTGTGTTTAAATTAGTTTGTCCGCACAGTCTATACGAACGTTGCGGCCATGTTAATTTGTAGCGACCACAACTTGCATTCTCATTGAGCCCCATAGATCTTTGGTAGCAAATTAAATTCTTGTATTAACATAGTGTTACTCATTGGCCATGTTTGTTCACGAACGACGGTTCATAACCATCGGATTTACGACCGCAGCCGCTGTGCCAAACAGAGCGTAAAATGCATCGTCGCTATCACCATTATGGCAAGTCACTAACAGTGCATTGATGAGTCCAAATTATATACACATTTATGGACGCATCCCGGCCGATTAGTCTATGCACTACACTTTAGGCATGTTTTCGTTTATATTTGATATTCCATGCTAAGTGCACTTCTAGGCCCGTTTTTGTGTATTTTCATATTTATCTTTCTTGCTATGTTTTGTGCCACTTTCAGTGATTTCGATCAGTGTTTATGCTGGAACAGGGGTCATGCAGGTTTTCCCGGTACAAATCTGTACAGGAATACTGCGCACGATCACTGGCTATACTGCGCACGACCACTGACCGTGCGCCGCCGATCGTGCGCGTTCAATTGCAGCCCAAAGTTGCTTTCTGACACTACAACATTTTTGGCATTTAGCAACACTTGAAAACTGTTGCCTAAAACTGCAAAGTGTTGCAAAAACATTGAAAACTGTTGCCATAGGGGTGTCTTCTATACGCGTGTTGCCAAAGGTCTAAGGCAACAGTTTTCATACCTTTAGGCAACACAATACAAAAAATGTTGCCTAAACCCTTAGAATAGGCAACAGTTTTTCGATTGACCTATTGCAACAGTTTTGAAATGTTGCCATGTATTGTTACATTTACAAATTGTTGTCAAAAGTCATAAAGGCAACACTTAAAAAATGTTGCCAAAAAGCTAAGACATTTTTAAAAAAAATCCGCCAATATCACGACATTTTAGGGGTGCGGACGATAACACTTATGATACTGTGTCAACTTTTCAAGGCCAACCACAATATAAATTAGCAGGGACGAAACACAAATCTCAACACACAAACATGTCTTGCAACCACTCATACCATTAATAGTACATTGTCTTGCATTTTGTACAAAAAGTTTAAAAATAATCACAATCATATGACAATGTATAATAATTTTCAATGACGGTACAGTTCAAAACGGATCACAATGGTACAACTTCTCTTCCAAATTCTCTCTCACTAGCTAAGGCTTGTAATGCAATAATCCATCCTCCAATGATTGTACAGCTTCTCTTCTGCCTCTAATGCAATACTCCATCCAATTTATAAATGTTTAACACCAATCTGTATTTTAGAGCGCTGTAATTCTCCAGGAGCACCATCTCCCCATGGAAATCATCGATCTCTTTGTACACCATCATCTCCTCCTTCAGGTCTAGCTAGCGGACCTTGCAACTCGGCAGCTCCTGCAAAATAATGATATCAGTGGGATGCATGATCTAAATTAACTATGGCACCCATTACAACTTAGAGGCACATCCACAACATTATTGTCATACATATGACACGAACATCTTGTATTAATTACAAACATATATTACATAACAACTGCCTCAGCCACCCACTGAACTAAACCAATACTGAAAGAGAAGACAATGAGATCAATTCATATTATATAAAGCAGGCAAGAGCTTTAAAATCGACACTTAATTAACATTAATTTTTTCTGAACCACAAATAAAAGATCAATTCATATTTGTAGGCACTAAATGAGAAAAAATAGGCACATTTTGAGAGCAGCAATATCATTACATAATTACATTTTATATCGCAACAATGCATAATCAAAATTTTCAACTGATGCAAAACTGGGAGGGGCAAGAAATATAGTATCTCAGTTTGCCAACATTCAGTTCTGGTGGGTAATGACTGACCATAGCAGATGAGATCACCGTCCATCTGCATAATGAACTTTTTCACTTACCAATCCACTACAAACTACTAATAACCTGCTTCCTCCATGTGCTCTACTGCTATCTTCAACCGTCCATCTGCATAATGAAAAAACAAATGAACAGTACTCATTTCTCTAATCAAAATATTATAATGTTGCCCTATGTGTTTAAGACTTATGCTCCGTTTGGCACAACTTTTTGCTCCAGTGAGTTTGGATAAAAACGCCGCAATCATATTTATATAATACAAATAATACATACATAATAAACTTGTTCTAAAATTTGATGCCAGAAATTTCTGCAATAAAAATACCAAGGACTCACATAGCTATCAACAAGTCTTTGGAGTTCAAACCGTGCTTTTTCCAGCAACAACAAAGTTCTACCTGCATGAAAAATGAGGAATACAGCTTCTCAAAAAAATCATATAATTTCACATACCCTAAAAATATAATACTTGTATATACTCTAGTATTTGCAATAACAAATGCCACAACTAATAATGAACTATTAGGTGAGAAATGCAAACCACATAAAATCTAAGCAGACAGGTTTACCTCACAATGAAATGCAAGGATTAGTAAACACACCAACTCCCAAGAACCATCTACTTTATGCGATTATTCTTCCAATGAGTTCCGAGTTCAAAGCAAGAAATCTGAAGAACCAAAAGGTATGCCTATCAAAACAGTGTCGGTTAAACAGCTGGTTGAAAATCCTGCTCTAATGAGCAAGTCCATCAATCCACCTAAAGAGGTTGTGAAGTGTGAGCAGAAACCGTATGGTAAAGAAGACAATGAGAAAGAAAGACAGAAATCAATAGCAGCTGAAGCAATTCACTTCAAAAAAATAAAGTATGTCTAGCCCTCCTTGAATGAAATCGCATTTTCCAGAATACTAATAAAAACGTATGATCACCGATCAAAATAGCAATTCTCAGCAAGAGCCACTTCAAGATTCTAGATAATTAGAACAGTAATTTTTGTGAATCTCTTTTCCTAAGAACAGAGTTTGCTGCTTCATTCGTGAAAACTGAAAATCAGAGATAAACAATGAAGAAAGCAAGGTGAAATTGGAGTAGTTACCAAGAAGAATGGATTGAAGGAGTGAACGATGCAATGGCCGACTGCAACTTTGCAAGTCATGGCTTCACAGAAAATGCATTGCGGAAATTGTAATTTTTAATTTAGCTTCTGCAGAAATTGCATCCCAAATCGGCTTTTAATTTCTAAGTAATAGCTTCTAAATAGATTAAATTGGAAAAAAAGATTGACCTAGGTTCGTAGTTACCTGTTCACTCCAGACCAGATCTGGAAAAAAATTAATAGTGGCCTCCCCTATGTTGTTGGGGAAGAACGAGGAAGAAAACCTTATGATAGATCGCCAAGGGCGGCGTTGCGCCTAGGTAGTAACGACTCCGACAATAAGAGGCAACCGACAAAGCGGTTAGAAGCCGGATGGTGAGATGTTGAGGCAGCATGAGTACCTTCATATCTGCTCGCGCCTTGTCGTCATCACGTCGAGAAATCCAGAGCAGCTAGACGCGAATTAGGGCACATTTGCTGTTCGATGGCCTCTGAAAGGAGACGTGGATGCGATACCTCTTCAATCCGCGAAAATTTAGACCCACTAGGGCTTCGACGAGAAGAAGAAGAGACTCGGTGCCTGCAGGAAGAGGAGCAGATCTGCGAAGGGATCCAAGGCATCGACAAGAAGAGGGAACTCCATGGAATCAATTTTGTCGTAGTGAGGGGAAGGAAACTCACCTGGTATCGCTGGAGGAGAGCGTCAATATTGCCGCAGGAGAGCGCCGATAGAAAAGGCTTGCCGAACGGGAGGAGGGGGTTTCGTGCGAGGTTAGGTCTTGGTGGGAGGGGCACAGTGGAGTTTTAATCAGGGGCCATTAAAATGAATAAATGATGTATTTTAAATTTTAATTTATCAACGGACTGCTAATACATTGCTCAAATGAAATCCATTAAAAACATTTTTTAAGTAAAAAAACATTATCTTTAGCTGCACTTTAGTAAAAACGTCGTAAAGCATATTATGTTTTGCTGCGTTTTATAGAAAATGCCGCAAAAAAATATACTGCAACGCTTTCTAAAACAACGCAAAAGAAGCGTTGTTATAGATGATTCTTCTTGTAGTGCTATATGAATTCGTGAAAATTTGTTGATTTGGCTATTCAGAGACCCGAGCTTGACTATAAGTTTAATTTTAATTATAAATTTATGGTTTGTGAATAGCTATTTTGGGTGTGCGAATAATCATAGAAAGTTGTAGGAACATTTTTTATATGTTGCAGCATATTATTTTAAAAGGTAACATTGCACAATTGTTGCTTAAAGTGTGTCGACAAATACAACATTTCGAAACTGTTCCCAATAACGAATAAGGGAACATTTATTGAATGTTGTATCACAAATGTTGCCTAAAACTACTACTTGATGGCAACATTTACAAACTGTTCTCTATTCTATGTTTAGACAACAATTTATAAATGTTGCCAACTAAAGTGTTCCTAAAGGCCAAAAATGTTGTAGTGTGAATTTGGTCGTGCGTTCTTACGCACGGTCGTGCGTTCGATCGTGCGCTTTATTATTTTCTGTAGTTTTGTTTTGCAGGTTTTCGGGCATAGCGCGCACGATCATTAACTTTCAGTGCGCACGACCACTGATCGTGCGCCCTGTTTTCTATAAATATACAGCCCGCGAAATTAGGTCGGACGATCGTTTTCCTCCGCCGTTTTTGAGCCCTGTTCGCCTCTTCCGCCCCCAGCATCATCTTCCACCACCAGGAGGTGCTCCGGGACTATTCTTCACGCCTATCTTGAGCCTGGAGATCATCTCGGCCTCCTCCGTCATCCTATAGCTTCAAAGGAAGATTTAGCCGCCATTGCCATCAAGCAAGGGGAAGTTTGCAACCTTTACCGGATCATGAGACGAAGAAGACGGGCTCATTGGAGAGTCGTGACAGCTCTCTCTACCCCGGACGTAGTTGCGGACCGAGCTTGGACGCGGATTGACAACCCGGCGATTCCAACCGTAAATCTACAACGAGCTTTCGGATTCGGTCGATTTCTTGCCTTGTTCTTCTCTTATTGATGTGTATATGTTGTAGATCTTTATTATTATGATGAAGTAGCACTTAAACTAGTTTGTACTTCTATATATTTCATGTTTATGTGAAATGCTTTATTGTTTGAGTTGCTTGAGGTGCGCCCCATTCCATCCTCCATCCCGCCGTCACGTTCGTGTGCCGCACTAGCAATTGCTAGTGGCGTGCGTTGCGACGAGGTGCTTGCGACCCTCATTCCGTAAGACTACTCGCCCATCCGCCTAGTGAAGCGTGGCATAGCGGCCCGTGTAATCCATTCACCTAACGAAGCAGTGCGCTCAAGGCATGCACAGTTCGATTCCGCTTGCCTACTCGTCCATCCGCCCTTGCGACGCAGTGCGCTCAAGGCCTGCCTAGTCTCCATCCCGCCAAGCGAAGCATTGCATAGCGGCATTGCATAGGAGTAGTTGTAATATTTTCTCTTTATTTCCACAAACCAAATCACCCCCTTTCGATCCCATCCAACCTAAAGGACTTCGATCTCAAATCCTTCCTCGAACGTTAACTCCACCTTACTGTGTTCCTTTGAGATCGATACTTGGAGATTCATTCCCATTTTATATTACTTGAACGATCGGTTCACTGCCGTTTCGTGCCGCAGTCTAGCTACCGCCTATAGCGGTGTGCGAGATTTGCGCATCAAGTTTTTGGCGTCGTTGATGGGGAACACAGACGTGTGAGTTTTCTTGAGAGGGAGAGTCGAGAGATAGTAGTTCTTCCAGTGTGTATAGTCGCTTTGTTATTTTTGTTTGCTTTTTAATTATATAATGTTTGTTATTATTTCTTCCTCTTCTGTTTTTAAGTTTTAGGAAAGTTTAATCCAAGTAGTTTTATCAGTTTGTGTAAATTTCCTTGCAAAGAATTGCAGTTTCGTTTTATCTGCTTTATTTATTGAAAATGTCTTCATGGGATATTTCTCCTGGCACTTACGACATGATGGTCTATTATATAGACCAAATGAAGGAGTTAAATGCTAGGCAGTGTAGGAACATTGTTTGCTTGTTGTGTCGAGGAGAGAGTCATGAATTGAAGGACTGTCCTAGTCTTTTCAATCCTGACCTCCGCTCCTCCACTCATGACAACATTGTCCCTATCACACATTCTTTACCCATGGAGGCAATCATTCCCTCTACCCCCGATCTTATTTTGTGCATGGACTCCTCACTCCCTGTGTATGGCTTCACTCCTAGTGATGATGATCACTCATCTGTTGGCCAACAAGGAGAGGAATGGGAGCTCCTAGATGCTCCTGAGTGGGATGTGGAAAGTATTTTTTCCATCGGGGAGGCATTAACAGATCTTTTTGCGGAGGAACCAAATCTTTTTATTCCTCCAGTTTCTTTGCAAGATTTTTCTACACACATTCTTTATGATCCTATCGAAGTGAAGGAGTGGGGTGATGCTTCTGACTCGGAGGATGCTCCAAAGTGGGATGAGGAGTTTGTTTTCCCCGAAGGGGAGAATGAATACTTTGAACACGATGGTGCACCTCGGTGGGATGAGGAGGATACTCTCTCTGATGAGGAGGTTTGCACTTCCTCATGGGACGAGGAGGTCCAACTCACCACCGAGGCCCTTGAGCTCAAGTCAATGATGAGTGTATCTTCTTATGTGAGGAGGTTGATCCCTCCTCCATAGAGGAAGCTTCATTCATTGCCTTTTCCTCCTGCCACCTCCATGAAGATGACACCTTGCTGGGCAAGGATTTATTTTGTGGTGAGACGAGTGAGGGCCAGCCTTCCTCCTCTTCTTACTTCCTATTTCCTCTACCTGTGTTAAGTAGGTATTATTATTTAGGTAGGGGAGTAACTGTTTTGTCGCCGTATCGGTACCCGCTACCGACACGCATATTAGAACAGTTACATGTGCACTTTTCTTTTCATAGACTCATTAGCTAGAACTGTTTTCAATTTGAATAAGTCGTGCTGGGAGGACAATAACCTCAGTAGTTATCTTACTTTTCCTGCATTTTTATTTCTTCTAATCATGTTTAGTTAGCTGTAGTTTATTTTAGTTTGTCTTTTTCTTTTGTTTTTGCGGAGTTCACCCCTGCAGGTCCTTCTTCTGTATGGCGGATGCTGCAGCTTTTTCTTGGTTTCCACGCCAATCTTCTGGTATGCTCATTTCTGAGCATTGGGTACTCTCTTCCCCTAGCTCTTTTCTGAATTTCATAGATATATATTGTGTGTATTGTCTAGTTTAAGTCTGGGGGAGAATAGTTCTGTGTGCCCACTCACGTGCACTATAGCATTGCATGCTAGAAGTATTTCTATTTCATTTATTTAGTATTGTTCATTTTCTTTGCACACCACAGCACCCACTTGAGCGTGCGCTTAGCTGTTGGCACGTCGCGAGTCGAATTTGTCTCATCTGTGTGATTTGAAAAATCATCATGCTGGCTTAGGATTATGAGGCTGAGTAAGATGTTGACTCCTATAGTGCTCCTAGTCGAGTGCTCATGTCTCGCATAAAAATTCGTGTAGATTCAATTTCTTTTTATGCTTTTAGATTATATTTTTCTATTAGTGTAGATATTGTTTACTTTACTCAAAAAAATTGGTGAATCCGGTGTGAATCAAACGGTAGCATAAGGATGTGTGTAAACGATCGCTAGACTCGTATTGCTTGAGTTGGGAGAAAGGATTATCTTTCTCGGCGGCTAAGAACTTGCCCCAAGCGACTCTTGAAGCATGGGTATATGATTAGTCAATCGCGTGAATGTGATATAGGCCATCATTTTGGCCCGGTTGAGCTTTTGTGCCCATTCCTATCGCTCTATCCTCGTTAGCCCAGTTGTGCCTACCCGTTCTTTGATTCAGCCCCACTTTTATCTCACCAAAGCCTAAAAGCCAATCCTAGTCGCACACCCAAATTTGAGCTTTAGTTGTTTATTATTTTCATGATTGGGGTGTTGATGTGGTGATATTTTTTGTGAAAATGTGGATGCGCTTCATTGCTATCTTGCTGAAAATGTGTTCAAAAAAATGAGAAAAAGAAAAAGAAGCAGTGCTTAATTGAAAATCTTTATAGATTTGTGATTGGGAGTAGGCGGTGCACACACCCATGTAGTCAAGTCCAAGTCTGGGGGTGTGGTGTACCCGCGTATCTTTTTGTGGTGCTTGAGGATAGTTTTCCGTGCTAGCTCATTTGGGTTTAGTGCTTGAGCCGTCGTTTTTATCATTGTATACCTCACCTAAACCCAAGCATCATCTAAAACCTAAAGTCCTATTGATTCACGCAGTTGAGTCAAACCTGTGTCGTGGAGAGAGTGCGAACGGGCAAGCTTATGGTCACCGACATTGATGGATTTCAATGGAGGTTGTCTCGAGCCCCGATCTTTGGCAATGCTCACCTCAGCGTTCAGTTTACTTTCTTCCTATATATGACCTTATGATTCACCGTGATTCAGTTTTTGAGTAAATGTAATATATAGATACGCCCCTAGAAAAGTATAAACTAATATGTATAATTATGAATTTTGTCTACTGTATTTCTACGCGCATGAGCATGCGACTTCGCATGGTACTCCGCTTTACAATTTCTATGTCGGCTTATGTTTTTCTTATCCGCTTGAGGGATTTGTTTGCTCGGGACGCGCAAACAGGTAAGTCTAGGGGTGTGATAAGTCCCAATTATATACACATTTATGGACTCATCTGGGCCGATTATCTAGTCTATGCACTACACTTTAGGCATGTTTTCGTTCATATTTGATATTCCATGCTAAGTGCACTTCTAGGCCCGTTTTTGTGTATTTTCATGTTTATCTTTCTTGCTGTGTTTTGTGCCACTTTCAGTGGTTTCGATCAGTGTTTATGCTGGAACAGGGGTCGTGCAGGTTTTCCCGGTACAAATCTGTACAGGAATACTGCGCACGATCACTGGCTATACTGCGCACGACCACTGATCGTGCGCCGTCGATCGTGCCCGTTCAATTGCAGCCCAAAGTTGCTTTCTGAATTTGGTCGTGCGTTCTTACGCACGGTCGTGCGTTCGATCGTGCGCTTTATTATTTTCTGTAGTTTTGTTTTGCAGGTTTTCGGGCACAGCGCACACGATCATTAACTTTCAGTGCGCACGACCACTGGTCGTGCGCCACTGATCGTGCGCCCTGTTTTCTATAAATATACAGCCCGCGAAATTAGGTCGGACGATCGTTTTCCTTCGCCGTTTTCGAGCCCTGTTCGCCTCTTCCACCCCCAGCATCATCTTCCACCACCAGGAGGTGCTCCGGGACTATTCTTCACGCCTATCTTGAGCCCGGAGATCATCTCGGCCTCCTCCGTCATCCTATAGCTTCAAAGGAAGATTTATCCGCCATTGCCATCAAGCAAGGGGAAGTTTGCAACCTTTACCGGATCGTGAGACGAAGAAGACGGGCTCATTGGAGAGTCGTGACAGCTCTCTCTACCCCGGACGTAGTTGCGGACCGAGCTTGGACGCGGATTGACAACCCGGCGATTCCAACCGTGAATCTACAACGAGCCTTCGGATTCGGTCGATTTCTTGCCTTGTTCTTCTCTTATTGATGTGTATATGTTGTAGATCTTTATTATTACGATGAAGTAGCACTTAAACTAGTTTGCATTTCTATATATTTCATGTTTATGTGAAATGCTTTATTGTTTGAGTTGCTTGAGGTGCGCCCCATTCTATCCTCCATCCCGCCGTCACGTTCGTGTGCCGCACTAGCAATTGCTAGTGGCGTGCATTGCGACGAGGTGCTTGCGACCCTCATTCCGTAAGACTACTCGCCCATCCGCCTATTGAAGCGTGGCATAGCGGCCCGTGTAATCCATTCACCTAACGAAGCAGTGCGCTCAAGGCCTGCACAGTTCGATTCCGCTTGCCTACTCGTCCATCCGCCCTTGCGACGCAGTGCGCTCAAGGCCTGCCTAGTCTCCATCCCGCCAAGCGAAGCATTGCATAGCGGCATTGCATAGGAGTAGTTGTAATATTTTCTCTTTATTTCCACAAACCAAATCACCCCCTTTCGATCCCATCCAACCTAAAGGACTTCGATCTCAAATCCTTCCTCGAACGTTAACTCCACCTTACTGTGTTCCTTTGAGATCGATACTTGGAGATTCATTCCCATTTTATATTACTTGAACGATCGGTTCACTGCCGTTTCGTGCCGCAGTCTAGCTACCGCCTATAGCGGTGTGCGAGATTTGCGCATCATGCATCTTAGGTCAATTATAACGAATTCCACTCTCATTTCATTTGAACCACATATGTTTGATAATTCATGCAGCCATGTGCCAAAATTAAATTTATAGGTATCAAGTCAATCGAAATTAAGAATATATATATCTTTATTTTTGAGGCAACTTAATTTCTTAATTAAAATAAAACAATTCAAAATTTTAATCAAGGAATGTGATCATCATGTTATGTTACGGAGAAAATCAAAAGTTCTAAACATATAATAAGATGGGAGATTCAAACTAATAATGTATTACGATAAATAGGTACATAAAAACCCCAAAGGATCGAGGCTCCGGTTTATGCGGTGGCGGCGGTCATGAACCCAGTGGTTATGAACTTCCATCCGCTCGCCAATGGAACTTCTTCCACTTTTAATTTCAAAATTAGTTTTATTTTATTGTTACCGTCGTTATAACCGCTGTCATGTCAAACATACATTTTTATGTCCAAACTCCCCCAAAGCAAAAATATGGCGGCAAACAGATGCTGAGTGTGCCAAAGCTTCAGGTTTAATGAATCCTTCTTTTTAAAAGAAGTATATTGGATCTATTTTTTTTTATTGAACAATTATAACAATTTATTAATTTACTAATAATATATAAATGTAATTCGTATAAATAAGTGCAAAGTACATGTGACACTCATATATTATATATCAAAGATATTTGACTTTCTGTAAATTTCAAAACCCTTAATTCTACATAGCCGAGACATTTGACTCCGTACAATTTTTTGACAGAGGGTCAAATGTCTCGGCTATAAAAAAATAGGGATTGCGATCCTTTTAAAATTTACGGAGGATCAAACATTTTTCTTCTATAATATAGAGGTGTCACCTGTACAACCCCTATTCGGCAGACAAGAGCCAAGGGTGCCCGGCGAGTAGGCTGACATCCCCTGGCGAGTAGAGCCAAGGGTGTCCGGCGAGTAGGCTGGCACCCCCTGGCGAGTAGAGCCAGGGGTGTCCGGCGAGTAGGCTGGCACCCCATGGCGAGTAGATCCGAGGGCGTCCGACGAGTAGGTCGACACCTCCAGGCGAGTGGACCCGTTTTCAGGCGAGACCAGGTCGAGAGAATTCGCCCAGGAAGATCTTTTGAGATAAAGTTCCCTGGATGCCCTTAGTGGTCTGCCCATAGCTCCTCAGAACATCGGAGCCCGGCTATCAGCAGACCAACTTGGGGTGCGTTTAGCGGAAACGTAAAGCGGAACTACGCTATCCGCAGGCCATCCGGACCATTTTACCCTCATAAGTGTTTGCCTATAAATAGGACTCATTATGTCTCAGATCAGCACAGATCCACCCCCCTTGAGAGAGCTTGTGCTCTCTCCTTGTGATGTCTGAGACAGGCTCAGCCTCTGGTTTTTGGGAGGGGAAATCAAGTTAGATTTCCGGGTTAGTGGCGGGACCTCCTCGCTGCAGCCAGTGGGTCATTCTTAGGGAGCTACCTACCAACCTGTGAGGGTCAGTTCTTAGTTCGGAATACTTAGTTCTAGGGATCCGACGAAGAGAGAAGTAACTCAAGCTACTCCCCCAGTCTCGAATAAGTTGGACCGGTATCCGGGTTCCAACATTTTTGGTGCGGTGAGCGTGGACGAGCTGAGAACCGGCCAGGAGAACTCGCCGCCTTCGGGCGAGTTCGTGACCAAGAGTGTCTTCGAGCAGGGGATGAAGGCGATGGAGGATACCATCCGGAGGTTACTCACACCTCGTGCCGAGGTGGGAGTATCCCCCCCTGTCGCAGTCGCCTCGCCCACGGAGGCAGGTCCTAGTCAGCGCCTCGGCAAGGAAGCGCTCCTAGGGGAGGAAGACCAGCCGCTCCGCGCGTGAGTGCTCTTTGCCAGCCCGACGGAGACTCGCCAGTCAGAGGGAGAGTACGACCAAGTTCGTCCCATCCGCCAGCTCGCCCCGCGCAGTCCGTTCTGCGAGTTGGTGTTGTCCGCTCCCATTCCTGCAGGATTCACGGAGCCCGCCATGAGTTTCTACTCCGGGAAAGAAGATCTCGTCAAGCATCTGCAGTGGTTTGAAGATATGGTCTCCATCAAGCCGATGACGGATCCCTTCAAATGTCGGTTGTTCGTCATAACCTTCCAGGAAAAAGCCAGAGATTGGTTCCACCAGTTACCGGCGGGAAGCGTCTACGGGTTCGATGACCTGCGCAGAAGTTATTTGCTCCGCTTCTCCACGTCCAAGAAGAGGAGGAAGGGTTCAGAAGATCTTTTCCTTGTCAAGCAGAGACCCCAGGAGATGCTCGGGTCGTATTTGGATCGCTTTCAGGAGGAGATCCTCCTGGTCTAAGAGGTCCCTGGACATACCCTGATCTTGGCATTCAAGCTGGGGTTGCAGCCAGGGTTTTTCAAGATGGAGATCACTCGCAATCCCCCCCTATCGTTTGAGGAGTTAGTCGATCGGGCCGGAAGGCAGATCGCGGGGGAGGCAACCAGCCTAGAGTTCGTAGCCAAGTTAGCCAGATTGGAGGGAGGGGAGAAAGAAGGAGAGGGGAGCGGCCGGCGCGAGTCCAAGAAGAGGAGTGAGCCGAGGAGGCGAGAAGAGGGAGGGTCCCGGGAGAACCGGGATCAGCGAGATCAGGAGAGGAGGTTCCAGTCTCTGCCCCGCCGGCCGGCCTGGAAACCTGCTGGAAGAGGCTACCAAGGGAGACCGGGAGGGAGGTATTCCCCGGAGCGACGAGACCGTTGTCACTCCCCCGAGCGGAGGCAAGGTCAGTGGAGGCAAAACCAAACACCGCCCAGAGAAGCTAATGTAATCAGGAGAGGACGAGGACGAGGAAGAGGAGGAAGGCCACGACAGCCTCGAGGTGGAGAAGAGCGTCGGGCGATGCCCTACTGCGACTTCCATCAGTTGGAGGGCCACGCGACGGCCACGTGCCCTGAGTTCTTGGAGTTGAGGAGGGGAGCTGGAGGAGCCCAGGAAGGGCATGAGAGGCGAGAAGGAGACATGTTGAGGATCGAAGGGGGAGGAGCCCCCGCCCCAAGGAGGTGTGAGGATAGGTGGATCTGGGAGCCCATGGGGGGATAGGGATCATCCACGGCGGAGCAGGGTTGGAGGCGACCCAGAAGGGGAGCCTCAACGCCGTGTATCGGAAGAGCGTGGCCTCTACCTCCCAGATTCTGCCACCGTCAGGAGAGATCACTTTCTCGGAGGAAGACATGTTGGGGAACGAAAATCCTTTCTGCGACGCTGTGGTGATCAAGGCCGCGATAGAAAACTATACGGTCTCTCGCATCCTGGTGGATAACGGTAGCTCCGTCAATGTCGTGTTCAAGAAAGCGTTTGATGTCATGAAGGTGGAAGAGAAGAGGGTTACCTCGACGGAAGGGCCGCTCTTTGGATTTGCGGAAGAAAGAAAGGAAGTAGAGGGAGGTGTGGAGTTGGTGGTGACGCTGGGAGGAACCACCAAGTGCTGCAGGTTCGTCATCGTGGACGCCCCCAGCAGTTACAATGTCATCTTCCGCAGGCCGCTCATCAGCGCCTACAAGTGTGTGCCCTCCTCCTACCACCAGTGTCTTAAGTATAACCAAGGAGGTGTGCAGATCCGGATCCGAAGCGATCCTAAGGTGGCAAGGCAGTGTTATCTTAACGTTGTCAACATGATCAGCTGGAAGGAGGAGGCAGAGGCGGTGGACCTGGTGATGGAGGAGATGGCGAGGCAGGATGCGGCCGAAGAAGCAGAGGAGACGGCAAGGCTGGAGGCAGCCGAAGAAATGGAGGAGAAGGAGATCCTAGCTGAAGGCGGGAGGCCGGGAAAGGTGAAGATCAGCAGGGAGCTGGAAGAGGAAGACAAGGAGAAGATCATGTCCTACATCCATAGGAACGCGGACATCTTTGCGTGGAGCGCAGCCGATATGCCAGGCGTCGACGCAAACGTCGCCTGCCATCATCTCAACTTGGATAAAGGAGTCCACCCCATCCAACAGAAGAAGAGAGCAACCGCCACCACCCTAGCCGAGCCCATCAGGGAGGAGGTCAAGAAGCTGCTGGAAGCAGGGTTTGTGTCGGAGATCCAGTACCCAGGCTGGGTTTCCAATGTTGTAATGGTGAGGAAGGGAGAGGTGATGGACATCGACCGACCCGCTTCGTGGATGGATCCCCTGGTCACCTTCTTGACCACAGGATGCTTGCCCGCGGAGGTTCAAGATAAGAGACGGTTCAGGTACAAGTCCGCCTATTATTTACTAATTGACGGGGTGCTCTACAGGAAGACTCTATCCGGTCCCCTAGCCAGGTGCCTGTCCGAAGAGGAGGCCTCCCGGGTCTTGGAGGAGGTTCACGCATGCGAGTGCGGCAGTCATTCGGGAAGCCGAACTATGGAGAAGAGAGTACTCCGAGCGGGATACTTTTGGCCCTGTTGGGTATTGTGTCCACAATCACCTAGATTTGAAGATGTCCCCTAGTGAACTAAAATGAATTGAGTATGTATTTGATGATTTCTGTTTAGATGTGTTATGACAGGTCTTAATGCTAAGTGCACACCAAAGTCAGGTTGCAATGGATCACCAAACACAGTTCTAGACAATGTAATCCCTCATTGTATAGAACAAAGTGTTGGTCCATGTGTAATCTCTCTCTTGGTGTGCACTTCATATACTCATAACTGAAGGCTTTCAAGGTTGAGGAGTGGAGCAGGTTTTCAGAAGAAAAGAAAAAAATTCTGCTGAGTCAATTCGTCGAGATGGCTCGGGTCATTCCGACGAATCCCGACGAATCCAGACAGAAGACCTTTGTCTTGGTTTAGAAGAAAAATCTGCAGCTAAGTCCATTCGTCGAGATGACTCGGGTCATTCCGACGAATCCCGACGAATGCTGACAGAGGTCATTTTGGCTGGGTTGTGAGGAAAATTCTGCAGCTAAGTCAATTCGTCGGATGTTCTCGTGAACTCCCGACGAATCCCGACGAATGGTAACAGAAAGTGTTTTTCACGGGTTGTTCAGTGTTTCCCTGTGGCCAAGTCAATTCGTCGGATGTTCACGTGAAGTCTCGACGAATGACGAACAGACGGATTTCAAATCTTCGTTTCGTTTTCGAAAATTAGGGTTAGCCACCATGAACAGTACATGTGTCGCATCTCCCTTCATTGTCGCACGAGCCGTTGAAGTCCTCCTTATAAATAAATCCTTATTTTAGGGCAAGGGCATCATTCTTAAAAAATCGATCTAAAAATCTCTCTTCAGCCGACAGTTCAGAAAAGATAAAGCTAAAAGTCGATCTCCTTTCTCTTTTGCTGAACAAGAATTCTGAGACCTAACTTTGTTGCTCAAAGATCCTTTCTCTATTGTTGTTAGAGATTTCTCAGAAGAAGGCCTTTGATCTTATTGCTGCTCTCATTATTGAAGATTCTTTTAAGTAAGTCAAATGGCCTATTCAGATCTGGTTAGCCAAGTCTTCTCTCTTCCACTTCTTTCAAGTGCCAAGCTTTCTTTCAAGGTTGAGAAGAAGACTCAGTATTCAAGATCTGAAGTTAATCTCTTTAGAGGTTAAGAAGAAATATTTTGTTTCAATATCTTTTCTTTTGTAGGAGTTTTCACTCCGAGATTATTTGTAGGAGTTGTTTACTCTGAGGTGTAGGAGTTGTTTACTCCGAGGTGTAGGAGTTGTTATACTCCGAGGTGTAGGAGTTGTTATACTCCGAGTTGTAGGAGTGGTATACTCCGAGTTGTAGGAGTTTTGACTCCGAGGTGTAAGATTAGTTATAATCTGAGATTGGTGAAGTAGCCGAGTCTAGCCTCGAAGTGCTAGATAGGCGAGGCGGGAAAGAGGACTACCCACATCGGGGAACCTCTATAAAATCCTTGTGTCTGTGCTGTGTTTGATTGTTTGTTTTTTCTGTGTTAAATTTTTAATTCCGCATAAAGACATAGAATCCACCTATTCACCCCCCTCTAGGTGATTTAGGCCGCAACTAGATACTTTCAATTGGTATCAAAGCTAGGTTGTTCGCTATAAGGCTAACACCTTGAACAAGACTCCTCATCTAGTTGCTAAAGCAAATATGTCTGGAATGGATAAGGCCAAGGATTCCGTCAAGTTGCCAGTCTGCACCAAAGAGAACTTTCCTATGTGGAAGGAAAGAGTAAGATTCTACATGGAAGCTGCTGACCCAAGAATCTTTCAGATCGTGGAAGAAGGTCCCCATATTCCGATGAAACCATCTTCAATAAACTCCACCATCATGATCCCGAAGAAGATGTTGGAACTGAACAAAGATGAGATCGCTCTAGTGGCCCTAGACAAGAAAGCAAAGAATATCATAGCAGGTGCAGTTGATGATTCAATGTTGCAAAATCTGCTTCACTGCAAATCTGCTAAAGAAATGTAGGATTCACTAGTCGTTCTGATGGAAGGGACCGAAGAAGTGAGGGATGACCGAAGATCGTTGCTGAATCAAGAATACGAAGCTTTCAAGCAAGATCCAAGAGACTCCATTTCTGACACCTACGAGAAGTTCTTCAAGATTGTAAATGGTCTTAGGAACTATGATCGAGAATTCACAACTGGCGAACTAAATGACAAATTCCTGAGATCCCTGACGAAAGAATGGGACACCAAGGTTATAGCCATCAGAGAATTCGGAAAGCTAGGAACCACGGAGCCACAAATGCTGTTTGGTAAGCTCTTGTCCCATGAGTTGAAGTTGAACTCCCGCAAAGCTGAAGAAGAGGGGATCAAGGCCTCTGGAAGGGAGAAGTCCTCCGCTCTGAAAGCTGAAAGCTCAAGAAAGAGCAAGACTCTCCCACCTGTCAGGAGATCATCTTCTGATGAGGATGAATCTGATGTCAGCCCCTCTGGCTCAGAGTTGTCTGATGGAGAATTTTCTCTGCTCTCCAAGCAATTCAAAAGACTTCTGAATAAAAGAAAGCAGAAGAGAGGCCAATCCACTGCATTTGATCACAAAAGATCAAGACGTGATGGTGATCATCACAAGAAGGACTACAATAATGACAGGTATAAATCTAAACCGAACAAATATGATTCCACTGACATTATTTGCTATTGCTGCAATAAACCAGGACACGTGATAGCCGAGTGTCCATACAAAAAGAAAGAAGGATCAAAGAAGGAAGAAAAGAGAACCTTTAAGGGAAAGAAGAAGGAAAAGAGCCTCCTCGCCAAAAAAGCCAAGACTCTGAGCGACATTGACTCTTTTGCGTCAAGCTCAGATGAAGAAGCCTACTTTGGGCTAATGGCACATCTAGACGAAGAAATAGGCGGCTCCTCTTATAAGGGGAAGGTAAACTCTCATACCCCTTTGTCTGCTTCTGAAGATGAGACTGCATCCGTAGCAAATGAAGGCTACTCCTCAGAGGAGGACTCTGAGTTAATAACTCAGTATGAAGCCCTTGTGAAAGGATTTGACAAGTGCCGCAAGGTCGTCAAATCCAAGTCAAAAGAAATTGAATCTCTCAAGACAGTGGAATTAGCTTTGAGGGAGGAAGTTGAACAATTAATTACTCCTCTCAAAGATGAAATCCAACTCTTGAAAGACGAACTGAAAAGCTCCACTGAGTTGTTGAATCTAAAGGAGAAAACTATAAATGAACTAGAAGATAAGTTGAAGGCGGAAAGGAAGCTCGTAGAAAGCTTCTCGAAGCCTAAGACTATTCTTCCACTCATTGATAGGTTTTCTGCTCCTGCGAAGGGTAGTGAAATTGGTCATAAGGCCGAAAGTAGTAAGGCTGCTGAGAAAAGAGCCGTGAAAGGGAAGGGAACTGCTTATCAAAGTCAACCTTCATTCAGGAAGGTCATTTTTCCATCAAACTCGTTTGACCTTGATTCATCCTACGGTCATTTTGCTAGACCAACACACGTTGAACCTAGTAATAAATATCAAGGATGGAGCTTTCCCCGAACTTTGACGTCTCTCCATTTAAAGCTCCTCGTGAAGAAATAATTCTCAAAGATCATGGTCCGTTTGTTCACGGATCAGCTCATAAGAAGGCACCAAAAATTAAAACGATTGCACCCAAATCTGTTGAGAAGAAGTTGGAGCCATGTGTGTGCTGTCACCATGAGGCCCCCACTTCTAAGAAAACTCCTACTAAGAAAGTCACCCCTGTTGCACCTCACGTTCAAAAAGTAAAACAGGAGACAAAGAGAAGGTACAATCGGTTCGATTGTTGGTGTTGTGGCAAGGTTGGTCACTTTGCCATAGATTGTTGGTTTAATCCGAGAAATGTCACGACTCCACGGATTAACAATGCAAGAATGACCCCTCGCAATGTTAACATTCCAAGTGACGGTCATCTAACAAGAAGCCAAGGACCCAAATCGGTTTGGGTTCCTAAGGGCAATTGATTGTTGATTGCAGGTATGTCCAAAGGCCAATACAAATCCAATATGGTACTTGGACAGTGGTTGTTCACGGCACATGACCGGAACAAGAAGCCTACTACAAGAGTATACCCCGGTGAAAGATGGTCCAAAAGTTATTTTTGGCGGATCTGATCAGGGAATCACAAAAGGCTACGGTATGATCACAAATGGTATAGTCTCTTTCACAGACGTGGCTTATGTTAAAGGATTACAACATAATCTCATTAGCATAAGTCAACTTTGTGACAAAGGCTATATGGTAGAATTCTACAAGGACAAGTGCTTGATAAAGTCGTCTGATACGTCAGAAACTATTTTAACAGGCACTCGGAGTAGAAATATTTTTTGTTTAAATTTTCTATGTTTAGACTCTTCTACACCAGTGTGCTTTTTAGCAAAAGATAGTGCATCTCTTTGTGACCAGTGGCACAAGAGACTAGCACATATTAATTTCAAAACTATAAGTATGTTATTTTCTCAAAATTTAGTTCGCGATGCTCCTGATGTTAAGTGCATTAAAGAGAGACTGTGTCATGCATGCCAAATGGGTAAGCAGACTCGGGCAACCTTTAAAAGCATTATTGGCAAAGACTCTAACAGATGTTTATATCTGCTCCATATGGACTTGTTTGGTCCCATGCCAATCAGAAGTATAGGAGGTAAGTCTTATACGTTGGTTGTTGTTGATGACTGCTCACGCTTTGCTTGGGTATTCTTTCTGAAACACAAGTCAGACACCTTTGCTTCTTTCACCACATTCGTCAAGCAAATCCAGAATGAATTAGAATGTTCTGTGGTCAAAATCAGAAGTGGTCATGGTACAGAGTTCAAGTCTGGAGCTATGACTGAATTTTGTGAAAGCCTAGGTATCTTTCATGAGTTTTCCTCTCCCCCATACTCCACAACATAATGGAGTAGCTGAAAGAAAGAATAGAATGCTCATAGAGGCCTGCAGAACAATGTTGAGTGATTCTTCACTACCAGAGTACTTCTGGGCTGAAGGCATCAACACTGCTTGCCACGTGCAAAACAGAGCACTAATCAACAAGAACCATCATAAGACTCCTTATGAACTTTTGAATGGCAAGAAACCAACCCTGTCTTACTTTAGAATCTTTGGCAGTAAGTGTTTTGTACTTAATAACGGGAAATATTACAAAACTAAATTTAGTGAAAAATGTTTTGAAGGTATTTTTGTAGGTTATAGTAGCCATAGTAAGGCATATAGGATTTTCAACAAGAAAACCCTGGTTGTAGAAGAAACTTACAATGTCATATTTGATGAGACGAGTATGCTTCAAAGCAACTCTTCTAGTGTTTTTGTTGAAGATGTAGATGCAAGGTTCAAGGAACTACACCTAGAAGAAACTGTAAAGGAAGACGCTCCAAAAGCTATTGAAGTAAATGCTCCTTCTACATGTGAGGATGATGACCCTCAGGAAGATGAAGATGTACCTGAAGTGCAGGAACCTCGTGGTCATCTAAATGTTGGAATGATCAGACATTTGAGAGATCATCCAGCTGATCAAATCATCGGAGATCCTTCAAGCAGAGTTCTAACTAGAAGAGGTACAACTAACGAAGTTTTACATTTAAGTTTTCTTTCACAGATTGAGCCGAAGAAGTTTGAAGAAGCAAACACCGATCCCTCTTGGATCCTTGCTATACAAGAGGAGCTCAACCAATTCAAGAGATGTAAAGTTTGGAAGTTGGTACCTAGACCCAAAGGACAGAATGTGATTGGAACCAAATGGATTTACCGGAACAAGCTTGATGAAAAGGGCATCATCACCAAGAACAAAGCAAGAGTGGTTGCTCAAGGATACAGGCAAGAAGAAGGGATTGACTTTGATCAGACCTTCGCACTAGTAGCAAGACTTGAAGCCATCAGATTATTTCTGGCTTATGCTGCATATAAGGGCTTTAAGGTTTTCCAGATGGATGTAAAGTCCGCCTTTCTGAATGGAGACCTTAAAGAGGAAGTTTATGTAGCTCAGCCTCCAGGTTTTGTAGATCCTAACTTTTCTGATCATGTATATTATTTACATAAAGCCTTGTATGGTCTCAAACAGACACCTCGTGCCTGGTATGAGACATTGTCTAAGTTTCTCCTTGAGAACAAATTCACAAGAGGAACAATAGACAAGACATTGTTTCTTAGGGAAGTAAAAGGCGAGATTTTACTAGTGCAAATCTATGTCGACGATATTATATTTGGCTCTACTGATGACAAACTCTGCAAAAAGTTTTCTAACTTGATGCAAGGTAAGTTTGAAATGAGCAGTATGGGAGAGCTGAAATATTTCTTAGGACTCCAGGTGCATCAATCTGAAGATGGAATTTTCATCTCTCAGACGAAGTTCACCAAAGAGCTTCTTAAGAAATTTGGAATGGAGAGTGCAACCTCAATGAGGACTCCAATGGGCTCAAGTATGTCTCTGGACAAGGATGAGAAAGGGAAACCTTTTGATGAAACCAAGTACAGAAGCATAATTGGGTCCTTGCTCTATCTCACTGCTACTAGGCCTGATATAATGTTCTCAACATGTGTTTGTGCCAGGTATCAGGTAAACTGTAAGGAATCTCATTATGCCGCTGCAAAGAGGATTTTGAGATACCTTAAGGGCACACCGAATCTCGGCTTATGGTACCCAAGAAGCAATGATTTTGAACTAATTGGTTTTTCAGACGCTGATTTTGCAGGAAGCAAAGATGATAGGAAGAGCACTTCGGGAACTTGCCAGTTCTTAGGAAAGTGGCTCGTCTCCTGGAGCAGCAAGAAGCAAAATTGCGTTGCAATATCGACTGCTGAATCGGAGCATATCTCTGCCGGCAGTTGCTGTGCACAACTTTTGTGGATGAAAAATCAGCTTGAGGACTATAATTTAAAGCTCTCAGAAATCCCCATGTTCTGTGACTCCTCAAGTGCTATTGCCATAGCAAATAATCCCGTCTCTCACAGCAGAACGAAGCATATTGAGCTTCGCTACCACTTCATCCGGGAACATGTTGAGTGTAAGGACATAAATTTGTTATATGTTAATACTGACAAACAAATTGCAGATATTTTTACGAAGCCTTTGGATGAAACCAAATTCAATTTCTTCAAAATGGAACTTGGAATGCTTAACAAGGAATCTTGAAGTTGGGACTGTTGAGATTTCACGAAATTGCACGAGATTTCACTTGTTAACTCAGAAAATTTCATGAAGTTTCACGGGTTTTCACGGGACAAATATTACTCTTCTCAATTCATCTCCCGTGGAATCATCTCCCTATTAAATACGGTTTTATCGTCCTACAGGTACGCACTCTACTTCAATTTATATATATATAAAAATCAAAGAAAACATCACGATTTCACGAGAACTTCCGTGAAACCCTACCCGACCGTTCGTCTCCTTCTATCGCGATTCCTCTGTTTCTCTTCCGCGGCTTCGACGACATCAATGGCGCCCAAAGTTCTGGAGGTTTGCATTCAGGGGGAGAGTTGGTAAGAGGCGCCTTCCGCTCAGCTTCAGATGAGTTTCGGAGCGTGATTATGATGCTCGATGTCGCCGGGCTCAGTTTTGTCTTAGAAGAGCCGGCTAAAATCCTAGAACAGGACATTCTGGAGTTCTATCGCAATGCCAAAATCTCAAGTCAAGGTAAGAAGATCAAAAGCTCTATTAGGTCTTGCAAAATCATTTTGAAGGCTAGTGGTATCAACCGATTGTTGAGGATGCCTGAAGTTGAATCAGAAGAGTTGTTTGTTGAAGATATTTTCAGCGCCAGAAGATTCTGTGGCATTCTTGATCAAAGCTCCAAAATCAGAAGAAAGTTCATGAATGAAGGAGGTAAGCTTTTGTGTGATATTCTAGGAAAAGTATTATTATGCAAGGTAGGCTCTCATGACTACCTCTCTGAAGAAGCTTTCAAAATTCACACCGCTATAATATGTCGGAAGAATTTCAATTTTGGTGAAGTAATCTTTGAGAAGATTAAAGAAAGTTTTCTTGCTCCAAATTTTGGAAGAATTATCAGTCTGCTTCTGAATAGTAGTAATCCAGATTTTTTCAATCTTGGAAGAGGCATCCCCATCCACCACACAAAGAAGATCAACTCAACCATTTTCTCCAAATGGGAAAGGGTAATTCCCAAGGGCTTAGGGAATGCTGGAGTTAGGGCTGCTGTAAGTGATGATGAGGCCCCTCTGCTTGATGAGCATAGGTCTATTGAAGCAGGGCAATCCTCTAGGGGGAGTGGACTTAGTCCAGCTCCTGCACAGGGCAGAGATGCACATGTTGAGGGGGAGTTTCCAACCCCAAGAGACATTGATGCAGGAAGTGGTGCTGCAGAAGATGTTCCTCAGTGATGCTGATCAAGTACCTCTTGATCCTATTGATATTGTTGTCCCTGATGCTGATCTTGACTTGGAGGGCCCAGAGGATGCTGTTGATTTTGATGAGGCTCCTCAGCTGGAAGATTCAAGGAGATCACCTGCCATGGTTGATTCTCATTCTGAAGATCATGAAATCTTGCCAGACTCTCCTAATGAGCAATATGATTCTGTGGAGAGGGGCAGCTTTGGTGCCAGGCTGGAGTTGGCTAAGGAGATGTCTCTACTTGAGGGGGAGAAAGACCAGGAAGATATCTTCATGGCTGAATCTGTTCTTCCTGAAGTCTTTCCTTCTCTGCTGCTTTTGCCTCCTCCAGAAGTTCTTGTGGCTAGGAGCACTTCTCCAAGGGCAACTGTGCTTGACAAGCAAGCACAGTCCTCAAGTTTTGTAACTGATAGAATTTCTCCTGAAGAGGTTGATACTGGTGATAGCTCTCACTCTTCTTTGCTGAAGTCCATAGCAGGGCTGCTAAAGGTTCAGACTGATCACTTTGATCAGTCTATCAAGCAAGTCTATAAGAAGATTGACTCTGTTGATAGTTCTCTGAAGCAGGAAATGGCTGAGATCAAGCATGAAATGGGAAGATTCAAGAGTGATCAAGAATCCTGGATGCTAACTGCAGGGAAAGCTTTGAATCATACAAATAAAGCAGTTGGGCATGCTCTTACCAACTTGCATCAGGTCAGTGAAGATGTTCTTCATCTCACCTCTGCTCATAAAGTTCTTAATTCTGCTCATGATCAAGGGATCTCTTACTTGGATGATCAAGTTGAAACTCAGCTGAAGAAGTTATATACCCTCCTGCATGAAGATGTCATAAAGGGGGAGGAGAGTGTGGTATCCAGGTTAGAAGAAAGTGCAAGCAAAATGAATGATTTGAATGAAAGTGTAGCTACTCAAATGCAAGATCTCAAGGAAAACATCTTACAAAATGTTAAGGATGTGAATTGGTATACTTATGAAGCCCAAAGTTGGCTGTTCAAGGAAGTGGCTGGAATGCTTGGGTTTGCTGTTGTGGATAAAGGGTCAGTTTTCCCTCATCAAGTGCTCCAGGACCCAGGGCTCCTAGTTTCTCTCCAAATCCTGTTGAGGATTCTGTTTTTGCTGATGAAGTCATCCCTGCTTCATCTTATCAAGAATTTTGGGATGATCCATTCCCTGTTCAAGATCCTGACAGCTCCTATTTTGCTGAACCCTCTGAGAAGTCATTAAAAAGGAAGCTATTTGCTGATAAGCCATCTGCTAAGAGGTCTAATCCACATAAGAAGATCAGAGAATTTTATGATAGGCCTCCTCCTAGAAACTTCCAAGAAAGTTGGAGCCCCATCTCCAAAAGTATTGTTCTCTCTGTTTTTGATAGAGTCAGCAATCAGAATGAAAAAGTCAGTGACCATTATAGTTCAGAAGAATGGAGCAAGTTTGAGAAGAGGACAACTGAAAGAAGAATTCACTTCAAGAATGGTGGATCTAAAGAGTCTGCTCCTGATAATTATTGGCCTAAGCCAAATGCATTCTTTGAGAGAATGGATTCAGAACTGAAGAAGAAAGCTGAGGCAGTGGACAGAATGTTTGCAAAGAAGAAAGGCAAAGGTCATGAATAAGCTGTGCTTATCTGGAATCATGATGTTTTCTTTGCTTATATATATACACACATTTCTTTTGTGTTAAGTTAAAACATTCAGTCCTATTCTGTTTTTCCTTATATATTACTGCCTGGGTTGTGCATTCTTATTTAGTATACTTTCTGTGCAATTCAAGTTAGTGCCTAGGGTTATGACATCTTCAAATAGGGGGAGATTGTTGGGTATTGTGTCCACAATCACCTAGATTTGAAGATGTCCCCTAGTGAACTAAAATGAATTGAGTATGTATTTGATGATTTCTGTTTAGATGTGTTATGACAGGTCTTAATGCTAAGTGCACACCAAAGTCAGGTTGCAATGGATCACCAAACACAGTTCTAGACAATGTAATCCCTCATTGTATAGAACAAAGTGTTGGTCCATGTGTAATCTCTCTCTTGGGGTGCACTTCATATACTCATAACTGAAGGCTTTCAAGGTTGAGGAGTGGAGCAGGTTTTCAGAAGAAAAGAAAAAAATTATGCTGAGTCAATTCGTCGAGATGACTCGGGTCATTCCGACGAATCCCGACGAATCCAGACAGAAGACCTTTGTCTTGGTTTAGAAGAAAAATCTGCAGCTAAGTCCATTCGTCGAGATGACTCGGGTCATTCCGACGAATCCCGACGAATCCCGACGAATGCTGACAGAGGTCATTTTGGCTGGGTTGTGAGGAAAATTCTGCAGCTAAGTCAATTCGTCGGATGTTCTCGTGAACTCCCGACGAATCCCGACGAATGGTAACAGAAAGTGTTTTTCACGGGTTGTTCAGTGTTTCCCTGTGGCCAAGTCAATTCGTCGGATGTTCACGTGAAGTCTCGACGAATGACGAACAGACGGATTTCAAATCTTCGTTTCATTTTCGAAAATTAGGGTTAGCCACCATGAACAGTACACGTGTCGCCTCTCCCTTCATTGTCGCACGAGCCGTTGAAGTCCTCCTTATAAATAAATCCTTATTTTAGGGCAAGGGCATCATTCTTAAAAAATCGATCTAAAAATCTCTCTTCAGCCGACAGTTCAGAAAAGATAAAGCTAAAAGTCGATCTCCTTTCTCTTTTGCTGAACAAGAATTCTGAGACCTAACTTTGCTGCTCAAAGATCCTTTCTCTATTGTTGTTAGAGATTTCTCAGAAGAAGGCCTTTGATCTTATTGCTGCTCTCATTATTGAAGATTCTTTCAAGTCAAAGGGCCTATTCAGATCTGGTTAGCCAAGTCTTCTCTCTTCCACTTCTTTCAAGTGCCAAGCTTTCTTTCAAGGTTGAGAAGAAGACTCAGTATTCAAGATCTGAAGTTAATCTCTTTAGAGGTTAAGAAGAAGTATTTTGTTTCAATATCTTTTCTTTTGTAGGATTTTTCACTCCGAGATTATTTGTAGGAGTTGTTTACTCCGAGGTGTAGGAGTTGTTTACTCCGAGGTGTAGGAGTTGTTATACTCCGAGGTGTAGGAGTTGTTATACTCCGAGTTGTAGGAGTGGTATACTCCGAGTTGTAGGAGTTTTGACTCCGAGGTGTAAGATCAGTTATAATCTGAGATTGGTGAAGTAGTCGAGTCTAGCCTCGAAGTGCTAGATAGGCGAGGCGGGAAAGAGGACTACCCACATCGGGGAACCTCTATAAAATCCTTTTGTATGTGCTGTGTTTGATTGTTTGATTTTTCTGTGTTAAATTTTTAATTCCGCATAAAGACATAGAATCCACCTATTCACCCCCCTCTAGGTGATTTAGGCCGCAACTAGATACTTTCAGGCCCACCATCCAGAAAGACGCCGAAGAGTTCGCAAAGAGATGCTCAAAGTGCCAACTCTACGCCCCGCTCCAGTTACAGCCAGCCCAACGTCTCCGGTCAATCACCACCCCCTGGCCCTTCGCCATTTGGGGGATGGATCTGGTAGGACCATTCCCCCCGGCAAGCGGGCAAAGGAGATACCTCCTGGTGATGATCGATTATTTCTCCAAGTGGATGGAGGTGAAGGCCCTGGCAAAAACAACCTCCCTGGTAGTGAAGAACTTCATTTGGGGGGAGATCGTGTGTAGACATGGCCTACCCCTCGCCATCGTCACCGATAACGGCCCACAATTCGCAAGCCTTGAGCTCACCAATTTCTGTAGTCAACTTGGCATCGATCTCCGCTTCGCTTCAGTTCATCACCCGCGAAGCAACGACCAGGTTGAAGCAGCCAACAAAATCATCCTCAACCTGCTCAAGAAGAAGGTAGAAAACCTGAAGGGAAATTGGGTGGAGCAGCTCCCCTCGGTCCTCTGGGCCCTGAGGACCACCCCCACCACGGCAACCGGCGAAACACCATTCAAGCTATCGCACGGCTCGGAGGCTCTCATCCCGATAGAGTTCGAAGTCCGGAGTCCCAGGGTGGTAGCGGCAGAAGGCGGGGATGAAGGGTGGAGACTCGAGAACGAAGGGGCGCAGCGACTCGCCTTAGATTTCGTGGAGGAACTTCACGACCAGGCCATGATCCGACAAGAAGAGATCAAGCGAAGGATGGCAAAGCACTTTGACAAGCAGGTCCGAGTCAAGCAGTTCACCAAAGGAGACCTGGTTCTCAAGAAGGTGGACGCCGTAGGAAGATCAGCCGCGGTGGGCAAACTTCATCCCAATTGGGAAGGCCCCTACATTGTGTTAGAGGTGTTGAGAACCGGCGGGTACCGCCTGCAGAACGTTGAGGGAGAACTCTTAGGAAACACTTGGAGTGGAGACGACTTGAAGCGTTTCTACTCCTAGCGTTAATGTAATACATAGTCGGTCCTTGTTATGCTTAAAAATAATAACGCTTTCCATGGCAAACTTATAACGTCTCATCACCTAGAAGACAGACATCGAGCAGTGAGTTCTAAGTCCTCGAGATGTGTTGTTGCCGTAGACCAGGCCGTAGCACTGGGCTCCTCCCCTGCAGGCCGGCTACTTGCCCCCTCGAGTGAGTTCTAAATCCTCGAGATGTGTTGTTGCCGTAGACCAGGCCGTAACACTGGGCTCCTCCCCTGCAGGCCGGCTACTTGCCCCCTCGAGTGAGTTCTAAATCCTCGAGATGTGTTGTTGTCGTATACCAGGCCGTAGCACTGGGCTCCTCCCCTGCAGGCCGGCTACTTGCCCCCTCGAGTGAGTTCTAAATCCTCGAGATGTGTTGTTGCCGTAGACCAGGCCGTAGCACTGGGCTCCTCCCCTGCAGGCTGGCTACTTGCCCCCTCGAGTGAGTTCTAAGTCCTCGAGATGTGTTGTTACCGTAGACCAGGCCGTAGCACTGGGCTCCTCCCCTGCAGGCCGGCTACTTGCCCGTTCGAGTGAGTTCTAAGTACTCGAGATGTGTTGTTGCCGTAGACCAGGCTGTAGCACTGGGTTCCTCCCCTGCAGGCTGGCTGCTTGCCCCCTCGAGTGAGTTCTAAGTCCTCGAGATGTGTTGTTGCTGTAGACCAGGCCGTAGCACTGGGCTCCTCCCCTGCAGGCTGGCTACTTGCCCCCTCGAGTGAGTTCTAAGTCCTCGAGATGTGTTGTTGTCGTAGACCAGGTCGTAGCACTTGGCTCCTCCCCTGCAGGCCGGCTACTTGCCCCCTCGAGTGAGTTCTAAGTCCTCGAGATGTGTTGTTGTCATAGACCAGGCCGTAGCACTGGGCTCCTCCCCTGCAGGCCGGCTACTTGCTCCCTCGAGTGAGTTCTAAGTCCTCGAGATGTGTTGTTGCCGTAGACCAGGTCGTAGCACTGGGCTCCTCCCCTGCAGGCTGGCTACTTGCCCCCTCGAGTGAGTTCTAGGTCCTCGAGATGTGTTGTTGCCGTAGACCAGGCCGTAGCACTGGGCTCCTCCCCTGCAGGCTAGCTACTTGCCCCCTCGAGTGAGTTCTAAGTCCTCGAGATGTGTTGTTGCCGTAGACCAGGCCGTAGCACTGGGCTCCTCCCCTGCAGGCTGGCTACTTGCCCCCTCGAGTGAGTTCTAAGTCGTCGGGATGTGTTGTCACCGTAGCTAAGCCGTAGCACTAGGCTCCTCCCCTACAGGCTGACTACTTGCCCCCTCGAGTGAGGGTCGTACCCTATAGTGTACTAGAACCTTGTTACCACCTCAGGGGAGGATGAACAGGTGGGCGAGGCGAGTGGTATTAACATCCCTCCGAGGCGAGTCCGACACCGCCGCCATCTTACCGCCTCGCAGGAAGTCCCAGTGCGAACGTGTGAGCAACCAGAGCGGCGAGTCTTCCGCCAGCCTCCTCGCGTTAGTAGCCAGGGAAGGGGGGCCTGGGCGCCGAATCTACAAAAGAACCCTCCTGTGCGAGTCACAGTCACGCGCGAGTACACCCTAAGGGCGAGTAGAAAATGCGTATGCGTAAAAATTGATCCTAAGCATGAGCGACATAACCACAGAATAAAATAAAGCAAAACGCATAAAGGCAAATACGAGGAGAAGGGCGAGTACACCCAAAATAAAAAAGCCAAGATAAGTTTATTGTTACAAAGCCAAAAGGGTTAGACGTCCGGACCCTCTTCTTCTGACCCGCTAGAGGAGTTCTCATCTTGGGCCTCGGTGGGAGCAGGATTCACCGCCTCACGGTATAACTCTGGAAGAATGGTGACGAGATCAACCTGGGGCCCATCAGCAGTAAGCAAGAAGCGGCGCCGGAGGCGCTCCCGCACGAACACCGCGGTCGCGATCGCCAGCTTCCGGCGCGTCTCGGCGATTTGAGCAGGGGTAAATTGGAGGAGGGTTGGCGCGTTCGACGACTCCCCCCGGCTGGGGTGGCGAAGTTCCTCTATTTCAGACTCGGCTTCGGCGAGGCGATTACCGAGATAATCGACCTGACGCTGCGAGGCGACGAGTTGCTCCTCCAGTTCGGATATCCGCATCACTAGCGCCACCGCGGCCTCCTGAGAAACGAGACATTAGCTAACCCCAAGTTAAGCAAGTAGGACAGAGGCGAGGCGGGCTAAATACCTCGGGAGGGGGAACCTCCTTGGCCTGGAGCTCGGCTATCTCCCTATCCCTCTCAATCATCTTCTTCTCCAACTCCGCGTGGGCGGCGCCCAGGTCGCGGAGCCGCCTGTTCGACTGAATCCCCCGCCGCGTTGTCTCGTGAATCAGCTCGGCTGTCCGAAGGGCGGAGCGGCAACTCAGGTTGGCCAACTCGCGGATAGGAACTTCCGCGAGTACCTCGGCGTCATCTCGCTCGTACAACCCAAAGATCAGATTGAACGCCTGATTGCTGACCTCCTCGAAATCCTCCCAAGAGGGGAGGAGCGCACTCACGGAAACCCGGTTCGCCTCGTGATCCCATATCATGAGGGGGTCACCCCGGGAGTCCTTACTCCGCATCCCCAGCCCGTAATGCGGGTGAGTTGAAGGGTCGGGAGGGGGACTCGCCGGAAGGCGGGAGGAAGAACCCCCTGTCTTCTGCCTTTTTGGCCTCGGCTCGCTCGCCGAGGTGATTTCGGGATCCACCAGCCCCTTGCCCTTGTCCACCGGCGAGGCCGGCCCGCTGTCCACCGTGACCACCACCCCTGCGAGGGACCCCTCCCTGGAAGGCTCACTGGACCGTTGTCGAGAAGCGTCATGAGGGGGTAAGAGGGGGACGGTGCGCTCTCCTGCATTTAAACACGAGGCAGTTAGTAACCACCCCCACCAGGAACAGATAACCAATACCGCGAGGCGAGTAAGATTTACCCGCTCCCGGATTAACGAAGGCGAGTCGATCCAAGCCCTGCCGCAGGAAAACGATGTCCAAGACATTGTCCTTCAAGAAACGGTAGAGTTCGAGCGCGTCCCCCCTCAGGCGAGGCGGTCGGTACTCTGCCTCCGTCTTCTGGATGGGGGCGAAGGGAATGTTGCCGTAGTGGCCTCGCACCAGGACGAATTTGTCCGTCCAATGGTGGACCTTATTGAAGGTCTCGGCAACCTTGACGCACACGCTGGTGAAAAATAAGGTGCCGTCGCTGGTCGCCTTCAGGGTCATCACTTTGCGGAAGGTGGAGAGGTTGAACTCTATTTTCTCTCCGCGGAGGTAGCAGGCATAAGCGACCAGGACGCTGATCGCGTTAGGGTTGACCTGCGCGGGGATCATCCCGAAATACCGGAAGACTTGACGAACCTCAGGCCACAGGGGCAGTCTCAATCCTACCTGGAAGTGTGCCAAGGGAATGTCGAGCTCTCCACTATACAGCGAGTTGAGAAACTCGCCCGGTCCTGGCCGCCTCGCGGTGTAGCCCGGAGGCAGGTAACGCTTCTCGACATCCGCCAACTCCTCGCCGAGGGTCTGCGAGCTGGGAAAGTTGTGCACCCTGAAATTGCGGACGCGGAAGGCGCGCCCCTCCTCGAATGGTTCTTTCCCCATAGCGGGCCGTGAGTAGGAGCAAGGGAATTCGGTGGAGGAGGTTCAGAGATAGGATGTCGGGGAGGGGTAGGGAAGCGTACCTACCAGCGCAGGAGGACCCTCTATTTATAGACCCTGCCCCCATGCCTAACCGCGCGCGAGCAGATCACCTAGCGTGGCGAGTAGGCCCTAAGCAGCGAATAGATATAGAAAGAATGCATGCCCATCAGAAAAAGGAAAAATAACGAACGAAGGAAGCACACCATACAAGCACAAAAAGAACACATGTAAATATATGATAAACATTCTTGGGGCGCCCAGCGCGAGTACAAGTAAAGGGACATAAAAGGACGCCTGAGGATTACAAGGACATGTGGGTCGCGAGTTAGATTGCTGAGCAGGCTCTCAAAAAAACAAAAGGAAGAACAGGGACTATCCCTGAAGATCTCAACCACGATGCACCGGACCGCGGCCCCGACGGCGAGGACGTTGCGGGTGGCGAGCTCTCCAGGCGATGCCTTGGGCCGCACGCAAGTCTTCGCGAGCCCTCTCCAAGATCCCTTCGCTTTGGCGGATACGTTCCTCGCCTCGCCTAATGTGCTCCTCCAAAAGGGAGGCCTCCCCCACGGTGCCCGCCACCTGAGCAAAGCGATGAAGATCGTCATCGGTAGCCTTCTGGCGAGTCTCCACCTCATATAACCTCGCCTCCGCGTAATCCATCCGGCCAGTAGTAGGCCATCTTCACCCTGCAGGTTGTCGTGAAGTCTCTCCACTTCGGTGAGGCGATCACCAAGGTTGACCAATTGGGCCTTCACCTCGGTCAGCGGCATAGTCATCAAGAAGGAATCATGGGCCCGAAGGACAGCCATCAGACGAGTCCATGACTCCTCGTTGAAGGCAGGGGGTCCGCGAGAAACTCCCTCAAGGGAGTGGACACCGCTGGCGGCGGCGACCTCGGAATCGAGTCAGAAGACGGTAGACGACTAGACGGGAGGGACCCGTGGCTACCTGAAGACGAGAAGTCAGGCGAGAAGGGTAAGACGGAAAGAAGAATAGAGACGAGATAGCGAGGCGAATACCCTCCAACGCGTTGTCCTCTCCCTGAAGCCGAGGTGGATCTGTCCGCAACCCCCCGGTGGAGGTGGATAGACGAAGAACCACACCAGTCCTCCTCGGCAAGGGGCCCATCGTCAGCGACTTCCCTCCCGAGGTTGGGCGGGCGGGCTGACCTATCCCAGACTGAGACAGGGGCTGTTGCAAGGGAGGAGCCGGAGTTGAACCAACCCGCCCCAAAATTGAAGACGACGCGGTCGCTAAATCCGTTGAGGGCGCCGCAGCAGATTTCCTTTGTGAAGGAGGGCGAGTAGAGAGCGCTGGACGGAGCATGAAGTCAAGACCTGGTAGATATAATCAGAAGAAAACCGTAGCCTAACCCAACGTCAGGACGGTAGGAGCAGGAGGGAGCAGCAGGCCGGTCGTAAGGTCTGGAGGCGCCCTCGCGTCGCGTCCTCAGTCCCACCGGTGGTGACTTCGACCCCGCCCTCGTTCTCTCGGCGAGGAACGTCAGCGTGGGGCTCTTCAGGGATCGACGAAGCGGTAGGCCTCTTAAGTGGGAGACCGCACCGGGCCGTAGAGTCGGGATCGGTAGAGGACTTCTCACGCTGCTCTAGTTCCGCCCTCTTTCTCTTAGGCTTCCTTTTTCTCGCGGAACCCGGGAGGCGAGGCGTTGAAAACTCGCCAAGGATGTCTAGGACCGCGGCCGCCTCGGGTTCGTCGTCCGCGAGAACCCGGTTATCAGCCCGAGAAGAACCCGCCCCATAAGACATCTTGGAATGAGGGGATCATGGTACACCCTCACCCTATTTATAGAAGAAGGCCCTGTCAGCGCGCAGCCCCGCCGAATAGTAGGTTGGACTCTTCTTTCCGACCTCTGACGAGCTCGCAAAGAGCGGGGATTGTGTACAACCCCTATTCGGCAGACAAGATCCAAGGGTGCCAGGCAAGTAGGCTGGCATCCCTTGGCAAGTAGAGCCAAGGGTGCCCGGCGAGTAGGCTGGCATCCCCTGGCGAGTAGAGTCAAGGGTGTCCGGCGAGTAGGCTGGCACCCCCTGGCGAGTAGAGCCAGGGGTGTCCGGCGAGTAGGTTGGCACCCCATGGCGAGTAGATCCGAGGGCGTCCGACGAGTAGGCCGACACCTCCAGGCGAGTGGACCCGTTTTCAGGCGAGACCAGGTCGGGAGAATTCGCCCAGGAAGATCTTTTGAGATAAAGTTCCCTGGATGCCCTTAGTGGTCTGCCCATAGCTCCTCAGAACAGCGGAGCCCGGCTATCAGCAGACCAACTTGGGGTGCGTTTAGCGGAAATGTAAAGCGGAACTACGCTATCCGAAGGCCATCCGGACCATTTTACCCTCATAAGCGTTTGCCTATAAATAGGACCCATTATGTCTCAGATCAGCACAGATCCACCCCTCTTGAGAGAGCCTGTGCTCTCTTCCTTGTGCTGTCTGAGACAGGCTCAGCCTCTGGTTTTGGGGGGGGGGGGGAATCAAGTTAGATTTCCGGGTTAGTGGCGGGACCTCCTCGCTGCAGCCAGTGGGTCATTCTTAGGGAGCTACCTACCAACCTGTGAGGGTCAGTTCTTAGTTCGGAATACTTAGTTCTAGGGATCCGACGAAGAGAGAAGTAACTCAAGCTACTCCCCCAGTCTCGAACAAGTTGGACCGGTATCTGGGTTCCAACATCACCAATACTTTACCTATAAATAAGATATCATGCTGATATGCTCTCTTTCCGGCGACATTTTTGGGTTCGGGTCTCAGACCCAAATTTTTCTCGGCCCTTAAGACAATTACCTTCAATTAAATGGGAAATAATAAACCAATAATAAGTAACATTGTAGATTGTACAATACATAATTCAATATATATACATATAGAATAAATAATAAATAATAGATTATCTGTAGGCTGTTGCGGTGGCGTGGGCTCCGTACCATTACATCTCACAGCGGGAGATCTTGAATTCCGGGCACGTTACGGCTGCTCCGCTGCAGCGCGCGGCAGCTTTCAGACGGGGCGGGGCGAATAAGATGCGGATCCGGTGTTCGAGGAGGAACAGGCGGCAGCCCGTCAAAACTAAAAAGTGAAGGACGCGTGGAGCATGGTCGGGCGGTGGGCACGACACGTGCGAAGAAATCGCAGGAAAAATCGTGGCGTATAGGGATGATCATGTCGTGCGCAGAGGGAAGCCGACGCCCGTGAGGTTCTCTGCCCGCTGCCGATGCTTGTCAGAAAAGGACGAGCTAATATGTGAAGTTGCACGTTTCCTCCTGACACTTCTCTGACCCAAATTATTTTTATTTTTTATTTATTATTATTATTATTTATTTTTATTTTTATTTTCTATTATTATTATTATTAAATGAGGCCACCGTGCACCTAAATTATATTTCGGGCACTATTTCTAAATTGTTTTTACTGGTCCGTCGTCATTTTTTTTACTTTTAATAGTCAACCAACTCTTACTATACAATTATAGAACTGCTTATAACATTGCCCTTTATTTTATATCACTATTTAGTACTATTTAGTAACAAAGCCGGTCTTTTAAGAATCGGACCGGACCACTCAGTCAAATAGTGAACCGTGAGAATCAAGCCGCTGGAATCTAGAGGACCGGAGTCGTAGCAGTCAAATGCTACTAAACACACGACTCTGCTATGAAATATAAATCCATATTGATATATTGATTTTCATGAATCGTGATTTGGGGTGGTGTTTTTGCTCCGGCGAGTTTCGACAAAAGTTTCCCGTCATAATTGAGATGTATGTTTGACATGACAACGGTTATGCCCGTCGGCAAAAAAAAGGAATATTAATTTTGAATATAAAGTGGATGAAGTTCCTTATGTGAGGTCGGGCGTTATTCACGAACGATAGTTCATGACCGCCTAAGTACCTATGTCGGCTTGTTTGTACAAGTGTATATAATCCATTGTCCTCTTATAAGATATATCAGCTTATTTTTATTATTTGCGCATTGTTTCAAATTGAAGTTATCACACTTCACGAGCTTTTTATATTAGAGAGATATTTAGAGTTGAATCGATCACCGTTGTTGAAGCCAGGAAAATCCTAGATTTCAAAATTCAGACCAATGCAGTCGGAGGCTACTCGCCCAGCAATCCAACGAGATGGCTTGGCTGGCAACGACAAATAAGCTAGAACAACAACAAACATGACCCCAGGTGCTGCGGCAGGGAGGTCCCACCACGTACCCGGAAGCTCAAGAGAGTCTTCCCCTCCAAAATCAAAAATGACCGAGCTTGATACAAGGAAGGCACCTGACGAGTATCTCGCTTGAGGGGGTCAACCTTATCCAAAAGGTCACTTCTTGTACCCACGGGGGTCTATTTATAAAGAAATCCTGGGAGTGGGTAGTTACCTGACCATACTCGCTCATACTCGCATCTGCTCGCCCTCTGCTCGCCCAGCTCGCCCCTTGCTCGCCAAGCTCGCCCCTTGCCGCCCAGCGAGGTCTGCGAATAGGCGTCTCTTTAGGCATTTCTGATCTCGACGAATTACGGGTGGTACAACCGTGCTGGAGCAGATATAGCCATTTGGTCCGTGATTCCAATGATATAGATTATTTGCGAAAATATATGACCGTATCACCATATGTGTGTAATACGATCGTATTGAAAAATGATCATATTTTAAATAATCATGCGGTCAAAGATCTAATAAAATGCTTTACAAATACTAACTTTTTTTCGCTATACTGGGAGAATATTCTGCGTTCAAAATCCCTCTAAAATATAATTAAATCAAGAAATAGAGGCAAAATCTTTTGGCATATATGTCATTATGGATCTTAATGTCAATGATGTGAGATGTCTCCCCTCTACAGCACGTGTCAAATTTGTGGAAATTAAACTCATCTTATTGGATGAAAGTAAAAAACTCATCCACTTATTGAACATATATGGAAACAAATATTTTTCCCACCAACTGACCAACCTATACGTGTAGAGGCTAGTTTGTCCAGATCAGTCATCTCAACGCTAATTTTTTTTAGGGTCCGTTTGTTTCACGGACATTAGTATTGAAGTATTGGCTTTCAATCCAATATCAATACACATGGGAAATGACATTAGATTTAAATCCAATTCTTTTGTTCGGCCGCATGATGACTTTCTGCCATATGAATTGACATTGATCATTTTTTATTGTTCGTTTGTCATAGGAATTGACATTGATCAATACTCTGAATTATCACAATTAAAAATCACATTTTTTATTAATACCTCTTACAACAGTAAACAATAACTCAGCTCATGGATGCCTATGCCAAACCAAAGAGGGACGAAACATACTGCATTTTTCACCACTATATTTACAGCAGCTGCGTGTCACGGACTTGTCCCGGACAAGTCCGTGACATGCGGCTCTGGTAAACAGTTGAATCCTCACAGAAAATTACTCCTGAATTAACATAATATACTTACAAATATGCTTCTTCTGATTAACGAAATAAAACTATATGGACAAAATAAAACTATATGGACAAATATTAACATAATATACTTCTCACGATATGCTTACTGCTCCGTACAAGTACAAAAAACAGATAACAAACCAGGAAAGCTTCAGCTGACATCAGAAATTACTGTTCTAAATATAAAATTGAAGAAGCCATGGTAAACCAGGAAAGCTTCACCAACATAAATGATGTTCCTAAAAAAAGTAAGCAGCACACAAATGATGTTCTTAAAAATTACATAATATCTAAATATATAAAAAAACCAATTTTCAAACTCCATTTGCAACCATGCGCTCTTCAAGTTATCAGGCAAAGTCATGAAAATGTCATACTTAGTGCCATCAAAACTAAGCATATTCATGGCTCTTAGAAAATCACGTTCTTCTAGATCAGGTAGTCGACGAAGTGCTGCATATATACCTGCAATATCATGAATATGTCATAACTAAGCAGATTTATGGCTTTTAGCTTGTGATGACCAAGTGCTGCATATATACCTGCAGTCTTGCTCGATGAACGAGTGGACGAGCTAGTTGTATCATTATTGAGTTCTTGATGCATGGAGTTTGCCAACTTTTCTATGGCCAACGCCATAGCATCAACCCCTCCAACAGCTCTTTTCTTCCTTGCCCGGTAGCTACATTCGCCATCTAATCTAGGATGATCACGTGTACTGCTGCTATCCTCCGCAACAGACTCGACATCAATCTCATTCATCATCTCAGCAGCAGTCGCCGCATTACTACCTGTTGCTTTATCATTACCACACAACACAGATAAATCAGACCAATTCACAATCACTTTATCCTTGTAGTGTTTAACAGTTGGATGAGCCTACATGAGTAGAAATATTCACAATTATTAAAGAGCATTGCAAAAACATATATATCAACATTGAAAAAGTATACCTTCAAATAATGTGCCCATACTTCCTCGTTGTCAACCTTGATCATGTTTCTTTCCCAGTCCCATCCAAAGCCGCTAGTGTTTAGCATCGCACTCACTTCTTGATAGTACTTATTCCATGTCTTCATCCGAGACATCACCTTCTCCTTGCTAGAGTCTACCCCACAAATGTCTTTCAAGGCCGTAATAGCGGCTGTGAACGCAACATTTTTCCATCCGTTTGGAGTTTTGTGCCCTAAGCTGTGTTGCTCTAATAAAACATTTGAAAGAGCTATATCCATTTCATTAGTCCAATGCATATAGGACCGATCAGTCCTACCTCCAATCTTAGATTTGCTCTTATCCATTATTTGCATAAATGAACAATCTAATACAAAACATGTCACAACATTTAACATAAAATACTAATGTAAGCAAAATACAGTTTCATTAAATTAAACATAAAACATCAATGTTGATCCTGATATTCATTAAACATATTTATGGCCAAAGTTTCCCTAAAATTTGTCCAAGCATTCGTTGCTTGGATAGGACTAATAACATCAATGTAATCATAATACTCTTCTCCTTGCTCTTCGGCTAGTAAATCAGAGTCAACCTCATCAAGCAATTGTAAATCACTGTCTAACCGCTTCTCAACTAAAAAGTTATGCAAAATGCAACATGCATTTATAACCTGCAACTGTATGTAAAAGTAATATTATATTAGATTCTTTTTCGCATAATTAAAAAAATTATAACTAAATCACTCCTAACCTGCACTTTGATATCAAAGAATGATGGTTGACGCAATATAGCCCATCGTTTTTTTAGTAACCCAAATGTTCTCTCAATCACATTTCTTTCTTTAGCATGCCGTAAATTGAACAACTCTTTGTAATTTGTAGGGTTATTTCCCTGGGTTGACCACTCCTTAAGATGATAACGTGTTGAACGATATGGAGCAAGAAATTCTGGACCATTTGTGTAACCGGCATCGACAAGATAGTACTTACCTATGTAGTAAAACATTAAGTTTGACAAAGTAATGTTGTAATTATTATGATTGAAGTAATGAAATCAATTATTTTACCCTTTGGTACTTCAAAACGATTTTGTCTCTCCAATGCATCACGTAATACTCTTGAATCCGATGAAGAACCTTCCCATCCCGGCAGTACATATAAGAACTTCATATTGTAATCACATACACCCAATACATTGGTCGTGATTGCCTGCTTACGATTGCGATATCTGCCTTGATCCTTAATTGGAACAGTCACTTCAATATGTGTTCCATCTAAAGCACCAATACAATCCTCAAACCATCTTGAGCTGTGTTCTTGTCTGGATTCAGGCAATTTGATATAGTCCTTTGCTAGTTTGAGGATTGCTCGTAGTACAATATTGAAGTGTCTGCTAATGGTATCAATAGACCGCAGATACGTAATACCAACGTCACGATATTTTTTGTTGTGTGCTAAGATGTATAAAAACAATGCAACCGATTCATTAATAGACACAAATTGATTATCATGAACTAAACCTTTCGCACGTAAGATGTCACACAACTCGTTGAAAGGTCTTTTACCCATGCGTAGCTGATTAAGGCAGTTTACTTCATGTCCATTATATAAACGTTTTAATAGGATTGCTCTTAATGCGTCCTTGTCTACAACATTTCTGGGTTTTCTAGGAATGGAATCTATAACAACCGCAATTGCACCAAGAGCCGCTGCGATGACAGACTGTATAATTATTTTTCTTGTACGTTTCCTTCGCAATTCTACTAGATCCATCTGAGCTAGACTACACATGAAAGATCAAATCATCAATCAGAGCCTAAATTAAGTGCTTTCAGGATGAGAGTTCATTTTATGTGTGTGCACTTTTTAGGATTTTAGAGGAAAATAGGAAATATTAAATGAACATAAATATATCTGATGCTTAACAAAACACAAGGACGTAAGTCCTATGGTCAGATCATCAATTCCTAGTTTGTGCGTGTTGATTTATTCATTTATATCTCACTAATTAAAGAGATCTCAACAAATTATAAATCAACACAATTACCTCCACTTGAGACCAACAGTTTTGATGAAGATGAACTAAATCCAAAGCACACCCCAAGAAATTTATGATTGACTGAGGGTTCGTTTGGCTCGGCTTATTTGCTCCGGTGAGTTTGGACAAAATTGTCATTGTCATAGAATGTATGTTTGGTATGACAAATGTTACTATCATTACCAAGAAAAGAAACTAGTTATAAGCATAAAATGTTTGGTATGACAATGACCTTTTTGTCCAAACTCACCAGAGCAAATAAGCCGAACCAAAGGAAGCCTGAATGAAGACTGAAATCCACCACCTAATTCAATTTATGTCTGCATTGGAAATAAACGACCACTTGAAGCAGGTTGGATCTTCAAAGATGTAAAAAATGAGCCTCTAAATTTGACCAGTGTTCTCCAAAATCTGAACCAAAAATAGGGAGGAGAAGTCCTGTTGCCGAAGTGGAAGATCCAGCAAATATCAAGTTGTCGCTTGAAGCAGGTTGGATCTTCCAAGATGTAGAAAATGAGCCTCTAAATTTGCACCAGTGTGCTCCAAAATCTGAACCAAAAATAGGGAGGAGATGTACTGTTGCCGAAGTGGAAGATCCGGCAAATATCAAGTTGTCGATCTCCAAATCTAGGAAGAAGAAAGACCGACGTTCTTCAGAGATGAAGGAGGAGAAGGACCTGGACGTTCGGCGAAGATGTACCTGGATGTTCGGTGAAGATGTACCGTCGTTCTCCAGATCTAGGAAGAAGAATGACCGGCGCTCGAAGGTGGACCTGGATGTTCGGCGAAGAGCAGATGGGTCTCGATGGTTGGCTAAGAGTAGATGGTCTCGATGCTCAGTGACGCCTCCGTCGGGAATGTATATCGCCGCTGAGTTCGCGATGCAGGCGCGGGGAAGACACGGGAGAGATGTCGTTTTGGAAAGCCGGAGGTCGCGATCTCAAAATCCACCGCTCGACCTAAACATTGGACCGACAGTCTTTTAGGTTATAATGAATACCGACGACTTTCCATGAGAAAGCCATTTCCACTCTAAAATTATTTGTTCGAACACCGGAAATGGCATTCAGATTCTCAAAGCCAATACTTCAATATCAATGTCCGTGAAACGAACGGACCCTTAGAGAACTACTTAGGTGCGTTCTCTCACCTAGTTCTAGGTGGGAGAAAAATACAGCCGTATGATCTTAGATCTGACGGTAGGGAAAATACTGACTTTATTTATTATTCATAAATACTGCAATATTTAGAGCTATCAATGGCTGAGATGCACTCCTCTCACCATGATCTAGGTGCGAGATACTCACCTAATTTTTTTTTTCTTATTGTTGAAGCCACTGATCTTGTTGTTGAAGAGAGACACTGCCTCCTACTTGCAGGCTTAGGGTGTGCAAATAAGAATATTGCTTGCTGATAGCCAATTCTCAAAGTAATGCTTGCAGTCAGCCATTAGTGCGGATATATCTATACTATATATACAAAGATGTATGGAAGCATCTTTTGGTGTAACATTGAGGCTCATCAGGCGAATTTGAACCCTACGATCAAGATCTAAACGATCATATCCATTCGCTGATGTTCTGCGAATAGCCTGCCAGTTTTGCGCTGATTGAAGACCACCGAAATCTGCGAATAGTCAAACAGTTTTCCGCCGGTTGACTATTCGCAGACCACACGCGTACATATTTTTTGTAATTTTCAAAAAATTATAATAAAATATAAAAAAAACTGAAATAATTTTAAAAAATTTAAATATTAAACAAATAATTAAACAAATAAAATAAAATAAACCCGCCGTTCGGGGGTGTGCGAAACAAGCCGGTCAGGATTGGGGGAAGAACGTCGTGGGGCGGGTACTCTCGCGCGGGGCAAGGAGGGCCTTCCGTGCACTGTCACTCGGGTGCGTGCCGGTTGCGGGCGAAGCCAGCCGGGAACGGGCAATGTACTGTCGCACGGGGCACGAGGGCTCGGTCACTCGTTTAAAATGAAAAAAAAAAAGATTAAGAAGTCAACCGTTGCGGCTCCAAAGTGATGTAATAATTTGCGCCATATGGTGTGAGGCTGGGGCCGCGCAATTAACATGGCCGGCAATTAATCGCTCATGGGTGGTCGGCGGCGGAGCACGTCTGTTTCACGTTGGCTTTTATTCGCCGACAATGATGCCCGCCACCGCACTATCATTATTTCGATTAATTATTTTAGCGTGATGCATAATTGCATCAATATATGCTATATTCACAATTAAATTGTATTCACTGCTCAGCTAATTATATTTATATTATCTACACATCAAATAAAATAATTTTATAATAAATTTTCCAAAATGTTTCGTATTCTTTCATTACTGGGTAAATATGAACGACAAATTATTCGTGACAACATTCAAATAATCTGAGCAAACTAAAAACTACAATTCTTTGTCAATCAAAACGATATGCGGGTAAATATGAAATTGTAAAAAATATTTGACTATTTCCAATAGTAAATTAATAGCCCAGAAAATGAAAATAAATTGTGATCCTATAAATATAAGACTTTAGATGACCAACATGAGAAATATTATTATGAAAATAAATATTAACGATTTATGTATTTGTCGAGTTCGACAGACGCTCCGATTGGCGTGGTTGTCATGAATGCGTTGGCTAAGAACCATTGTTCGTGAAGGTCCGACCTCACGTAAAAAATTTCATCCACTTTCATATTCAAAACTAGTACTTTTTTCTTCGTGGCGGTTATAACCGGCAGGGGAATAAACACATTAGTTGTATGGATTGTTGACCAAATTAATGATGTCATTGTTGAACCCGAAAATCACGGTTCAACGAGGAGTTTGGACTAAGGGTGTAGCTTGCACTTAATTCTTCTAAGCTTGCTCATTAGGCCAGACTCTCGGGACAAGGAACCTCACTCTTTATGGTGGAAAACTAGAATAGACCCTCGAGCTACAGCGAGGAGGTCCCATCACATACCCGAAATTTTTTAGAGAGGTTCCCCTCCTAAGCCAAATGCTGAGTCGGGCACCATGGAGAGCACAGGAGAATTCCAGACTACCCACCCGGAAACCACGGTGAGCAGCAAGTATGAATCCTCTTGCCAACCAAAGCTAGCCAAAGGAGAGAGAAATAAGTGAGAAGTTCCCTCCGACGGTGCCCTTGGGGGACTATTTATAGTTTTCTCAAAATAGTCTGCGGATAGCTGAATCTCGTCTTTTGGTTTCACTAAAAGCAGCCCAAATTGAACTACCAACAACGGAATCCTGCTGTTTGGAATGACTAAATGCAAGCCAACACGAAAGATCCTAAAAAGGGGATTTCCCCTAGGGGCGAGCACACTTTACTCAGGGCGTGCTCGCCTGGGGGTGACGAGTACCTAGCACGCAAAGGATACTCGCGACTCACCCTGAGCGAGGGGCGAGTGCAGGCTAACCTGCTCCACTCGCTTACCCGGAAACCGTCTTGCCCCGGCTCTTTGCTGGCTTGACGCATCGACTCGTCAAACTCGGGGTTGTACAATCATCTACTTTTGTGTTGGGAATTTGCAATTATAGCTCGTGAGATATAAGTCCAGTCGTGATAATTGACAACTACAATATTATAACTAGATGCGTCTACTAATCTCATGTCTGATAGTGACGCTCGTTTTTTTTATGAAGCTGGAATTGCAGTACAATCCAAAAATAAAGGTAGTTCTTACTGTCTCAATTTCTCAAATATGTTGTTGTACAATATCCACAAATGTCCATCATCAATTACACTTACAACATTTGTTATATGATTCGTAATATAAGAAAGCATTTTCTCACCAACACATTCAACAAATCTATTGATATTTATATTAACTTGTTTCCAGCAAGAGTACGATAATATTCATAAGGTATATTGTTGGAGATCATGGCTCCGTTTGGCATGACATTTTTACTCCGATGAGTTTGACAAAAACATTACAGTCATAGAATGCATCTTTGGCATGACAGCGGTTACAACCATCATTACCTTAGTGGGGGAGCACCATGCACGTGATCACCGCATGCGATTCGCGCGCTCAACCGCCGCTCTCCCTGCCTGAGACCCGGCAGTGATCACCGCACGCGATCGGCGCGCCCAACCGCCGCTCTCACCGCCTGAGACCCGGCAGTGATCACCGCACGCGATCCCCTCGCCCAACCGCCGCTCTCACCGCCTGAGACCCACAAACCGGCCACCGTCGCGTCGTCGTTCGCCCAGCAACCGCAAAGCCCCACGGCCGGCCGCGTGACCGACGCGACCGCCATTGGCCACGTGCCCACGACGCGCGGCCTGCCAACCGGGTGGCCGCGCGCCCACGACGCGCCGCTGCAAGTGCACGCGGCGCGGCCGCTAGGCCGCGCGCCGGCGGGGCACGGACGCTAGGCCGCGCGGTCGGCCTCCCGGCCGGCCTCCCTTGGTAGAGCGCCCACGACGCTTGACCACAAAGCCGCGCGGCCGGCCTCCCCCGGCCACGTGCCCTCGGCACGCGGCCACGAGGCCCCGCGGCCGACCGCCCTTGGCCACTTGCTCTCTCGGTCGGCCGGCCCCCCTTGCTGGCCAGACTTCGCCACCGGTCGGCTTCCTCGCCGCCAACCGGTCCCCCGTCGCCGGCCGAACTCTCGACCGCCGTCGCCATCTGATCATCCCCGCGCAATCTCCACCCTCCCGTAAGCGGGCAACCACACGCGTAACCACTAGTGCAACCTCTCATTATGGGTAGACACTGCAAATGTCCCAAAATATATTGGTTTGCGTATAAAAAAATACCTAAATAATACGCGCCCGAAAACTATATAAAATCGGTCTGCAAATAACAATTATGGTGGTTACGGTTTGCGAATAATAACATAACTATTGTAACCACCTCTTTGACCTATAAATAAGACCCCACGGCTCTCCTTCATTCTCATCCTTTCCTCCTCTGACTTCTCCTCCTACGTGCAAGAGAGTTCTTTGAGATCTTCATAGCCTTCAAAGTCGCCTTTGAAGATTCTTCAAGCACATCGAAGACCGCTTAAAGATCTTCATCAGCCTCCAAGCTTCCTTCCGAGTACAGAACACTCAGCGATCATCACCTCCAAGTCAACGACAAGCTCTGCGCTTCAGACACCGCCACAGACTGCGATGATATTCAGACGTTCAGAACGCGCCATTTGATATCCCAAGCGCAAAGTGGAAGGCCGTCCGGACTCTAGAGTGCGGTGCTCTGCACCGCAACCAAGAAGAAGACTTAGTTTCGGGAGCGGGACCTGTCACCCTCCGAACGCCTGTCTCTTCCTCACAAGTAGCACTAAGGAGCGGTCTGTCGCCCTCGATTTCTCTCCAAAGCCCAGTAAAGAAACAACTGGTGTGAAGTTAGGTCGGCGCCGAACCGACCGCGTGATTTTTTACCTCTTTTAGGGGTTTTCCACGGTTAAAAAGATTTCTTGCCAACTGATTCGATTATCTGTGGCTGATTGTGTGCTCGACCGCTCCCGTGCTAAGACGGTCTAGTCTCGACCAATTTTAGGAGCCTTCGAGTGAGCCGCAACAAACCTTAATATTTTTGTTTTGCTAATTTGCACCTTTGAAATATATTATGTTTTGCATAATGCATCCTATTTAATGCTCAATCTTTAAAATGAATAAGTATTAAGCTTAGTTTGGTGCGTCTTTTTCGCTCTGGTGAGTACAAAAACATCTTCGCCAAGAAAAGAAAACTAGTTTTGAACATAAAAGTGAATCTCTAACTCGTCGGTGAACTTCAATTATTTATCGAAGAATGCTATTCGAAATTAGTCGAAGCAATTTTTTAAATCAAGCCCAAGAAAAAATCTGTTGCGCAAGGAACTTACTGGCAACTGGCAAGCAATGCCGAGGCCTTCACATGTTTGTTAGTATGCTCCCGTAATACTGTTCGAAATATCCACTCCGGTGATTGCCGGCGGTTCTTCTACTTCTACCGCACTGCCATCAGAGTGGAGAAAAAACGAGAGATATTAAATCGAAAAGATTTTCCCTTAAGCAGCAGAAAAATCGAGAGATTTTTCTCTTAAGCAGCGAAAAAATCGAGAGGTTTTTCCCTTAAGCAGTATAACAAGAGCCCGTATATATCACTCTGTATTTCAAATTTCTAGATTATAATCGTTGTCAACAATCTTGTTACTCCCAGACTGAAATCTCGCTCTGAACCACAGATCCAAAAATTTCGCGTCAAGAAGGCAGGACCAAAGGATCTGTGATAAGGATCTTTAAAATACGAGCTCGACAAACGAATTAATATTAAATTTATTAAATAAAATAAAATAAAGCAGTCTCAATCTTCAGCAATAAATCATCAATAATTTAATCAATAAACATTTCTCGATAATTTATTTAAATCCAAACAAATTTAAAATGAATAAAACAGCAGCTCAAAAATGCAATACTAATCATAAAATAATTATTATAAGCATGTCACCGGTATCATAACTCACGTTTTCTCGGAAATTCACAGAAATCCGCAATTTTTGAGGGCGGGTCGGATCCACGAACGACCGGAGCTCGCTTGGCAGGACGGTCTGCACGGATCCGCCCCGCCAAGCGAGCCTTCAGATTATGGCTTCGTTTGGATCGGTGGTGGCGGTCATGAACGCGGGGGTCATGAACCATCATTCCTGAACACCCGACCTCACCTTATTGGTGTTGTTTCTCCCCCATTTGATTACCATTTTTGACGTGTAAATAGTCAAAATTCACTGCAACGAAGAGAAATCCAAATCCACTATCTATTTTTTTGCAAATATTTGGAGGGCTGGACCCCGCCCCTAAACTCACAGGAGCAAATAAGCTGTGCCAAACGAAACCTATATCTTTTATCCTGACAAAATGCTCACAGATTATCTTCTTCTCTTTGAATGTTTAGATGCTCCGTTCTCCGTGAATGTGCCGGGCGCTTAGTGAAATCTAGAATAGAGACATGAATCTCTCATGCCCGCCACCTCACCTAATCTATATTCCGTCGATTATTTTGAATAAAAATATAAATTTAAGCTTCAAAATATTGTTTTAGAGGAAAAATATATTGCCATGAGTTATTTTAAAAGAGGAGTGTTATGAGAAGTTTGACTTGAGCTATTCGTAGTCTATTAATATTCGCAATCCAAAAATACATCCTCTACTCTGAGTAGTCCGATTTAAGCAAGATTGGCGTGGGCGATGCCGGAGAGCAGGAGCAACTGCGTGACGATATATAGGGAAGGGTACGAGGCGGTGGGTAGGCTGGTGAGATAGTTAAGTATTTTTTCGAGTTGAGATAATATTTAGTAAAATGACAGATTTCAACCGTTTGTTCGGGGTGCAAATAGCCCAAATCAAACTGCTTATAATATTACTCTTAAAAAAACATAGAACATGTGATAACCATTTTTCAATCTCAACCCCCACAGCGTTCATCGTGGCCTCTAAGGCTTCATTTGGCGCCGCAATTGCCACCGCAAGGCGAGTAACCAAACGTCCGGCGGTGGCGTTTGTCGTGCCTCCTCCCGCCGCGCCCTGAGAAATGGAGCAAATCTCTCCATTTCAAGCAGCGGCCTCCGCCCTCAATTTCGAACGTTTGCGCGTTCGGCGAGGCGGTGGCGGTTATGAACGCGGTGGTCATGAACCATCGTTCGTCCGTGCCCGGCCTCACCTAAAGAGCATCCATTCTTTTCTCCGCGGCGGTCATAGCCTGGAGCGTAAGGTTCCGTTTGGCGCAGCTTTTTTTGCTACTATAGAGTTTGGACAAAAGCACAACCTGTCATAGAATGTGTGTTTGGCATGGCAATGTTTATTGACCGCCGTAAAAAAAGAGAACTAGTTTCGAACATAAAATGGTTGAATTCCTCAGGTGAGGTCTAGCGTTCGACAAAAGGTCATAACCACAGCGTTCTTGACCGCCACCGCCATGCCAAACGGAGCCTTAAAGCTAGCAAACCCTAAATCGTTTCATTCCAGAGCACCTCCGGGGAATGAATCCACACACAGATGACATTAATATGACTGTAAACGATGACTAGATTGAAAACTTCAGTAACAAACAGCTACACCATTACAAAACTCTGTTTTTTTTCACTCCCGCTTCAGCAAAATATACAGATGGCAGGCTCGGGCCGTACGCCGGAGAACGCTATCAGAAGAGAAGCGGATTAGCCGCGGAGGGTGGCGGCGGCGGTGGCTCGTTGAGATCGAAAGCAAGACCGCGCGGTGGGGCCGGAGTCAACGGCTCGCGCCGGAGGAAGCTTCCTAGGAGTATGACGGTGGAAGGCTGCGGCGGAGGAGGCGGCGGCGGAGCGTGGAAGGGGTGGGGCCAGAGGTGGCACGGAACCTGGTTGAGATCGAGGGGATGGTGAAACGACCCGGCTGCTGCCGGGGCAGGCGGCGGAGGCGGGGGAAGAGGCGGATTGGGGAAGTTGGTCTTCGCCTTGGAACCGCGGAGGGCCCGCGCCGCCTGATCGTACGCCGACGCCGCCTCTTCCGGCGTGTCGAAGGTCCCCAGCCAGACGCGGGTCCTCTTCCAGGGGTCGCGGATCTCCGCCGCGTAGCGCCCCCACGGCCGCTTCCGGACGCCGCGGAAGTGCGCCTCTCCGCCTCGACAGGCCATGACTGATGACGTGCTCGCCGCCGTCGTCGTCGTCTGCTTCGCGGGCTGGATCTCTTGTTCTTATTGGCGTCTGACGGTCCGCATCTCTTTCCTCGTCGCTCCTGTGGGAAGAATGGGAGCCGCCGCCTGATTTGACGTGTCTCAGGCAGCTTCATCATGTGACCGGGTGATGACGTCAGCCCTAGGTGGTTGCAGCTAGGGCCTGCTGTACGGACTGACCAGCGGCGCCTGCCATCATTAACCCCCGCACTGCGACACGCTCCCCGGTGACCGGCCCCCGCGGCTATTTTACAGTTTTACCCTCTCTTCGTCTATATTTTACTGAAAGGCGTTCACACTCTTTGGCTGGCTCTCAGCCTCGGAACGAAATTCTTCTTTTTTTAATAATTTGTGAAATTATTTTATGCGCGTTTCTTTATGCATTTATACCCCTTTTGGGAACTTTAATTTACGAGTAATTCGCATACTTGAACCCTAAGTAATATAATATTGAATTGTACCGCTTAAAATAATTAATTATGATGTAAGTGTGTGGTTCGAGGTTTTAATTGAATCATATATAAATCATTGTGATTTGTGAGCTTGGATACAAGAGACATCCATGCAATAAAAAAAAAATTTAAAGGCTGTGATCACAGTGGGCTCGGTTTGGCACGGCGGTGACGGTCGTGAACGTGGTGGTTATGAACTGTCGTTCATGAACGCTCGGCCTCACATAAGTAGCTTCGTTCACTTTTATGCTCAAGAATAGTTTTTTATTTCTTGGCAACGGTCATGACCATTGCTTGTCAAACATGCATTTTATGATGATGATGTTTTTGACCAAATTAAGCAAAAAAGACGTGTCACGGAACATAACTAGAGTTTTGTTGTGTCGCTTGGTGTTTTGAAGTTTTTTTTTTTGTAACACTGGTTAATTCATGTTTACGTAAGAGTATTGATCAAGATAGCGCATTATATATATACTAAAATATTAAATATATCTCGATCCCGACAAGCCTAAATAAGAACAATCAAAATACATATTATCGAGAGAATCAATGTACAATTCCGTATTTGCCGAGCGGGGTGTGGCCGAGTAGGGCGACGCTTCACCAGCTCGGCAGATTGTGGGTGAGTGTGGCGGGGTCGCGCCTACTCGGCGTGTTGTGGGTGAGTAGGGTCAGGTGGTGTCGGCAGATCATTTCGCGCGACCCTGCGACCACGCGAGTCTGTGGCTATTAAAATGACTTCGATAAGATTAGACTTCTCCTACTCTTTCTTGGATAAGGGATTCCATGCAACTCTCACTTGGAATGTGGATGTTGGTGTATAGCAACTTGTGCTACCTTTCTAATTCCATTTTTATAGCCCCTTGTATTGTATCAAGCCCACCTACAGATTGCTTCTAGGATAGAATGATTCACTACTCATAGACTACAACGCGAATGTTCGCAAATATGATGATTACAAATTAAGGAGGAAGGAGTTGATCTGATGGCCAAGATTGATCGGTGGTGTTATAGGAGGACCAAAAATATCTCAAAAATACGTATTTCCTTTAATTTTGAATGGTAAATTACTAAACAGATAAACACGGGCAGAGACTGTTCAAATATTATATGAATGATGAGCACAAGTTTGCTCAGAATTCTTAAAATGATTATGACATTTTTGTGAGTGGTTTGCTCGAAGCATCCGGAGGAGGATCAAAGTGGAATCAATCTCCCCATTGCCCCCATGTGGTATTTATAAGAAAACCCTAGGAGTGTCTACGGGGAAGGGTATCCGAGTACCCAACTGACCCGTTAAGCCACCGAACACGATAATTGTCTGAATATACATTAACAATCTCCTCCTATATTTGTGACAAATATCGTATACGTTTCGAAGTGCAGAAAGTAGTGTAATAGCATAAAGAAAGTTTTCGACTTAACATAGTATCATAAGAGTTAGCACAGTTAATAACAGCAGGATTAACATAAACATCCAGAATAAAAGGTGCTACTCAACAAACAGTCTGAAAACAATAATGACAGGATAAAACATATGATAATTCTACTCGTCTAGTAGATCATCAGCATCCATGTCAAACACCACTTTCTCTCCTCCATCTCCACCAAAGCCTGCAAGAAATTTCATGAGTTAGAAAGCTCTATGAATTCATGAACATATGCAGTAACGTAAAAAGAGAACTAGCTCTTACATAAGTGAGTTTAGAACCTGTAGCATTTGTGAAGTAACACTGTCAGCATCTCTATCTGGTCTAGTAGGAACCAGTCTAGTGTTGATTTTGTAAATCAACCGTTATCTTATCCATTAGTAATCATTATGTGCCTCATCAACAAAAGTTGAATGATATGACACAACAACGTTTGCAACATTATCAGGTGTGGAATAATGTGTTATGATCATCAATGTTAGATAACCGACTACAAAGACTTTCTATTCCCAGTTGAATAATTTTCGAATCAACTTACATGAGAAAGATGCTCAGTTATCAAGTGTGGAATAACATGCATCTAACCATCTTGAGTTTTTATCAAGAAATTATTTGGGGTTTTCAGTCTGTTATTATATGCTTGAATGTTGCGACTATATAGGTTCTCAGTATGAAAACATAAACAACGGAGGACAGTTTCATGCATCTATGAACTTTAGTCTCATCTCCCCCGATATTTTTATTGTGAGAGCTCTATTTAGGCATTTGGTCAAGGCGTCTGCAACATTATCTTTCGATCTCACATCAATCAGGGTCATAATCCCTTGACTTGTGAGTGAGGTCAACCAGGATTGTTTCAGCCTTAGTTGTCTTCTTTTGCCATTTAACAAAGTGTTCGTAGCAATCATTTTCGTAGCCTGATTGTCACAGTAAACTGCAACAGAACTCATTTTCATGCTCGTCAGAGGAATGTCCATCACCAAATCTCTTAACCACTCTGCTTCTTCTCCTGCTGATGCTAGAGCGTAGAGTTCAGATTCCATAGAAGAGAGTGCAATACAAGATTGCCTCTTGGACTTCCAGGCTACAACTGGTCCTCCTAGTGTGAATACAAACCCACTAGTGGACTTGCTGTCGTTTAATTCCGAGCACTATGATGCGTTAGAATATCCTTCAAGCACTGAAGGATGACCAGAGTAGACTAAAACATACTTTTGGGTGTGCTTTAAGTACCTCATGAGCCTATCTAAGGCGTTCCAGTGGTCTTGGCCAGGATTACTAGTGAATCTGCACAACATGTCGATCGTAAAGGCTATGTCAGGTGTACAACCCTCATATTTTCCGAGTCGGTGTGACCCGACACAGGTAAGGTCGTGACGAGATAGATGACCATGACGCAGCAAAATGAACAACCGGAGGCCGTTAAGGACCGAGAAAGAGAGCCTAGGGGGGGCAAATACTCTTAGGTGAGCGGACCACTGGTCCACTCGCCCAAGAGGGGGGGGGGGGGGGGGGGGGGGGCGAGTGGACCTCGGGTCGACTCGCCCAAGGTGGAGGGCGAGTGGACCCAAGGTCCACTCGCCCCCAAGCCTACAGGCGAGTGGACCTGTGGTCCACTCGCCCGGGGCGGGTAGACCATAGGTCCACTCGCCCGGACAGCTGGGCGAGTGGTCCTGAGGTCCACTCGCCCAGTTCATGTGGTGGACCTTGGTCCACCTATCCTATCCCCCCACCCTTTCTGTTTCGGCCGTTCGGGTTAGTTTTTGGACTGCGAATAGTAGATTTTTGGCTATTCGCAGTCCAATTTTTGGGAAATCTATAAATAGACCCCCATGGGCACCTTGGGAAGGGTTGTTGGTTGATACCCCCCCTCCCTCGCATGTGTTGAGAGCAAGCACTACCCCTCCCCTCCCCCTGTTATTGAAGGTGGACGACGAGGTGATCTTTAGTGCCCTCCAAAGTGCCTAGGCTCAGCATTGGCTTATGAGGGGAAGTTCCTTGAGAGCTTCTGGGTACGCGGTGGGACCTCCACGCTGCAGCTTACGGGGTCAGTTGGTAGACTTAGAGATTTTCCAAGGGTTGGGTTTCGCAGTTCTTAGTGACCAGTCAAGGGTCTCGCTCGGGTCAAGTAAGGATTAGTTGCGTATCCCTGTCGAACGTCGAGACCAGTTCTCTGGTTTCAACATTCTGGTGCGGTGAGCGTGTAAGCGGCTAGTTCGAAAAGCTCTGAGCAAGTCCCATGGCTGGAAGCGAAGAGCCAAGGAACTCATCTCCTCCCAACAGGTCGAGGCCATTGACAGGAGAAGGTGAAGCAGGACAGGTAGATCAGGTGCCAGAGGATCAGACCAAATTGGAAGTTGCAGAGAAGGTGATGGAGAGGGATGTCGTTAGCGGCAGGGGAAAGCTGGAGAAGATACGAATCAGCGGAAGGCTGAGCGGGCAGGATCAGGAGAGGATCCGAAGGTGTGTCCAACAGAATGTGGACATCTTCGCGTGGAGTGTTGCAGAGATGTCAGGTGTCGATGCGAATGTGGCATGTCATCGCCTCAACCTCGACTCAGGAGTCCGCCCCATTCGCCAGAAGAAGAGAAATGTATCGTCTACCCTCGCCGGGCCGATCAGGGAGGAGGTAGGGAAGCTGCTAGAGGCAGGATTCGTGGAAGAAATCCAATACCCAGGATGGGTTTCTAACGTGGTAATGGTAAAGAAGGGAGACGGGAAGTGGAGGATGTGTGTGGACTTCTCTCTGTTGAACAAGGCTTGTCCCAATGATTGTTATCCTCTGCCTCAGATTGACGCATTGGTGGATTCAGATGTCGGCTTCCCGGTGATGAGCTTCTTGGATGCGTTCTCCGGCTACCATCAAATCCGAATGCATCCGCCCGATGTTAAGGACGTTTCTTTCATCACGGATGACGGATGTTACTGTTACAAGATGATGCCTTTCGGGCTGAGGAACGCAGGAGCAACGTACCAAAGGATGATGGACCGAGTCTTCAAGGAGCAGAAGGGGCGCAACCTGGAGGTCTACGTGGATGACTTGATGGTCAAAAATAGGGACGTGGCATCTCATCTGCTAGACTTGGAGGAGACCTTTGCCACCCTTCTAAGGTTCAAGATGAGGCTCAACCCTTCTAAGTGCGTCTTCGGGGCAAGTCGGGGAAAGTTTTTAGGTCACCTACTCACCCCGGTAGGGGTCGAGCCCAACCCTGACAATGTCAAAGCCATCCTGGAGTTGGGGTCACCGAAGAGTGCAAAGGAGATTCAAAAGTTGACAGGGAAGTTGGCAGGGCTGAGCCGATTTCTCTCCAGAGCAGGGGAGAAGTGCTCTCCATTCTTCAGAGCCCTGCGTCAGGGTCAGAAGTTTGAGTGGACGCCGGAATGAGAGAAGGCCTTCCAGGCATTGAAGGAACAGCTGACGCGAGCTCCTTTGCTCCAAGGTTCGAGAGAAGGAGAAGACATTTTTTCTACCTAGGGGTAGGAGTCGAGGCGGTTAGCTCGGTCCTAGTCAGGGAGGAGGGGAAGAAGCAGCTGCCAGTCTATTACGTCAGCCGAGTCCTATAAAAGGCGGAGCTCAAGTATCCTGTCCTGGAGAAGCTGGCATTCGCTTTACTCATCTCAGCGCGAAAACTTCGCCCTTACTTCCAGGCTCATTCGATCAGGGTGGTGACCGATCACCCCCTTCGCAACATTGTGGAAGGAGTGGAGCACTCTGAGAGGTTGGCAAAGTGGTCGGTTGAGCTTAGCGAGTTTGATGTCACTTTCATCCCTCGGCTGTCGATGAAGGCGCAGGCAATGGCGTATTTTCTAGTAGAGTATGTGACCGAGGTGGATGGTTTGGAAACCACCGGGTTGGTGGCATGGGAGCTATTCGCAGATGGGGCGTCGGGAAAAAATTCCCTCGGCGGAGGGGTGGTCCTGGTCAGTCCGCAAGGGACAAGGATTGAGCAGGCGATCGACATCCGATTTCCCGTAACAAACAACCAGGCCGAGTATGAAGCAGTGGTGGCTGGGCATCGACTGGCGAAAGAGTTAGGAATCCGGGATGTGAAGGTTTTCACGGATTCGTTGGTGGTGGTCTCCCAGGTCTGGGGAGAGTTCGAAGCGAAGGAGCCGACCCTACAGAGGTATCTGGCAAAGGTTAAAGATCTCATTGGGGGGTTCCGCACTTTCTCCATCCAGCATATTCCGAGGGAGGAAAATGCCCTAGCGGATCAGTTGGCGAAGTACGACCATCGCGCAGGAGGGACGGTGACTGAGTTGTTCCGACCGTCCATCGAGGAAGGGGAGCTCATGGAGATCGATCAAAGGGCCTCGTGGGTGGACCCGATCCTCACCTTTTCTGACCTCAGGCAAGTTCCCGGAGGGGGTCCCGGACAAGAGACGGTTCAGGTATAAGTCTGCGTACTACCTGATCCGAGATGGGAGCTTGTATAGGAAGACCTTAACCGGGCTCCTAGCCAGGTGCGTGGTAGAAGATGAAGTCCCAAAGGTATTGGAGGAAATCCACTCAGGAGAATGCGGTAGCCACTCCGGAAGCCAAACCTTAGAGAAAAGGGTATTGAGGCAGGAGTACTTCTGGCCGACTCTTCGCAAGGATGCAGCAGAGTTTGCAAAGAAGTGTCAGAAGTGTCAGAAGTGTCAGCTCTTCGCGCCGCTCCAGCTCCAACCAGCACAAAGGCTCAGGACCATCACAGCACTATGGCCCTTCGCCATCTGGGGGATGGACTTGGTCGGCCCATTCCCTCAGGCCAGCGGCCAAAGAAGGTTCTTGCTGGTCATGGTAGACTACTTCTCCAAGTGGGTGGAGGTCAAGGCTCTGGCAAAAACAACCTCGCAGGTAATAAGAAATTTTATTTGGGGAGAAATAATTTACAGGCATGGACTCCCTCTCGCCATAGTGACGGACAACGGGCCACAGTTTGCGAGTGAGGAGCTCACTAGCTTCTGCGGCCAGTTGGGCATCGACCTCCGTTTCGCCTCCGTTCATCATCCTCGGAGCAATGGACAAGTCGAGGCGGCAAACAAGGTCATAGTCAACTTGCTGAAGAGAAAAGTGGAGAACCTGAAGGGGAACTAGGTGGAACAGCTTCCCTCGGTCTTGTGGGCCTTGAGAACCACACCCAACACGACGACGGGGGAAACGCCATTCAAGCTCTCTCATGGGTCCGAGGCTGTACTCCCTATAGAATTCAAGGTCAGATCCCCCCGGGTCGTGGCCGCCCAGGAAGGTGACGAAGACTGGAGGATGGACAACGAGGAGGAACAACGACTCTTGCTGGATGTGGTTGAAGAGCTCCGGGACCTCGCATCGATTCGGCAGGAGGAAGTGAAACGTCGGATGGCCAGGTATTTCGATAAGAACACTAGGATCAAAAAATTCATCCCAGGAGATCTGGTCCTCAAGAAGGTAGACGCCGCAGGAAGATTGGCGAACGTAGGAAAGCTCCAACCCAATTGGGAAGGACCCTATGTAATCCTGGAAGCCCTGAAGTCAGGGGGATATCGCCTTCAGAATGTTGAAGGAGTTCCCCTCGACAACACTTGGAGTGGCGACGATCTAAAATGTTTTTATCCTTAATGAAAGTTCATTCTATCCTGGGAAGAAACTCGTATTTTAACTCATGATAGTTACTTTAGCCCATAAGGGCAGAGGTTAGAATACATGTGGAGTGGCTTGGGAAGATGTTGGGTTCCTCCGCCTCCAGGTGAAGGTAAGCACCTAGGGTGTAGATGGGTACTCCACCAACAGCTGGTAAAATCCCCGACTAGAGACCATTCTCCGGGCTCAGTCATGCCGGCAGATGGGAGACTCATCGGGTCGACTGATTGGTAAAATCCCCGACTAGAGACCATTCTCCGGGCTCAGTCATGCTGGCAGATGGGAGACTCATCGGGTCGACTGATTGGTAAAATCCCCGACTAGAGACCATTCTCCGGGCTCAGTCATGCCGACAGATGGGAGACTCGTCAGATCGACTGATTGGTAAAATCCCCGACTAGAGAACATTCTCCGGGCTCAGTCATGCCGGTAGATGAGAGACTCATCAGGTCGACTGATTGGTAAAATCCCCAACTAGAGATCATTCTCCGGGCTCAGTCATGCCGGCAGATGGGAAACTCATCTGGTCGACTGATTGGTGAAATCCCCGACTAGAGACCATTCTCCGGGTTCAGTCATGTCGGCAGATGGGAGACTCATCGGGTCGACTCGCCGTTTGAATAAGTTGTTGGATCTTGTGGCGCCCTTAGAGGGGGGGGGGGGTGAATAAGGGAATAAAATTCTTTCTATAATTTTCAAGAAAATTACTAAATTGTTTTATAATGAAGGAGATTGAAATAAACAATTTAGATTTAGAATTGAAAACTTAGAACACAATATAATAGAGATTACGCCAAATGATAGAAATCAAGTAAACACAAAAGAGACATGATTATATTATATGAAAAAGTGTTTACATAAATTTGATTTCTATATCGCTAGAAATCGGAGGCGTACAAATGTAAATTTCTTTTTGTTTACCAATCCTTCTCCCAAGGATCGGAAGGCTATCACTTGTCTCTCCCTAGACCAAGCCCAAGCCTATCCTCTAGATCTTCCCAAGATCTAGACGTAGCACACAAGGCCACGATTTCCCACCAAGCCACGCAAGGACTTGGACGCTCCGCACAAGGAAGCGATTTTCCCCTAAGCCACGCAAGGACTTAGACGCTCCGCACAAGGAAGCGATTTTCCCTACCAATACAAAGTAAAATGTATATAAATGAAAATACAAGATAAAATAAGAACTCCCTAGAAATTCAGATCTCTGAAAAGAAGGTTGAAGCCTCGAGATGATCCTTGATGTAGAAGCGCGTCCGATCTCGTCTTCAATTTCAAACCTTCTCAGCATAAATGGGAGTTCATGAGGTTCTGGAGCTCTCTGGATGGAATGCACTCAGGAAGGGACTTGAAATTCTTAATTGGTTGTAATGCACGAACACAAGGTGTCAATTTATAGAAAATCGCTGTCGGAAAATTCCGACAGTGACTGTCGGAAATTTCCGACAGCGTTAAACTGCCGCTGGAGTGGCGTCGTGCGGGCAGTTGCTGTAACCGTCGAGCTGTCGCCTGGGCGACATCGCTGTCGGAATTCCGACAGCTCAAAACTGCCTTTCGTCGTGCTGCCGTGGAGGGAAGTAGTTGTAACTTCTCTGCTGTCGCCTAGGCGACAGCGGCTGTCGGAATTTTCCGACAGTGAAATTTCCCATATTCAAATTTAGCTCCAGCCTGTATATTGAGTCGTTCTCATCTCCGAAATGGGGTGGCATGTTCTGTAACTCTTCCTGGATTGAAAGTTATGGTCATTTTAAGATCAGCATACAAAACTCATCCAACCTGAGACTTGTCGTTCTCGGATCATGCCCATGAACGAGGACTTGTCTCCTCATTGAACCTGTACAACCTGGCCACTATAAACACACAAAAGACTAGATCAAATACATCATGGTATTTTTTATTCTCAAACCAAGAGATACGGAAAGCAAGCTCCAACAATCTCCCCCTTTTGATAATAACAAATACCTATATGAGAAATTAGTGAGTTTATAGATAAGTGCGATAAAAGATATGCATGAATAAAAGGTTTACTGCGTGATAGATTTTACTCCCCCTAAATATCTATGTCACTAGATTTCTCATTTTATTCTCCCCCTTTTGTTATTACCAAAAGTGGGTTGTCATGATCGAGCAATATCACTCCCTCTACATAGACGCTTTCCATGAAAACTTTTTAATATACTCCCCCTAAATTGTATTCTCCCCCTAAATGTATGCTCCCCCTAAATGTTATAATTAATTGCAATGGTGCATTCTAAAAAATTGAGATTAGTAAGAGATTTCTTGAATTTATATTTCTCCCCTTTTTTGATATTATTAAAAGTTATTTTGAAATAAAGAATGAATAATTATGAAGAAATAATAAATATGGGAGTATATAAGAGTAATAAGTTTTATGTCGAGAAGAAAAATAGGATGCAATCAAAAGCTTGTTAAATACTACTTGTTGAGAAAAATATAGGCATGATGTAACATAAAGTAGTAAGCATCATAGCTAACATGATAATGTAAGCATTCTATTTTAAGATACCACTTGCTTAAAGGAAAACACAGTGTTAAAAATAATAAGCACTCTTAAACATAAACATCATTTTAGAAGATAAAACCATATAAAGGATAATGAGTTTTAAATTTGAAAAGTTGATGTTTGAGTTAAAGATTGAAGAGATGTTATTCCATTAAGATAAAAAAAATTGCAAACATGATTTCATAATATCAAGAAAAGATACACAAACTACAATGTAATAAAATTTCATTTCAAGTAAACATAAACATTGTAGAGGTCATGCTTTGTTATCTAGTGCATTTACTTAAGTTTGAAGAGATTTGAGTAGATGAGCATTAGGATCCAATTCTCATGAGTAGAAGTTTTATGAAAGATAATGATGTGTACAAAGTAGTGTTTTGATAAAGTATACAAGTGAATCAATCAAAAACACATGACATATATAATGAAATAACACAACATTAAAATACACAAATAATATTACTTCCACACTATTTCAGTGCACATGAATAAATAGTACAACTATCAAGGTACTCTGCACACACAATGCTTATTAAGACTTATCAGGGTGCAAAGTAGTGCTTGGGGGATCACTTTTATACTTTTTAGCTTTATTTTCAAATTTGTTGTGATCCGGTGTACTAAAGAGAAGTGGTGTAGAAATTGTTTGCTACAAGACACTTTACAATTCTTAGCCAAGGTGCTCAACCTCACAATGCTCATTAAGACTTATCAGGAGGGTGAGTAGTGCTTGGTGGAGTTTTCCTTGTCATTTATTATTTGTTTTTTAGTTTAGTGACTAAGGACTCCGAATTCACTTCTTTTGCAAACATAGCATTGTAAACCACATTTCTCTAAAGAATAAGTGCATGAAAGACAAAGAATTGTAATAACCAATTCAATGTTGTGTAGGTAATCTATTTAGGCATTTTAATTATTTATGTTATTACACTACACAATCATGTAAGAATAAGATTGTAAACACATGTAGGTTATCAAAAATAAGTGAGTGAATGAATCATTATCAAACATAATACATTACTCATACTTAGAGGCATGCTAAACATTTCTACAAATGTTTTTCTACAATCAATTTCATTGCACATAACAAGATAATTCTCAAGGCATGACAAATACAAAACAATGTTTTTAAGAAACTTGAAAGTTAAATTAAACATTGTATTTAATCGTTAATTGATATAATTAATCATCCATCCTTGACAATGGTAATGAATAGCAATCAGTTTTTTTTATATAAATTTTTGAATTTTTTTTTATATATGCACAAAACAATAAACACACATAAATAAAAAACATATTTTTGTTCTTTGAAATTGTTTTGTAATTTTGTATTTGTTTTTTTTATATATATTCTCTGGAACTCATAGAAGTCTTTAATAGCCCTTTCAGTAAATGATATTCTATGCCAGAGAAATAAACAAAAATAATGTATGAGAAAATACACATATATATATTTTTTAAAAAGAAATAAAATTTTGTTTTAAAAGGAATAAAAAGATAAACTTTTTACAAACACACAAAATATTAAAATAATACCAGAAATAATTCAAAACAAAAAAAAATATTTTGGAGCAAAGGAGCTAACGCCAGGCATTAACTTCTTAACGCCAAAACAGAACTGCATTTCTTGATGTTTGAAAAATATTTTTCTCAATTCATTTGTATTATAAAGAGACCTTCCTTCAGTTGAAATTTCAGAGTATATTGATTAGATTTGAAGGCTCTTTTAGCATGAATTTGGTGATTTTTCAAATACTTGTGTTTGGTAAAATCATTAAAGCTCGAACTATTAAAATATGCAAACACATGATGCAATGTTAGAATAAATAAAAAAAAATGCATGATTTATGTATAAAGAGTGAGATAATGTTCATGCAATGAATATAATATAAGTATATCTAAGATCAAGATACCTTAACTACATGACTACACTCTAGCCCCGTACTAAGTGACGGATGGGCATAAGGAGCTACACACATGCCGTAGGTTGGGGTGTTAATCCCATATGCATACAAAAGACGACACTCAACCTAGCACTCTTTCCCCTAGTGCCTCTCAAGGCCCCACTGGAACCCTCCCCGGTTAAGGACAAGACATGACTTAGAGGTTAGGTCTCTAATGCACACAATCCTGCGCCCTCGCTATTGTGAGACACATGTCATAGGTTTATTGATTATAGACATACTAAGCGTGTAAGCCTTACATATATTAACTGTGTTATAATTTCATGATTAGTTTTGGATTTACAATTTTATCGAAGATTGTTGATTTTAAATCCATTTAGAAAAGTTTTATTCATGCAAATAACTACAAAGGAAAATAAGATTTTCATATTTTAATGATATAATTTACTTTAGCATTGCAAGATATAACTAGCATGAGCATTGATTTCTATCTATGGTACGTGATAATGCTAGTGTGATGAATTAGGACAACATGGTGCAAAACTAAGTAAAGATGAACAAATATAAGATTGAGTTGCATGTATTCAAACATAGAGTTTTGAATTTTCATAGACCTAGAAAGAAGTGACAATTCTATTTGATTTCATCTTGTTGATATCAAGTTAATTCATAGGTCTAAAGATAATGAGATTCATGCAAACAATAAAGATGCACATCACACACACAAAATAAGATATGAAACTATAATACCAATGCAATCATATATTTCATAATTCCTAAGGTTGATAGAATTAGTTGATTTAAGATAGGTCTTGATGGATCATGAATTATGATATATGATTATAGTGAATTTTAGCATAGGATATTAATAGATCATGGTGGTGATTGTGAAATCATATTCATCATTTTTGTAAATTTTCTTTTTGATTTTATTTTTAGAAATTAGACAAAACAAATACATGGTATTTGACAACAATGATAGTATAAATAATTTTTTAGAGAAAATCATAATTTTTAGGAAAATATGTTACCGCCAACGTTAGTGATAACGCCTGGCGTTAGCAACAGAGTTACTATATTTGATTTAAAACACATTGTTTTTGATATTATTTGATTCTGATTTTTCTCGATTATGATTTTCAATATAGGGGCTATTATATGCAGCAACGAAAAATAGACAAATATGCAATTAGTTGCGCATTTAATATTTTAGCCTAAGACCCCTAAAAATCCATTTAAATCCAATTATGAAAGTAATTTCATTAGTCTTGATAATATCATTTAGAAAATTTAGCATTCAATTTATAATGATAATATAAGACATTTATAGGCAAATGATTTAAGAAGGATAAAACAAAAAGAAAAGATAGATCACATAAAAATTATGACTTTATGTTTAATTTAATTCAATTTTGATTTGATAAACATTAGGCTTAAAATGTAAAAGTCATATTTCATAATATATCTAAGTGACCTTAGCGTGTTGGCTCAAAAATAAGAAAACAAACAAAAGAAAAAACAATTAAGCATATCATGAAGTAGAGAATTGATATTTCATTTTTAGTTGTTTCTACTTCATGCAAATGATAGGATACTAATGAATAAGAGATTTAGGTATCCAAAGGGGACCATGAGAGATGGTTCCTTTGGGTACCCAAATACGACATGATGATTTTTTAGGAGACAAGGATAAATGAGCCCTTAAAGTTGATATGTCATTTTTCTTTAAGGGTCTTCATTCATACCTTGGTTGTTTATCTTTAAAATTCATATTATGATTATGTGACATCTTTATATGATTGTATTTGTTTGAAAAATAATTCATTTGAGATTTATGCTTATTCAAATTATTTTTCAAAATAGATTGATGTTGATAATCATAATGAATTTTATTATATGGATTCTTTGAAAATTTATAAGAGTGATTGTCTTTCTTTAGAATTGAATGTTGAAAGAGTGAGTTACAAAATGTTTTAAATGATTGGTCCTTATTTAGATGATTTTCATTTCCACTCTTTCTTATAGACCTACTCTTATAATATGAAGTTAAGCTTTTAGACTTTTGAAAATTTGATAAACTAGAAAAAAGAGATTTTTCATTATATGAAAATTTTTGAATAAACATTTTTAATGATTCTAGTTTATCCTTTAAATTATCATTTTCTTTTATCAAATTTTCATTATGTTCTTTTGAAATTAAAAGTCCTTTTTCTAAAACCTTGAGTTCTTCTTTAAAAGAATTATAATCAAAACAAGGTTTAGCATTTTCAATTAAAGAGCATGAACAAGAATTTGAAACATCAATATAAGATTCTACTTTAGTGTTTGCTTTTAAAGTTTTATTTTCTAAACGTAATTTGAAATTAGCATGTTTCAACTTTGAAATTTTACGTTTAGCAAATTTAAGCACACGAAATGTAGAAATAGAATTAGTTACTAAAAGAGAAGATTTAGATTTTCTTACCTTGCTATAGTTTTCGTCTTCTCTTTTGCTTGATGTTTTGCCATCAACTGAGTCCAATATTGTGACGTTGTCTTCTTCATCTTTCTCTTTCAAACAAGAGTGTCCATCATCCTTTCCGCTTGATGCGCATTCTATGGATCCATCCTTTGTGTAGCTTTCTTGAATATTTGCATAGGCTTGCATATTCTCCGGTTCTTGTGAATGTTCCGTACCTGTAGAAGAAGAATCATAAGTTCTTTCAAGAAAACTTTAAATTTCATATGTGGTAGGTAAAGTATAAATAAGTTTGAAAATATTTTGGTCTAACGCACAAAATATACTATTCATAGATTTTGCATTTAAAATAATTTCGTTTCTAGTTAGTACGCTAGATGGCTTTTTAATAGTAATATTCCAAACTTTTTCATCTAAGGCCTTAAGAAAATTTTTTATTAATATTTTCCACCCTTTAAAATTTTTGCCCATAAATAAAGGTGGTGATAATATTTTTTCATTTATATTAAAATTTTCCCCACTAGTAGAAGCGAGATCATGATCAAGAGACGCCATTATTCCCGGTTGTTAAGCCGATTTGGAATAACCTACCTCCGATACCAATTGTTGGATCTTGTGGCGCCCTTAGAGGGGGGGTGAATAAGGGAATAAAATTCTTTCTATAATTTTCAAGATAATTACTAAATTGTTTTATAATGAAGGAGATTGAAATAAACAATTTAGATTTAGAATTGAAAACTTAGAACACAATATAATAGAGATTACGCCAAATGATAGAAATCAAGTAAACACAAAAGAGACATGATTATATTATATGAAAAAGTGTTTACATAAATTTGATTTCTATATCGCTAGAAATCGGAGGCGTACAAATGTAAATTTCTTTTTGTTTACCAATCCTTCTCCCAAGGATCGGAAGGCTATCACTTGTCTCTCCCTAGACCAAGCCCAAGTCTATCCTCTAGATCTTCCCAAGATCTAGACGTAGCACACAAGGCCACAATTTCCCACCAAGTCACGCAAGGACTTGGACGCTCCGCACAAGGAAGCGATTTTCCCCTAAGCCACGCAAGGACTTAGACGCTCCGCACAAGGAAGCGATTTTCCCTACCAATACAAAGTAAAATGTATATAAATGAAAATACAAGATAAATAAGAACTCCCTAGAAATTCAGATCTCTGAAAGGAAGGTTGAAGCCTCGAGATGATCCTTGATGTAGAAGCGCGTCCGATCTCGTCTTCAATTTCAAACCTTCTCAGCATAAATGGGAGTTCATGAGGTTCTGGAGCTCTCTGGATGGAATGCACTCAGGAAGGGACTTGAAATTCTTAATTGGTTGTAATGCACGAACACAAGGTGTCAATTTATAGAAAATCGCTGTCGGAAAATTCCGACAGTGACTGTCGGAAATTTCCGACAGCGTTAAACTGCCGCTGGAGTGGCGTCGTGCGGGAAGTTGCTGTAACCGTCGAGCTGTCTCCTGGGCGACATCGCTGTCGGAATTCCGACAGCTCAAAACTGCCTTTCGTCGTGCTGCCGTGGAGGGAAGTAGTTGTAACTTCTCTGCTGTCGCCTGGGCGACAGCGGCTGTCGGAATTTTCCGACAGTGAAATTTCCCATATTCAAATTTAGCTCCAGCCTGTATATTGAGTCGTTCTCATCTCCAAAATGGGGTGGTACATTCTGTAACTCTTCCTGGATTGAAAGTTATGGCCATTTTAAGATCAGCATACAAAACTCATCCAACCTGAGACTTGTCGTTCTCGGATCATGCCCATGAACGAGGACTTGTCTCCTCATTGAACCTGTACAACCTGGTCACTATAAACACACAAAAGACTAGATCAAATACATCATGGTATTTGTTATTCTCAAACCAAGAGATGCGGAAAGCAAGCTCCAACATAAGTGACTTGGGGAGATGTTGAATTCCTCCCCCTCCAGGTAAGCTCGGCTCCCTGGTAGGTGTGGAGTTCCCTCCCCCTCCAGGTAAGCTCGGCTCCCTGGTAGGTGTGGAGTTCCCTCCCCCTCCAGGTGAGCTTGACTCCCTGGTATGTGTGGAGTTCCCTCCCCCTCCAGGTGAGCTCGACTCCCTGGTAGGTGTGGAGTTCCCTCCCCCTCCAGGTGAGCTCGACTCCCTGGTAGGTGTGGAGTTCCCTCCCCCTCCAGGTGAGCTCGACTCCCTGGTAGGTGTGGAGTTCCCTCCCCCTCCAGGTGAGCTCGACTCCCTGGTAGGTGTGGAGTTCCCTCCCCCTCCAGGTAAGCTCGCCTCCCTAGTAGGTGTGGAATTCCCTCCACCTCCAGGTGAGCTCGACTCCCTGGTAGGTGTGGAGTTCCCTCCCCCTCCAGGTGAGCTCAACTCCCTGGTAGGTGTGGAGTTCCCTCCCCCTCCAGGTGAGCTCGACTCCCTGGTAGGTGTGGAATTCCCTCCCCCTCCAGGTGAGCTCGGCTCCCTGGTAGGTGTAGAGTTCTCGCCTCCCACCTCAGGACAAGTTTAATTCGACCTAAGGTGTTGAGTTTTCTCCACCTCCAGTTGAGCTCGGCTCACAAGAGGGTTGTTAAGTGGAGAAAGGTTCGCCTTCCGCCTCAAGTAGTGTTCAACTGAAAAACTCGGCGGGAGTATCCCATTGGCAGGACCATTCGTGGGTTCCCTTAAGGCCCCACCTCCTCGTCAAATAGGTGGGTTGGACTTTCTTTCCGAGCTTAAGGCAAGCTCGAAAAGAGCGGGGATTGTGTACAACCCTCATATTTTCCGAGTCGGTGTGACCCGACACAGGTAAGGTCATGACGGGATAGATGACCGTGGCGCAGCACTAGGAACAACCGGAGGCTGTTAAGGACCGAGAAAGAGAAAGCCTGGGGGGGGGGGCAAATACTCTGGGCGAGCGGACCTTGGGTCCACTCGCCCAAGGCCCCGGGCGAGTGGACCACTGGTCCACTCGCCCAAGAGGGGAGGGGGGGGGGGGGGGCGAGTGGACCTTAGGTCCACTCGCCCAAGGTGGAGGGCGAGTGGACCCAAGGTCCACTCACCCCCAAGCCTACAGGCGAGTGGACCTGTGGTCCACTCGTCCAGGGCGGGTGGACCATAGGTCCACTCGCCCGGACAGCTGGGCGAGTGGCCCAGTGGTCCACTCGCCCAGTTCAGGTGGTGGACCTTGGTCCACCTATCCTATCCCCCCACCCTTTCTGTTTCGGTCGTTCGGGTTAGTTTTGGACTGCGAATAGTAGATTTTTGGCTATTCGCAGTCCAATTTTTGGGAAATCTATAAATAGACCCCCATGGGCACCTTGGGAAGGGTTGTTGGTTGATACCCCCCCTCCCTCGTATGTGTTGAGAGCAAGCACCACCCCTCCCCTCCCTCTGTCATTGAAGGTGGACGACGAGGTGATATTTAGTGCCCTCCAAGGTGCCTAGGCTCAGCATTGGCTTAGGAGGGGAAGTTCCTTGAGAGCTTCTGGGTACGCGGTGGGACCTCCACGCTGCAGCTTACGGGGTCAGTTAGTAGACTTAGAGATTTTCCAAGGGTTGGGTTTCGCAGTTCTTAGTGACCAATCAAGGGTCTCGCTGGGTCAAGTAAGGATTAGTTGCGTATCCCTGTCGAACGCTGAGACCAGTTCTCTGGTTTCAACATCAGGTCTAGTGCAGACCATAACATACATAAGACTACCAAGCAGTTTAGAGTAATCTAACTGTCTAACCATAGCTCCTTCATTGGGCTTTAGGCGGTTAGTGTAGTCGTATGGAGTCTCAAATGCTCTACTATCACTGTATCCCCACGTGTCCAACATAGACTTTATGTAGTGTCTTTGACTTAGTGAGACGCCATTCTTCCCAAAGCTCACGTGCATGCCTAGTATTGTGTTAGCTACACCTAGGTCTTTTATGCTAAATTCTTTAATTATATCTGACTTAACGTCATCCACTTCGGATTGATCAGACCCTAGAATGAGCATATCATCTACGTACAAGCATATTATGGCGACTTTATCTGATCTATTACGTATGTAAAGACATTTATCCGAGAGACTCGACATGAATCCTATGTTCTTTACACTATAGTCGAACTTCTCATGCCATAATTTCGGTGCTTGCTTTAGTCCGTATACAGATTTAAGTAATTTACAGACCTTTGTTTCGTGACCGTCTATAATGAAACCTTCAGGTTGACTCATGTAGATCTCTTCGGTCAGATCTCCGTTCAAGAACGCAGTCTTAACATCCATTTGATAAACAATAAAGTTCTCAATAGATGCAATAGCAAGGAGGACCCTAATGGTTGCTAAGTGACACACGGGTGAGTATACATCAAAGTAATCTACTCCGCTTACTTGTGTGAAACCTTTAGCCACCAGGCGTGCTTTATACTTAGCTATACTACCATCAGGATTCAATTTCTTTTTCAGAATCCACTTACACCCTACGATTTTAGCCCCTTTTGGCTTATTAACCAACGTCCAGGTGTTATTCTGAAGTAGAGAATACATCTCTTCATCAATAGCTTCTTTCCAGAGTAGCGAATCCCTGGATCTCATCGCTTCCTTATAGGTGGATGGATCAGCCTCAACGTGGCAAGTGACAAAGTCACTACCGAAGGTTCTGGGAATTCGTTCTCTTATAGAAGTTCTCCTAGACTCTAGGCCAGAGTTATCTACCAGAACGGAATAGGAGGTGCTCAGTACTGAAGTAGGATCTTCTTCAGTAATAGTTACTTGCATATTTGGGAGAGACAGGTTCTTATCCTTGAGGAACTTATCTTCAAAGAACACTGCATCCCTAGATTCTCTGACGACGTTATTAGAAATATCTAAGAATCTATCTGCAACACTATCTTCAGCACAACCTAGGTAGACACATGTATTGGTCCTAAGTTCAATCTTAGACCGTCTAGGGTCAGGGACCCTGACATATGCTATACAGTCCCAAGTCTTAAGTCTAGTAAAAGACGGGGGGTTTCTTAAACCAAAGCTCGTAGGGTGTAACCTCTAACTTGGCATGAGGAACTTTATTTAAAATGTGATTTGCAGTTAGGACTACTTCTCCACAAAAAATGGAAGGCATGCCTGCAGTCAAGGGCATAGAGTTTAACATTTCTGTTAACGTACGATTTTTACGCTCAGCTATGTCGTTAGACTGGGGCAAGTAAGGAGCAGTGGTTTCTGCAATGATTCCATGTTGGGGAAGGAAACATTTGAACTCACTGGATATATATTCTCCTCCTCTATCACTTCTAAACCTCTTGATTTGTAGCGCCGTCGTTCACCTGCAGAATCGACCCAAGCCCCTTTTATTGCAGCTCAGTTGGTGATAAGACTCGGTTGAAGGAGTCCTTATCCAGGAGGTCAGGGGATCGAAACCTGACCTCAACAACGCGCTGGGCTGAGAAACATGCCCAGACGGATGCGTTGGGGTGTATGGGCTGCAGCCCCGGTCCAGTGTGCTGGCGGAGGTGTCTCCCCTGGGCTAGTGAATTAACGGCTCCGGGTCTATAGGGCTCGGGTCATTACATTACCTGAGGATAGCAGCAAAGTTGCGTTCCCCACCTTCAGAATGTCAGCTGTCTCATCGTTGGCAACGGTCACAGATTCTCTTGCATCAGTAAGACCTGTCATCAGAGTAGAGTTGTTGTAAACGTGGCATGTTGCCCCCGAGTCAAGGTACCACTCAGTACTAGCCTTCTCGTTTCCAACCATGGTAACAAAGTTGGATGGCTCAGTGAGGTTAACCATATTAGCATGGTTGCCTTCTTGCGGTGCATTGCCCCTTTCCTTGCGAGGAAGCTTGCAATCAGATGCACTGTGTCCCCACTTGTTGCATTTGAAGCACTTGCCCTTAAACTTTTTTATTTGTTTATTGGGCCCTGCAACCTGCGAGCTACTAGGGTTGGGTTTTGACTTCCTAGGGTTCGACATGCGCTTAGAGTTTGTAATCATGTTAGCAGCAGCTTTCTGCTGCTAACAACTTCTAGTGCGTGTCGAATCCTGTTTTCGTCCTCAATGCGTATAAAACGCTTGAGTTCGTTTAAACCCACCTGCATCTTCTTGCGGTACATTTCAGTTTTGAAATTGTACCACATGGAAGGCAATTTATACACAATTGTTCCAGCAACAAAACTGTCTGACAACGAAATATTTTCGCTATGCAAGGAATCAACTAAAACTTCAAAGTCTGATACCTGAGGGAGAATGACTTTCTTCTCGTTGAAGGTGAAGGAGTGGAACTTGTCCACTAGGTGCACCTTGGACAGATCCTCCTCTTGCCTGTAATGCTCATGCAGCGCGTCCCATATCGCCTTAGTTGTCTTCATCTTCAAGTACGTCTTCGCCAGATTGGTAGACAGGCAGCTCAGCAGGTAGTCACGGCAGAAGTCTTCATCAGAAACCCACCGAGCCTCATCAGCAGTCCCTACGACCTCAACACCATCAGACTGAACTGTGTAGAACTGTGTAAAATACGTTCAGAAACTTCATCCTGAACTGAGTATTCAACTTTCAGTCGTTGAACTCAGTCGCCGTGAATTTCTCCAGCTTGATCATCGGAACGGGAGACGAAAAGTTGTTCCCCTTCATCATTGTGCGCACAACAGACGAAATCAGGTCACCAACCAGTAGAAGAGGGACTCTGGCGCTAGCGCCGGCGGTAGCCGGGGCGTTAGCATTAGCAGCTGCTAGCGCCAGGCGCTAGTAGGTAATGCTGGCGGTAGCGGTAGGGCTGTACTTCCGTGGACTCGGAGACGGCGGCAGCGGGAGCAATCTGATGGCGGCTGGGGGGGGGGGGATCTAGAGGAGGAGACGACTGAATCTCCTGCAGCAGCGACGACGGCGGCGGCGGAAGATCTGGATCCGGCGACCTCGGCGACGGCACACGGCAGAGGCGGCGACCTCCTTCTTCGTGAACGGCGAACTGCAGAGGCGGTGAAGGCGATCGAAAAAAAAACACAGAGGGCGACCTCCTACTTCGCGCACAACTGCGATCCAAGAACAGCAGTGGCGAACCCCTTCTCTTTCGCAAAACGATGACAGATCGGCGGCCAAGGGGCAGCGACTGCTTCGCGATCTACCTTCTCTCGAACGTGCGAGGATGAACGGGAGCAAGAACGATGAGCCTCCTTGAATGATTGACGACGGAGAAGACGAAGGCTGGGAGGCGCGGCTTTGGGGAAGAAGCACGATCTCCTTCATTGCGAGCGACAGGAAGAACAACGATCGGCGAACAGCAACTTGCGATCTCCCTTCTCCTTTCGCGAACGGCGGCTGCGACAAGATCGCGAGAGCTGCGCGAGAGCAGGAACCGGGCGGACGAGCGAAACCCTTAGGGCAAACTTCGAGATTGTGAGTGGTTTGCTCGAAGCATCCGAAGGAGGATCAAAGTGAAATCACTCTCCCCGTTGCCCCCAGGTGGTATTTATAAGAAAACCCTAGGAGTGTCTACGGGGAAGGGTATCCGAGTACCCAACTGACACGTTAAGCCCCCGAACACGATAATTGTCCAAATATACATTAACAATTTTTGTATCTCTAACTAAGTTGATCTACTTGAAGAGCAGTGGGAGACATGTGTAAGAAACTACGATGATGAATATAACTAACACACAGAAACATGGAACTCGACACCAAAAACAACATGCCCATAATTCTCGATCTCTATGGCCTACCAAAACCCCAAAAAGAATGCATATGTAAAAATAAACTATTCTAGCAAAAAAAGACATGGAAAACCAGTCATTTTTTCATTGGTTTGTGGCTTGATGACTATAAGTAAGTTTGTGGGCCATGAATGCATGCCCTTTCTCATACCCTTGGGTCGTATTTATAGACAACTGGGACTAGTATGAAGTGCCCAATTGTCAATGCATGAACCCTACCCCATGCAAACCTGATTAGGTCGCCAGTGATCCAGCTTCTGCTCGACGCTGCCTTCCTCGACGTTGGCAAGCAGCTTCGACGAATCCTCTCTTGATTCTGGTTGTGTTCGAGGCATCCTTCCTCGACGTCGGTGTAGGGTTTGCCGTCTTCCTTCAATCGACGATGGTGCCCTCCTTTCTCGCCTGAACTGTTCAATCTTCCACGAAGTCGATAAGAGAAATATTCCAATAATTATTCCACAGTAAACAATAATCTTCCACGGTGAAATTTTCCAGCAATCTTCTACAAAGGAAACCCCGACAATAAACAACTCATCTTCATTGGAGGGTTATTGTTAGTAAACCCTCCAATGTTCCTAATGCAGGTCACCCAACGCTCTGCGGACCTGTCAAGATGGATCGTGATGCAGAACGACGCGTAGGGTTTGCGCGCCTGTCGACAACTTCTAGGAATCCCTAAATGCATGTAATTTAAAAATTGAAATTTGAGCGGACGTGCACGAACTTTAAGAAATTAAGCAATTAGATTTTTGTAAAGCATAAAATGACTATTTTTGTTTAAAATGAATTTTCTTGAAATATGATTCAGTTCTAAATCCGGGGAAGGAAGTTCCCAACTTTCGTTCCGTTCCCCTTGTAGCAAACAGAAATCGTGAACTCCAAATACGTTTCTGTTTGGAATTCTTCACGTAGCGTTTGCTGACAAAATCCGGGCAAAGATCCAATGATGAATCTAATAACCTAAGAGAAAATTTAGACGCACACAAAGGAAGAGAGAGAAATAAGTTACTCACGGAAAGAGGTGTCTTTCCGCAATCGAAGTCGACGGCGATCCCGTGAGGAATTTCCTCGTCACCTTCGATCTCCCGTTCCGAGGTTGGCCGCTATCGCACACGGGCACCACGGAATAAATTCGCTCACTTTCACACGAAAGTGGTTCCGCGAAATCTAATTCACTCAATCGTTAGAGAAAACCACAAACTACACAACTGAAATTCACTCACTCTCGTATACGAGATTGGTTCCACGAATTCACTAACACAAGAGGCTCCACGGGAGCAGGTAATTAAAGACAATCACCTACAGCAATATTAACTAAACATGAACAGTAACTTTAATGTTACTGTTCATCTTCTCTCTAAAAATTTCTCACGGGAATTCTTAAGGCAATTAACAAGTATAATTCCTTACAAGACTCAAAAGGAAATTGATAATTTTCTTATGGATGTACATCCAGCAAACATCTTCCTCTTTCGACGGGAAAACCCAACAACCACAAACAAAAAAAAATTCACTATTCATCGTCTCTATCACGCAGCAACAGGAATCGAAGGAACAAAACGGAAAATAAATTGAACTCCTCACGATAACAGGAAACAAGAATAGATCGGCAGAATATCTCACACAAGCTCTATCTTCTTCCCCCCGTCTCTCGTGCTATCCTCGGGTTTTAAGCAGGTAAACAGTACTCGAAAACCAGCGCCGACGCCAACCGTTCGAGTCGTGGAAGAGGCGACATCGTGGATCGTGGCTGCGGGAGTCGTTTGTTTGGTGTAGCGCCGAAGTCGGGAAGTGCCATGGAGCAGCTGCGGGAATTCTTCTGGCCGAACGAGGACCGGTTGGGGGAAATGGCTGAACCGGCTCTTAGGTCTTCAACAGCTAAATATAACTCTATATATATATATGTATGTAAATATATATATAGTTATATGTATATATGCATATAATAATAAAAGCTTCAAACAAGGCTACGCACGCAGGCGTGCAAAATAAAAATGCAAGGTAAGATAAATTGCAAAATAACAAAATTAATATGCAATAATTCAGGGTCGGTAAAGGTCCGGACGGGTGCAACGTTGGACACTTTTGCGTCGACCTGATCTGGGCTGGTCTCCACCAGTTCGCCTTAGCTCGAGAGTAAGTCGGACGCCGCACACAGCCAAAGTAAAGAGTTGACAGCTCACAAGAAGACTTTTAGTGTGGAAAACCCGAAAAAGGTGAAAAACCACATGGTTAGATCAGTGCCACCCAAATTGCACTATATCTTGTTGTGTTATAAGTAAAGTAGAGAACTTTGAGGGTGACAGGTCACCGCTCATTACAGTAAGTTGAAGAATGTCTGAGGGTGATAGACCACCGCTCGGCGCACTAAGTGTTTGATGCTGGAGGAGGCAGAATCTTCGAGTCCCGAATGAGATCTTCGAGTGAGTCATCGAGCGCCGAAGAACTCTAAATGATTCTTCGAAGGACCTCTCTCTGGTGATGAAGGCAAGTTGTTCTTTGAATGATGGCTATGAGTTCCTTTTATAGTTTTTGACAGGGGCGACTTGGTAATTACGTTGTTATAACCACCATAACTACCGGACGGACGAATCACGTTTCTTGATATGAAGTACACGGATCACCGCTTTTGCAGATATGACAGTTCTGCACCTCGAAAACTTTGTCGCGCTCGGAAGTGACGGGTGTTGAAACCGGCAACCGGTCTCCTGAGTTCGGACCCACTGGGGGGTGTAGCCGACGCTTACTTCTCCCTCACTAAACTCTCTGACTGGTGGATGAGGAAATTGGAATAGACCCAAGGCTGCAGCGAGGAGGTCCCGCCACACACCCGGAAGATCTTAGAGAGCTTCCCCTCCCAAACCAAAGCTCAGCCGGGCACCTTGGAGGGCACTAGCAGCCAACCAAGACTAGCCTAGAGAAGAGGACTCTCCAAGAATCGGCCTTCCTCCAAGGTGCCCTTAAGGGTCTATTTATAGATTTTTCTAGGCGGGTCTGCAAATAAGATGAATCCGCCTTTTAATTTTGCTAACCGCACCCCAAATTGGTCTGCTTATAGCCTAACTCCGCTGTTCTGAAGGGCTATTTGCAGCCCATAAGGGGCATCGTGGTCATTTCCTCCTTAAAGCCCTGGGGGGCGAGTGGTCCATGAGGGCACCACTCGCCGAGCTCCCTCTCAGCTGGGCGAATGCACGCACTCCTGGGCGAGTGGTCTGCGAGGGCGCCACTCGCCGAGTTTCTCCCTCTCGCCTGCGGCTCGCCCCTACTCACACGGGGGTCTTCCCACCTGTCTCAGCCTGGGCGAATGATCTGGCTGACCCAGATCTCGCCAGGTGGCTTGAGGGACCCACTCCGCGAATACGGGTTGTACACAATCCCAGCTCTTTGCGAGCGGTTCCTGCGCTCGGAAAGAACAGTCCAACCCTGTATTCGGTGAGTGCTTGCTGACTGGACCAATAAGATTCTGTGGGTCCCACCGTCACCCTATATATACTTCTTCATGTCAGATCTTCCTGAAACGTTCTCATTCCTCGGCTCGGAGCCTTTTCTCTCCCTTGACCTTTCGCCAATTCCGATGTCTTTTCACAAGCCTTCCGCGAGACCCCTCTCGCAGGAAGTGATCGAACGCCTGGCTGCGGCCCAGAGCGCAACCGCCCCAAGACGGCCAAGTTTGCTCCCTGGCTTACGTCAAAGCGTGACCCGAGTGCCCCTTACGTCTCGCGTCGAGCCAAGGCGATTCGGCTGAATCGTCGGGGAGGCGAGACTGCTTCGGAGTCTCCGGCGAACGCTCCTCCGGACCCCGGAACGCAGGTATGGGAATTCCTCCCGTCTTTCTGTTTAGAACCTGCCCCCTCATCCTGCAATCACTCTGACCATTCGCAGGGGATTTCGGCGCTTGAGGACGGCCATGGGGCCGTTTCGAACAGTGCCGTGGTGCCACCTCTTGCGGATGCGAGGCCTCCTCCCAATCTGGATCCTCCACCCCCTCCGGGCGAGACTACACAGCAATCCGGTAAGTTGCGAACTCTCCCGATTCGTCCTCCATATTGCTCGTTCCTGACTACTGTTTCCCGCAGCCCTCAATCCCGACCTTCTGCCGCGGGACACCGTTCCTCCGGGTTCCCCTGCTCAACCGAACCCCTCCGGGCCTGCGAATGAACAGAGGGTCTCCCCTGAAAGGGGATCTGGTCAGCAGGAGCGTGCAGATGATCACGCGAATGTTCCAGCTCTTTCCCCACGGCTCTTCCGCCCCGGGAAAGGGAAGGTCCTAACTCCCGCTGCTGGATTGTTTAAAGCGCACCCCCATTCGTCACGTCCTCCAGGTCATGGGGAACCCATACGAGGTTAGTGACCTCAACCGCATGCAGCGCATTCATTTTATTCAACGCGACTGACCAGCCTGTGATCTCGCAGGCTATCGGGAAGCCTCTCCCTTTGGATCCTACCACGAGGGGGAATACGGGATGCCCTCGCCTCTCCCTTCTCCCGGGGACCTCTCTGACTTCCTCGGCGACCCCTCGGACCATGCGACCCTGAAGGAGCGAATGACGGAAGTCCTGGGGAAGCTTACTTGTATGCAGCGGGACATCATCGGCCAGGTGGATGGTGTGCGGATTGAAGTCACGCGCGAGCTGAAGGCCCTTCGGAAGGACTACTCGCGCCTCCTTGCAGCGGTGGAGCTCCTGGGAGGCGAAGGTGGGGAGCTGTCTCCCGGGAGACATGTCGCGCGAGCCCGAGACCAGCTTCAGTTGGCCTCTCATGAGATCACCTCCATGCTCGCGTACTATCGCCCGCGAATGCCTCCGGAGGCTGGGCCACGAGGGCAGGGTCGGTGGTATTTTGAGGAGTGCTAGGCTGGTCATCATTCGCTTCCTGTACTATTTCTCTTTCCGTTTACGGTGTTGAGGACATTGGACTTATTCACGTCTGTAATAATTCTTACTCTGTGCTTTGCGAATGCCTTGCTTTTTGTTTATATTTCTCACAGCCTGCCTGGTTATGCCGGATGATATCTTACTGTCGAATGTCTTTCTTTCAACCCTCGCGCGTGGTCATCGAGCGGGTGGTCATAGGGCATTTGTCATTAATGGGCGAGAGGGACCGGCCCGGGTTTCGAGGCGCCGGGAAGGCGCGATTGCTATCCGCACACCCGTTGCCTCGAAAGCCCAAGCGTTTTTTAGTTCTTCTATAAATAGGCGATCCCAACTACCGTATTGATTATCCTGCCATCCGCTCCCTCTCTCTCCTCACGCTAGCACTCGCGCTTCTCTCTTCTTCGTGACTCCCGTCCTCCTCAGCATTCGCGAAATGGGTGGCGAGACCGAAGGCAGGGCGAAATGTGCCAGCGCTTTTGTCAACCACGTCTTCGACTCCTGCGACCTCTCCGACGAAGCTTATTAAACCGCCGTCGCGGACTACGTCCCGCCGGGATTTGAAGCGCGAAAGCCCGGGCCAGAGGATCGCCTAAACTCCATCTCGCCGTGTGCTCTCGCGATCCTGTTGGAGCACTTCGAGGTGGGGTTTCGCCTCCCCATCTGGCCGGAACTCCGCCAGACCTTTCGGTATTACGGGGTCGTGCCCGCCCAGCTCAACCCCAACTCCATCGCTATGCTGGTCGGGTACGCGTGCTTCCTGCGATAAGAGGGGATAGAGTTTTCGCTACCCGTCTTCCGTAAGTTGTACACCTTCCGCTGTTCACACGACATCTCCTTCTTCTCGGGTCAGAGCCCACTCAAACACCAGGGTCTCCCGAACAAGAACCATGACTGGGTTCGCCGCTTCATCTTCGTCAGCGGGAGCCTCGGAAACACCCTTCTCGCCCCAGTGCAGGAGGAGGAATCAACCTTCCGGCCCCCGACTCTGGGGGGGGGGGGGGGGGGGGGGGGGGGGGGCACGAGGCCAAACTGCACCAGTACATCCTGGAGCACGGGATGGACCTCGTCTACCTCCGGCGAAACGTCAACTCGCTCCCGCCCAGTCCGCAGGGTGAGGGTGAGTTTTCTAAACCTTCTCCATTCGCTTGGTTTTGTTGATTTCATACCATTCGCTGAGCCGTTCGTGTTCAAAAATAGGCGTGCGAGACCTCCCTCTTCATCCGCTGCGTCCCTCTGGGGTTTCTGTGTCTTTTGCACAAGCCGCCGCGGATGCCTGTCGGGAGGAACCCTCCTCCTCCAAGTCTAGCAGCTGGAAACGAAAAACTGGGGTGCCTCTTTCCTCTTCTTCCAAGAAGTCGAGAGGTCCTCCTTCCGTCAAAGGGAAGGGGGTTTTGGATGAGACCCCAGGGGCGAAAGCTCCGGCCCAGATCCAGGGAACGAGTGCGCCGGACGGGAATGTTCTCCATGCGGGGCCGTCGTTGCCGCCGCCGCCATTGCCCAGGGACCACCGGAACTTCCCCCAGGGCGAGAAGTATGTGGACCCCTCAGGGGCCCCCTTGGTGAAGTGGGACAGGAATTCGAATAGGGTCTCGCTCTCCACCCTCCATCCATCATGGATAGAGAGCGACCTCGCCAGCGGTGAGGCTTACGCCATCGCGTATGCCCTCTACGTTTGTGAAGATGTCGAGGTCTTCGATGTCGAGAAGACGCAAGTTCTCGCCCACGAGACCGCTCGAGCCCTGCTGCGGGCCTTTGAGCTTGTGCATATGTCTTCGCGCCGGAGCATTAATCTGGCGCGGAGTTTGGCGGAGGTTGAGGAGACCAGGGCTATTGTTTCTGCCGAGGCGCGTGAACTCAGGGTGAAGCTGGAAGCTGCGGAATCCCTTCTCGCCAGCCGCCCCGTCAGAGAGGTATATCCTCCCCTCCCCCTCCCCGCGAATGACCGTTGCTGACTGCCGCACTTTCTTCTCACCACCTTTGTTTTTTCAGGACACTACGATCGCCGAGATGCTTCGCGCGCGGGTGGTTAACCTTGAGGAGGAAGTCTGGCTGGCTAAAGCCGAGGCCCAACAGTCGCGAGAAGCCGATGCTTTGGCACTCGCCTCAGGGAGTAGGGGGCACTTTTACCCTCACCATGAGTTAGAGCAGTTGATGCAGGAGAACGCTCAAAGCGCCGTGAAGCACGCGCTGCAGGTGCTGCGGCAGGCTGGGTACCTGAAGGAGGAGGCCGAATGCCTCTCTGCCCGACAGGTCGTCCCCGAGCTCTACATCCCGATCCCTTTCCCGGAAGATGAGGACGGCGAGCCGCGAGAAGACGCCCTCCTCCCGGATTCGGGCGAGAGCGATGGATCTTCTGGCGAGAATCCTGCCGACCCCTGAGAGGGGCCCTCGTGATTTTTTGCTTTCTTTTTATCTTTCATTTTGGATGTAATCAAGAACTGGGGCGAGTCCCCTTGGCATATATATTGATTACAAATTTTTGTGCTATCTTGATTTTTACTCATTTGCTACTGTATCTCGCCTGGCTCATTAGGACGTTGGGTCGTAGTGTTATTGTCTTGGCCACTCGCCGGATGCTCGAAGGTGACCTAGGATGCTTTGCCCTTTCAGATCTTCCGCTACCCGCTCCACTCGCCCCCTCTGACCATTAGCCCAGGTCAGGGGTCTCGCATGGATAGGTTATAAGGGAGAGGAGAGACTACCTTACTGGCGTGCAGTCCTCGCGAGTGCTCCCGAGGTCGACCTTTGAGAATCTATGATCAGCCATCGAGTGAGCCTTCGGACCTGCCAGCTAGATGAAAGCCTGAACAGCGGGTCTGCTCGGGGCCATCTTCCCAACAACTTAGAACTGCCACCGAGTGAGCCTTCGGACCTGCCAGCTAGATGAGATCCTGTACAGCGGGTCTGCTCGGGACCATCTTCCCAAAAACTTAGAACCTGCCACTGAGTGAGCCTTCGGACCTGCCAGCTAGATGAGAGCCTGGACAGCGGGTCTGCTCGGGGCCATCTTCCCCAAAACTTAGAACCTGCCACCGAGTGAGCCTTCAGACCTGCCAGCTAGATGAAAGCCTGAACAGCGGGTCTGCTCGGGGCCATCTTCCCAACAACTTAGAACCTGCCACCGAGTGAGCCTTCGGACCTGCCAGCTAGATGAGAGCCTGGACAGCGGGTCTGCTCGGGGTCATCTTCCCAACAACTTAGAACCTGCCACCGAGTGAGCCTTCGGACCTGCCAGCTAGATGAGAGCCTGGACAGCGGGTCTGCTCGGGGCCATCTTCCCACAAACTTAGAACTGCCACCGAGTGAGCCTTCGGACCTGCCAGCTAGATGAGAGCCTGAACAGCGGGTCTGCTCGGGGCCATCTTCCCAAAAACTTAGAGCTTGCCACCGAGTGAGCCTTCGGACCTGCCAGCTAGATGAGAGCCTGAACAGCGGGTCTGCTCGGGGCCATCTTCCCAAAAACTTAGAACCTGCCACCGAGTGAGCCTTCAGACCTGCCAACTAGATGAGAGCCTGGACAACGGGTCTGATCGGGGCCATCTTCCCAACAACTTAGAACCTGCCACCGAGTGAGCCTTCGGACCTGCCAGCTAGATGAGAGCCTGGACAGCGGGTCTGCTCGGGGCCATCTTCCCAAAAGCATAGAACCTGCCACCGAGTGAGCCTTCGGACCTGCCAGCTAGATGAGAGCCTGGACAGTGGGTCTGCTCGGGGCCATCTTCCCAACAACTTAGAACCTGCCACTGAGTGAGCCTTCGGACCTGCCAGCTAGATGAGAGCCTGAACAGCGGGTCTGCTCGGGGCCATCTTCCCAAAAACTTAGAACCTGTCACCGAGTGAGCCTTCGGACCTGCCAGCTAGATGATAGCCTGGACAGCGGGTCTGCTCGGGGCCATCTTCCCAACAACTTAGAACCTGCCACCGAGTGAGCCTTCGGACCTGCCAGCTAGATGAGAGCCTGGACAGCGGGTCTGATCGGGGCCATCTTCCCAACAACTTAGAACCTGCCACCGAGTGAGCCTTCGGACCTGCCAGCTAGATGAGAGCCTGGACATCGGGTCTGCTCGGGGCCATCTTCCCAAAAACTTAGAATCTGCCACCGAGTGAGCCTTCGGACCTGCCAGCTAGATGAGAGCCTGGACAGCGGGTCTGCTCGGGGCCATTTTCTGGAACCTTCGAGGTTTCCCCACAAGCTGCAGCATTACTTTCACACACACAGGTTAAACAGAATATTCTCATTTCAAAAGCATTAGCATTACATAGTTTTTAGGGATAGAAGCGTTTGAGATCGTCACCACTCCATGTGTGACTGAGGGGTTGCCCCTCCACATTCTGAAGGCGGTATCCCCCAGACTTTTGCGCCTCTTCCACGACATAGGGACCTTCCCGGTTGGGATTAAGCTTTCCCACTGCGACAGACCTTCCAGCCGCGTCGACCTTCTTGAGTACTAGGTCCCCCTTTTCGAATTGCTTGACTCTGATGTGCTTGTCGAAGTACTTGACCATCCGTCGCTTGACCTCTTCTTGGCGAATGGTTGCCAGATCCCGGGCTTCTTCGATGAGGTCGAGGGAGAGTCGCAACTCCTCTTCGTTCCCAGCTCTCCAATCTTCCTCTCCATTCGTGGCGGCCTTTACCCGTGGCGTCATGACTTCGAACTCTATGGGGATGACGGCCTCGCAGCCGTGAGAGAGCTTGAAAGGGGTCTCTCCCGTAGCGGTGTTGGGGGTAGTCCTTAAATCCCACAGGACCGAGGGGAGCTGCTCCACCCAATTGCCCTTAAGATTTTCCACCTTCTTCTTGAGCAAGTTCACGATAATCTTGTTTGCCGCCTCCACCTGCCCGTTGCTCCTGGGATGGTGGACGGATGCAAACCTGAGGTCTATCCCCAACTAGCCACAAAAAATGATGAACTCCTCGCTGGCGAATTGCGGGCCATTATCTGTGACTATGGCCTGCGGAAGCCCATGTCGACAGATGATCTCCCCCCATATGAAGTTGCGGATCACCTGGGAGGTGACCTTGGCCAGCGCCTTGACTTCCAACCACTTCGAGAAGCAGTCGATCATGACCAAGAGGAATCTTCTCTGCCCACTGGCCTGGGGGAAGGGTCCTACCAGATCCATCCCCCATATGGCGAATGGCCAGGGCGCCGTGATACTCCTTAGCCTCTGAGCAGGCAGGAGCTGAAGCGGGGCGAACATCTGGCACTTCTGGCATTTCTTAGCGAAGGCCGCCGCATCTCTACTCAAGGTCGGCCAAAAGTACCCCTGCCTCATTATCCTTGCCTCCAACATCCTGCTTTCTCTTCTTCGACGTCGAGAAGCGCAGCCGGAAGCTCCGACGCAGATCGTCGAACGCGTAGATGGAACCTACGAGGAGCTGGTGGAACCAGTCCCTAGCTTTCTCCTTCAAAGTGGTCGCGAAGAGTCGGCACTGAAAGACATCCGTCATGGGCAGAATTGAAATCATGTCCTCAAACCATTGCAGGTGCACGAATGGGTCGTCCTTGCCAGTATAATTGGACATCTCCGGCCCTCGAAACCCCTCCGGCACTGGGGCCAAGAGGATCATCTCGCAAAAAGGGCTCCCTTCCCCTGCTCGGCGAGTGGTCCTCTCGCGCGGAGCCAACTCGCAGACCTCCGCACTCGCCGGGCTGCTGAACAGCTGCCGCCCGGGGAGATCTCGCGTGCTTCCTTCTGCTGGCACTTCCTTCCCAGGCCGCTGCTCCGGAGCGTTCTCGCAGATCTGCTGGGGCGGGACCACGGGGACTGCCGGCGTCTCGCACTCGCTTCTCCCTGCGAGAACCGTCTGCAGGACTTCTCGCTTGAACTTTTCGAACATCTCCAGCCACTCCCCTGTCGCTGGTGGCTGCGAGTGGCCCGAGTCAGAACCATTTCCCCCATCTCCTATCATCCAACCTAGCTTGAGATTTTCCTTCACCGGCTACGGTCCACGCTCACCGCACCAAAAATGTTGAAACCGGCAACCGGTCTCCTAAGTTCGGACCCACTGGGGGGTGTAGCCGACGCTTACTTCTCCCTCACTAAACTCTCTGACTGGTGGATGAGGAAATTGGATTAGACCCAAGGCTGCAGCGAGGAGGTCCCGCTACACACCCGGAAGATCTTAGAGAGCTTCCCCTCCCAAACCAAAGCTCAGACGGGCACCTTGGAGGGCACTAGCAGCCAACCAAGACTAGCCTAGAGGAGAGGACTCTCCAAGAATCGGCCTTCCTCCAAGGTGCCCTTAAGGGTCTATTTATAGATTTTTCTAGGCGGGTCTACAAATAACATGAATCCGTCTTTTAATTTTGCTAACCGCACCCCAAATTGGTCTGCTTATAGCCTAACTCCGCTGTTCTGAAGGGCTATTTGCATCCCATAAGGGGCATCATGGTCATTTCCTCCTTAAAGCCCTGGGGGGCGAGTGGTCCATGAGGGCACCACTCGCCGAGCTCCCTCTCAGCTGGGCGAATGCACGCACTCCTGGGCGAGTGGTCCGCGAGGGCGCCATTTGCCGAGTTTCTCCCTCTCGCCTGCGGCTCGCCCCTACTCACCCGGAGGTCTTCCCACCTGTCTCAGCCTGGGCGAATGATCTGGCTGATCCAGATCTCGCCAGGTGGCTTGAGGGACCCACTCCGCGAATACGGGTTGTACAACGGGAGCTTTGGCGTGCTCGGAAGCGACGTGAGCTTTGGCGTGCAAGGAAGCGACGAGAGCTTTGGAGTGCAAGGAAGCGACGAGAGCTTTTTGACGTGCTCGTAAGCGACGAAAACTTTGGCGTGTTCAGAAGAGACGGAAGTTTTGGCGTGCTAGGAAGCGACGAGTGCTTTGGTGTTCTCGGAACCGACGGGAGTTTTGGCGTTCTCGGAAGCGACATGAGCTTTGTCATGCTCGGAAGCGACAAGAGGTTGGGCGTGCTCGGAAGCGGCGGGAGCTTTTGCGTGCTTGGAAGCGCCAGGACCTTTGGGCGTGCTCGGAAGCGACCAGAGCTTTGCCGTGCTCGGAAGCGACGAGAGCTTTCGCGTGCTCGGAAGCGACCGGAGCTTTGTGCACCATATGATGAGTGATTTTACTATGTGCACCATATGATGGAGGATTTTACAATCTACACCCCCATGATATGAGATTTTACTATCCGCACTCTTTACTATCCGCACTCTTTACTATCCGCACTCATTAATGAGAGATTTTACTATGTGCACCACCATGATGGAGGATTTTACTATACGCACCAAATGATGAAGGATTTTACTATGTGCACCCTCATGATAGAGAATTTTACTATTTGCACCTCATGATAAGAGATTTTACTATCCGCACCCAATGATGGAGAATTTTAATATGTGCCCCCAACATAATGAAAGAATTTACTATCCGCACCCAATGATGAAAGATTTTACTATCTGCACCCAATAATGGAGGATTTTACTATGTGTACCACAATAATGGAAGATTTTACTATCCACACCCAATGATGGAGAATTTTAATATGTGCCCCCAACATAATGAAAGAATTTACTATCCGCCCCCAATGATGGAAGATTTTACTATCTGCACCCAATAATGGAGGATTTTACTATGTGTACCACAATAATGGAAGATTTTACTATCTGCACCCAATGATGGAGAATTTTAATATGTGCCACCAACATAATGAAAGAATTTACTATCCGTACCAAATGATGGAAGATTTTACTATCTGCACCCAATAATGGGGGATTTTACTATGTGTACCACAATAATTGAAGATTTTACTATCCGCACCCAATGATGGAGAATTTTAATATGTGCCCCCAACATAATGAAAGAATTTACTATCCGCACCCAATGATGGAAGATTTTACTATCTGCACCCAATAATGGAGGATTTTACTATGTGTACCACAATAATGGAAGATTTTACTATCCGCACCCAATGATGGAGAATTTTAATATGTGCCCCCAACATAATGAAAGAATTTACTATCCGCACACAATGATGGAAGATTTTACTATCTGCACCCAATAATGGAGGATTTTACTATGTGTACCACAATAATAGAAGATTTTACTATCCGCACCCAATGATGGAGAATTTTAATATGCGCCTCCAACATAATGAAAGAATTTACTATCCGCACCCAATGATGGAAGATTTTACTATCTGCACCCAATAATGGAGGATTTTACTATGTGTACCACAATAATGAAAGATTTTACTATCCGCACCCAATGATGAAGAATTTTAATATGTGCCCCCAACTTAATGAAAGAATTTACTATCCGCACCCAATGATGGAAGATTTTACTATCGGCACCCAATAATGGAGGATTTTACTATGTGTACCACAATAATGGAAGATTTTACTATCCGCACCAAATGATGGAGAATTTTAATATGTGCCCCCAACATAATGAAAGAATTTACTATCCGCACCCAATGATTGAAGATTTTACTATATGCACCCAATAATGGAGGATTTTACTATGTGTACCACAATAATGAAAGATTTTACTATCTGCACCCAATGATGGAGAATTTTAATATGTGCCCCCAACATAATGAAAGAATTTACTATCTGCACCCAATGATGAAAGATTTTACTATTTGCACCCAATAATGAAGGATTTTACTATGTGTACCATAATAATGAAAGATTTTACTATCTGCTCCCTATGATAAGAGATTTTATTATCCACACTCATTGATGAGGGATTTTGCTATTCGCACATCCATAGTTGGGAGATGACGACAGGGATGAGCGCGACGAAGGGGGACGAGCGCGATTGTGGGCGATGATTGTGTCAACGAGAGAAGCGCACCAAAGCACGAGGGGGGATGCCCCCTATGCGCTGGGGGCGCTTCTGTGCGGTGGCGCTCACGGGAGGGAGGCCCCCGCGAGTTGGCACACGCAGGGGTCCGCTCCCTCACGCTGGTGCGTGCGGGGGGGGGGGGGGGGGGGGGGGGGGGGGGCTGCTTCCATGCGATGGTGCGCAAAGTATTGATATCCCCGCATGATGGGGTGCACCAGTGGGCTGCGCCCGCGTGATGGAGTGTGTCAGGGGCTGCGCCCGCTGAGGGAGCGTGTCGGGGGCCGCTCCCACATGCGTGTTGTTCTGCCTTCCGTTTGGGGTACCGAACGGATTGAGAATTACACGAAAATAAGTCCACTGAAATTGTATCGACGATTTGATCAAGGTTACGACAGAAAAATCTTTAATTCAACCAAACTATTTTTGGGGGGAATCCCATAAGTTCCATTAATTAATCTGTGGATGTTTGTGTTATCAAACTTGTAAACGTTGAAGAAAACATGTTTAATAGTGTGATAAAGATCTAATTTGAGAGAATCTCTTCAATTATTTTTCTGCAATTAACTGTTTTAAGTAATATTTAATGTTTTTTATTTGTCCGAAAAAATCATCAAAATTTAGATAGCAAGTTTTTTTCGTTGCTTGCTTTGCTAACGATATTGCGGTGCCTTTAATATTTTCATAGTGCGGTGTCTTTAATATTTTTGTGTATTTAGCACAGCACAGTATTTTTTAAAGAAAAATACAAATATAACAAAATGTGTCGATGCGTTTAATAACAACTTTATTTTAACATGAGATTAATAACTACAACCCTAAATAGTTTGATCTCAAAGCGTAGAATTATATAAAATATATATATATTTTTTTTAAAATAAACGTATTTTAGAGGCAATATATATACACACAATAAACCGCCCACCAGCCCAGCCAAATCCTCGCCCCGCAAAAGACGCCGACTTCTCTCCCACTCCGTCAAACTTCTCGGTCCGTGCGTGCTCAACTTTCGCACCGTCCCCACCTTGCCCCCCCACCCCCCCCCCCCCCCCCCCCCCCTCTCTCTCTATCGCAACAGCTGCTTTAATAACAACGCCGGAGACGTGGCGGAGCCGAAGCGGCACGGTTTCGGCGGGCCCCACCATAAAAACGTCGACGCCCAACGCGCGCATACTGCCTCCCTCTCCTCGCGGTTGGGGCCCACACGCCGGTCAGTGTCGAGTCCGTACGGCACGGGCCCCACGCCACTCCGTCCACCAATATTTCAGCGCCACATACATTATCAACTCACACAAGATACAGCTCCCCATTTACGCTTCCTCCTTTTCCACCCACTGTTTAGCCAATAAAACGAACATCTTCTCCGCGGATTCCGTCGTGGGGCCCGCCGAGCCACTGCTCCCCGGCCGGCAAATACACAGCTACATTAATAAATCTCTTTCCAAAATAATAGTATTATTTAATTAATTATTAAAAACACCGCAGTCGCCGCTTTTAGACCGAAAGAGCATCGATAGGACCTCACACGTGTCCGATATCCGCACCGGATCTTCGATGAAGTCGTCCACACGCTTGTCCCTAACCTGTCCACCTCACCATCAAAGCTCTTGCTCATCACCGCCCCTCCTCTTCCGCTGTCCCGTCACGCCCCGCGATTTATCATCTCCCGATACGCCGCCCAACACTTTAAAATATTCCCGCCGGCGACCGCCGGCGGCCACATATCCACTAGATAAAAAAACGTAAAATCAGTATTCACGATGCCACAAAATGAAATCAAAGGATGTTGCATCGAAGGAAATTTGACAATAATACAACAACAACAGAGCAAGGATCCTTGTAGCAGATCTCGATGCTCTTTTTCAGAGGAAGAAAAAAATAAAACTATTTACAGAAACTTTTTCCTCTCCCAAATCCAACCTTAGCGCTCACGCTAAATTCGAAGGGATGGGAGTAAAATTAAAAACAAAACGGAGAGGGGATAATGGAGGGAAATTAAGTAGAGCGGCGGCTATTTCAATTTCTCTAAGTTAAAACGATAAAAAAAAATTTAACAACTTGGTTGATGAGCTAAGCAACAGTTGGATCCGGGATAGGGGGATCAGGCCATCTCAGATGGGGGAGGGAGATTTAAGTCAAGATCAAAAGAGGAGAATCTCATAGACGGTGAAGAGGGTCGGAGATCGACGACAGAAGATGAATCAGAGTCGCTTTGTATGCCGGAGTTTACAAGGGAGTTAAATTCGACTCGTGGTTTTAGCGCACGCAGATGATTGCGGTGATGTTCGGCAATGGTCACGGTGCCGGCCAACGACGTGGCTTTACCGGATCTGATGAACGAATCCAAGAAAAACAACGGCTGCACCAGCGCTGCCGCCCCCTTCGGAAAGGCAGTCGCCGGAAAGTGCTGAAAGGGGAAGCGGGATATGCCGGGATGGAGAAGATCGAACTCTTGGGGAGAAAGAGGGGTAGCGAGAGGCGGCAGAGATGTGATGACCTCCCTGACGGAAGACTCTACCGTGCTGCTATGGCTGCTGGGGCTTCCGGCGGTGGCTCCTCCCGCTCCAACAATGATCGCCCCCTCGCTCTTGTAGTTGTCCGAGAAGGGGAAGTTGGTTTTAGCCTTGGATCCCCTGAACTCCCTCGCGGCAGTATCATATGCTTTTGCGGCCTGCTCGGCCGTGTCAAATGTCCCGAGCCAAACACGGCTCTTCTTCCCCGGATCCCTAATCTCCGCCGCATATCGCCCCCATGGCCTCTTCCTCACCCCGCGGAAGTGTTTCTCCTTCCCCGCGCCGTCGCAGGAGGACGGGATCCCGACAACGCTGGATCTTTCAGCGCCTGACCCTTTTTCTCTGGGCGTCATCGCCATGGCTAACTTCCTCCTACAAGCTCGGGAGCGAAGCTCGGGCACAAAAGGGAAAAATCTAAAATTAGTTAGGAAAATGAAAGCGGAGAGAAATGCGGCAAGGCGAAATGCGCCTGGTTGAGGAGAAAGAGGGATTGCGAGTAATTTATAGAAAGCGAGTGATCCGAATGAACGGCCGGATGAGACGATCTCACGGGCGAACAAGGAGCGGGCCGAGCGGTGGTGGAGCGGTGAAATTGAAATTATTCGGCGCAGTTAATGTTCGCTTTGACTGCACGTAGCCGCCGTCTTCCTCCACAAATCTGTCCGTTTCGTCCGACGTCACCCAAAACTGCACCCAACACGGAAGCTGCGGGTGCGGTTTCGAGTTACAAAAAACATTGCAGTCGTAGCTGGATCCACGCAGTCCACCGCAGACTGGGAGAGGCCTTAACGGCCGTAATTACGGCGGCCAGGGACCCACGCTCACCGTCCGATCTCTTGCCGTGCAGCTCGATTCGAGCGGCAGGCGCCGGCCCGCACCGCTTGAACCGCCCTGTTGGGCCGACAATTATTAGCCGCCCTAGCGAGCGACCGGCAGGTGTCGGAACGGCAGATCGCCCGCGTGACGAGTGGGGCCACCAGGTGGGACCTAGCATGTGTTCCCTTCGAGGAGACGTAATTATTTGAGATTTTTTTTTTCGAATACGTCGACATAACCCAAAATAAATTTACCATTAAAGTTTTATATAATATTATATTTATATTATATTTTTATCATATGCTCTCTTTTTTCTGTTTCTTTGATTTATTATTGGTTATTTTATTTTACTTAAATTACAGCTACTATATAATGCAATATAACATTTTATCTTAACTTACCTTTAATTATATTATTTTAATATAATTTCAACAAAGTAATGTTTATAAAATAAAATTACACAGTAGCTATAATTTCTGATTTTAGCTTAATAGAAAAATATACTGTTGCATTTTTTTCTATAATTTTTCATTACTTGTAATTTTTAAAATATATCATTTCTCGATTTCAATTAAATTTTGTATTTCACAGAATAATTTCAAGATGTTCCGTGGGGGCATGAAAAAAAGAAAAAAAAAAGAAATATTATTTGAGCATGAATGGGCGGCCGTGATAAAGCGGTGAGGTAATTTCATCTTGGAATCTTTTTTTTAATGCATCGTTTAATGTGTCTCTTTTATAGTTTTAAATTTTAAAACTTCTAATTTCTTAATATTTATTCTTTATCAATTATAATAAGTTATTATAAAAATAGGCGATTATTAATCTCATTCCGTCTTTGGCTAATCACACCCTAAATTTCAAAAACATATATTTTTGTGTGGTTAATCGCAACCCGACGCCTCGTTCCTCCTTCCTCCCGCTCAAGCCGTCCGCCTCCTTCCTCCCATTGAAAACATCGACTTCTCTGCCCACGGCTCACCCACTCGCCGTGTCGTTTGTGTAAACCTAGAAAGCGTGAATACCTTCGGCGTATAGAAAACGTGAATGTTTTCTCCGCCCACGCTAAAGGTAGTGAAACCATTAATTTTTTTGTGTAAACGTAGAAAGCGTGAATGCTTTCTCCTTGCCGAGAAACTCAAAAGTCAATCTCATCCTGCCGCTGGGTTGCGGTGGCGATCTCCTTCTGCCGCTAGGTTCTGGTCTCAACAATCTCAACAGGGATGCAGTCCTCTTCCACAGCGACAACGCGCCCTCTTGCACGCTAATGACGTTGGATAGGACGTATGCGGCCTTGTCGACCATTCCCGATTCTAGTTCTGACATTAGATCGAGCAGCGGGCGGACCATCCAAGCATGGACAACACAGATCTTGTTCACCTTGGTGGTGCAAAGGGAATAAGGACGGTGGGGGCGTCCTTCTTAGCTCGAGGTTTGTTGGATTTGTGACACCTCACGAATCCGTGTGCCCGGATTATTGAGATCGCGACACCTCATCAATCCGTGTGCCTATTGGTTTCCATATTCATGCGTATTCATCTTATGGAAATATATCATGAGAAGAATAATCCTCTTGCTATTTTGGGCTGAGCCAAATTTGGCTTGTGATATTCTCTCATAATTGAGAGGCAGCCCCCCCCCCCCCCCCCCCCCCCCCCCCCCCCCCCCATCCGGAGACAAGACAAGCAATTATTGAGATCTACAATCTGGGAGGTGCAAGTAGCAGTTTTCTTTCGGCAATCAGAAGTTATTTGGCTAGTGCTTCCTCCGACCGGCCTTCGTCTTCGGCAAGCAGTTTTCCGGGCCGGATCTTATTCGGTTTCCCTCTGTAGCCTATCCCTAGACCTCTTGTCGGAGTTCGTATTTCTTCTCGCATCAAGCCGCCAACTTCGTCTTCCGCCGCCGATTTGTTTCTCGTCGCAACGCGTACGACCGAATCTTGGAGGGTTCGAGATTTTCATCTCTTTATCTCGATTTAATTTTCCCCTTGCATATTAGTCGTATTGTATGTTTGAGAAACTATTAAATAATTGATCTCTGCCTGCACAGTGGACGTACCCATTTTCAATTTTTCGGGGAACCACTTAAATTTTTGTGTTCTTGCTTGTGGTGCTTGATCTTTATTTTTGTGCTCTTGCTTGTGGTGCTTGATCTTTATTTTTGTGCGTTGTTATTTTTTTGTAACCGCTCTTTTGCCGTTAGAAAATTTATTTTGAACAGGAGATTTTTATCTGCACTCGACGACCGATTTTGCATAACAAGTGGTATCAGAGGGAGGTTCGATCGACGACCGTTTGGACGTTCCGTTTCGAGTTGGGTCAACGGTAGGTGACGACATCGGTCCGCTCCCTATCTTCCCGATCTTGATTCGTGAATTTATTCGGTCGCTTCGGTCTCCGTGCAAATTTCTACAGTTTGTTCTCTATGGGGACTTCCAACCCCGGTGCGAAGTTTGAAGTTACGAAGTTTGACGGAAAGCACAATTTTGGCCTGTGGCAGGTGAAGGTCAAAGCACTATTGATTAAGGAAGGTTTACACCGTGTCCTATTGGGGAAAGTCAATAAGGATGCTGAGGTTACCGATCGCATGTGGGAGGATTTGGATCTCAAAGCTATGTCCACCATACAACTTTGCCTACAAGATGATGTGTTGTATGGAGTTCTTTCAGAGACGACGGCCTCTGGTCTTTGGGCAAAATTGGAGAGTACCTATATGACGAAGTCTCTCCCCAACCGCATCTACCTCAAGCAGCAGTTATACAAGTTTAGCATGAAGGAGGGTTCCTCTCTACATGACCACCTGAACAGTTTCAATAAACTGTTATCTGAGTGTCTCAGCATGGATATTCAGGTGGATGAAGAGGATAAGGCAGTTATTCTTCTGAATTCTCTCCCAAAGTCCTATGAGGGCATGGTTACTACCCTCACCTACAGTAAGGATATTTTGGACTTGGAGGAGGTCACGACAGCCTTACTCTCAGATGACATTCGAAGGAAGTCATCCGGCTCAGGTGTTGCTGAAAGTTCAGTTTTATTCTCTCGGGGTCAATCTGGTTCAAGCAAAGGAGACAAGTCCAAGAAAGGTTCAGATAGCCACTGCAATTATTGCAAAAAGAAGGGTCATGGAATAAAGGACTGCTGGAAGCTTCAGAACAAAGAGAAGGGGAAGATCCCTGGTGATGAAAAGGAAACGTCTGTCGCATCCCTATGCCTTGAGGATGAGGACGTCCTTTAGTGTTTTTCTCACATATCCCTTCCTTTATTTTTTTCTGTATTTCTCTTCCTGCATTTTTCATCTTTTTTTTTTTCTTCCCTTCGTTTGCTTACCATCATCTTTCCCATTTCCTAGTCATGCTATTTCTTAAGCTTTTGTTTATATAACTCATATTTCGAGTTATTTTTCCCTGGTCAAAGATTCCATTATTGTATGCATTTTTTGTCCCCTATTACCTTAGCCCTTTCATTGTCACTCCTTCGTCATTCACGGGCTTCGTGTGTGTCTAATCAATCTCTTTCCGGTTAGTTCTTATAGGGGTCCATTTCTCCATGCTGAGGACAGTTGTTTGCATTCTCTTCTTGATGTGTCTGCATTTATCAAATTTCTCTCCCGCGCGCACATCAAATGTCAGGAGTCTTGACAGGTTCAGTTATTTTGCTATGGGAGACCACCGCTGGAGGTGGAGGCGTGGAGCAGTTAAAATTTAGCTTCAAGGTGGAGCGTTTCTGAGGCAGCCACGTCAGTCCAGTTTGTGTGCTTCTCAGGATTGAAGGAGTTTCTTATTTTTGATCTGTTATCAGTCGAAGTCATTCAGGCAGGCTTTTGGATCTTGGTGACCGTTGGGAGGCATCTTGGAGTTATCTCAGTCAAGGTGGAGTTTATCGCGTGAGGCGTCAAGGTGGAGATTGTTGGATTTGTGACACCTCACGAATCCGTGTGCCCGGATTATTGAGATCGCGACACCTCATCAATCAGTGTGCCTATTGGTTTCCATATTCAGGCGTATTCATCTTATGGAAATATATCATGAGAAGAATAATCCTCTTGCTATTTTGGGCTGAGCCAAATTTGGCTTGTGATATTCTCTCATAATTGAGAGATTTCGTTTTCTCTCATATAAATAGGAGGCAGCCCCCCCCCATCCAGAGACAAGACAAGCAATTATTGAGATCTACAATCTGGGAGGTGCAGTAGCAGTTTTCTTTCGGCAATCAGAAGTTATTTGGCTAGTGCTTCCTCCGACCGGCCTTCGTCTCGACAAGCAGTTTTCCGGGCCGGATCTCATTCGGTTTCCCTCTGTAGCCGATCCCTAGACCTCTTGTCGGAGTTCGTATTTCTTCTCGCATCAAGCCGCCAACTTCGTCTTCCGCCGCCGATTTGTTTCTCGTCGCAACGCGTACGACCGGATCTTGGAGGGTTCGAGATTTTCATCTCTTTATCTCGATTTAATTTTCCCCTTGCATATTAGTCGTATTGTATGTTTGAGAAACTATTAAATAATTGATCTCTGTCTGCACAGTGGACGTACCCATTTTCAATTTTTCGGGGAACCACTTAAATTTTTGTGTTCTTGCTTGTGGTGCTTGATCTTTATTTTTGTGCGTTGTTATTTTTTTGTAACCGCTCTTTTGCCGTTAGAAAATTTATTTTGAACAGGAGATTTTTATCTGCACTCGACGACCGATTTTGCATAACAGAGGTTCGTCGGTTTGGAGGAGATTGACGAGATGTGAGATGACGCCGACGAGAAAGGAGGCGGGCAAGCAAAAAATTGAGTTGCAACAAGCCAAAAATCAGGTTGCTGATAATATTTCAGGTTGCAGTTAATTTTAGGATGTGACATGTGACGAGTCAAATACATATTGCGATTAACAATCGCCTAAAATAATACACATTATAAATAGATTATTTATGAAAAAATAATATTTTTCTTTAGAGTCACGGCAAGCATTAGTTTAATTTTTCCTCATCATAATCTTCACACATTATGATGCAAGTGCAAGAACCGCACACTCCACACATAGAACACACACGATTGCCAATATAAATATTTATAATATTAATTAATTTTATTACAATAATAAAGTATGTTTAGAATTTATTTTAAATATTTTAACTATATTCTTAATAGTTTTTGTTTTTTATATATTTTAATTATAATATATAATTTCTTTTATTTTCATATTGCTGAATCATGAACTCTTGTGGTTGGAGCTGACCTTACTAATTGGTGACTGAGAATACATAAAGCGGCCGACGAATGCCGAAGGTCTCACCGTATGCCCAGGAGCTTGCTAAATGAGCTCAGTCTTTAGAATTTGTCAAGGTATTCTGATTCCTAGTGAAATTGGAAGAAAAAGTGCCAAAAGAGAGGGCGAAAATCTGATACATCAATTGTTCTCTTGGGTAATATATATGAGAATGAGTTGAGTCACATTGTGTGATAATAGAGTCTCGTTCCTGGAAAATGTTCTTCTCATCAAGAATGTCTGAGGATTCACGTATGAAATCAGGACCGGACCTGACGCCTTACCCACGATGCGCATGGGTGGAATATGAAAAGATCGTGCAACCGATCCTTCAAACATAGTAAATAGGAGTCAACACTTTAGGCTCCCTGATAGATTTTTGGTGGACTAAGCATACTCAAAACGCCTCTCGAATGTGTGTTCGGGTCCTCATTCTCGTTATACATTTGTAGTTTATTGGGCTACCGAAAATTCTTTGCGAAGAAGGCATCCTTGATTTGAACAGAAAAATGGGCTAAGAATTCACGGTCCTCCTCATATGAATTATGATCGATACGGACACGAAGAGGGAAGATGTGCATCAACTGGTGCAACACGAGGAATGGTAGGAGGAATTAAGGCCTGGTGGATGAGAAACTCTGGGGACAAAAGAGGATGCATAATGATGTTGTGGAAGTACATGATGCTAAAAAACTATTCATTGGAGAGGAAAGGGATCGACTGTAGGATGGGAATAGTAGTGTGATCGAGGTTCTCTGAAGGCCAGGTCTGTTGAAACCAATACTTGGTCTCTTGTGGAGTTTGGGGTCCCCAAAAGAGGGGGTGACCTCACACCTACTTCTCTCAAGGGAGAGCGCTAGACTGAAGGCTTAGGAAACTAGGAACTAGACCAAGGGCTCAACGAGGAGGTCCCACCACACACCCGGAAGATCTTAGAGCGCTTCCCCTCCCAAGCCAATGCTAATCTTGGGCACCTTTGGAGGCTCTCTTCACCCACTAGAGAAACTTGGGGAGAGAGTAGTCAAAAGAGAAGTCCCCTCCAAATGGTGCCCCCTTGGTCCTATTTATAGATTTCTGGACTTGGTCTGCCAATAGCCAGATTCTGGTCCACGAGATTACGAAAATACCCCCAGGTTTGGCCTGCCAACAGCCAAATTCCGCCATTCCGAGATGCTAAACGCATGCCGCTCCCTATTCTTGGGGATGGACGAGAGGGGGCAGGCCGCCTCCCTTGCTCGCCCCCCTCACTAGGCTGGGCGAGCGGAAGGCCGCACGCCTCTCCGGCTCGCCCCCTGTTGGGGCGGGGCGAGCTTGGGAGGCCACCCGCCTCTCTGGCTCGCCCCGTGCTGGGGGGGGGGGGGGGGGGGGCGAGCCCGGGTGGCCACCCACCTCACCCGCTCGCCTCTCCGGCTCGCCCCCTAACGGGGCGGGGCGAGCCCGGGAGGCCACCCGCCTCACCGGCTCGCCCCCTGCTGGGGCGGGGCGAGCCCGGGAGGCCACCCGCCTCACCGGCTCGCCCCCTGCTGGTCTGGGTGAGCGGGAGGCCGCCCGCCTCCACCGCTAGCCCCCCTACCGGGTACGCCCAGAAACTCTCCTGCCCCTCCTAACCTGGGGCAGTGCTAAAAAACATTGGGCCTAAAGACATCCTGGGCCCCGTGAACCCACTCGGTGAATACAGGGTTGTACAAGGTCGACGTTCCTCTTCCTTGACCAGTAACCCTACACTTTTCTCTTGGACTACTCGCGATTTAGGAGTGAGATCGAGCGGTTTCGATAGATATCCATATATTGTGCTCCCAAGCTTCCTTTCCCGAGAATCGTGGTTCCTTTTTTTACAACAAAGCTAGAATCTTGGGATTTGGGAATCTAAACAACATTAAAAAATGGTAGTCTAAACAACATTAAAAAATTCTTAAAAAAAATCCCTAATATACTAGGAAATGTTAACTACAGTTTCTATGTTGAGCATGTTAACTACAGTATCTAAACAACATACCGAATGAGTTACAGTTTGGGAGGTGAAGATCATGTGTTAGTACTGGGTGTTATGATCACTCGGGTGAGGTTACCTCCGTCATGCACTTAAACCTGCTACTTTCAGCTGGTTATTTCACGTCTCCCATTGCGCGCCGACTTGTGGGTGGTGGTTGGAGGTGACACCAACGAAGGCCCACCCTTACTTCAACGACCCATACTAGTGTCTCCGGTGGCCTCTCAACTCTGGCGATTGCCTGAAAATGCATAAAAATGAAATTAAATAGGTTGAAGTCACCTTTCTTATCTTCGATAAAGTCTCGATGAGTTAGGAGCCTAAGATCTATGACCCAGAGGTCGAATGTGACTCATTATAGCCAATTGTAGTAGTCGAGAGCATCCGGAAGCATCCATAGAGAGAGGAGGATAGCTTATGAACAAAATTATATTTCCTGCCACTACCATCGCCGCAGTCGTCGCCTTGAGGGAGGAGGGGGCTCGAAAATGATGGTTGGGGTCAAAGGAAGATCTCCACAAAATTTGAGATCTTGTTGAGTAGTTTACAAATAGTGGTTCTCCAAAGTTTGTTATTCATTGTTTGGAGGAGAGTGGAGATCATAGGTAGTGGGGGTTATGAGGATTTTAATTAGCATAATTAATTATTAGTTAATCAGTAAAAAGTTAGCATAATATTTTCTAAAATTAAAATGACTAAAATAAGTAATATTTACTTAAATTAAAAATACTTATCTCCCTAGGCCAGATTTGACCCAACCCACCAAAATTTGTGTGTAGGTTTTTTTAGATCTAATAAAATTAGTTGTGCTATAAATTTAAAATTCAAAAAATGATTTAACACAAAATCACCAAAAGTAGAAATTATCATTTTGCCCTTACCTGAGATCTACCATATATCAAATTTGAAATATATTAACCACAAAATACTTTAAATATTAAAATCAACATACCTCCAAGTTTCATAATTTTCTGAGTTCGTTTGATATTTTTTTTATCAATTATTACACTGACAAGTCAAAACAATATATTAGTGTAGTCTCTAGTCGCATTTGTGGACGAAAACCTAAGTAGGTTACTCTAGTGCACTTAAGTTACTAGGTTTGAAATCTGGGATGTTACACATGCGTTATTGATTGGGTTGTAGGATGTGTCCGAAGACCTATTAGTATGATCCATAGGTGGTATTATATGTTTTGTCGTGAAGACGATGCTCGATGATTGCTTGCTATTGGTGTAGTAGTTTAGGACATGATCGATGATTGCTTGCTATTGGTGTAGTAGTTTAGGACATGCTAGTCCGTTACTAGGAGTAGAATTGCATAGATAGAGCATTCATACTCCAGCAGTCTAGCTCATGTGTGCACAATAGACTCCGCTTTTATTTTCTGCTCAACATAGAGACGTGTTTGCATGTATGTGAAAATCACTTTGTGACTTGTTTACTGTTTGATTATATATATATTGTGATGCGCTGATCTGCAGGTGCTAGTGCTCCCAGGGGTCCACTAGGATGCCCAGGGAGTGGGGGATCGTTATACTATTTTTGGACAGCCTCGACAGACCCTCATTTTCTGCTTATTCGTATTTGATTACAGGGCCTTGCGCGCGCCTGAAATTGCTGTCAAATATGGAATTAAAGCTGGGGGTATATTAATGATTATATACATGTATTTTACTTTTAATGTAACATACTTGCTTGCCCTAGATTTGGTGTTGCAAGTTTATTCATGATGATGTACGTAATGACCATAAGGCCTTGATTATCATTGGAGTATTAATGTAAGAAACAGAACATTAGTTATCATAGATTTGATAGATTCTGCATTGTGTATAAATACTCTTATATTCATGTGATTTTTTGGTTATCATCTTTTAATACTCCTCTTGTGTGAATTATATAATATGAGACCTATACTATGCGATGAATTCAAATGGGGTGTTACATTTCCCACATTGGGAAGCCTTCACTCATTAAACCGAGGAACAAGTCGATTATGGATGTACATGGTCGGGTTTGACCATTCCAATCTAATTTGACTTCCAGACTGAGGTGATAGTCGGGTGGAGGTGGGAGTGGGGTCCAAGGTCCACCCATGACCGACTAAGTCAAAGTGGGGGCTAGTTATGGCTTGAATAAGCTAGGCCAAGCTTATTAGTCTAGGTTTGACCAAGTCAAACCTCTTGAGTTGACCAAATGGTCAAGGTGGGGTGAGCCCCTGTGAGACCATTTAAGGTCAAGTTAGGTTAGGTAGGTCGATATGAATCACAGTCACGGTGTAGAGCTCACCCGAAGTCAATCCGACCAATTAGTAGTGTATACCAATAATTCGAAGTCTAGAGTAATTATATGGCACTGGAGGGCCCACCTAGGGTCTCATGAGGGCGGTGGGCCCTCTAGAGTTCTCAATCTCAGCTAATTGGGACATTAGTACCCATGGGCCCAATTAGAAAAGGGCATGCTACACAGTTGACCCACGAGTAAATGGATGTTATCAGATAGTGAATAAGGATTTTGGGTCATACTGGGTTGGCGCTTGGAGATCCATGAAAGTGATCTCATGGTGACGTATATGATGTGATGTGATGAAGATCTCAGTGATTAATGTCCAAATCTTCTCATGATCAACACATATTATGTTATAAATAATAACCGTAAATAGAAAATGTAATTCAGACGGAATTATAAGACAAATTTTAAAATAATTCAAAATGATGGATTCATTAATAAATTATAGATATTAACCTCATTGGCCCCTTAGGGGATCCATCTTATGCTGAAATATTCATTGTCAATGTGAAATCCCCAACGCCCTCCTTCAGCTCTTGCCTATTTTCATTCACCATAATAATTTCCAATAGAGTTGCACACATTTTAGCTAGACATTCATTAATTTATAGTCTGACTCTAAGTGTACGGGTGTGTGTGTCTATATCTACTATATATAAGGAAATCCCCTTAATGGTGTAATGGGACGCCACCAATCAGATTGATAATATTTTTTACTATTTCTCCTTAATTTTTATTTTATTTGAAAAAGTGATCAACATGAAAGTTGTAGATCTCATCGAGACGAATAACTTTCATGGTGATCAGTTTTTAATTTGAAGCCGTTTAGGCTCTCGATTCGGCGTGACCTTTTTCAAGGCTTAAATCAGGGCCCTAAACAGCTTCAAATCAAAGAGTGATTGACATGAAAGTTATTCTTCTCGATGAGATCTACAACTTTCATGTTCATCACCTTTTCAAATAAGATACAAATCGAGCTCAAAATCAGAAAAAATAAGACTCATGTTATAAAAGCCTAGATGCGGCCGAAGGCCGCCTGACAGCAATGCGTCAGGGGCGGGCGAAGCCCACCTCCGCGAGCCGGGTACTGTCGCGCGGGGCACAGGGGGCCCCCCTTGCACTGTCACTCGTATAAATACAAAGAAATACTTTTGAGCTTTTTGTAGTGTAATGGTGTGCACCACAACCTAAATCAAAATCGTCTGATCTTGCTGAAATCAAATCTAGCCGTCTAACAATCTATGTGATGTAATTGTTGGATCTTACGGCGCCCTTAGAGAGGGGGGGGGGGGGGGGTGAATAAGGGAATAAAAATTCTTTTTAATAATGTTATGAAAATTATTAAATTATTTTATAATAGGAGAAAGGCAAAATAACAATTTAGCTAAATTAAGAGAATATCATAATTTTCAAGTTTAGAAATAAGTACTAAATTGTTTTATGATTAAAGAGATTGAAATAAACAATTTAGATAAAGTAATTAGAATTGAAAAACTTTGTAACCAATATTTAGAGATTATGTCAAATGAGAGAAATCAAGTAAACACAAATAGAGACATGATTGTATTTATAAAAAGGTGTTTACATAAATTTGATTTCAATATCGCTAGAAATCGAAGGCGTACAAAAGTAAATTTCTTTTCCTTTTCTATACCGACTTGTATCCCCACAAACCGATTGACTTTAGCATATCCTTCCCCGGATAAGGCCTCAAGCCGCTCTAGCCAATCCTTCCCCGGATATGGCCTCGAGCACCCCCTAGATCTAATCACCTAGAACTAGTCGCCAACACAAGACGAATTCCTCCCTAAGTCCTACCTACACCTAGTCGCCAACACAAGGCGAATTACTCCCTAAGTCCTACCCAGACCTAGTCGCCAACACAAGGCGAATTCTCTAAACGGTTACAAAAAGTATGGAATGAAAATAATGATAACAATAATAAAACTCTCTATATGAGATCTTCTGAAGTCGGATATGAAGGATCGATGTAGTATAAGCGAGGTCGAAGCGATCGTCCTTCGGATGTAGCGTGATGTAGTCCTCCTCCAGAATTCTCCTTAAGCTTTTTGTGGGAGATCCATCTTCGACAGCATAACATCAATAGAATTGTGGCACTTGCAACCTCTCTGGGATGGATTTATCAAAACGAGAAAGAGCCCATCAATTTATAGAACTTGACGATAGCGCATGCGGTAGCTCCTGGCGCCTGCGGTAGCGTTCGTGTGGAGTGGTTGCGAAACCGTCGGCGGCGGGGGGCTGTGCACGAACTTGAGATAGCCCTAGGCGGTAGCGCTAGCGCTGGCGGTAGCGTCGTGTGGAGCGGTTGCGAAACCATCGGCGGCGTAACAGAACAAACTTTCGTCGAACGGAATTCGTTGAACGGAGCTTCAAGTTCGTCGAACGGAAATTTTCGTCGAACGAAATTTTCGTCGAACGGAGTTTTCGTCGAACGCAGGCAAATTCGTCGAACGGAACCTGAGCTAGCGCCTGGCGGTAGCTCTAACGCTGGCGGTAGTGCATTCTTCCAGATTTTTGAATTTAGCTGCTTTCTACCTGTGGAGTATTGCACATATAGTTCCTGCACACTATAAACACACGACAAGCAAAATCAAATACAATTTGGGATTTGTTATTCTCAAACAAAGGGATGTGACACACATGTCCAACAATCTCCCACTTTTGATAATAAAAAACCCTCTTAGCAAGAAATCAACAATAGTGTTTATAGTATATGATAAACAAGATGATAGTGCAACTATAATATATGATAAGCATGATAATATGCATACTCCCCTTATCTTAATGCTCCCCCTACATAAATGCAATTTATGTTTTACTCCCCCTAAATGATAGATTACGTGAATTTATTCTCCCCTTAATCTTCTATATATCTCCTATATAGATTTCTTCAATAAATCTCCCCCTTTTGGTATTATCAAAAGAAGGTAGGGTGAGGGTAGTAAGGAGACATTCTTTAGGCTAGTTATAAATCATGATCGAGCTTTTATAATATATGAAATGATAAAGAGTTTAAGCATAGTATATATAAGAGATTTCAAATAAAAAGATAAGAGTTGTAAGCAAGCGGAAGATTATAAGAAACATCTTTTTGTAAGCATGAAAAGCATAAGTAAAAATATGAGTTTTATTTCAAAATTGAAAGATGTTTTAACCTTTTTGAAATCTCAAAGTTTTTCATAAAGGTACCAAGCATGAAATGAACATATCAAGGAGAGATTATACTACAATGTTACTTAATTTTAAGTTCAAGAGATACCAAAATATTGTAGAGATCATGCTAGATTATCTAGTGCATTTTTTATATAAAGAGTAGTATAGATAAAACATTAGAATCCAATACTCATGAGAAGAAGTGTTATGAAAGATAATGATGTGCACATAAGTGTATCTTGGGCAATGTTAACAATTGATTTAAATCAACAAAATACAAGACATATGTAAAGTGAAGTGCACAATAAAACACAAGTAAATTACTTTCACACACTTTTAATACACATAATTTTTAACAAAGTGGTGTAATAACCAAGGTTTGCACAAGACACTTTACTATTCTTTCCAAGGTGCTCAACCTCACAATGCTTATAAAGACTTATCAGGAGGTTCAAGTAGTGCTTGGTGGAGTTATATTTGTCTACATATATACTTTTTTGTTCATATTTGTGAGACAACATTCTCCGAATACACTTGTTTTGCAAACCCAACTTTTTAAATTTAACCACTTTTCTAAATTTCATAAGTGCAATTCAAATGTAGTGTAAGCAATAAACTTATGCAAGTTTTAATTCATTGTACAAATACAATACACAAGCAAGTATTTTAGATTTAAACACACATGTTGATTATCAAAATAAGTAAGTGAAATGTATCATTATCAATCATAAAATATTTACTCATACTTAGAGGCATGCTAAGCTTGGTTCTACACATATTTTCCAATACAATTGATGCACTTTTAAATAGATATATCAAAGCATGATAAACAAAATAATGTTCATAGTAATTTCAAGGAATAAATTTTAACATTGTAAATAATTCTAAATAATAGAATTCATTCATGCTTGATAATAGCAATAAAAATCATACAATTTTTTTTTGTTTTGAAAAATTTTTAATGAAAGAGAAAAAGAGAAAAATACAAAAACATATTTTTGTATTTTAAAGTTTTGTAGCTGATTTTTTATAATATAAATAATAATAAATAAAAAACATAAAATCTCAAAAACATATTTTTTGTATTTTTGAATTTTGAATTTTTGTAGTTGTTTTTTCATAATATGAATAAAACACAAATAAAGAAAGTCAGAAACACAACAAATAAGTAGTACATATGAACTAACGTATTTTTATAGATTTTTAGAAATTTTAAAAATCAGAAAAATCAAACACCCACGCTAGCGCCGGCGTTAGTGCTAGCGCGGCAAACAGTACTTGATTTTTTGAGAATTTTAAAAATCTGATTTTTGATATTTATTAAGTGTCCTTAGAGTAGTCTTATGAAATTTTTTTGTAATTTTTCGAGATGTCTTGATTGCTCAAATTTGCATAAAACTATAGCTTTTTCAAATACATGTGTTTTACAAAAACATTTAAGCTCAAAAAGATAAATTATGCAAACACGAGAGGACATTTTTTATTAAACAACCCAAAATATGCATGATTTAAGTGATAAGTAAATAAAATGAGCATGCAAAGAGTAATATAAGTACGTCCTAAGATTAAAGACTACCCCGACTAAATGTCTACACCCTAGCCCCGTACTAAGTGACGGATGGGCATGAGGAGCTGCACACATGCCGTAGGTTGGGGTGTTAGTCCCATATGCACACACTAGAGAACGCTCAACCTATCACTCTTTCCCCCCAGTTGTAACATCCCCCAGACAGCTAGACCCCCCCAGGTGAATCTGTCTTGACAAAGTCATGACAAGGCCTTGGTAGTGTAGAAATCCCTTTAACTTAGGCAAGTTAGGGTTGAAAGTGCCTTGGACTGCAAATAGCAATTTCCAATTACTAAACTCAGGGTTGGACTTTAGGGCCTCAACTTGATCAATTGACCCCACCATAATATCCCTAACCCTTTAGGGGCCCCCTTAGGGCACCAAGGGCACATTGGGGTCAACCAAAGAGGCCAAATTGACCAAAGTCAACCCTAACCCTAAATTGGTCAAAGTAGCCTATTTAGAGCCAATTTACCTTCACCATGACAAATTGATCACTCATCTAGGTCTAGAATATCATAAGAGACCTAGTAGACCTAAAATCCCCATCATGGGACCCCCAATGGTGCAAATTGACCAAAATGCCCTTTTTAGGTCAAAATGGTAATTCTTCACTAAGTGCCCTAATTGACCATCACCATATTAAATTGACCTTACCCATAGTGTTATCATATCATAGGGGACCCAGTGGACCAAAAAGCCCCATGACTGGGTCAACCCTAGGGCTCAATTTGACCAAAGTCAACTTAGCCTATTTTGGTCAAATCAACTTAAATTGGGTCAACTAAGGCTCATGTGACCAAATTTACCCCACCAGTAGTTTCTAAACCTAATTTGGAATTCAATGGACCCAAAAGCCCCATCCTAGGGTCACCCAATTGGTCAATTTGAACAAAAGTCAAAATTGCCCAAATTAGGTCAAATCTCTTGAATCTAGCCCAATCCCTTTGGGCTAAGCCCAAATTGACCACTTGACCAGCCTAGTAGACTGATAATTAACGCAGGGGAGAGAGGAAAATCGGCCATGATGAGTAGGAGAGAGAAAAACCCATTTAGGGGGAGAGAGAAAGAGGGGGAATTAATGGGGAGGAAGAAGAAACCTTCAATCTCCCCCATTAATGGTTGGATTCATCTCCTCTAGGGGAGAGGAGGAGTTTCTAGCCATTTCCCGGCCTCCTAGAGGTGAATACCAAGGGATTTCACCATGGCCGAATTTCCCCTTTCATGGCCTTAAATGGCATTGAAGCCATGACTCTTCCCCTCCCTCAATTGAAGCCTTTAAAAGCTTCCCTAGATCTAGAGCATCAGTTTCCCCTGGTTAGTCGAAGGAATCGGGCAGTTTGGTGTGGTGGTTGCAGAACTCGGAAAGGATGGAGGTCGGCCATGGCAATCCTCCAATCGGCAAGGCTTCAAGGCTCCATTTAGGTCCACTTCTTCACCTCTTCTCCAATGGATAGATCTAATTTATCCCTATTTCAAAAATAACTAAGATTGGAGGTGTTTCCAATCAGATTTCTTCTTGTTCTAGCCAAAAATACGCAACGTTTGGGGGATCAATCCTGGCCACCCCCGGCCGCCCTGTCACCGGCAAACGGCAGCCCCGACCCCCACGATGGTGGTGGCTTGGGGGTTTGGCCGGAGATGGCCCATGGTGGCCGGAAACAGGGCCGCAAGTATGCCCAGCACGGGCTGTCGCTGACCGTCAGCTCAGGGAAGAAGACGATCCATGAGCCGTCGGATCAGCGTGATTTTATCTTTAATATAATCATATATATATTTATTAAAGGTAGTTTTTGTGCTGTTTTTAATTTTAATTATCGAAAATACTTAGAGACAAATTCAGAGAAAATGTTCTATATGAAAGTTGTAGGCCTTGACCCCTAGGACCATACAAAATTGACCTCACCCAATTTGGAGCCCTGGTTTGACCACAACACCCATTCTAGTGCAAAGTTTGACTGAACTTTGAAAGGGTGCCCACACCCAATCACTAGTCCAAATGACCTGAAATTTGGACTGGTAGTGAGTCATACCTAGGGCTATAGCATATCCAAAAATGAGAATTTTTGGAGAATATTTTCCTAAAGTTTTTGTAGAAATTAAATAATCCTTACATAAATTATTTGGAGGGTCAAATGACCTCCAATCACCACCAAATTTTGGTGGGGTGTTATTAGGGTCATGATAAACCCCTGGTTAAAATATCAACTCATTTGGAGTTCTTTTGATTAGGTAATCATTAGGCCAACGATTTGTCCATTTAGGGGAAATTTGTGAATAAGGGCTATTTGGGATTTTTTTCATGGTCAAACCACCTCCTATTGGAGTGGGGTTTTGGCCACTGCCCTAATATCACCCAAATCACCTCCAAGAGAGTTATGGGACCATGGGGAGTTGGATTGCCCTAGGTCATGGGTTTGGAGCACCTTGGGGTGCATTTAGCCAAGTAGAGAACCAATGGCCAAATAGGTCCATAGGGGCTTGAGTCTTCTTGGGAAGGTCAGTGGGATCAATTTGAGACCCCATGAGGAAGTTTTGTGAGCATTAGAGTTGATTTGCTCAAGGGCATAGGGTTGATTCCTATGGAGTGGAATTTGGGGTTGTGAAGGACATATGAGAGTTTGTCCTTGGAGAGGGGTGTATTGGACCCCCCTGAGTTCTATAAGTGTTGTGACACCCTCACAAGAAGTTTGGGTGGATTTGGAGAAGTTTTGACCCTAACCCTAGGTTAATCCCTAAAGGGGTGCGATTAGAGGTCAATGAAGGAAGTAGAGTCAAACCTTTATGGCTTGACCTAAAGTTTTGTAGGCTAGGTCATAGTGACCAGAGGAGACTCCCCTGTGAATTTGAAGAGGTTTGGAGTTGTCAAACCTAGGTATTAAATCCTTGGGTAGATTTGTAAATGTTTATGTTTCGGGGATTTAGGAAGAAATAATACCTAGTGATTAATCATCTTCTGTCACCAACTTATGTTTGATGTTATAAATCCCTGGAGATTCTATTAGAACCATTGGAAAACATTTGGAGGTCCAAATTATAATTATTCATATTGTTGGAAATTTTTGGAATGATTGATTTTAGGGTGGTAGTTTTCTGTAATTACATGAAACTTTGCTGGATGTCTTTTCATACCAATATATACCCACAGTATTTTGCTCATAATTTATAAATTGATATTTTTGGTACCTCTAGTTCAATTTGGAATTAATTGCAAATATATCCTTTGTGGAAATTACAAATGTAACCTATGTGGTATATAGTCAAACTTTGTAGACTTGAATATTTTAGTATGGTTCACCTCTGTATGAAGTTGCATAAGGTTTGGAGTTCATATGAGGGTACCTCCTTTGGAGTTTATTGGAAATAAATGGGTTTTGGAATTTCTAATAATAGTAGATCTTGCTGGAATTCCCTATAAATTCATGTCTACTGATTATTAGGTACCCTTGATTTATGTAAAAAGTTGGGTAGGCATTGGAAGTCAGAAAAGTGCACTTGTAGTTCAAACCTTAGGAAGTCGTATTTTGGAAAAATGGTTTTAAATATTAATAATAGGGGGGAAATTATGAAACCATGGAATTGATCTTAAATAAGCGACATGGACCCCCAGTAAAAATATTGGGTCTTAGAGTTGATTATTTAATGTACCTCCCTTCATGAGCATCAAAACGTTAAGGTTGGCCTGCGTTTAGCAAAATGGCAGTTTTGGGGTTATAGGCCAAGTTGGATTATAATGATTGGAGATGTGTGGGTCTAATGGTGATTATATGGCTATGAGAGGACTCCTGGAGGTATTTAGGGTTTGGTGAGGCCTAGGATGGTGGGGTGCCACCCTTGGGATAGGTCGCCTTTGGATTGACGAAAGATCGTCTTTTCCCTTTAGTGTCTCAAAGCCCTTAGGTTTAATTCAGGTAGTAGTATTAAGGGTGTTTTCTTATGGGTAGATACCAACATTATTAAGTGTCTTGGGAATGGGAACTTTGGGGTGTCATCCCATGGTAGTTCCTAGTACCGTAGCGAGCCCCTCACAGGGTAACCCTCGGGAAGACCGAGATTAACCCTAAAAGTATAGGAGTAAGATGTTGTACAAAATTAACTAATAACATACTCACCCTCACTCCGTGGTTTCGGGAGTTTAATTGGTTTGGTGTTACGAGCGGAAGGCTCGAGTCTTTCCACCTCACCCGAGACTGATTCTGAAGCCGAGGTTTTAAGAGCGGATTGCTAAGACCGGTGAGCTTGTGACTCAGTGGTGTTTGATGGCGGGCAGGTTAGCCCGGGGAGCTCTTGGCTCGGAAGAAGGAAGTAGAACATGTTGCATGTGCACTGAAGGTGGTGGGTCTTCGGTATTGGACGGTCGTTCACACCAATGTCAATACGTTGACTCGGCAAGTGTGGTTTTACACTTAGCCTTGATAGTCTGGCGGTCTAGTCAGCAAGAGTACGCAGACGCTCCGCGGGTTTTGTGGAGGCGTACGATAGGTCTAGGTTGGGTAGTGTGAATACCAACCTAGAGGTGGGCGAGGCCCAACCCACCGCTTCCGTTTGCCACTACGGGAGTATCCTGGGAGTCTAGCTCGCTCCAAAAAGGGGGAACTAAAGGTCTATGCACATAGAGTCGTAGTGAGTGAGTTGCACTTGTATGGACATAGCATAACAGCATACTTTCATGTCATAGCATAATCATTGCAATCAACCTACCCCTAACGTATAAGTCGGTTATGGGACTTCTTATACGGTAGGCCCTGCTAAACGACCCCTTGGTCTATAGGTTTGTATGGGCATTCCTATAAATCAATGGTTACTTTTATATTACTTCGCTTGCCATTATATATACTGCTTACTATTCTTTACATGCTCTTTACTATGCTTACTTACTGCCTCATAAATATAAACACCTGTTTAGTTGTAGATCCGCCATCATCTGCTCTTGTATTTACCCCTTGTTTGTCCTCCGCTTCCTCCTCCCCATCCGGTGCCTAGGTGTAACACCCCAAAGATCGTGGTTCAGCGAGGTAGGCGGAGTGGTAGTGCTGCGCTCCGGATAGGCTAAAAATTCCACATCAGGTCAATGCGCACGACCATTGTCCTCTTCGCGCACGACCAGTGATCGTGAGCCAATGATCGTGCGTAACCCGCAAGGAATCGGAGTTCTGTCTCGGCTTATCGCACGACCATTCTCCTCTTCGCGCACGACTAGTGATCGTGCGCCTGTGATCGTGCGCGCTGTTTACCTGCTCCGCGATTTTGAGCGGAGGAGACGATCCGGCCGTCCAAATCCTTTGGAATTCGATCCAATGGCTAGGATTAGTTGCTGGAGGGTCTTAGGGCTTGTGAGAGGGGTTAAACCCTCATTCTTTTGAGGCTTTTCTCTCTCCAAACCTAGAGGAAGAAGAAGGAGGCAAGGAAGAAGAAGTGAGATTCCGCCATTGACGGAGCTCCGGAGCTCCGTTTCGCGAGCCGTTTCCAGATCTGGAGAGTGCAGCCCGGTGCGGTCATTTCCCTCCGTCTAGAATCTCGGATCCATGGCGAAAAAGAACGCTCCTAGGGTAACGATTCCTTCTCCCGTTGTTTGGACTTGTCTTTTGTCCTCTCCTTCATTTCTCTATGCTTGCATGAGGGATCCCTTTCACCAAATGGGTGAAGTGTAGGATTCCCTCAAGTTCTTCGGAACTCCGGGTCGATTGTGTCCGTCCCCGGCATATTGCATGTAGAAAATCCAGTAGTCGTGCGGATTTAGGCATTTTGTGTGAAGCCTATTCGTGGCCGTGAGCCCGAATCGGTGATGCTTGGATTGCGACGTTGCATTTAGGTTAAGCCTAGAATGCGTACCGGAGAATGACTCAGTGAAATCGTCTAAAGTAGTGCGGGATTTAAGTGTAGGCGTCTTGTGAAGATCCTAACGAAAGCCCCATGCTTTGAGATTGGATGAAGGCAAACCTTCACCGCGAAATTGATGCGGAGCGTATTATACCTCCCTTATTTGAGTATTTGTGAAGCCTAGATCCTTGTGAAGGGATTAGGTGCGTAGCTTATAATTGTGTAGCACTTGAAAGTGCTAAACCCTTACGGGCCGAGGCGAAGCTGTACCCGCGTCGTGCGATAGATCGCGACGATTAGAGCACGGGCAAAGCTAAACCGAACCCGTTTCTATGCAGATCGGCAAGAGGTCCCTACCTCATGAAAGCCGTGCGATCATGGGAGAGGTCGTGGAAGGTGTTTTACCTAGACCGACCAAAAGCTCTTTTTCCCACCTAAGGCGATGGCCCTTACGGTGGAGTGTTTGTGGAATTGATGTTGTTAGCCTCATGCGGTTGTTTAGGCGGTTGTGGGGAACCTTCGGGTGAACCCAACTAACATCATGTGCATACCTAGGTTCCCTCCTTTTTGATGCTCAACCTAGAAGATTGAATGTGCTTGAAACCTCACCTTGTGTAGTTGCACTTTCTTTATTTAGTACTTGTGCTAGTATGGCTTGCTTGCAGGGTAGAATCTCCGCCACCCCGGGAAAGGGGTGGGGTCGTTATAATTTGGTCAGCTGTGCTGACCGTTACTTTGTTTGCCACCGCTTGGTGGAATGTTCTTATGCAGGTGCAGGTGAGCCTAGCGGGAAATAACGGGCGGTGGCCCCTTTTGCTGAGTTGGCCCTTGAAGGCCAGTCTCCTTTTTTTAGCTTTCTCATGTATTGCCGACCTGCGTGCCGATGTATGTTTTGGAGTTTTAGTACATTTGTTAAATGTAAGGCCTTAAGGCCATAACTCTATTTCATGGTTTCATTCCTACGATAGTGGACAATTCTAATTGAAATGTTAAATCTTTATGCTTCCGCTAGTGTTTAGTATACTCTGTTGTAGTTTCTTTCTGTTTATCACCTTTTAACTCCTAGCTAGTGTGGTTAGTATGGCGTGGGGTCCCGGCCGGACCTACTGTTATATTATTCGTACTGGCAGGGTGTTACAATTTGGTATCGGACTTAAGGCGTCGATCCGTAGTTTAGCGAATTCGGGACGAATTCCTTTTAAGGGGTGGTGTGCACGGGATGTGCATTCACCTAAAACGACAAAAACTAATAAGAATGTCCACTTAGGAATGGGAAAACATACTTGTTTGCGGAACCTGAGCGTTCCATGATTGTTGTTTGCTATGTTTTCAGTCACTAAATTGTGTCTTACACGATTATAGGCGACTAGAAGTGGTGCGGGGCCGTCTCAACCCCGTAACACTGCTGAAAGTAGTGGGTCGGCTGAAGTGCCAGCGACCACTCCTCCTGCTGAGATGATCAGGTTAATCGCAGAAGCTGTCTTCGCGATGATCAATGCTCAACCGCAAAGGCTTGCACAGCCTGATACGCCTAATACAGATGCGGCCCCGATGATCGAACCTGCAGTGGAACCTGCGGTGGAACCGAGGGTCGAGACCCCTGTGCCAGTGGCTGCAGTGGAACCTACGGTGGTGCAAAGGGTGGAGCGTCCTGTAGAGCGTGTAGTTGTTGCGCGAGCGCGTGATCAACAGCTGCAACACTTTCTAAGCTTCCATCCTCCAACTTTCTCGGGGACCGGATCCCCAACGGAGGCGGAGGACTGGCTGTCAACGGTTAGGAAGATTCTAAGGGCGACAGCAACAGAAGAAGTTATGATGGTCACTTTAGCCACCTTCCTCCTTAACGGAGAGGCAGAGTGTTGGTGGGCTGAGCAGGAAGTGCACAAGTTCGGAGGCAGGGAGATTACCGAGATCACGATAGCGGAGTTCTCAAAGTCTTTTCTTCAAAGGTATATTCCTTCTGCCCAACGCATTGCGTTGCAGAACCAGTTTCTGAAGTTAACTCAAGGCGACAGCTCAGTGGATGAGTACTTGCACGAGTTCACTAAGCTGGGTCGTTATGCGGGGCCTATGATGGAAGACGAAGAGACAAAGACGAACAAGTTCTATGAAGGTCTTCGGGACGAGTTGAGGCTGCTCCTTGCAGGCCCTATGACGTTATGTTTCCAGGTGATGGTCCAAACTTCCAGATCCCTAGAGTTGGACATGAAGAGGGTACAAGCAAAAGCTGTGGCAAAGAAACCTGAGTTTCATGTGCCGGTCTCTCAGTCCAAGTCAGAGTTCAGAAAGAACAAAAGGAAGTTCAAACCGGCGGAGCAAAACCGCTCAAATGTTTCGGGAGCAACGACTGTGCGGAGTCCTATCACGTGTTTCACCTGCGGGAAGGTGGGACACAAGGCCGCAGTGTGTCGAAGTGGTCCCCCGAAGGCAGAAAATCGAGCATTGGACTATGCTCGAGCTGCGGAAAAGGGTAAAGCTGCGGAGTCTTCGGCTTCCCAGCACATTACTCCGACTCAGCCGAGAGTCTACTCGCTTGGCCAGCAAGAAGCCATACGACAAGCTGATGTTGTCACAGGTATGAATCAAAAATTAGCTTTTGCATAGCTATTTGTGATTATACTGTTGTGCAACTGTATGTTTTATTCGTGTGCAATTAGGCTTTGTCCTAATTTTCAACTATCCGGCGAGAGCTCTATTTGATACGGGTGCATCACACTCTTTTCTGTCTGAGGACTTCGTGGTGCGAATCGGAGTGCCATCTACCTTCGTAGAGGATAGATTAGAAGTAATGCTACCCAATGGATCTCGCATGTCTGCGGATAGGAAGAGCCGTGTGAAGGTGCGGATCGGAAATCAGGATTTCGATTTGGAAGCATCGTTATTATCGTTAGCTGAATTCGATGTGATCTTCGGCATGGACTGGCTCTCGGAGCAGCGTGCATGCATAGATTGCAATTCTAAGGAGATCACTCTGGGAAGGAACACCGATGGAGAAACCACGTTTGCCGGTATGCGAGGAGCGAGCAAGACGTTGATGTCTGCTCTCCAAGTGGTTAAGGCAGTGAGAAAAGGCGCCGAGTTGTTCTTCACCTTGTTGGAGACTTCGGAGCTAAAGCCCGGGTTATGTGATGTCCCAGTCGTAGCGGAGTACGCCGACGTGTTTCCTAACAAACTCCCTGGGGCCCCGCCTCATCGGGAGATTGATTTCTGTATCGAGTTGGTGCCAGGTGCCAAACCTGTGGCCCGCTCACCGTACCGGATAGCGCCGAAGGAATTGGCAGAGCTGAAGGTCCAATTGCAAGAGCTGCTAGAGCAAGGCTACGTACGTCCAAGTTCATCGCCTTGGAGTGCACCGGTCCTCTTTGTGAAAAAGAAGGACGGGAGCTTGCGTCTATGTATCGATTATCGAGAGCTAAACAAGTTGACCGAGAAGAACCGATATCCGATTCCAAGAATCGATGATCTATTCGACCAGCTGGTTGGGTCGACGGTATACTCCAAACTGGACCTAAGGTCCGGCTATTACCAACTGCGGATAAGGGAATGTGACATTCCAAAGACAGCGTTTAGTACCCGCTTTGGGCACTATGAGTTCACGGTGATGCCGTTCGGTCTGTCTAATGCACCGTCGGTATTCATGGACTTAATGAATAGGACGTTCCGTGAGTATTTGGATCAATTTGTGATCGTCTTTATCGACGACATTTTGGTATACTCTCAATCGGAAGAGGAGCATGTAGGGCATCTGCACGCCGTTCTGAGCACCTTGAGGAGGAGTCAGCTATATGCCAAGTTCTCCAAGTGCGAGTTTTGGCTACCTTCAGTAGCATTCCTTGGTCACGTCGTTAGTGGAGATGGAATTGCGGTTGATCCGTCGAAGATAGAAGCGATCCGAGCCTGGCCTTTGTTGAAAAACGTAGCGGAAGTCCGAAGTTTCTTAGGACTTGCCGGCTATTATAGGCGCTTTGTGGAAAACTTCTCGAGGATTGCACTTCCTCTCACTAAATTGACTAGGAAAGATCATAAGTTCGTTTGGTCGCCCGAGTGCGCACGAGCTTTTGAAGAGCTGAAGAGCCGTCTGACCATGGCGCCCATTCTATGCTCGCCATGTGGTACGGAAGGCTACGAAATTTATAGCGACGCCTCAGGGAGTGGTTTGGGTTGTGTCTTAGTGCAGTTCGGTAAGGTAATTGCCTACGGCTCCCGGCAGTTGAAGGTTCATGAGAGGAATTACCCGGTCCATGATTTGGAGCTAGCGGCCGTGGTATTTGCTCTTAAGCTTTGGAGGCATTATTTGTATGGCGTGAAGATCGACATCTTTACCGACCACAAGAGCCTCAAGTACTTGCTGGATCAAAGGGAGTTGAATATGCGTCAAAGGAGGTGGTTGGAGTTCCTTGGGGACTACACCTTCGACATCAAATATACTCCTGGAAAGGGAAATGTAGTTGCGGACGCATTGAGTCGTCGGGCTCCCGCTCAAGCAAATTGGATTTTGATGCACGATGAGCGTCTAATCCGTGAGCTGGAAGAAATGGAGATCATTTGCGTTGATCGAAGAGCGTCTACTTCAGCATGCTTGAACTGGACGGAGGTTCAATACCACCTTGCCGACCGAGTTCGACAGGCATTGGAGCTGGATGAGAGCATGAAACGCTTTAAAGCGGAAACCGTTGACGAGTTAAACGCTGATTTCTCTTTCGAAGATGACCTTATGTGGAAGAATGGCAGATTGTGCGTCCCAAACGTTGGTACTCTATGGGCGGAGTTGATGTACGAGGCTCATCATACCAAGTACTCTATCCACCCGGGAAGCACGAAAATGTACATGGACATGAAGAAACTTTTCTGGTGGCCGGGTATGAAGAAAGACATTGCCCTCTACGTGGCCAAGTGTAACACTTGAGCGTTGGTGAAGGTGGAATGTCAGCGTCCCGGTGGATTTTTGAAGTCCTTGCCGATTCCGGAATGGAAGTTTGACGATATTTCGATGGATTTCGTGCACGGATTGCCGAAATCTCAGCATGGAAACGACGCCATCTGGGTGATCGTGGACAGACTGACAAAAGTATCGCATTTTATTCCGAACCGGAAGGATGTTTCTGTAGAAAAGCTAGCGAAGCTCTATGTCGATAGTATTGTGCGGCTGCACGGTGTCCCTCGTAGCATCGTCAGCGATCGTGACGGGCGTTTCACATCCAAAGATTGGAGGCTTATCCATGAACTATTGGGCACTAAATTGAATTTCAGCACGGCCTTCCACCCGCAAACGGATGGACAGACCGAGAGGACCAACAGGACTATGGAGGATATGCTCCGAATGTGCGCTCTAGATTTTGGAAAGAAGTGGGAAGATCATCTCTATATGATCGAATTCGCCTACAATAATAGCTACCAAGCCAGTATAAAGATGACTCCCTTCGAGGACCTCTATGGTAAGAAGTGTCATACGCCGTTGTCTTGGGCGGAAACGGGCGATACTAAGCTATTGAAGCGAAAGGATGTTGAGGAAGCAACTTCGACGATCCGAACTATTCGTGAAAGGCTATTGATTGCCCAGGATAGGCAAGCAAAATATTACAACGCCAAGCATAGGAACCTAGAGTTCGCCGTCGGTGATCGGGTTTACCTGAAGATCAAACCGTTCAAAGGGGTATCAAGGATCCGACGCTTGAAAAAGCTCAGTCCAAGGTACTTAGGACCGTTTGAGATTGTGGAACGTATTGGTGATGCGGCTTATCGGCTTGCACTATCTGCAGAGCTGAGCGGTCTGCACGACGTGTTTCATATTTCAGTTCTGAGGAAGGCAGTGCAAGAGCCTACTCATATCGTTGCGGTTGGCAAAGTGCCGGTTGATAGTGGGTTGTCGACGAAAGTCAAGCCCTTACGCATCGAGGATACCGAGGTAAAGCAGTTGCGGAACAAGTCCATTCGGATGGTAAAAGTCCGGTGGGATAATTGCGGCCGAGAGGAGCTATCTTGGGAGAGAGAGCAAGTGATGCTTGCGGAGTACCCCGAGCTATTTCTCTCAGGTAAATTTTCTGTAAAAACTGTAAATTCCTGCTATTACTGTTTTCAAAATTTCGGGACGAAATTCTTTTAAGGGGGGTGGAGTTGTAACACCCCAAAGATCGTGGTTCAGCGAGGTAGGCGGAGTGGTAGTGCTACGCTCGGGATAGGCTAAAAATTCCACATCAGGTCAATGCGCACGACCATTGTCCTCTTCGCGCACGACCAGTGATCGTGCGCCAATGATCGTGCGTAACCCGCAAGGAATTGGAGTTCTGTCTCGGCTTATCGCACGACCATTCTCCTCTTCGCGCACGACCAGTGATCGTGCGCCTGTGATCGTGCGCGCTGTTTACCTGCTCCGCGATTTTGAGCGGAGGAGACGATCCGGCCGTCCAAATCCTTTGGAATTCGATCCAATGGCTAGGATTAGTTGCTGGAGGGTCTTAGGGCTTGTGAGAGGAGTTAAACCCTCATTCTTTTGAGGCTTTTCTCTCTCCAAACCTAGAGGAAGAAGAAGGAGGCAAGGAAGAAGAAGTGAGATTCCGCCATTGACGGAGCTCCGGAGCTCCGTTTCGCGAGCCGTTTCCAGATCTGGAGAGTGCAGCCCGGTGCGGTCATTTCCCTCCGTCTAGAATCTCGGATCCATGGCGAAAAAGAACGCTCCTAGGGTAACGATTCCTTCTCCCGTTGTTTGGACTTGTCTTTTGTCCTCTCCTTCATTTCTCTATGCTTGCATGAGGGATCCCTTTCACCAAATGGGTGAAGTGTAGGATTCCCTCAAGTTCTTCGAAACTCCGGGTCGATTGTGTCCGTCCCCGGCATATTGCATGTAGAAAATCCAGTAGTCGTGCAGATTTAGGCATTTTGTGTGAAGCCTATTCGTGGCCGTGAGCCCGAATCGGTGATGCTTGGATTGCGACGTTGCATTTAGGTTAAGCCTAGAATGCGTACCGGAGAATGACTCCGTGAAATCGTCTAAAGTAGTGCGGGATTTAAGTGTAGGCGTCTTGTGAAGATCCTAACGAAAGCCCCATGCTTTGAGATTGGATGAAGGCAAACCTTCACCGCGAAATTGATGCAGAGCGTATTATACCTCCCTTATTTGAGTATTTGTGAAGCCTAGATCCTTGTGAAGGGATTAGGTGCGTAGCTTATAATTGTGTAGCACTTGAAAGTGCTAAACCCTTACGGGCCGAGGCGAAGCCGTACCCGCGTCGTGCGATAGATCGCGACAATTAGAGCACGGGCAAAGCTAAACCGAACCCGTTTCCATGCAGATCGGCAAAAGGTACCTACCTCATGAAAGCCGTGCGATCATGGGAGAGGTCGTGGAAGGTGTTTTACCTAGACCGACCAAAAGCTCTTTTTCCCACCTAAGGCGATGGCCCTTACGGTGGAGTGTTTGTGGAATTGATGTTGTTAGCCTCATGCAGTTGTTTAGGCAGTTGTGGGGAACCTTCGGGTGAACCCAACTAACATCATGTGCATACCTAGGTTCCCTCCTTTTTGATGCTCAACCTAGAAGATTGAATGTGCTTGAAACCTCACCTTGTGTAGTTGCACTTTCTTTATTTAGTACTTGTGCTAGTATGGCTTGCTTGCAGGGTAGAATCTCCGCCACCCCGGGAAAGGGGTGGGGTCGTTATAATTTGGTCAGCTGTGCTGACCGTTACTTTGTTTGCCACCGCTTGGTGGAATGTTCTTATGCAGGTGCGGGTGAGCCTAGCGGGAAATAGCGGGCGGTGGCCCCTTTTGCTGAGTTGGCCCTTGAAGGCCAGCCTTCTTTTTTTAGCTTTCTCATGTATTGCCGACCTGCGTGCCGATGTATGTTTTGGAGTTTTAGTACATTTGTTAAATGTAAGGCCTTAAGGCCATAACTCTATTTCATGGTTTCATTCCTACGATAGTGGACAATTCTAATTGAAATGTTAAATCTTTATGCTTCCGCTAGTGTTTAGTATACTCTGTTGTAGTTTCTTTCTGTTTATCACCTTTTAACTCCTAGCTAGTGTGGTTAGTATGGCGTGGGGTCCCGGCCGGACCTACTGTTATATTATTCGTACTGGCAGGGTGTTACACTAGGAGCCATTGGGGGAGGGGTGGGGAATTGGCTGAGTCATGTTTGACTGACAGTCGTTGGACCATATCATTTTAGGGTTTCAAGGAGACGCGGCAACATCAGGGAAACAGGTGCAGCAGGATCCGACATGGTGGACCACGCGGCCATGCTACCATTGTCACCAGCCGGGACATACTCGAGTCAGATGCCCCATGATGGGTGGAACCCCTCCAGCACAGCGATCAGGAGGCCGATGGCGAAGACGTAGACGTGGACTGCGAGGCAGCAACCGCAGGCCAAAAGAGAAGAAGCATCCAGTGTTGCAGCACCAGTGGAGCACGGAGTCTGCAGGGATGGGTCAGACTAGTCTGGGTACTCCGGTTTCAGTGTCGGTGACGATTAGCTTTAGTTTTACCTAGGAGTCAGCTTCCGCGAGTGATCTTGTAGTGAGGAAATGATGTACAGGGCAAGAGCCCTTTTATTATTGTAACCCCTGTATCTTTTATTCAGTTATTATTTGTGGACATTTACCTTTATGGTCTTAATTCATGTGATTCTGTGGACTTGTCTTCTCGTTTATGAACTTTTCTTGTGATCGAGTTGGCCGGCAGAATCGGCGTTTTGTGGTGCCGACCTTTCCGAGTGAAGGTGTCACCGCAAAACGGCGGTTCTGGGCCTAAGACCCGGTGGTTTTTGCAAAAAAAAAGGGGTCTTACAAGTGGTATCAGAGGAAAACCTCGATCCGAAGAAAAGAAGTCCACAAACCCTGGGCCACCTCGCGCGAGATTAGTTTGAGGACAAACTGAGCAGCGGAAGCAGTGGTGTGCCCATATGGGGAAATCATATGAAAAAGTCCACTTTTAACTGAATCTTCTTAGTTATTTTCCCTACGAGCGTCAAGTTTTCTTTTGTAGCCTGCGGCGAACCCTGCCCCCAGCAGGGAATACCCCCGGCTACAAAGATCTCTTTAGATAGTCTTTTAGTCAATGAGTTAGACTCAACCCCACTAGCACACGTGACTTACTTTGACAATTCATACCATGACCTAGTCTGAAATAGACCGTAAGTATAACTTTTGGTGAAGGTACGAGGATACCCAAAAGAGGCTAGAGAAAGAGAGATCGACACCTAAGTAGAATGGTATGAGACTCATAGACTCAATCCTCGTATATGTGTCATGATTACATTAATACAACCACCGCGACAAACACCGAGGGTCGGATAAGAATTCAAGTTCAGAAGGGACCCGTTCGGGATTGGGTGGCACTTGACCCTGATAAGGTTGTAGTAGAGGATACCTAGAAGAGTCTAAGGTGTGGAGTATACCATTGAGCCCCAAAATAGAACCCCAAGTCTAAGGCTGTATGCCCTAAGAATTGTTTGCATACTTGGGACGAATGTAACTTGGTGATATTGAATGTACTCAGCCCAAAATAGATAGCGGCTTATCTTTTGTTTATTGGGGGCTTGTCTTTTGTTTATTGGGGGCTTGTCTTTTGTTTATTAGGGCGTACCTTTTGTTTATTGGACAAATTAATGACAGACTTGGATTTCCTTTAAAATTAAGTTAGAAATTTTGTGTCGTGAACACTATGATTTTGAAGTCGATCTTACTCAATGTTACTTGAGAGAAGATGAGACGGTGTAACAGTATGTTTGGAATGATGACCGGTAGAAGTACCAGGGCAATGGATAGACATCATTTGGGTCGGACAACAACTTGCCCTTAGTTGAGTCTTGGGAAATGTAAAGTCGCTAGGATTAATCATTTAAGGATGTGGATGTCCTAGTATAGAAGTTAAGGGCGGGAATTAAATCTTACAAGTTGTAGTTAAATTTGAAAACTCTTGTGGTTGGGGGAAATTCGGAAGTGATCAACTTATGATTTGTTAAAATCACACTCAGTCATGGTTGAAATTTTATCTACAATAATAGCTTTTTACCTTATGAACTTTGATGATAAATAACCAGAGATCTTAGACGATGACTTTTGGATTTAGAATCTAGTGTTTGAGTTTACTATGATAATAACGATCTAAGTTTATCGTGTTATGGACCATTTGAGAGTAATCAAGACTAGCATAAGTGGAAGTGACAGGATTTTGGAGAGATAAATATGATGATTTTTCCTTGATAAAAATTGACTTGTGAAAAACCCTAAGGTGTCAAAATTTTGCTCTTTATGACTCAAACTCCACGTAGAAAATAATCGGGAGTCATCTTGTCATTATGATTGGTTAGCATATACTCATAAAGGTTCACAAGTGCACCCCCATTAAAAGTTAAGGATGATTGGGACGCTAGACGTTTTGATTAGTTACATCAATAGTAAGAACTAGAAAAAGTGTAGATTAGAGTTGTTTGATTACTCGGATGTACGTGGAGGAGTAAGAAATTGAACGGGTGAAAGAAAACGTTAGAGGCATAAGAGTCTGCCCAGGTTAGAGTGGAAATTCGAGGATAGATTGACCAAGGTAGCTAGGTCACCCCGGTCAGGATAGATGATACGACGGTGCAAGTCTTGCGGTGCGAGAAGATTCCAGAGGTTAAGACATGCGGAAAAATTAGGGTCAGGAGGAGCACAACTTGGATCCACTGGAGCTAGTGTGGCATAGATAGTCGGTACTCTTCGAGCCAGGAACAACTTTAATTCTTAGGGGATGTTACGTTCAGTCACTCGCGGTGAAAACCCCGCAAGCCTAGCCTAAATTTCGAGGACGAAATTATTTTTTTTGTTTATTGGGATTTGTAACATCCCCCAGACAGCTAGACCCCACAGGTGAATCTGTCTTGACAAAGTCATGACAAGGCCTTGGTAGTGTAGAAATCCCTTTAACTTAGGCAAGTTAGGGTTGAAAGTGCCTTGGACTGCAAATAGCAATTTCCAATTACCAAACTTAGGGTTGGACTTTAGGGCCTCAACTTGATCAATTGACCCCACCATAATATCCCTAACCCTTTAGGGGCCCCCTTAGGGCACCAAGGGCACATTGGGGTCAACCAAAGAGGCCAAATTGACCAAAGTCAACCCTAACCCTAAATTGGTCAAAGTAGCCTATTTATAGCCAATTAACCTTCACCATGACAAATTGATCACTCATCTAGGTCTAGAATATCATAAGAGACCTAGTAGACCTAAAAGCCCCATCATGGGACCCCCAATGGTGCAAATTGACCAAAATGCCCTTTTTAGGTCAAAATGGCAATTCTTCACTAAGTGCCCTAATTGACCATCACCATATTAAATTGACCTTACCCATAGTGTTATCATATCATAGGGGACCCAGTGGACCAAAAAGCCCCATGACTGGGTCAACCCTAGGGCTCAATTTGACCAAAGTCAACTTAGCCTATTTTGGTCAAATCAGCTTAAATTGGGTCAACTAAGGATCATGTGACCAAATTGACCCCACCAGTAGTTTCTAAACCTAATTTGGAATTCAATGGACCCAAAAGCCCCATCCTAGGGTCACCCAATTGGTCAATTTGAACAAAAGTCAAAATTGCCCAAATTAGGTCAAATCTCTTGAATCTAGCCCAATCCCTTTGGGCTAAGCCCAAATTGACCACTTGACCAGCCTAGTAGACTGATAATTAACGCAGGGGAGAGAGGAAAATCGGCCATTATGAGTAGGAGAGAGAAAAACCCATTTAGGGGGAGAGAGAAAGAGGGGGAATTAATGGGGAGGAAGAAGAAACCTTCAATCTCCCCCATTAATGGTTGGATTCATCTCCTCTAGGGGAGAGGAGGAGTTTCCAGCCGTTTCCCGGCCTCCTAGAGGTGAATACCAAGGGATTTCACCATGGCCGAATTTCCCCTTTCATGGCCTTAAATGGCATTGAAGCCATGACTCTTCCCCTCCCTCAATTGAAGCCTTTAAAAGCTTCCCTAGATCTAGAGCATCAGTTTCCCCTGGTTAGTCGAAGGAATCGGGCAGTTTGGTGTGGTGGTTGCAGAACTCGGAAAGGATGGAGGTCGGCCATGGCAATCCTCCAATCGGCAAGGCTTCAAGGCTCCATTTAGGTCCACTTCTTCACCTCTTCTCCAATGGATAGATCTAATCTATCCCTATTTCAAAAATAACTAAGATTGGAGGTGTTTCCAATCAGATTTCTTCTTGTTCTAGCCGAAAATACGCAACGTTTGGGGGATCAATCCCGGCCACCCCCGGCCGCCCTGTCACCGGCAAACGGCAGCCCCGACCCCCACGATGGTGGTGGCTTGGGGGTTTGGCCGGAGATGGCCCATGGTGGCCGGAAACAGGGCCGCAAGTATGCCCAGCACGGGCTGTCGCTGACCGTCGGCTCAGGGAAGAAGACGATCCCTGAGCCGTCGGATCAGCGTGATTTTATCTTTAATATAATCATATATATATATATTTATTAAAGGTAGTTTTTGTGCTGTTTTTAATTTTAATTATAGAAAATACTTAGAGACAAATTCAGAGAAAATGTTCTATATGAAAGTTGTAGGCCTTGACCCCTAGGACCATACAAAATTGACCTCACCCAATTTGGAGCCCTGGTTTGACCACAGCACCCATTCTAATGCAAAGTTTGACTAAACTTTGAAAGGGTGCCCACACCCAACCACTAGTCCAAATGACCTGAAATTTGGACTGGTAGTGAGTCATACCTAGGGCTATAGCATATCCAAAAATGAGAATTTTTGGAGAACATTTACCTAAAGTGTTTGTAGAAATTAAATAATCCTTACATAAATTATTTGGAGGGTCAAATGACCTCCAATCACCACCAAATTTTGGTGGGGTGTTATTAGGGTCATGATAAACCCCTGGTTAAAATATCAACTCATTTGGAGTTCTTTTGATTAGGTAATCATTAGGCCAAAGATTTGTCCATTTAGGGGAAATTTGTGAATAAGGGCTATTTGGGATTTTTTTCATGGTCAAACCACCTCCTATTGGAGTGGGGTTTTGGCCACTGCCCTAATATCACCCAAATCACCTCCAAGAGAGTTATGGGACCATGGGGAGTTGGATTGCCCTAGGTCATGGGTTTGGAGCACCTTGGGGTGCATTTAGCCAAGTAGAGAACCAATGGCCAAATAGGTCCATAGGGGCTTGAGTCTTCTTGGGAAGGTCAGTGGGATCAATTTGAGACCCCATGAGGAAGTTTTGTGAGCATTAGAGTTGATTTGCTCAAGGCCATAGGGTTGATTCCTATGGAGTGGAATTTGGGGTTGTGAAGGACATATGAGAGTTTGTCCTTGGAGAGGGGTGTATTGGACCCCTCTGAGTTCTATAAGTGTTGTGACACCCTCACAAGAAGTTTGGGTGGATTTGGAGAAGTTTTGACCCTAACCCTAGGTTAATCCCTAAAGGGGTGCGATTAGAGGTCAATGAAGGAAGTAGAATCAAACCTTTATGACTTGACCTAAAGTTTTGTAGGCTAGGTCATAGTGACCAGAGGAGCCTCCCCTGTGAATTTGAAGAGGTTTGGAGTTGTCAAACCTAGGTATTAAATCCTTGGGTAGATTTGTAAATGTTTACGTTTTGGGGATTTAGGAAGAAATAATACCTAGTGATTAATCATCTTCTGTCACCAACTTATGTTTGATGTTATAAATCCCTGGAGATTCTATTAGAACCATTGGAAAACATTTGGAGGTCCAAATTGTAATTATTCATATTGTTGGAAATTTTTGGAATGATTGATTTTAGGGTGGTAGTTTTCTGTAATTGCATGAAACTTTGCTGGATGTCTTTTCATACCAATATGTACCCACAGTATTTTTCTCATAATTTATAAATTAATATTTTTGGTACCTCTAGTTCAATTTGGAATTAATTGCAAATATATCCTTTGTGGAAATTACAAATGTAACCTATGTGGTATATGGTCAAACTTTGTAGACCTGAATATTTTAGTATGGTTCACCTCTGTATGAAGTTGCATAAGGTTTGGAGTTCATATGAGGGTACCTCCTTTGGAGTTTATTGGAAATAAATGGGTTTTGGAATTTCTAATAATAGTAGATCTTGCTGGAATTCCTTACAAATTCATGTCTACTGATTATTAGGTATTGGAAGTCAGAAAAGTGCACTTGTAGTTCAAACCTTAGGAAGTCGTATTTTGGAAAAATGGTTTTAAATATTAATAATAGGGGGAAAATTATGAAACCCTGGAATTGATCTTAAATAAGCGACATGGACCCCCAGTAAAAATATTGGGTCTTAGAGTTGATTATTTAATGTACCTCCCTTCATGAGCATCAAAACGTTAAGGTTGGTCTGCGTTTAGCAAAATGGCAGTTTTGGGGTTATAGGCCAAGTTGGATTATAATGATTAGAGATGTGAGGGTCTAATGGTGATTATGTGGCTATGAGAGGACCCGTGGAGGTATTTAGGGTTTGGTGAGGCCTAGGATGGTGGGGTGCCACCCTTGGGATAGGTCGCCTTTGGATTGACGAAAGATCGTCTTTTCCCTTTAGTGTCTCAAAGCCCTTAGGTTTAATTCAGGTAGTAGTATTAAGGGGGTTTTCTTATGGGTAGATACCAACATTATTAAGTGTCTTGGGAATGGGAACTTTAGGGTGTCATCCCATGGTAGTTCCTAGTACCGTAGCGAGCCCCTCACAGGGTAACCCTCGGGAAGACCGAGATTAACCCTAAAAGTATAGGAGTAAGATGTTGTACAAAATTAATTAATAACATACTCACCCTCACTCCGTGGTTTCGGGAGTTTAATTGGTTTGGTGTTACGAGCGGAAGGCTCGGTGGTTGTAAGAGCGGATTGCTAAGACCGGTGAGCTTGTGACTCAGTGGTGTTTGATGGCGGGCAGGTTAGCCAGGGGAGCTCTTGGCTCGGAAGAAGGAAGTAGAACATGTTGCATGTGCACTGAAGGTGGTGGGTCTTCGGTATTGGACGGTCGTTCACACTGATGTCAATACGTTGACTCGGCAAGTGTGGTTTTACACTTAGCCTTGATAGTCTGGCGGTCCAGTCAGCAAGAGTACGCAGATGCTCCGCGGGTTTTGTGGAGGCGTACGATAGGTCTAGGTTGGGTAGTGTGAATACCAACCTAGAGGTGGGCGAGGCCCAACCCACCGCTTCCGTTTGCTACTACGGGAGTATCCTGGGAGTCTAGCTCGCTCCAAAAAGGGGGAACTAAAGGTCTATTCGCATAGAGTCGTAGTGAGTGAGTTGCACTTGTATGGACATAGCATAACAGCATACTTTGCATGTCATAGCATAATCATTGCATTCAACCTACCCCTAACGTATAAGTCGGTTATGGGACTTCTTATACGGTAGGCCCTGCTAAACGACCCCTTGGTCTATAGGTTTGTATGGGCATTCCTATAAATCAATGGTTACTTTTATATTACTTCGCTTGCCATTATATATACTGCTTACTATTCTTTACATGCTCTTTACTATGCTTACTTACTGCCTCATATATATAAACACCTATTTAGTTGTAGATCCGCCGTCATCTGCTCTTGTATTTACCCCTTGTTTGTCCTCCGCTTCCTCCTCCCCATCCGGTGCCTAGGAGCCATTGGGGGAGGGGTGGGGAATTGGCTGAGTCATGTTTGACTGACGGACGGTGGACCATATCATTTTAGGGTTTCAAGGAGACGCGACAACATCAGGGAAACAGGTGCAGCAGGATCCGACATGGCGGACCCCGCGGCCATGCTACCATTGTCACCAACCGGGACATACTCGAGTCAGATGCCCCATGATGGGTGGAACCCCTCCATCACAGCGATCAGGAGGCCGATGGCGAAGACGTAGACTTGGACTGCGAGGCAGCAACCGCTGGCCAAAAGAGAAGAAGCATCCAGTGTTGCAGCACCAGTGGAGCATGGAGTCTGCAGGGATGGGCCAGACTAGTCTGGGTACTCCGGTTTTAGTGTCGGTGACGATTAGCTTTAGTTTTACCTAGGAGTCAGCTTCCGCGAGTGATCTTGTAGTGAGGAAATGATGTACAGGGCAAGAGCCCTTTTATTATTGTAACCCCTGTATCTTTTATTCAGTTATTATTTGTGGACATTTACCTTTATGGTCTTAATTCATGTGATTCTGTGGACTTGTCTTCTCGTTTATGAACTTTTCTTGTGATCGAGTTGGCCGGCAGAATCGACGTTTTGTGGTGCCGACCTTTCCGAGTGAAGGTGTCACCGCAAAACGGCGGTTCTGGGCCTAAGACCCGGTGGTTTTGCAAAAAAAAAATGGGGTCTTACACCAGTGCCTCGCAAGGCCCCACTGGAACCCTCCCCGGTTAAGGAAAAGACGTGACTTGGAGGTTAGGTCTCTAATGCATACAACCTTACGCCCCCGCTATTGTGAGATATGAAGTCAAAGGTGAATAATCTTTGGACAACCTATGCTTTTTAAACTATGAGTTGATTTATAAACTATGGGTTTTGTTTAATGTGATGAGTTATATATTGCCGCATAGTTTTACTAATTTTATGAGATGACGATATGAGATAACTAGCACAATTACTAATATTCAATAAGTGATAAAGCTAGTATGATGAGTTTTGGGTTTAATGTCATGTCATAAGATTAATATTGCATGCATTCCAAAATAGAATTTCAAATTATATATCTAGAATAGAGTGATGATTAAGTTTGATTTATATCTTCATTGCAAAGTTGATTCTAGAGTCCACAAATATGAGAGATACATGCAATCAATAGCAAAACATATTAAAACATCAAATAATGTAAAGAAAACCTTATTCATATTTTTATCATAAGATTCATAATTCTTAGGTGATAGATATTATTGATTTGAGATATTTCTTGATAGAACATGAATTATGATTTATGTTTTTAGAGATTTTTGCATAGAATATATGTTAGATCATCATGATATATGTGAATTCTATTCCTTCTAGACTTATGACAATATGATTTGGTGATTTTCTTTTGAATAAGCATGTTTGATTTGTAAGTCTAGAAAAATGATGATCATCTAATCATATAAAATACAAAGATCACATATATAAAGTTTTGAAATTTATAAGATTGCTTTCAATAATTGAATTTATTGGTCTTTGGTTTTGCATGATAATATATGATTCATGATACAATATTCATATATATTCTAATGATTAATCCATAAACTATGTGTTTGTTAGAATTTTAGTATTCTATTTATGATTTCAAAATCACATAGTTATCATGAAATTTGAATAACATTATAAATATTATACCTAGCATAAATATATAAGCATAGACCAAGAAGTGATGCTGAGATGATGAGTTTGAATGCAATGTTATTACATAGGATTAATGGAGATAATGTTGCATGTAATATGAGAAATTTTCAAATTAATTTTCTTTAGACCTAAAATGAAATGATTAAACTTTTGATTTGATCTTAATGATACAAGATGATTCTAAGGTCTAAATAACATGCAAACAATGGTGACACACATTACACACAATATGCAAAGAATATCATGTGATGAAGAATTCAAAGACACAGAAATTGCCGAAATAAGAAGACTGATATAACTTTTAAACAAAGTTGAGTTTGGGCAATTTTGACAGCTCCAAACGAATTTGAATGGACAAGTTTGGTTCTCCGTTGGATGGAGATTTTTGTGCTATTTCCGTAAAGATATTAAACATGAAAAATAGGACGAGCTGATTAAAAGATATGGCTTTTGAAGTTTTGATCTAAAACTCGCATTTTTGAAAGATTAAACACGCGTTTTGTGAATGTTTGTTTTCGATTTTATTTGATAATATTTTTCATTATAAGGGCTATCAAATGTAGCAAATAACATAGAAAATAATCAAACCGTTGTGCATTTTAATTTTTAGCTTAAGCCCTTCAATAAACCATTTAAATCCAATCTTTAAAATAGTTTCAATAGTCTTGATAATAATTTTAATATTCAATTTATAATGATAATTCAAGACAATTAAGGGTAACGGATTTAAAAGGATAAAGAACAATCAAAGATGAGGGATAAATCACTTTGAAAAATATATGACTTAATGTTCAATTTTAATTCAAATTTGATTTGATAAACATTAGGCTTAATATATGAAAGTCATATTTCATGATATATAAAGTAATCATAGCATGTTTGTTCAAAAAAAGAGACAATAAGCATATTATGAAGTAGAGTAGTGATATTTCATTTTTATTTGTTTCTACTTCAGACAAATGAATGGATATTAATGAATGAGAGATTTAGGTATCCAAAGGGGACCAAGTGGGAAGGTTCATTTGAGTACCCAAATACATCGTGGTGGCTTTTGGGAAGATAATGATAAATGGGCTTTTTCAATTAAAAATGATATGTCATTTTTCTTTATGGGTCTCCATTCATACATTGGTTGTTTATCACTTAAATCTATATAATGATTATATGACATCTTTTTGCGATAATAGTTGTTTGAAAAATAATTCATTTGAGATTTATGTTTATTCAAATTATTTTTCAAAATACCTTGATGTTGATAATCATCATGAATTTTATTATATGGATTCTTTGAAATTTTATAAGAGTGATTGTCTTTCTTTAGAAGTGATTGTTGAAAGAGTGGGTTATAATATATGTTAAATGATTGATTCTTATTTTGATGATTTTTATTTCCACTCTTTCCTATAGACATACTCTTATAATGTGAAGGAAAAGATTTTGTAGTTTGATTTTCATAAAAAGAAGGTTTTAAATTTGAGTCATGATTAAAAATATATTGAGACTTATAATAGTGACTCTTAAGAATTTTATGAGGATCATAATTCTTTTTGAAACTAAACTCCTTTTGATTTAATGTGTGAAAATGGTCATTTTTTGAAATGATTTTGTAAGTTAATTTATCCTTGTTATTCAAAATCTTATGATGAAATTCATTACATGACATTTGAAATTTTTCAACAAAAGATTTTAATTGTATTAACTTACAAGATAAAACATCATTTTCAATTATCAATTTTTCATTATGCTTTTTAGAAACTAAGAGTCATTTTTCAATATCCTTGAATTTTTCTTTTAATAGATTGCAATCTAAACAAGGAATATGAATTTTAACTAGAGAGCATGAAAGAGAATTTAACACATCAATATTTGATTCTACGTTTTTGTTTGCTTTTAAAGATTTATTTTCTAAACGTAATTTGGAATTAGCAATTTTTAACTTTAAAATTTTACGTTTAGCAATTTTAAGCATACGAGATGTATAAATAGAATTTGTTACAAAAGGAGAAGTTTTTGATTTTCTTACATTGCTATGGGATGAGGCAAGATTTGAACCAAAAGTTCCTTTGACATCTTCTTCGCATTCCTCTTCCATAGTTGAATTTTTGTCTTCTCTTTTGCTTGATGTGTTGCCAACAAATGAGTCCAATATTGTGATGTTGTATTCTTCTTCCTCCAAGCATGAGTCCTCATCGATTTCTTCTCTTGGATCCATAAAGAATTCCTCGTCGATTTCTCTCTTAGATTTATCTTCCTCCAAGAATGAGTCCTTGTCGATTTCTTCTCTTGGATCCATAAGGAATTCCTCTTGTTCATCATCTGTGGAAGGAAGACTATAAGAATTCTCAAGAAATTTCCAAACTTCATAAGCAATAGGAAATGTATAAATAAGTTTAAAAATATTTTGATCTAATGCACAATATAGACTAATCATTGATTTGGCATTTAAAAACATTTCATTTTTATTAAGAATACTTGGGGACATTTTAATTGTAATATTCCATACTTCAATATCCAAAGATTTAAGAAATTTTTCCATAAGAAATTTCCACCCATTATAATTTTTGCCTTCAAATAAAGGTGGTTCTAAAGATTTTTCATTTATAAGAAAGTTTCCCTCACTAGTAGAAGCGAGATCATGAGACATCATTATTCCTGGTTTTTAAACCGTTTGGAATAACCTCCCTCTGATACCACTTGTTGGATCTTACGGCGCCCTTAGAGGGGGGGGGGGGGGGGGGGGGGTGAATAAGGGAATAAAAATTCTTTTTAATAATGTTATGAAAATTACTAAATTATTTTATAATAGGAGAAAGACAAAATAACAATTTAGCTAAATTAAGAGAATATCATAATTTTCAAGTTTAGAAATAAGTACTAAATTGTTTTATGATTAAAGAGATTGAAATAAATAATTTAGATAAAGTAATTAGAATTGAAAAACTTTGTAACCAATATTTAGAGATTATGCCAAATGAGAGAAATCAAGTAAACACAAATAGAGACATGATTGTATTTATAAAAAGGTGTTTACATAAATTTGATTTCAATATCGCTAGAAATCGGAGGCGTACAAAAGTAAATTTCTTTTCCTTTTCTATACCGACTTGTATCCCCACAAACCGATTGACTTTAGCATATCCTTCCCCGGATAAGGCCTCAAGCCGCTCTAGCCAATCCTTCCCCGGATATGGCCTCGAGCACCCCCTAGATCTAATCACCTAGAACTAGTCGCCAACACAAGACGAATTCCTCCCTAAGTCCTACCTAGACCTAGTCGCCAACACAAGGCGAATTACTCTCTAAGTCCTACCCAGACCTAGTCGCCAACACAAGGCGAATTCTCTATATGGTTACAAAAAGTATGGAATGAAAATAATGATAACAATAATAAAACTCCCTATATGAGATCTTCTGAAGTCAGAGATGAAGGATCGTTGTAGTATAAGCAAGGTCGAAGCGATCGTTCTTCGGATGTAGCGTGATGTAGTCCTCCTCCAGAATTCTCCTTAAGCTTTTTGTGGGAGATCCATCTTCGGCAGCATAACATCAATAGAAGTGTGCACTTGCAACCTCTCTGGGATGGATTTATCAAAACGAGAAAGAGCTCATCAATTTATAGAACTTGGCGATAGCGTCTGCGGTAGCTCCTAGCGCCTGCGGTAGCGTTCGTGTGGAGCGGTTGCGAAATCGTCGGCGGCGGGGGGCTGTGCACTAACTTGAGATAGCGCCAGGCGGTAGCGTCGTGTGGAGCGGTTGCGAAACCGTCGGCGGCGTAGCAGAACAAACTTTCATCGAACGAAATTTTCGTCGAACGAAATTTTCGTCGAAAGGAGCTTCAAGTTCGTCGAACGAAAATTTCCGTCGAACGAAATTTTCGTCGAACGGAGTTTTCGTCGAACGCAGGCAAATTCGTCGAACGGAACCTGAGCTAGCGCCTGGCGGTAGCTCTAACGCTGGCGGTAGTGTATTCTTCCAGATTTTTGAATTCAGCTGCTTTCTACCTGTGGAGTATTGCACCTATAGTTCATGCACACTATAAACACACGACAAACAAGATCAAATACAATTTGGGATTTGTTATTCTCAAACAAAGGGATGTGCCACACATGTCCAACAGTAATCAGTGGCTGAACTGGGATTTTAGACGAGCACAGACACGGGGGGGCCCGTGCCCCGTGAGACAGTACCCGGCTCGCAGAGGCGGGCTTCGCCCGCCCCTGACGCGTTGCTGTCAGGCGGCCTTCGGCCGCATCTAGGCTTTTATAATACGAGTCTTGTTTTTTATGATTTTGAGCTCAATTTGTATCTTATTTGAAAAGGTGATGAACACGAAAGTTGTAGATCTCATCGAGAAGAATAACTTTCATGTCAATCACTCTTTGATTTGAAGCTGTTTAGAACCCTGATTTAAGCCTTGAAAAAGGTCACGCCGAATTGGGAGCCTAAATGGCTTCAAATTAAAAACTTATCAACATGAAAGTTATTCGTCTCGATGAGATCTACAACTTTCATGTTGATCACTTTTTCAAATAAAATAAAAATTAAGGAGAAATTGTAAAAAAACGTCATCAATCTGATTGGTGGCGTCCCATTACACCATTAAGGAGATTTCCTTACACCAAGTATACTATGGCTAACATCCAAGACCTAAAATATGATTCAAAACATTTTGAACAACATAAGTTTGAATGAAATGGTAAGAGGATATTCAGACAATCAAAATAAAACATGGAATGAGAACATCATAACATAAACTAAGCGTGTTGTGCATTCAGAACATAGCAAAGAATGAAAAAGATTGGAATATAAGCTATGCGGCATCTCGATCATTTGCGCACCAAATTGAAGGAAATTATTGGTTTGAGTCGTGTTTTCATTACCTTAGATATATTATAAGAGTAATTAGTCTAAGTAAATATGCATAGATCATGTAAAATTGACCATAAATGACTTTCAAGGGGTGTAAAAAAATACTACCAATGAATCTTGGAGGTATCAGACATGAGCATCCTCCACACATCATGTACATATTACAAATAAATCAGCTAGAAATGAATATAACAAGACTTACATAACTATGACAACCTGAAGAACAACTCCATCTATCTGCAGTGTAACATCCAACAACAAAAACGCTAATGAAATTGTTTTTTTCACCGTGGCATTTCATCGAAAAGTTAGTGGTCCATCCACGAATCTCCATATATAACTGCTGATTAACTGCAGTAAGTTCCATGTATAAATTAACTAATTCAGTTAGACAAAAAGAAATAAAAATACTTCGATGGAAATCTGAATTTGAGACCACTACAACAACTCTTCTTCGAGTTAATTTTTTACCTAAAATTTGAATTCAAACTATCTGCTGATTGCTTAGTTTAGAGGGGGAACCTGGAGTCTGGAGCTAGAAGCAGAAATAGAGGATTGGAAACGGATGAAAGAGGAGCCTGGAGACTTGAAACAGAAGAAAGGGGGCAAACAATACTTGCTCTGCTCACTGCTCAGCAGCTATGCGTGACTGCTCCATTGCTCGCGGGGATGGTCAGATGGGAGAAAGGGGGGAAACCGTCGCAGAAGGAGTCTCGGACGAGCAGCGCAAGAGAAAAATGGTATAGGAATAGGGCTCAGACTCGCGCAGAGGAGTATAGGAAATGAGGAACGAAGGACCGAATCCGCACAAGGTGCGTATTCGCAAACTGGAGCCAATTCGCCGACCAAAAAGGCCTAAGCTTCATGATGTGTAACTCCTCATGTTTTACTGCATGTCTGTTTCTTTTGCATTATTCCGGCTTGCATGCCGAGATAGCTTTGGAGTTTTGCTACTATAGTTTTGATGTGTTGGGTCGCGAGAGGCTCAAAATGCATTCGCGTTTGCGGCATGCTCAAAACGCCTTCGCGTTCGCGACACACTCAGAACGCCTCCGCGTTCCTGACACACTCAGAACGCCACCGCTTTCGAGGCACGGGTCAAATGACTCTGCGTTTGCGGCAAGCGATGAACGCCTCTGCGTTCGCAGCGCACGCGACAGTTAACTTTCTTTACTTCTCAGATTGCTGGACTCGTTTGTTGCCATCATCGCCGCCAAAGGAACTGCCCGAGGAAAACCGTCATATCGGCAAAAATGGCGATCTGCGTGCCCCAGATCGGGCAATGTGATTCGCCCATCCGATAATTATTGTGGTTACAACGGCGCAATTACAAAGTTGGTCCTGTCAAAAACTATAAAAAGAGTCCAGAACCCTCATTTGAGAGGACCTTGCCTTCATAACCCGAGAGAGCACCTTCGAAGATCCTTCAGAGTTCACTTTCAGCGTTCGAAAAATCCTTCGAAGATCTCCCTCAAAGGCAACTTGAAGATCTCCCTTTGGCCTTGGAAGATCTCTCTTCTCTTTGAGATTCCCTCTTTCTCATTCTTCTTTGCACCTCCTGCAATGAGCGGTGACCTGTCATCCTCTAGCGTTCTACTACCCGTAACACCAAAGATATAGTGAAATTTGATCGACACCAATCCGGTCCCGTGGTTTTTCACACTTTTTGGATTTTCCACGTTAAAAAGTCTCATTGTCAGTTGTTAGTCTTCTTTGTGTCTGTTTGCGCGCTCGGCTCACTCTCAAGCTGAAACGGTTCAATTCGATCAGTCTACAAGGACGTCGAGCGACCCACAACAATACTAATACTTTATACTTAGATTCATGAGATGGAAGGAAATGACCAATAATCTTTCCATATAGTAATGAATTTGAACATTTGTATCTCTTTTGCCTCTTAATTTACTCGATAATTTCCCGATGAATACTACATTTATATGCAATTAATTATTAACATTGTTATTCAATAATCCGCAAAATTTGAATTCTATTCGTTAAGTTCGATCATTGACTAAATAACTCGACAAAATTTCGATTATAGCTCAACACTAAAATTTTGAATGTTGGTTGACAAGTAAATAGATTGATGAAATCTTCAAGCTTTTGACGAAAGCTCTTAGCCTTAAAAGCACTATATTTAAATGTGAAAAACAATCTATGATCGTTAGAAATATTCAGCACTACACTTAAAATCAGACTCAAGTAGAATACAACCATGTTGGCATGTAAATCAGGGGAGATATGTGCTCCCAGGCAATATAACATTAAAAAAAAAAATTTGAACTAATATATATATACTATATTATAAAGAAATATCGTTTTTGTGTCTATGACAAGGTAAATAGGAACTCCATGACAAAGAAATTGAGACAAAATCAGATCACAGCCATCGGATCTCAAATCAAATCAGAAAAAGACCTGCAAATAGCCAATTTTCCAAACTAATCCCTCCAACCCAACGAAATCCCGTGCCCCCTCCCTCCCGTCCTTCTCGCCCCCTTCTGGGCTGCCGCCGCCGGCTGGCGTGAGGCCACCGGCAGGTTCGCCGGTATCCGGCGAACCTGCCGGTGGTACTTCGGCGGGGCTCCGGCAGGGCCACCGCCAGTGGTGGCGCTGCTGTTCGTCAAACACAGGAGGTCGTCGTTCGTCGAATGCATGCGTGATTCGTCGTTCGACGAACGACGGCCCTGACCGTTCGTCGAACGGTGGCCCTGACCGTTCGTCGAACGCAAGAGTGTCGTCGTTCGTCGAACGGCGAACCTGCGTTTGACGAACGGCGACACTCCTGCGTTCGACGAACGCAGGCGCCACCTGCGTTCGACGAACGAGAATCTATCGCCGTTCGTCAAGCGCAGGAGTTTCGCCGTTCGTCGAACGCAGGTTCGCCGTTCGACGAATGGCGGCACTCCTGCGTTCGACGAACGGTCAGGGCCACCGTTCGACGAACGCAGGTTTGATTACTTAGTATATGTATATACTAGTAAAAATAAAAGGGGCGGAGGCCCGTGCCTGTCACTCGTGTGTCTATATATATATATATATATATATATATATATATATATATATATATAAAAGTACTTTGTGGACCATTTGAGACCACTAAATATCCACCCATGAAAACTTAGCCATCCAATCAATTCCACTATCGAAATGTCATTCGTCCGATTAAGTTCGCTATATTGTTTAATTTAATATATATTTGTGATTGTACGCCGGCGAGTTTTGTCGGGCGCATATTTGGCATGTTTTGTGTTCTTGTTTTGTCTGCGAATTTTATAGCTGTGTCTGCGTTTGTATCGAATTTTACAGCATGACTACCATTGGGTCCATGAATTATGTAACCCTTTTCTTGGATGACAAGACCTCCTCATCTAGTAGCATTGTTGTTGCCGACGGTGCGCCGATTCGATCTCCAAATCTCGGGAAATCACCAGTAAAATACTGCTGTTAATCGTTCTGAGTGTCATATCTCCGACAATCTTTACGAGACAATCACCGTCAAAAACAACGAAAGTAGTCAGGCTCATCATCATTTTTTTGTGGAAGCTTCTTATCGTCGTGCTGAGACCGTCGACGCTGAGAGTTCATTGATCCAATTAGTCCTGAACAAAAAAACCGGGCCTGACGGGCCGGCCCGAGCCCGGCCCGGTTCAGGCCCGAACCGGGCCGAGCCTTTACCCGGGGCCCTGAAAGGGCCCCGGTTTGGCCGCACTACCCGGCCCGGTCCGGGCCGGGTAGAGCCCGATAATCGGGCTAGCCCGAGACCGGGCCGGGCAAAACCCGATCCGGTCTCGGGCTAGGCCCGATTGAGCCTAACGGCTCTTATTAGAGCCGTTAGGCTCATGAACTCGTCATGGCAGCATGGCTGCCATGTGGCAGCCATGCTGCCATGAGAGGCAGCCAACGGCTCTAATGGCTGCCTTTTATTATTATATATAATAATAATATATTATTATTATTTTTATTTTTATTTTTTTTATTTTTTTAATTAAAAAAAAACCAAAAAATCTATAAATACCCCCCTCCCCTCTCTCTTTTCTCACACCTCACCTCTCTCTCTCTCTCTCTCTCTTAGCTCTCCCAATGGCGTCGTCCTCCACAACTCCAGCGTCGTCTTCTCAAAGTGCGGCTTCGGTGGTGGAGCACAACCGTAGAGCGGGTATTTGGGAGTATTTCGACATGGTCCAAGTCGGCTCCGAAAAAAAAACGCGCTGCAAGATGTGCTCGAAGTTGCTATCCATCAGCGGCAACTCGACGCTCGTTAGACACCAAAAATCTTGCGAGTCGAAACAAGCTCCTCCCGAGTCAAGTCAAGCTCAAATTTCTGGAGCAGGACAAATTTGGACGTACGATCAAATGCGGCAGCGAGAGATGCAGGCGAAGTTCGTCATCAAACGTGGGCTGCCATTCAGCGTCTTCGACAATGACGACGGCACAGAGTACATACATGAGGGGCTTCAGCCCAAATACCAAAAGGTTAGTAGAATTACTTTAAGACGCGACACGATTAAGTTATATTTAGAAGCAAAACAAGAATTAATTACGTATTTTGAAAATTTCGAAAGACGTGTGAGTCTAACGAGCGACGTTTGGACGAGTAATTTAAATTTAGGATTAACTTATCTTTGCATCACTTGTCATTAGATTGATCTCATTTCGTGGGAGCTAAATTAACGCGTAATATGTTTTACGGGTTTTGAATTCCCGCACACGGCTATAGCTTTATATAAGGTTATTATGAAATGTGCGCGGGAATTTAAAATTAACGATAAAATACTTAGTTTTTCTCTTGATAACGCCTCCAATAATGGCGCCGCAATTGAATTGTTAAAACGAGATTTAAAACATTTCTCAACGGCGCGTTTTTTCATACTAGATGTGTTTGTCACGTCCTAAATTTAGTGGTACAGGATAGTTTAAAGGCAATGTCAACATATATTAATAAAATTCGCGACATGTTAAAAACAATTTATTGTACTAAACAACGAGCTCAAGATTTTAGAAAATTTTGTAAAGCACAAAATCAAAAATATTTGAAACCAAAATTCGATATGCCTATTAGATGGAACTCAACATATAAAATGTTAAAAATAGCCCTTCAACAAAAAACACTTCTAATGGAATATTATAGTTTGTTTAATATTGAACACGGTTTAGGTGAAACTGATTGGACCATAATAGAATATTATATAGATTTAATAAAGTGTTTTTATAGGGCCACCGTTTCTTTATCTAGAGTATATTATCCAACGAGCGCACTAGTAATTAAACATTTAGTACATATCACAGAAAAATTTAGTTATTATAGGAAACACCAAGGTTGGACTCCTTTAATTAAAGTAATGGAAGAAAATTTTTAAAATATTATAGAGAAATACCGCCTATGTTTTCGTGCGCCGCCGCTTTAAATCCGCTACTTAACGTAGAAGGCGTAGAAAATTTGATCGACGAAATCAATACTAATTTAACCTTAAATATAAATTATGATGATGCGGATGACCCCGTTAGTGCTTCAAGTTTTACTAATTTTTTTACGCAAAGTTATAATTATTACAATAATTTATACGGGTTACGACCCCGCGAAGAAATAACGCAACCCAAAACGAAGGATAGTCTTAAAAATAAAATTTTAGATTTAGCTTCTAGGAAAAAAGCGCGCACATCTAGTAGTTTAGATGAATTAGGATTATACACAAAAACTCAATTTAGCGATTTTATGAGTTCGGAAGAGATCGAAAACTTCGATATCTTAAATTGGTGGAAAGGTAAAGCTAATACCTATCCTGTTTTTGCTTATATGGCCCGTGATTTCTTAACTGTCCAAGCTAGTACAGTAGCTTCGGAGTCCGCTTTTTCTCTTAGTGGCAGGGTTTTGAACGAGCGGAGGAGCCGGCTTAACGAAGATTCACTGGAGGTTTGCATATGCTACAAGGACTACTTGGACAGTGTAAAGAGGAAGCAACACATAACAGCATTGGAGGATAGCTCGGAAGAGATAGAAGACGAAATGGGCGCGTTGAATCTACAAGTACAAGATGATTAAATCAATCAATTGTATTTTTAATTTTGTATTTTGTACGACTTAAATTTTGTATTTTCAATTTTGTATTTTCAATTTTGTATTTTCAAATTTGTACGAAATGGACGCGTTTGTAATTTTGTATTTTCAATTTTGTATTTTGTTCCAAATTTTCAATATTTATAAAATTTTTTGTTCCGAATGTTTCATTTGTTCAATATTTAATAATTTATAAAAATTAAAATTAAAAAATTTATTTTTATATTTAAAAAAATAATAAAACCGGGCCGGCCCGGATCGGGCCCGAGACCGGCCCGGTCCTGCCCGGCCGGCAGCACTTATGTGCTGCCTGCCCGGCCCGGGCCGGCCCGATTCCAGGGGAGGACCGAGCCGGCCCGGCCCGATACAGGAAAAAGCCCGATCGGGCCCGGTCCAGGCCGGCCCGATCGGGCTTTATGTTCAGGACTAGATCCAATTGTCAAACCTCCTTGTAGTTTTTAAACCACCATTTGATTAATTATAGCAATGCATTAATAATAATTTTAAAATTTTAAAAACCACCACTAATTTTCTTAAAAGAAGTAAAATAAAAGGCGATTGTTATCCGCACTACAGTTTTGGTTGTCAGCACTTTTTTGTATGACTTATTACACGTCTTTTAGAAATAAACTTTGTACATGCATTTTTAGAAAAAACATTCAGCACGAAAGTTGTAGATCTAGACAGCATTTGTCATAGCTGCATAGCATAATAACTGCCCACAAGCAACTAAATGAGACATTAAATGCAATTTAAGGGGTTACAGTTAAAAGACAATATAAAGAAACAGAGCAGAGTTTATAAGGTATTGAATAATTATGAAGCCTAAACATCAATTAACTGGAAGTATATAATTAATTAAAATACATACATGAACTTCAGCCCTCCAAGCCATTATAGAAACATAATAAATTTTCTTGTTATTTATAATACAAAATTAGAGGAAAAAACGACAAGTTCTACTTGCACGTGTTTCAAAATAAAGAGATTAGAGATAGTCTAAATATGCCCTAATGGCTAATACTAAATATTGTCTTTTAACTGAAACACCTTAAATTGTATTTAATTAAATGAGGATTTTTTATTATATGAGTGAGAGTGCTTTAGGGCCGGACAGGAGACAGCGGTATTGCCTCTGCGCGATGCCGCTCCCGCCGCTCGCAAATCTCCGTGCACACGACAAAATCGAGCAACGAGTGGAATACAACGGCAACAAGTATGGGCATTGTTAAAGACAAACCAAAAATGAATATCCGCACACCATTAATAACAGCAAACCATACTTTTTGGAAATTACTCGGTGCAAATAAATCTGTTAACGACAAACCGATGATGTTAACAGCAAATCAAATCTAAAATTAGAAAATTTGTCATTATTTTTCAACCATTGAGAGGGTTTTGAGGATAGTTGTTAATCAAAATGACCTAAAAGAAAAAAATAAATAAATGGTGAGTTCTTGCTTCTATAAAGACAAAAGATTGTTCACCTAGTTTAGGTTTTTGAATAACCAAGGTCTGATCCAAGAAGGAATGAAAATTCTGATTTCAGCATTCATGCTTTAACCACAGAAGTTAACTGACAATCTCAATTTATGTATGAGTAAAGTATGATCGCTAAATTTTTTGTACAATTATTGTTTTATTTTCTGACACTGTAGTCTCAAGAGCCTTTTGTTATGTTATATCACCCTTTCGAAATTTTTGAAAGATAAGAAGTTGATTATATACATCTTATTGCGCTTCTTTGTCGATTAACATTTATTGTGCATGCACATACTGAATAAACAAATCATTATAGAATGCGAGAAGGTTTCGACTGAGCGTGAGAGGAAATCAGGGTGGGTTTTCGGCGCTGACATGCGGCTTATGGTTTGCGCGTAGAAAATTTCTGAACTAATTTTAGATGAGAATTTTAAGTTATGTTGGTGTGCGGATAACAATTTTTTGATTTGCTTGTAAAAAAATCGTAACTAATTTTAAATAGGGATTTTAAGTTATGTTGGTGTGCGGATAGCCATTTTGGTTTGCATTTAACAATGCCCATTATTATTCTACATAATAATTTTCATTTCTAATAAAAAATACATTTAAAGAATAAAAACTATTATTAAAACAATCAAATTAAGTCGATAGCTTTGATATATGTAATATAGACAGAATAATAGATATATCAAAATTATTTAACGAAGAAATAAGTAAAATTTATTTTTCCAAGCACCTCAATCACACACAGTAAGCCACCCCCTTAAATGGGCCCGTAATTGGCTGCAAATATCTTATCCGAAACAAGTGTGGGGCCTACAAAGAAGGTAAAAGGAAACTCTACTTATTTTTTATGGTCATGCACGAAGTTCTTTTGATATATTATAAATGGACTAGAATAAATAATTATAAGTAGCAAAAATGGAAATAAGTATTTATGTATAAATATAATAAATATTTTTTTATGGTCATGCACAAAGTTTATTCCCATTTTTTAAACAGCAAAAATGGAAATAAATAATTCTATATAACCCAAATTATGATTTTGTTTGTCAACACATCCCAAGTATTTTTGTATATTATAAATGGACAAGAATACTAGACTATCTAGTCAATATATATGCTCCGGCTGATACGGCGACGACGATCGTGAACGCGATGATTATGAACCCTCGTCGTTCTTGACCACCCAACCTTGCCTAAGGAACTTCATCGACTTTTATGTTCAAAATTAATTTTTTTTTCTTGGCGACTGTAATAACCATTGGCATGCTAAACACACATTTTAAAATGATAGCATTTTTGTCCAAACTCATCCAAGCAAAAAGCCCACGCAAAAAAGGATAATAAACACGATAATAAACTACTAGATCAATGTTATAAGCAGTACAATTTTGGCTATTCGCAGTCCATTGATATTCATAGTCTAAAAAAATATTTGCAGTCTATTTAGAGCAAATGAAAGAAAAGTTCCCACACAAGTTTTTTGATTATCTAATTTTTGAACTGCAGTTATAACATAAATTTTACGAAATTTCCATCCTCGTAATACAAGTAGGGAGTTGATATTAGCAGTTCGGAATTGGCTATTCACAGTCCATCTCTATTCGCAGTCTATAAATTTTATTTGCAGTCCAAAATTATATTTGCTCCTCAGGCCCATCCCAAATAAGCGAAATACTTTGCTGATTTATTAAGAACTAGAAGCCTAGAGAAACTTCTTAAGGACTCTAAGACAATTTAAAAATCAAGCACGGAAATAAGTTAAATTACATGCATAGAGAAATCAACTAAAAAATAAGTTAAATGACATGCAAACCTTTCTCTAACCAAAAAAATGACTATTTTTTTTGGGATTTTTGTTGGATAATTCCTTTATTTTTTGAAGAAGGTGAATCTGAGAGGGGGAAAGACGACGTGACCGATAGAATTACGACTAGGATTTAGGCAACAGGAGGAGAGAGATGGAGAGGAGGAGATTATTCGATAGGGGTGCGGTTAGCAAAAATTGGACTGCGAATATAATTAAGATTTTTACTAAAGTAAAAGAGTGTTTGAGAATGCTGAATATCGTGAACGAATAAATTGTGAAGTAAGAATCAGCGGTTAAAAATTAAAAAAGTCAAAAGAACCCATCCACCACGCTGCAGCCGACGACTAGGTCACGCTCATGTGGTACGGTCCCGTGGGAGCAGTTACCGGCGGTGCGGGGCCCACCGCCACTGATGTGGCCCTGCCGGAGCGGTGCGGGAGCCCCACGTAGCCGCGGACGCCGACTGCTGCCGCCGGGGACCACCTGAGATTCTTTTCTTTACTCGGCCGCCTCCCACCGCCAAATCTTCATCCAGTGTGTGTACGCGGCGACGACCGACGACGATGACCCCCCACGGTCTCCTAGGCTACGCCGTAGCCATTCTTCCACACGGAGCCGTTGCTTTTAACAGATGGCTTCCGCCCCACTCTTACGGGAGACGTTATTCCGTTAGTTTCTCTACCCTGACGTGGAGCTATGCTAGATATTCTCAGTTTCTGCCGCACAAAAATACTTTTACAATTTTAAAAATTTAAACTATATTTTCTTTTTAATTGTATGCATAATTGCATATCATTTGTTTATTTATATATATTTTTCTCTATAACAATTACAGATATAATAATAAATATAAACATAGAAGATTGAAACAAATAAATATATTACATCAAATAAATTTAAAATTAATATAATATAATTATAAATATTGACTGATTGCTTTGAACTAATGCTTGGCAACAACAACACTACGTAGAGAGTTGGATCAGGATTCTCTCTATTTGGAATTTCACATGGAGATCTATTTTATGGTTTGAATGCGGATCTATTGGTGTAAATTTTCTCTGATTAAACGAAATATAAAAGGATGAGATTAGTGAACCTGTCGGATCAACCAAAGATAAATTTAGGCGTGAAATAAATACTATCCATTTTACTCCAAATGAAGAGGATCTTGATAGGTAGAGAGCCTAGCAAGGGTCAAAACCGTGCACCGCTAGTGTAGGTCCATGTCTATATTTCAAAAACTTTTTAATTAATCATTTTTATAAAATTTATAATAAATTAAAAATAAAATAAAGCAAAAATTAATTTGATTTGATTGTATTATAGTAAGATAAATTTAAATTTAAAATATACAGGAGAGAGAGAAATAAAAAATAGAGCATAAAATAAATTAAATTAAGTTAGACAAATATTAATAAGCAAGAAAATAAAGTATCATATGATACCAAATTACCATTATTTAATGAAAATTGTTGTCATACACAATATGTTCGGACAACTCGTACCATAGACAATGTTATAAGCAGTCATATGAATTTAAGTACTTATTAGAAATACAAATAATCATTTTAGATGTTTTTAGAATGATGAATAGTCGTCGAAGTACTGCTAATATACTAGAAATATAGAGTGAAAAAAAAAAGAAAAAAAATTAAAAAAAAAATTGAAAAAAAAAATAAAGCAAAAGACAGCTGATGGCATCATATTGATTCATGGTCTGTACTGCTGTACATAGATTTCATCGAATGATTATACCGCGAATTATTCTTAGTAACTGAGAAAGAAAGTATTTATTGAAATAATCACATAACAAATAAAATACACCTTCTAGAATATGAGTTGACTTTGGCTGTTAGCACGAACTCCGGAGTGTTTCCAGACGACCGTGATTCTCATGTTATTCACACTCTTGATTCCATTTGACTCGTTCCAATGGGAGATGGAAATTTGACCAAATGCATCGCCTCTGAAACTCAAATTTAATGAAATTCAAATTTAAGAATTTACAAATCTGCACATATCTATACTGTATTAAAAAGAAATATGATGGTCTGCGATTAACATGAGATAAAAAAAATATAATCAAGTAGTTAATATGAGCCATTGGATATGTCTACGTAATTCAAACACCGTTGGGTCATGAAGAGGAGTGGCCTGCAGATAGGTAAATTGAGAAATCCCTCCTCCCTCCCTCGCGATTGAAGCCTTATACCCCCTCCCGTCCCACCCTCCCCCGATATTCTATTTTGATGCCCCGATGCCCTACCCTGCTCCTCAACAGCATGCGACTCCCTCCCTTACAGGGCCAGAGAGCATCGCGCTTCCTCCCTCCCGTTCTCATGCCCTAAATCCATTTCGCACTGCAGAAACACATCTCTCTCCGATACCAGTCAAGATCGACGCATCTTCTGGCACATGAAGATTGCACTGGAACATCGCCTCCGCCTCACAAGCCTCGACAAATCAGAACGATCTCCTTACTCATCTGCCGCAGGTATCTTCCCCCTCAAACATTTACTCATTCACTACTTCTCATCTACCTCTTCTTCTTCTCCTCCTCCCCCTCCTCTATATTTCCAGATCTTAGCAATTTCCTCCACAGACGATGTCGCCTGTGCCTTCCCCACCCAAAGCTTCAGACATCTACCAGTGAGTTTGGACAAAAACGGTTTCAGATGCAAGGGGTTTCAGCCTGGAATGGATTTCCTCGACATTAACTGGGTTGGGGAAGAAGAAGGCACCGCCGACGCCATTTGGTGGTGCGGAGGACTTTGTTAGTGACGGTGGAAATTAATCAGATTGAAGGCTTTCAAGTAATCCTTCTATTTTGAAAAAATTAAGGAAAATGGGCTTCCTGCCTTTTCGATTAAGACCAGGGAGAAAAGGATCTTCTAAAGAAGAAGCCAATGATGGCGGAAGATTACTGTTGTTTCCCTACTAAGGTTCGGTCTCAAACTGTCGTTTCCTAATCATTTCTCTTCGAATCTTAAACCAGTGTATCTGCTGACTATTCAATTAAATTTCTCAGGAATTAGTAACTATTTGATCTGGATGCGTCTTCGATCTGCAAAATCTGGAAACATTCCTCACCATTTTGGTTATCTTCTACAGTTTTACTACCATGCTTTTGATGTTTAACATTCATTTGTCGGATACAGGTAATTTTTTATGGTTAAACCCTAGCAGAAACATCACAATAGTTAACTCATATTTAATTATCATTTTTCCAATTATTGTGTGGTGTAATTTGTATAAATCTGGGTTAACACCAGCGCGGCGTTTTTATTCAATCACACTGTGTATTCCTAAAACTCAACATGAAGCTTTTTTCATTCACATTTCAACAAACACAGATGTTGGGTTCTCTAATTTACTGGTTTAGGTTCTTCTTCTTATTTTATTGTTTGTATCGAACTAATTCACATTGTAAAGTGTAACTTGAATAATTTAATGAATATAACTTGAATAATCACACTTGGATATTGCCCGTGCCTGTCACTCGTGTGTGTGTGTATATATATACTTTACAAATTATCACTTTTGAGTTTTTCATATCGTCCATCACTCCTCAAACAATAACTCGTAAACATCAACAACAAATATCATGCATCAAAAGCACACTTAGGGTCTGTTTGGCTCGGCTGCAGCGTTGAGATAAACAGTGATGAAGGCAAGGGCAAAACTAGTATTTTCGCTCAACACGGGCACATATAATTATAAATTAAAAATAACTGGTGGAAATATTTCGCAATTTTTGTTGCTCTAACAATAACGTGACTATATGGAATTATAATGAAGTATAAAGTATAAATTCCCACAGACATCATTAATAAAAAGCAACATACACAAATTACATTAAAACATAATACCTTGTTCGTGAGCATTGACATAGAAGAAGCTTCAAACTCCTAATAATTTACTCGCATGTTTGTTAAATATGTACAAAAATGTCCATGCCTACAAAAGTCAGCAAATAATGAAATTAACTAGAGTTTTTATCATCTCTCATTCAATTTCATAACAATTCTTTATAATTTTCATGACAGAGAACATCCTTTCAACACTGGCAGTTGCAACGGGTAGAAGACATATCAACTTCAAAAGCCTGAAGATCATTTGATAGTGATCTTGTTTTTTCAACTCTACCAATATTTGTAAAAGTCCACTAATTCCTTTACAATGAGAGAACGTATCGGTTGATATAGAGCGCATGTCAATGATGTATATATCAAGTTGTCCTTCCAATATCTGCAATTCTAATTGTGTAAAATCTGATTGATACAATTGTGCAAGTCGAATCAACTTTTGTTTATCAAATTAAGCAAATTGATCATATGGGTCTAGACAAAAAATACATAGAAGCAATTGAGTATTCACTTCATTAAAACGATCATTTAACTCATTCAATGTCCAATAAAGCACTGAATTGAAGATTTTAACACGAAAATTGTTCTTCCCGCTTGAATATATTGTTCCTCCATATTTGATACTTGTATACACTGCTTAATACAAAAAGATGAAACTTCACTCATAAAAAGAATTCCATTCAAGATCATTATTTCTCAAATTAATCAGCAATTGTTTTGAAAACTATAACGAACACTAACATATTTTATGCTAGCAAAGAAGGGAACGAAAAATTTCTCACACATTTACAATGAGTCAATGTCAGAAGTCAAAGAACATTACTAACGCAAAAATTTCCGAGTTCCCACATAACAGATTCAATGCGAGAAATTTTCTCCTAACATATTCTAAAGGAAACTTCCCAGAACATTACTAAAGCACTAACAGATTCAATTAGGCTAACAGATTCTATGCCAGAAATTTCCCAGAACATTACTATAGCCTTAACGGAATCTTGCCAGAAATTTGCTCCAACATAAATGAAGCATAGCCACACGGCACAGGCACTAACATATTCATGGCGCGGTGGTGGCGGTCGTGAACGCGGTGGTCATGAACCGTCATTCATGAACGCTCGACCTCACCTAAAAAAATCATGCATTTTATGCTCAAAATTAGTTCATTTTCTTGGGTAGCGGTCATAACCTTTGTCTTGCCAAACATACATTCTAGGATAATGAACTTTTTGACCAAACTCACCCGAGCAAATAAGCCGTGCCAAACGAAGCCTCAATTAGGCTAGGGAAGGAAACAAAAAATAAATTGAGGGTTGAAACTTGAAAGGATGAAATCTGTGTTAGGTATTTTAATATATATGTCCGCGCGTGTCCGGACCGACTCGGAACGACCCATCAGGTTACATGTCACTAGGGTTAAGAACTCTACGGTGGAGATAATATATAAGATCATTCCACACCGATGAGACTTAGTAGAATATCTAGAGCGGAGCATCTACATTCTCAAGATATTCTACTAAGACTCATCGGTGTGGAATTGTCTTATATAGTAACTACAGCGTAGAAACCTTAACCCTAGTGACACGTAACCCGATGGGTCGTTCCGAGTCAGTCCGGACACGCACGGACATATATTAAAATACCTAATAATCTCTTCCTATGTCCGCGGTAAACCCGACGTCAGAAAGGGGTTGGTGTGTGTAGTGTTCAACCAAATTCGACTCAATACACAACCGTGTCCACAACACCTATCATAACATATTGGACTGAAAGAGAAACTGAAAAATGTATGCACGCATAAGAATAAACATAAACTCAGCAGCATCACATCAAAGTCAAAAGTACAATCAGAGAAACAGATACTAGAACACCTAGTGTCTTATGACCAACAAAAGAGCAAATAATATATTCCAAACAACAGGTAAAAAGAAGAGAGCTAAAAACAGTGTTCTAAGCCAAAGAAAGAAAAACCAAACAAACACTCTAGAGGCCATCGCTCGGCAGATCATCCTGCTCTGGATCCCAAACTGCTTGTGCTCCTCCAACAGCAGCAACTCCTGTAATTTCCAACAGAGAACTTCATTTAGAATGAATTCAAACTTAGAAAATGTACATGTATCTAGTTCTACTTATAAGAACGTAATACTTTAATTTGCTAAGAGGACAATTATGTAGAGTATTTTAGGTTCAACCGTAGAGTCTGTAATCTGTTTCCAAACGAAACTATTTCAGACTTCTGAACACCGCAACCATATCTGTGTTCCTATATGTGATGTCATGGTTACTATTCTTCTAAAGTTGATTGGAACTCATCAAATGTGAAATGGAAACAATCAACAGAAGAAGGTTCAAACTAAGTCAGATCGTGTTATCAAATGTGGAATAACACTCTACTCCAAGGTAAGGAAGATGAATCCGGTGGAAAATGTTAACATCAAATGTGGAATGACACAACTTACTGGATTCGTGCCCAGCAACCAAGTACATCAGCGGAGCACAACATGCTTGCTATGACAAAGGAAATGGAAGCAATCAAAACATTTGGACTAAGGCAGAACTAACTCGCCTATCCTTGAACTAAGGCAGATCTCATATCGCATTAAGTCTCATTTCCCCCTCTGTTTTGATTGATCGATCTTTGGGCATTCCTTTCGTCAAAGGATCAGCTAGATTATCCTTCGATCGCACATCGACCAAAGTGATAATGCCCTGCACTTTCAGATAATTCAAAAAAGCGTGTCTCAGTCGTACATATCATCTCTTAGTGTTAAAGAGAACATTCTTAACAACTTGGACTGCTGCCCGATTATCACAGTACAGGCTTAAAAAATTGACTTGAAATCTAGACAAGAGAATGTCTAGAATCCAATTCCTGATTCAGTCTGCCTCTTCACCAGCTGAAGCGGCAAACAACTCGGCTTCCATAGACGACAGAGCTATATAAGTCTGTCTTTTGGACTTCTAAATAACTGCAGCGCCACCCAAGGTGAATATAAATCCACTTGTGGACTTGATGTTTACAACTTCTGAACACCAAAAGGCATCAGAGTACCCTTTCAAAGTAGGAGGGTGACCAGTGTAGCACAAAGCATGATCTTTAGTACCTTTGAGGTACCTCATCAGCCGGTCTAAGGCATCCCAATGCTCTTTGTCAGGACTAATGGTGAAACGGCTCAGCATGCCTACATAGAAGGCAATGTCTGGTCTAGTGCAACTTGTGGCGTACATGAGACTTCCAATGATCTTTGAGTACTTCACTTGATCAACGTTTATCCCTTCATTCGGACTCAACTTGACATTCAAATCAATTGGTGTTTCAACAGGCCTACAGTTTCGATAACCCCAGGTAGAGAGAATCTGCTATATGTAATGAGCTTGACATAGGTGACACGTCCCTTGTCTACTTTAATTTTCATACATAGTAGGGTATCCACAGGACCAAGATCCTTCATGTCAAACGCTTTTGCGAGAGCGGATTTAATATCCCTCACGACATCAAGGTCTGACCCCATAATCAACATGTCATCCACATATATGCATATGATGACTATTTGGTTTGACATCGATTGGTAATAAAGACACTTGTCTGAGAGACTGGACTTAAATCCAACGCTCTTTACCACTTGATCAAACTTCATGTGTCACATCTTAGTCGCTTGTTTAAGCCCATAGATAGATTTATCTAGCTTACACATTTTATCCTTTAGATTTTTATGTACATAACCTTCAGGTTGTGTCATGTAGATCTTTTCATTAAGCTCTTCATTCAAGAAGGCTGTCTTTACATCCATCTGATGAACTATAAAATTCTCGATAGAAGCTAGGGCTAGAAGAATCCTAATAGTGGATAGGTGACACACATGTGAATAGACGTCAAAGTAGTCAATTCCCCATGTTGCTTATAGCCCTTAACGACTAGACGTGCTTTGTATCTGGCTATAGACCCATCACTGTGCAATTTCTTCTTTAATACACACTTGCATCACAGCACTTTAGCTCTTTTCGGTAGGTCCACTAGATGCCAAGTGTTATTTTGTAGCAGTGAGTTCATCTCGTCATCGATGACTCCTGCCCACATCAACACATCTCTAGATCTCATCGCTTCCTGATAGGAGAATGAATCATCCTCTAAGTGGTAGGTGACAAAATTCTCACAAAAATCCTTAGGATTTATATCACTTGTAGATACTCTAAGAGTAACAGGTTCCACCTCTAGAGGTTGAGGTGCAGTGCCAGAGGGCCAGCTTCAGGTTCTACAGTAGATTCTGAGATCATGTCAGTAGATCCATGAACGGTTAAGCCATGATCTTTAATAAATTTATGTTCAAATAAAATAGCATCTCTAGACTCTATCACTGAATTAGTGGATAGATCCAGAAATCGGTCAACTGCACTGTCTTCTGCACTTACTAGATAGTAACAGGTTGTCATTTTAGGTCCCACCTTAGATCTTTTAAGATCTTGTATTGACGCATAGACAATACAACCCCAAGTCTTAAGATTGTCATATCTACAGGGATGACCGTGTCACAACTCATACGGAGTAGAACTGAGCTTTGAGTGAGACACTCTATTCAGAATGTGATTCACAGTTAGGACTGCTTTCCCCCAAAAGATATTAGGCATGCCAGCGGTGAGGAGCATAAAATTTAACATCTCTGTCAAAGTTCTATTCTTACGCTCAGCAACACCATTCGATTGAGGTGAGTAAGGAGCTGTAGTTTCAAGGATTATACTCTCAGTGGCACAAAACTCCCTAAACCCAGTGGCAGTGTATTCTCCTCCTCGATCACTTCTAAGTCTATTAATCTTTAAATTTAACTGATTTTCTACTCGATATTTGAAGATCTTAAAGGTCTCGAATATCTCGTCTTTCGATTTCAATAGGTAGACATGAAAAAATCTGGAAAAATCCTCGATGAAGGAAATTAGATACTTTCTTCCCCCCTCTAGTGACATGTCTACGAAAGTCACAGAGGTCAGAATGAATCAACTCCAGAAGTTGTGTGCTCATAGAAACGGTCTTGTAAGGGTTTCTAGTTATTTTGGTCTGGGCACAAACCTCACACCTATCAAATCAAATAGAAAGATCTAACGAAATGTTGTGACTTTTAGCTAGATCGCGCATTTTCTTATAATGAACGTGTCCAAGTCTATTGTGTAAGAGCTTTGGATCTATCAGAGACGAACTCGTTTTATAGGCTAAGTCTATACATTCCATTAATAAGGTAAGCGCAACCGAAGTAGTGAGAATTAACAGTCAGTGTTATTCTACCATTTATGGTTGTGAAAGACATGCCAGACATATCAAGCAAACTCATAGAAATTAAATTCTTAGTTAAATTTGGAACTACTTTAACATTTTGTAAAATTAAAATTTTACCTGAAAAGAGGACTAGCTATGTCGTCCCAGCATGAGTAACAGACGTCTCTCCTCCATTGCAGTTCTCTACTCTGTCTCGGACTGCTCTGACCTCTGAGAGAAGACCTCTGTCATTCGTAACATGACACATGTAGCACCGCTGTCCAGCCACCACTATGAAGACGCACTGCAGTGACTACTCCCAATCATAGCCACGAAGGACTTGGGATCAGAGTTGTCGACCACCATGTTCGCCACTTGTTGTGGGGCTTCATCCTTCTGCTTCTTCGGCCCCTTGCATTTAGCGGCCCAGTGACCCCACTTGCCGCAGTTGTGACATTTGCCCTTCTTCCTTTTGAGAGAAGGCTTTTTGACCGTCAACTGAGTAGGAATATCACCCTTAGGTGTCGGGGGCTTCCGAGAAGGCCTACTGGGCCGAGAAACGAAGTTGACAGCCTGTGAGGGCTGAACAACTTGCTCCGCGCTTTTCCCAGCGATGTTCTGGTCCTCAATGTGGATGAACCTTTTGAGTTCATCCAAAGTGATCTTCTCCTTCCGCCTGTGCATTTCGGTCTTGAAGGTGAGCCACTCCGGAGGCAGCTTGCTCAGAATCAGATAAACAAACAGATTGCCGACTATCTTCGACTGATCGTCCTCCAGCTTGTGACGCAGGTTCTCCAGCTCTATGATCTGGGAAGTGATTGGCAAGTTCGCTTTGAGTCGGAAGTTGAAGAACTTCTCCCCAATGAGCGACTTTGACAGTATTTCCTCCTTCTCGAAATGCGCGTTGAGACGATCCCAGATCTCCTTTGCAGTCTTGTAGGCATGGTAGGTCAGTGCGAGACGGGGATTGAGGGAGTTTAACAGGTAATCCATGCAGAAATCCTCATCCTTGTTCCACTAGTATTCGTCCACGCCTTCACCGGTAGAAGCAAAGTCACTCTGAACAGTGTAGAAGATATCGCGCTCCTTCATTCCCAGTTTAACTTGTATTTTCCAACTGAAAAAGTCGGAGGCGTCGAACGACTGCAATTTGACAGTGTCGAGCGCATTCTTCTTCGACATCACACTAGTTTTAAAACAATAATAAAATTCAAGAACTAAGTCACCTGAGCCGTGTGGAGACGAGTCAGACACTTCAGATCCAATCAAGAAAAATTGAGCTTGTTCCTCCAAACAGCACAGAGACAATCTTCCGGTGACGGTATCAACCAAACGACCACTCCAGATGTTAGATCTGAAAGGCAAAGAAATCTCCCACAGAGAACACACACCAAGAGGAAATGGAACTAGCTTTCAGCTTCCTCAATCCACAGAGATCCAAGATCAAACGAGTGAAGGCTAAAAAAATGGCCCAGACCCGAGGAGCAGCAACAGGAAATCACGACTCTAGCAAGGGGCGTCGGCAAGAGAAAATGACAGAGATCTGAACTGCTCTTCTCCCAGCAGCGACCCTTTCCCTCTTCCGATCTGCGACAGGAACTAAAAACTCGAGCGAAAAACTTATGGCGGCTTCTTCCCGATCGACAGATCTACAGAAGAGGCTGACGAGAGAGCGATCTCCTTCTCCAAACAGGAGGCTCTCCTTGATGAGATCGGCGACAGACAACTGAGAAGACAAACGGGACCGCAGATCTACATTCTCAAGATAACGATCTAGGGTTTCCGTGTCCGCACTCGTTCCTGTGGAATTTCCTGCGCCGCTCTTCCGCTCGGAATTTTTTTCGTGGCCGTAAAAGATCGTTAGATCTGGTTCCAGATCGCCGCTTGGTTCAAGTTTTCTCTTCTGTCGCTGTTTTTTGGTAAGGATCGGCTATTCAATCGAAGAAGCAGAAGGAAGAATCGGTGTCGCTCCCGATCTCTGGAACTGGAAGAAAGCTTGCGATTCCTGCGTTCGTTCCCATCGCCGATCGCAAGAAGGAGATCTGCGGTCCCGTTTGTCTTCTCAGTTTTCTGTCGCCGATCTCATCAAGGAGAGCTGCCTGTTTGGAGAAGAAGGAGATCGCTCTCTCGCCGGCCTCTTCTGTAGATCTGCCGATCGGGAAGAAGCCGCCGAAAGTTTTCCGCTCGAGTTTTCCGTTCCTGTCGCAGATCGGAAGAGGGAAAGGGTCGCCGCTGGGAGAATAGCAGTTCAGATCTCTGCCATTTTCTCTTGCCGCCGCCCCTTGCTAGGGTCGTGATTTACTGTTGCTGCTCCTCGGGTCTGTGCCATTTTTTTAGCCTTCACCCGTTTGATCATAGATCTCTGTGGATTAAGGAAGCTGAAAGCTAGTTCCATTTCCTCTTGGTGTGTGTTCTCTGTGGGAGATTTCTTTGCAGTTCAGTTCTGACATCTGGAGTGGTCTTTTGGTTGATACCGTCACCGAAAGATTGTCTATGTGTTGTTTGGAGGAACAAGCTCAATTTTTCTTGATTGGATCCGAAGTGTCCGACTCGTCTCCGCACGGCTCAGGTGACTTCGTTCTAGAATTTTATTACTGTTTTAAAACTAGTGCGATGTCGAAGAAGAGTGCGCTCGACACTGTCAAATTGTAGTCGTTCGACGCCTCCGACTTCCTCAGTTAGAAAATACAAGTTCAACTAGGAATGAAGAAGCACAATATCTTCTACACTGTACATAGTGACTTAGCTTCTACCGGCGAAGGCGTGGACGAATACCAGTGGAACAAGGATGAAGATTTCTGCAGGGATTACCTGTTGAACTCCCTCAATCCCCGTCTCGCACTGATCTACCATGCCTACAAGACTGCAAAGGAGATCTGGGATCGTCTCAACGCGCATTTCCAGAAGGAGGAAGTACTGTCAAAGTCGCTCATTGGGGAGAAGTTCTTCAACTTCCGGCTCAAAACGAACTTGTCAATCACTTCCCAGATCATAGAGTTGGATAACTTGCGTCACAAGCTGGAGGGCGATCAATCGAAGATGGACGACAATCTGTTTGTTTATCTGATTCTGAGCAAGCTGCCTCCGGAGTGGCTCACCTTCAAGACCGAAATGCACAGGCGGAAGGAGAAGATCACTTTGGATGAACTCAAAAGGTTCATCCACATTGAGGACCAGAACATCGCTGGGAAAAGCGCGAAGCAAGTTGTTCAGCTCTCACAGGTGTCAACTTCATTTCTCGGCCCAGTAGGCCTTCTCGGAAGCCCCTGACACCTAAGTGTGATACTCCTGCTCAGTTGGCGGTCAAAAAGCCTTCTCTCAAAAGGAAGAAGGGCAAATGCCACAACTGCGGCAAGTGGGGTCACTGGGCCGCTGAATGCAAGAGTCCGAAGAAGCAGAAGGATGAAGCCCCACAACAAGTGACGAACATGGTGGTCGACAACTCTGATCCCAAGTCCTTCGTGGCTATGATTGGGAGTAGTCACCGCAGTGCGTCTTCTGAGTGGTGGCTGGACAGCGGTGCTACATGTCATATTACGAATGACAGAGGTCTTCTCTCAGAGGTCAGAGCAGTCCGAGACAAAGTAGAGAACTGCAATGGAGGAGAGACGTCTGTTACTCATGCTGGGACGACAGAGCTAGTCCTCTCTTCAGGTAAAATTTTAATATTACAAAATGTTAAAGTAGTTCCAAATGTAACCAAGAATTTAATTTTTATGAGTTTGCTTGATAAGTTTGGGATGTCCTTCACAACCATAAACGGTAGAATAACACTGACTGTTAATTCTCACTACTTCGGTTGCACTTACCTGATTAATGGAATGTATAGACTTAGCCTAGAAAACGAATGCATAAATCAAGTGAATTCGTCTCTGATAGATCCAAAACTTTTACACAATAGACTAGAACACGTTCACTATAAGAAAATGCGCGATCTAGCTAAAAGTCACAATATTCCGTTAGATTTTTCTATTCGATTTGATAGGTGTGAGGTTTGTGCTCAGATCAAAATAACTAGAAACCCTTACAAGACCATTTCTAGGAGCACACAACTTCTGGAGTTGATTCATTCTGACCTCTGTGACTTTCGTAGTCATGCCACTAGAGGGAGAATGAATTATCTAATTTCCTTCATCGAGGATTTTTCCAGATTTTATCATGTCTACCTATTGAAATCGAAAGACGAGACATTCGAGAACTTTAAGATCTTTAAATCTCGGGTAGAAAATCAGTTAAATTTAAAGATTAAGAGACTTAGAAGTAATCGAGGAGAAGACACTGTTACTGGGTTTAGGGAGTTTTGTGTCACTGATGGCATAATCCTTGAAACTACAGCTCCTTACTCACCTCAATCGAATGATGCTGTTCAACGTAAGAATAGAACTTTGACAGAGATGTTAAATTTTATGCTCCTCACTGCTGGCATGCCTAATACCTTTTGGGGGGGAAGTAGTCCTAACTGCGAATCACATTCTGAATAGAGTGTCTCACTCAAAGCTCAGTTCTACTCTGTATGAGTTGTGGCACGACCATCCCTGTAGATATGACACTCTTAAGACTTGGGGTTGTATTGTCTATGTGCGAATACAAAACCTTAATAGACCTAAGGTGAGACCTACAACAACAACCTGTGTCTATCTAGGAAGTGCAGAAGATAGTGCTGTTGACCGATTTCTGGATCAATCCATTAATTCAGTGATAAAGTCTAAAGATGTTATTTTCTTTGAACATAAATTTATCAAAGATCATGCTTAACCATATCTGGATCTACTGACATGATCTCAGAATCTACTGTAGAACTGAAGCTGGCCTCTCTGACACTGCATCCCAACCACTAGAGGTGGAACCTGTTCCTCTTAGAGTATCTACAAGAGATAAAATCTCTAAGGATTTTGGAGAGAATTTCGTCACCTACCACTTAGAGGATGATTCATTCTCCTATCAGGAAGCGATGAGATCTAGAGATGCGTTGATGTGGGCAGAAGCCATCGATGATGAGATGAACTCGCTGCTACAAAATAACACTTAACATCTAGTGGACCTACCGAAAGGAGCTAAAGTCCTGGGATGCAAGTGAGAATTAAAGAAGAAATTGCACAGTGATGGGTCTATAGCCAGATACAAAGCACGTCTAGTCGCTAAGGGCTATAAGCAACATAGGGGAATTGACTACTTTGATGTCTATTCACCCGTGTGTCACCTATCCACTATTAGGATTCTTCTAGCCCTAACTTCTATCGAGAATTTTATAGTTCATCAGATGGATGTAAAGACCGCCTTCTTGAATGTAGAGCTTAATGAAGAGATCAACATGACACAACCTGAAGGTTATGTACATAGAGATCTAAAGGATAAAGTGTGCAAGCTAGATAAATCTATCTATGGGCTTAAACAAGCGCCTAAGATGTGTCACATGAAGTTTGATCAAGTGGTAAAGAGCGTTGGATTTCAGTTCAGTCTCTCAGACAAGTGTCTCTATTACCGCTCGATGTCAAACCAAACAGTCATCATATGCCTATATGTGGATGACATGTTGATTATGGGGTCAGACCTTGTTGTCGTGAGGGATATTAAATCCGCTCTCGCAAAAGCATTTGACATGAAGGCCCTTGGTCCTGTGGATACCCTACTAGGTATGAAAATTAGAGTAGACAAGACACGTGTCACTCTAAGTCAAGCTCATTCCATAGAGCATATTCTCTCTACCTGGGGTTATTGAGAATATAGGCATGTTGAAACACCAATTGATCTGAATGTCAAGCTGAGTCCGAATGAAGGGATAAATGTTGATCAAATGAAGTACTCAAAGATCATTGGAAGTCTCATGTACGCCACAAGTTGCACTAGACCAGACATTGTCTTCTCTGTAGGCATGCTGAGCCGTTTCACCAGTAATCCTGACAAAGAGCATTGAGATGCCTTAGACCGGCTGATGAGGTACCTCAAAGGTACTAAAGATCATGCTCTGTGCTACACTGGTCACCCTCCTACTTTGGAAGGGTACTCTGATGCCTCTTGGTGTTCAGAAGTTGTAAACAACAAATCCACAAATGAATTTATATTCACCTTGGGTGGCGCTGCAGTTACTTGGAAGTCCAAAAGACAGACTTGTATAGCTCTGTCCGCGATTCCTTCGTTAATAATATTTTATTTTGGATAAACTTTAAACTTATTTTGTGTCATACCTGGCTCATTCTTCGTCTACATATTATGTTAAGTTTTTTTTACTTTTAAAACATATAATTACACTTAGTATGCAAAAAATAGTTTTTTTTAATAAGATATAAAAATCTGATATTTTAAAACATCTCTGACATGTCTCCAACTTCCGACATCCGACATCTGACATTTAAAAACTCAATCTGAGCACAAGTCTGACAACTCTTGTCTAGACTTCAAGTCAATTCTTTAAGCTTGTACTGTGATAATAAGGCAGCAGTCCAAGTTGTTAAGAATGTTCTCTTTAACACTAAGAGACGACATGTACGATTGAGACGCGCTCTTTTGAATTATCTGAAAGAACAGTGCATTATCACTTTGGTCAATGTGCGATCGAAGGATAATCTAGCTGATCCTTTGACGAAAGGAATGTCCAAAGATCGGTCAATGAAAACAGTGGGGGAAATGAGACTTAAGGTGATTTGAGATTTGCCTTAGTTCAAGGACTGGCGAGTCAGTTCCGCCTTAGTCCAAATGTTTTGATTGCTTCTCTTTCCTTTGTCATAGCAAGCATGTTGTGTTACGTTGATGTACTTGATTGCTGAGCACAAATCCAGTAAGTTATTTCATTCCACATTTGATATTAACATCTTCCACCGGATTCGTCTTCCTTACTTTGGAGGAGATTGTTATTCCACATTTGATAACACGATCTGACTTGGTTTGGACATTCTTCTGTTGATTGTTTTCATTCCACATTTGATGAGTTCCAATCAACTTTAGAAGAACAGTAACTATGACATCACATATAGGAACACAGATATGACTGCGGTGTCTAGAAGTCTGAAATAGTTTCGTTTGAAAACAGATTACAGACTCTGCGGTTGAACCTAAAATACTCTACATAAGTGTCCTCTTAGCAAATTAAAGTACTACGTTTTTATAAGTAAAACTAGATACATGTACATTTTCCAAGTTTGAATTCATTCTGAATGAAGTTCTCTGTTGAAAATTACAGGAGTTGCTGCTGTTGGAGGAGCACGAGTAGTTTGGGATCCAGAGCAGGATGATCTGCTGAGCGATGACCTCTAGAGTGTTTGTTTGGTTTTTTTTCTTTGGCTTAGAGGATTGTTTTTAGCTCTTTTCTTTTTACTTGTTGTTTGGACTATATTATTTGCTCTTTTGTTGGTCATGAGACACTAGATGTTCTAGTACCTGTTTCTCTGATTGTACTTTTGACTTTGATGTGATGCTGCTGAGTTTATGTTTATTCTTATGCGTGCATATATTTTTCAGTTTCTCTTTCAGTCCAATATGTTATGACAGATGTTGTGGACACGGTTGTGTATTGAATCAAATTTGGTTGAACACTACACACACCAACCCCTTTCCGACGTCGGGTTTATCGCGGACATATGAGGAGACTGTTAGGTATTTTAATATATATGTCTGCGCGTGTCCGGACCGACTCGGAACGACCCATCGGGTAAGGTGTCATTAGGGTTAAGGGTTCTACGCTGGAGATACTATATAAGACCATTCCACACCGATGAGTCTTAGTAGAATATCTTGAGCGGAGCATCTACAATCTGCAATATTATGGCAAAGAAGGAAACAGACACCTACCTCGATTTGTCAATTACGAAGGAATCTCAAGGCACGCAACAAGAAGAAAAATGGCACTCAACAGGAAGAGAAGACAATATTACATGTAACCAGTGAAAAACCAAAGAATTTGGCTAGGGCTCCAACCACTCCAAGGCTTGAATCGTGAGAAAATGCAGAGAAAAAAATCAAGAAAATGCAAAAAAATGAACACCCCTTACCCCCTAAGTCTTCAACAAAGTCACGTCTAGGGCTTGAATTGAGAGAAAGAAGAACACAGACGGTCAGGCACCGTCGCACCCGTGCTGGAATCTGGGGAGGAGAAACACGAGTTGCGGGAGAAATGAGAAGGAAATCGCACGCGAACCCTAACCTGTCGGCTTCCGCGATTTCTAAGACCCGAGCACGTGCCCGAGTGTGTCTTCATGTGGGTCCGCCCATGGATGGAGGAATCAACTGTTTTGCAATGATGAGAAAATTCATGAAATAATTTAAAAACTATATTTACAGCGCTGCTTGAAACAATGATGCATATTAATATGTATTAATACATTGATATATGAACAATATTTATTATTATTATTATTATATATATATATCATTTAAACGTTTAAAAAGTTATTCAAAAAAAAGTTATTTTAGTATAAAAAATTTATTGATACAATTATAATTAATATTATATAACAAGTTATTATTAATATATATATATATATATATCATTTATATTATTAATGTTATTAATACTAAAAACTGCCATAAATTTAGCATTAAAAAGTTATAATAAAAAGTTAACATTTAATAATTTAAAAAAGAAAATTTAAAGCAATCAACGGTGGCAACCACCCTTGTAAATCTGATTTTTTTCGTTTGGCGGGGTCTAGCAAAATCAGCTTTGCCGCCTCGCCAAACAACACCTTAAGCTATGTTTGGAACGGATGTGCTAAGAAATCAGTATTGAGATTAGGGTTGTAAGAAAAGTAGTGGTAGGAAAAATAGTGAGAAGAGAAAAGAGATCTTGACCTACGTGAAGAGAAACATGAAAATAAGTAAAGCTCTTTTTAGCTTTTCTAGAAGCGGGAGGGCTCGTTGCTTTTCAAAAAGCCTCAAAAACACATTTTTGACACAAGTCATTTTCCCACCACTAAAAAACCAAACGCGCCTCCAAAACACTGGTGACTCTATTCCCACCACCATCGTCCCAAACAGAGTCTTAATCATGCGGAGAAACCATCGTGGAACTCAGCTGCTCTGGATCGTCATTAATCCCTAGTTGAAAGAAAAAAACCCCATGACATCAACAAATTGCATGAATATATTCGATATCAGTCAAACTATCAGATCGGATTTCGGCCGATAGGTTGCAAAACAAAAAGGGGACCAAAATTAACATTTTCTTTTAATCATTTATCACTTCTTAATCTATATTACAGAATCACCGGTCAGTAATTAACAGATCAATGCATATTATGATCAACCAAATTAGCTTACACTTATTGATCTATGAAGCATTTTATAAACCACACCGCTTTTGAATGCTTTTGGGACTTCACCTAAAAAGCTAGCTCAAACTATTAATTCGAATACGATTCTTCCGCAACAAATAATGTGGGACTAAATCAAGAATCTCGTCCTCATACATCAGGCACGTAATGTTACCCAAAAATGAGTCCGCGAGTCAAAAGAGAAGAGACCGCTACGCGGAATCCCTTCCAAATAGTTATCCTCGTCACGTCTATATATAAGTAGAGAGTGACATACAAAAGAAAACTAACCGCTGCGGGACTAAAGAAGAAAATAAACTATACCAACCACTATTGAGGTGAGCAAGGAGATGACATAAATGTCCTTGAATGTAACTTGTAGAGGGGTGATGGAAGAAACCCTAAAGAAAAGGGGAAATACATTGAATAGTGAGTACAATTTGAGCTACTAGAAGAGTACTATTTAGGGTCCATTTGGCCTGGCGGTGGCGATCATGAGCGTGGTGGTTATGAACCGTCATTCGTGAACGCTCAACCTCACCTAAGGAACTCCTTCCACTTTTATGTTCAATTTTTTTTCTTGGTGGCAGGCTGGCAGCCACAACCATTGTCATGTAAAACACATTTTATGATGGTGTTTTTTTTGTCCAAACTCACTGGAGTAAAAACACAACACTAAACGAACCCATAAGCTGCTAGATGATCAAAGAAGCTAATTTGGTAAACAAACTAACAAGTTTGTATTAGAAAAATTACCCTTTGGCTTTGAAGAACCCGGTTGCTTTGCAAAAGCCGCGGTAAATTCAAAATAAGAAAAAAACAACGCAAGAGGAAATTGTGATCATGTCGAAGAATAATACATGAGCTACTACTAAAGTCGGAGATGTTCAACCAAATGAGTTTACAGGCAGAAGAAGATCGACGGGTCGGTGGACAGGCATAAAGCATGATTGGTCGCTCGAGGTTTTTCACAAACTAATGATTGGATTATAAGGAGAATTTCTATCCAGCTGCAAAGATGATTTATAGCGAGGCTCGTCAAGCGATGGCTGTTATGACAGTATGAAAAATGCATTTCTCCATAGACAGCTAGACAGAGAAGTCTCTACGCATCAACCTCGGGGTTTTGAGACGAAGGAGACTCGAGAAACCTTTCCACGGACTCGAACAAGCTTCATGTGCTTCGTAATGGTAAAATTCCTGAATATTTTATTTTCTATGGCTTTAAGATATCAAATTCACATTCAAGTATGCTTGTTAAAAGAAAATCAAAGTTGCATCTTCTAGTTATTTTATATATGTATGACATGAATCACATGATTATAACTTACTTAAGAGAGCGAGGGCATATGAAAAGGGGAGGCAAGCTCTAATTTCCAATTTCTCTCAGTATTTCTCTTCCCCCACTTTCTCCTTCTAGCCTCTAGCAACGTCGATGCAGCCGCACCACTCGATGCCTCTCCTCCCTCTTCGTCATTGGGAAGTCTAGGTCCAAGAAGGGTCGAGAAGATCTTCTTTGGGGCTTCTCACTTCCCGGGCCTCGCACTCGTCTCACACGAGCATTGTTATCATCACCGTCCTTATCAGTACCATTTCAAAATATTTTTTTTAAAAAAAATCAGGTTGCCAACATACTAAAATCAGCAGAGACATCTGAATCAAAGGAAAGCAGAGGGAATCAAACCTGAAAAAACATAGTTTTTTTAAAACAAAAACTAATCAAATTTGGAGAATAGTGGTCGACCACATCGATTGCTCTATCTGAAGCTCACTGTAAAATTTTGTGAAAAAGGCAGATAAAATCGGGCGGGAGTAAAATAAAATAAAAGGATGAGCTCAAAGAAAGCGGAATGGGAATAACTGAGGGCATGATCCGAAAAAGCCACCGGCAATTAGGCTCCAATGCACTTCAATCGCGCACATTTGTGGTAAAAGATGACGATCAAGAGTAAAATAGAATTATGATTGGGAATCCAATGCACTTCAATCGCCCTGTGGATTCCCGCATCTCACGGCTTTGGGGATGTGACAAGGCTATAAGGATGGCTGGCCGATGGGGAAGAGGCGTGGGGGAAGGCTGTCTGGCGGAGGCGGCTGCAGTGGAATGGATTTGGAGGCTCGATCGGGCGGGTGGAGGCGTTGGCCGGCGGATTGGGAAGTGGGAAAGGGTTTTGTGGAGGTCATGGATACTGGAGGTCGGGTTGGAAGGCAGGAAACAGAGCTATGAAAGATAGCTGCAGGCTGTGGCGAGGAATCTCGTAGGTGGGGAAGGGAACTCCGGCGTCCGGGGGCTCTTGCAAGGTTGAGGAAGGGAGGAGAGGTGGCCATTTTCAGATGCTGTTGCTGTTATGTTATCATAAAATATGATATGCTAGATAGGAGAATACAAAAAAAAAGTATAAGAATTATAAAATAGAAAAGACCAAATAAAAATTGTAATTTACCTCAAGTTGTAATCTGGATAGTTTGGAATTTCAACTTTTTTCACGACACTGCCACTTGTTGAATGGGTATCATTCATTTGTTGATTCTGCGCTGTAAAGAATTCTTGTAAGCTTGGTGATGAGTTTCAGAGTAGTTGAGTTATCATTTGTCTTCTTCGTCGGGCGCTATTATGACTTATTTCTCGCCTTCTTGCATGTCGTTCAAGTGTCATGTGCGCCCATCTTTCCCTAGCATGAATTCGACTAATTTCTCATTGTGCTACACGTTCTTCTTCCATCATGCGTCGTCTTCTTTCCCTTGCACGAATTCTATTAATTTCTCGTTGTATGTCACACTCTTGTTCCGTCGTGTGTTGTCTTCTCTCTCCAGCATGAAATTGATTTACTTCTCTTTGATTCAGTATTTATATTTTAAATTTTTAGTCCTCTTCAATAACATTTTAATGTAAATGCGGTTGTTATATAAATTAAGCAATGTTAACAGATACAATAACAAAAACTATAAACTCATCATAGCTAGGAAGATTAAGGCTTCGGATCCATTTGGCACGACGTTTTTATTCAGTTGAGTTTGGAAAAAAAAAACGCTACCGCCATAAAATATGTGTTTAACACGACAACAGTTATGACTGCCATTAAAAAAAACTAATTTTGAACATAAAGTGAATGAAGTTCCTCATGTGAAGTTGGGCGTTCACGAACGATGGTTCATAACCACCGCGTTCACGACCGCCACCGCCGTGCCAAACATGGATCCGGATCACAGACGCAGATTAAATTCAGTGGCCATGAATTTATTCCTATTATTTTTGTTTTATTTTTTCCCGGTCCCGCCAACTGGATATCCCCCGCCAATTTCCTATTCACCCGCCATGAAGACATTATCTCCTGCAGAAGCTCTCCCGCCAACTTCCTATTCACCCGCCATTACATCCTGTTCTCCCGCAGAAGCTCTCCCGCCAAGATCCACTTCTCCCGCCAATATCCTGTTCTCCCGCAGACGCTCTCCCGCCAAGATCCAGCTCTCCCGTGGAAGCTCTTCCGCCAACATCCAGTTCTCCCGCAGAAGTCGCATAAGCTCTCCGGATTTGTTGCAGCCGGCTTCGTTGGAGCTTTCCTTTTGATGAGGCATGGGTTTTTTGGAGCCTAAAATCGGTATGGAATTTTGCACTTTAGATGAGGCATGAGTTTTTTGGAAGAATTATAGTAGGAAGATGGGATTCGATGTTCGTAAACACTATGCAAAAAAAAACAAAAAAGATAATATGATTACTTCCAGAAGATTCTTATGTAGTAAAGAAGGGCATCGTGAAACTGATAAACGCGATGATTCATTCAAAGATCATAGAGCAGAAACAAGAACTGATTGTCCTGTTAGATTAGGCATTATGTTGAATAGAATCAATAATAAATATTATGTTCATGACTTTGTGGCGAAGCACAATCATATACTTCACTTTCTTGAATGCGCTCACATAATGAAATCACAAAGGATGATATCAGATGTGCAAGGACATGAAGTGCATTTAGCGGATGACTCTCGAGTGAAACAAAAAAATTCTTATGAATTTTTTGGGAGACTAGCTGGAGGAATAGAAAACATTGGGTTCACTCAACTAGAGCAAAAAAACTATCTAAGAATAAGACGTTAAAGAGAGATGATATATGAAGAAGTGGGTTGCTTGTTGAAGTATTTTCAGAACGAGACATTAGAGGATCCATTGTTCTTTTATGCAGTGCAAATTGAATCATTCCGAACAGATAACTAATATCTTTTGCGCTGACGCTAGGATGCGTATTGATTATGATATTTTTGGAGATGTCATAACTTTTGACACAACATTTTCTACCAATAAAGAGTATCGACCATTTGGTGTTTTTGTTGATTTTAATCATCATAGAGGACTTATAGTTTTTGGGGCAGCACTACTATATGATGAGACTGCGGAGTCATTTGCATGGTTGTTTGAGACTTTTCTTGAAGCGCATAAGAGTAAAAAGCCCAAAACTATATTTACAGAACAAGATGCAGCAATGGCAAAAGCATTATCTGAGGTCATCCCAGAGACTAGACATGGGCTTTGTACTTGGCATCTTATGCAAAATGGTATTAAACATCTGGGTAATTTAATGAAAGATGGTTCTTGTTTTTTAAGTGACTTTAAGAAAGCTATGTTTGAGTATGAAGATGATGGAAAATTTGAAGAGGCTTGGGAAACGTTGATATCGGCCTATTCTCTTACAGAAAACAACTAGGTAAAAGCAATTTATAAATTAAAGGAAAAGTGGGCTAAATGCTACATGAAGACAACTATTACTTTAGGTATGCGAAGCACTCAACTCAGTGAAAGTCTAAATGGAGATTTGAAAGACTACTTGAAGTCTAGCCTAGACTTAAATAATTTTTTTAAGCACTTTGAAAGGGTAGTTAGTGACAAAAGATATAAAGAATTGCAGTCAGAATATGAAATAAGAGAGAAAATGTCAAAGCTCAAGGTGAAGACCGTTCCTATTTTGGTTCAAGCTGGAAATATTTATACTAGAATCATTTTTGAGAAGTTTCAAGTAGAATGGGAAAAAAGCTTATCAAATTTTATAAAGGAAAAGAATGAAGCATATGATTTTTGTGAGTATTTAATATCATCGTTTAATGAAGGTGGTGAATACAAAGTCATATATCACCCATTTCTTCAGACAACATCATGTCAATGTATGATGTAAGAAACTTTTGGGATTCTTTGTTCACATATTTTGAAGGTTCTAGACATTAGATATTAAATTAGTTCCAGACAAATATATATTGAAGAGATGGACTAGAAAAGCAAGAGAAGAAATTTTGGAGAAGCGTAATAGAAATGTTCAGGTGAAGCTCTATTTTTTTAATGTTATTTTGAATGTTCTTGTTTTTTAAGTGATTTTGATTTTTTTTCTTTTTATTCAGGGCAATTTAAAGTTGGATATGACTAATCGCTATAGGGAACTATGCCCTAATTTAATCAAAATTGCCACAAAGTCATTTGAATCTGAAGGCGGGTATCAATTTGTGTTAGAAGAAATTGCAAAAATGAATACTCATTTGGAACTCGATCTTATATAAAAATCAATGTGAAGATAGTATTCAAACAGTTGTATCATCTAATACTCCACTAATTGATGGTATTCCTCCAAACCATGTTATGGAATATCGTCTTGCAAATGCGAAGGGATTAAAAAAGAAAGATGCTCGCAAGGGAGGAAAGCGATTAAAGAGTTGGGTTAAAAAACAACCTAAAAAAAGGAAAAAAGAACGAACTCCTTGAATCTAAAAGAGGTAGGCAAGCAATTGAAAAGTTTTTTCTATATTTTTTGGCATTTAATTTTAACATGTTTTAACATTTTTTTAAAGGATTCCAATGCAAGCAAGCAAATGTTAAGACTACCTACATAACTATCAGCATCCACAAATTTTAGTGAAGTACTGGATGATAAGGAAGGATTCAGTTTTTTAAAGCTATTGGAGAGCAGCGATGACATATAATGAAAGTGGTAACATTGTTTTTTGGTGTCGTAAGAATTTGTATGTCCTAGCTAAGTTTAATATAATCCGGCTACTGCCTACTAGCATTTTAATTATTGTGAACTACAAAATTAAGTACTTTTGAAGAGCTCGCAAGATTTGTGTTGCAAATACCTGCACTTTCAGAAAGAAAAGGCCTCACGTTGCAAGAGACTGCGGGGAAGCATTATAAAGAATATAATGTATGCCATCTTAAGTGCCAACTAGAAGCTCGCCAGAACACGCAGCCGGCTGCGATGAAGAGAAGCTCGCCGGTTGCGATGAAGAGAAGCTCGTCGGCTGCGTGTTTGTGATTTTTTGGAAGAATTATAATTTGAGAAGCTCGCCGGAGAAGCTCGCCCGCTGCGATTAGGAGAAGCTCGCCGGATGCGATGAAGAGAAGCTCTCCGGAGAAGCTCGCCGGCTGCGATGATTAGAAGCTCGCCGGCAGGCAAATTCCGCATGAGCTCATCCAGATCCCTTTATGCGAGCGTGATTTTCTATAGGAATAAAATCATGGCCACAGAATTTATTTTTGCGTCTGTGATTTCCCGAACTCCACCCTGGAGTTCCCGTAGGAACTCCAGGGGATCCGGATCCGCCAAACATACCCTTCGTATAAATCTGTATTCCAAGCGATGATTGGAATACAGATTGCTAAGAAAAGTTTTATTTTAACCGGGCTGCTAATCAAATGATGAAATAAACTAAATTGGTCCTTTTAGACAATATAAACGTTCGAAAGAAAATAGAGTATGTATTTACAATGTTTCTTCGAAAGAATAAAACAAAATAAAGCAGAGTATGAATTTACAATGTTTATTCAACATGAATGCAATCAAAATTCACCGGTAGCGATCTCCCTATCTCCCATTCTCCCTCCCTTTATTTATCTAGTTATAGTGTATTCAAGAACTTAAGAGGCTATCTAATAGAAATAAGGAAAAATTCTAAGGAATGCTTACAAGTTGAAAATCCGGGAAAAAACTAATAATATTAATCCTAACTTTAATATATCTGATCTAATTTATAATATGAATCATTACTCAATGTCTTAGACTCTTATCTCTTTCCACCTCTCCAATTTTCATAGCCAATATATCATGCACAATCCTCGGACATTCATACTAATTTTGTTGGTGAAGCATTTGTTGGTGATAGCAGAGCTTACTGATAAAATAGAAAGAAAGATCTACAATTGGTGATTCACATACATTTCTATGAGAAGTACAAGAGTTCTAGCTAGATCTATATGAAGCTAATCAACTAAAACTTTAATCAGAGTCGATTTCCAAGTCGAGCAGAACAAATGTGGTTAGCATTTGTTGGTGATAGCAGAGTTTACTGATAAAATAGAAAGAAAGGTCTACAATTGGTGATTCATATACATTTCTATGAGAAGTACAAGAGTTCTAGCTAGATCTATATGAAGCTAATCAACTAAAACTTTAATCAGAGTCGATTTCCAAGTCGAGCAGAACAAATGTGGTTAGCATTTGTTGGTGATAGCAGAGCTTACTGATAAAATAGAAAGAAAGATCTACAATTGGTGATTCATATTCATTTCTATGAGAAGTACAAGAGTTCTAGCTAGATCTATATGAAGCTAATCAACTAAAACTTTAATCAGAGTCGATTTCCAAGTCGAGCAGAACAAATGTGGTTAGCATTTGTTGGTGATAGCAGAGCTTAATGATAAAATAGAAAGAAAGATCTACAATTGGTGATTCATATACATTTCTATGAGAAGTACAAGAGTTCTAGCTAGATCTATATGAAGCTAATCAACTAAAACTTTAATCAGAGTCGATTTCCAAGTCGAGCAGAACAAATGTGGTTAGCATTTGTTGGTGATAGCAGAGCTTACTGATAAAATAGAAAGAAAGATCTACAATTGGTGATTCATATACATTTCTATGAGAAGTACAAGAGTTCTAGCTAGATCTATATGAAGCTAATCAACTAAAACTTTAATCAGAGTCGATTTCCCAACAAATGTGGTTACTTCTAACAAATCAACTAAAACTTTAAACAAATGTGGTTACTTCTCCATCACGACTATTCTAAGGCTTTCCCTATTGTTGGTTTTCCATCCCCAGTTCAACTACCGCGTGCCTTCTATTTTAATAGTGTGATTTATCAATTTCAACATATGTAATCCTCATCCACAACACTAGCTGGGCCTACTTTGTATCTCAAATTCAACCATGTCCCTTATTTTAGCTGCAGCGCTCTATTACAACATGTGTTTTCTTCTATGCAAGGCTTCTTGATGGAGATCTACGGTCCCCATGGCCCACTCACGTGTATGCCAGCAGAAGACAATGATTTAGTCCCCAACCGAAAGATCAAAGTCCGCGGATGTGTCCGGATGGTCTTTTCAACATTTTATCATGTATCGATTTTTATTTTCGTGTTTTTATTTAGTATGATCACAACCAATATGATTGCACATTATGAGCCGTCCATATTGGTTGTCCTAGTCCTCATGTTCTATTTATTCACGTGTATGCTAGTGGTGAGGGCATCAAAGTTTTGGTTCAGAATTTTCCAAAGCCGTCAGTCCCACTCACGGGCCCAACTATGTGAGCCTCACTAGGTAGCGACTCCCAGGGCATATCCACTGAATCCTCACCACTCTCACCCCACGCACCCCCATACGCCCCCTTTCTTGATCCAGCCACCTCTAGACGCCCCCGTTCCGACATCCCCAAGCCGCCTCCTTTTCCTGTTCTCACTATGCCAGTCGTTCCCGATCCCGAACCACAGTCCCCCTTCCTGATCCCGAACCACAGTCCCCCTTCCTGATCCCGTCACCCCAGTCACTCCTTAATCCGGAGCTGCAACCACCATTTCTTTGCAAATCACGGGCCCCATCCGCCGATAATCCTGATCCTCCCCCCCCCCCCCCCCCCCCCCCCCGCCCAAGTTGAGGGCTTCCCCTCCTGCAGCCATCATCCCTTGTCGTTAGGAATTGTCCAGACAAGGAGAGTCCTTCCACCCTCCTCATTCCTCCCTCGCCATCGCCTACTCTAAATCGCGACTCTTATTGGAGCTTCATTACCTCATGCCACACCTCTACATACGTGTGTAAGTCATTGCATGGATATTCTTGTTTTTTCTTTCATAGTGTGCTTGGATTTAAAACTATTCTTCGGAGAGAAACAAAGGTTCATTCTCAAGTGATGCTATTGATATTAAGTTCCCTCACACATTGCTAATTTGTTGTAGTAAGGCGAAAGAAGCACATGAAAGTAAAAGAGGCATACTACAAAAAGGCGGAGCTCTAGCAATTGAGAAATTATCTGAAACCTTATCTGCGGCTGCTAGCTCAAGAAGACTCTCTGATCAAATTTCGCAGGATGTACTAAAACTATGTTCTTAACAGGTTTTGAAAAGCTTGTACACTTGTTTTTTCTTGGTGGCGGTCATAACCGTTGTCGTGTCAAACATACATTCTGTGACGGTGGCATTTTTGTCTAAACTCACCGGAGCAACGCTTAAAATCCGAGTCATCATTATTTATTGGATGATTTTGTTAACAGCGAAGGGAAAGCTCTCAATACAGTGAAAACCTCTATCTTATTGATGGGAGTTCTTTGACCGTGGGAGAAGGTAAAACATCAATTTTCAAATGAAGTCGGAGTGTAAACATAAAATCTCTGCATAAAGCTTCAATCACAAATCGACGAAAGTTTATTGTAGAAGAATGTGTCTCTTCGGGCAGTGGAGCAAAGTATAGCATAGAAACATTACGAAGGAATCCCATGGAACGTAAGAAGGAATCTCATGGATTGGTGGCCTGTGGAGCAATTATAGCACAGAAACATTTGATAAGTTTTAAGCTAAGATTTGAGCACCGATTTCATGTAAAATAAAAAATATAAGCATATAAGAGAGAATCACATGGAGTGGTTCCATCTAAATTAGATTTTAAGCATAAAAGAAGGAATCTGGTGAGGTCGGAGAAGGAATCTCAGGCATTGTTGGCCACTGGACAAATCATAGCAGGAGTAAAGAAAGCTCTGGCATGCTTTTCGTCTTCCATTGCAGGAGTAATGTGTGTAGAAATTTACATGTAATTGACAGAATGCACCCCCCGAATTGCAGGTTTTTGGCAAAATGTACTTTGAATTATTAAATTTGGCAAAATGCACCTCCCAATTAGAGAAAGGATGACACTTTGCACCCTGTGTTCAAATAGTGAGGGCATTTTGGTCCGGACATAATTTAAAGCAGTAAAATGTAATATACATTCAATCAATTTAGATTTTACGGCTCGGTAGTTTCCATTCCAGTGAGCACGACGACTTCTTCCTTCCCGACGAGAACGAGATCCACTACGCCGGTGACTTCTTCCATCCTCGACGAATTTCCATTGCCGACATTCTCTGAGGATACAAAAAAGACCAGAATACCATTGTTTTTGTCAAAATACTCTAACGTGAGTATATTTTGCCAAGTTTAATAATTCGAGATGCATTTTGTCAAAATCCTGCAATGTAGGGTGCATTCTGCTAATTGCCCTTAGTTTTGTAAGTAGAAAAAAAGGGAAGTCATGGAGTTGGGAGCACTAATATGAATTTTGCTCGTTTCCCTTTTGCACTATTAGTTGAGTTCCCCAACTGAAGGAAATAAGAACAGCAAAGAGGGCGTGCGGATGAACCTAGGGTTTTTTATCCTGGACCTAGGCATATGAATTTCTACGGTACGACAAGTGGAAAGTGAAGCGAAATTTCTGACCTGACGATATAATGAAGTTTCCGCTGCCGTCGCTGCTCTTTCGTCGGAGATGGAACGACTGGCTACGGCGACTATGGTCGGAGGTGGAAGACAAAGCAGCTAGAATACGGGTGACCAAATACTGAGAAACAAACGGGCTTCGAACGATGATCGCCGCTTTCTTTGCTGGGATCGTCTCAAAGTACACGTGATGCAGCATCCTCCCCTATAAATAGATTTTTACCTATATTTGAAACCTCTCACTTGGAATCCCTTTCCTTTCACTCGCCATTTCCTCTCACTCGACGCTGTCCGTTCCACAATTACTAGGGCTTGAAATCCCTGTTCTACATCCGCCCGTTCCATCCATTCCGCCAGCTCCACGACGGCGTTTCTAGGGAATTAGCTTCAGATCTTCGGTCGCACGGGAAGTCGTCATTACTGGAAATTACTAGGGTTCTCTTCTCTCCATTCTGGTTGCATCAAGGTAAATCCACTTATTTTTTAACTATTCTTCTGATTTTTATTAGTTTCCAGTTATAAAATATTTTTTCCAGTCATAAAAATTTAGTTTCTAATTATTAATCAAATTTTCCAGTCGTAAACAATATTTTCCAGTTATAGATCCATGTTTCCAGTCCTAAAAACATTTATTCCAGTTAAAAATTCATTTATTCCAGTAAAATCCAGTTAATTTTGATTCATTCATGTGATTCATGTTATTTTCGAGTTTTAATTCCAGGTTTCAGTAGTAAAAATGTTCAATCCATTTTCCCAGTAAAATCCAGTCTTGAATTCTTTTTCCTTTAGTAATAATATTATTATTCAGTTATAACTCCTGATTTCCAGTCGTAATAAGGTTCATTCCAGTTGTACAAATGTTCATTCCAGTTGTACAAATGTTTATTCCAGTTGTAACATTTTATCTTATAGTTTTTGATATTTACAGTTGTAAACCATATTAATTTGATAATTGTAGATATGCCTGGATCCAGTTATCTGTACAGCCGATGTGTTATCAAAACATTCAAAAAACATGCAATGGTAGAAAAGATCTAAGCTCTCTTTATTGAAAGTGATCGACCCTTTCATTCTAACCTTATATAAGTCCTGCAGCCATCTGTTATCGTCCAAGTTTCCTCTTGTTACCATATCAGTCCAACGCTTCTCAAACTCAATCTCACTATCACATTTACTCATGCAATGATAGAAAAGAGATCTAATAGATTTATCATAATTAAATGTAGGTACCTTTGACGGCGCTTTCTTTGAGATGTGTCATTGACACAATCGATGTCGAGTTCTAGATAAAGTTATCTCAATGGCAACGGCCATCGCCTGGTCTTGATTAGTAAATATCGTGGTGGGTTGTTTTCCACCAACAAACCTCAAGAATGTCTCGAACACCCAACAAAAAGACTCTATGTTCTCCGATGCTATGAAAGCCCCACCTACAAAAATATTCTGCCAATTGTTGTTAACAACAATAAATGACGTGCATGTCAAATTGTACTTGTTTAATCGATGCGTTGATCGAAAATGATAACGTCACCGAAACAATCATAATCGATTTTACTACGCCCGTCGATCCAAAAAAAACCTAATAAGCCTATTAATTTCATCTGATTGGATATCATAAGAGAACATATTGTCCTCGGATTGTCGTTCCTTCAATATTTTGGACAAGCTTATAGCATCTCCACTATCTATTAGAGCTTTTCTTTCTCGTTGGACAAAATTATAAGCGCCAGTCTTACAAAACCCTACATTTTCAACACCACATACTTCATCTGCAAGGAAATTGTATGCATCGACTGTTCTAATACCCATACCGGCCATATTCTTCAGAAGGCTAGCTTGGACATTAGATATACTGCGATGAGACCTCAATAAATGCGTGTCATTTTCGGATGCAAGTGAGTGATTATGTTCCTCGACGAACTTTGTAACCTCCCAATTCTTACGAACTTCGTAACCTCCTAATTCTTACCTTCTTTGTCAGCATTGAAGTGTATGCAAGCTAAACAACCTGTGCGAGTATCCAATTTATGGTACTTTTTTGTTCGTCAATCATCGGTTTTGAAACATTTAGACCAGCTTTAGCGCAACTATAATCTCGACCTTTAATAATCCTCGTATGTGCCCAATAAACAATATGCTGCTTTCGCGCACTAAATAAAGTTTTATGAGCATAGTCACAGTACATAGCATATGCTTTCTCCTCATTGTGTACAGTTGGGAATGCTACTGTCCCTTTCTGTCAATTAGAAAAAGCATTACAGTTGTAAGTGACAGTAAACATTGCTACAATTCCAGTTGTAAAAGACAGTAAACATTGCTACAATTCCAGTTGTAAAAGACAGTAAATATTGCTACAATTCCAGTTATAAAAGATAAATTACAGTGTTAATTAACAGTAATGTTACTTCTATTACAACTGTAATACCCAAAAATAGCTAGGAAAACATCTTTTAGTGCAGGTTTTCTATTCCCATCTCGAATGAAAGTTGATCATTAGAAGAAAAGAAAGATTAATGACTCACATTGCCAAAACTATCAACTACTGGTTTCTCGTACGCTTGCTGCATGATTAATTAGGGAGTTTGGCGTTTCGTTCTGATTTGTTCAACCTCAGGAGTGTTAACAGCAACTGCAGATGAATGATGAGAAGGAAATTCCAAAAAGTTAGACGGAAGAACACTGGCTTGCGAGAAATGTGAAACTTTAGCTGAGAAAAAGTTAGATTTTTGAACCAGGAGGGAGTGAGCACGGAACTTCTGCTGTGCTGAGAAAACCCTAGTAATGGCGATGACGTCGAGGGAGGGAAAAGAGAGAGCGAGCGAGGGAAAATTTTTCTGTTTAGAAAAATAGGATGGTGGGCCCCATCAGGTAAAAATCTATTTATACATGCACAGGAGGATGTTGCATCACGTGTACCAAAAAAATTTCCTCGCCTCAAAGCCGCGAAATTTTTGGTTCCGGGCCACGTGGCTGAAAAAGAAAGAGTAACTGAGGAGTCATTTTTTTGGTGCGTTTCTCGCACCTGGTCCGAGAATAAATACAGTCGTATGACGAAAATTCGTGCTGATAGAAATATACGGCGGGATGGGAAATCGCGCACGGTGATCCTAGGCGGGAGTAACGAACGGAAAATTTTCTCGTAATTGAGTAATGCTAACAGCAGTCATTCTCTCTATTTGAAATCCATCCCATTTAGATATACAAATATTTATGAGTAATGCTAAAAGCAGTCATTCCCTCTATTTGAAGTCATCCCATTTAGATATACAAATATTTGTAGACTATTTTTTGCGATCTAATTTTTTATTTGCATCCCAAAATATAAAAAAAAAAGTTTAAACACAATACAACAACACTCAAGCCTTTATCCCACCATAGTGGGGTCGACTATATGGATCGTCTGTCGTCATTGCGCTCTATCTTTAATCTTAGTCTCACTAATGCTTAAGTACATCATGTCTTCTCTTATAGTTTTATTTCAAGTCTTTTTTGGTCTACCCCTCCCCCGTTTAACATGTCTAGTGACTAAACTCTCACAACGTCTAATTGTGCCTCTAATGGTCTCCTATGTTATGAGTACATGTCTGAACCATCTTAAACGAGCTTCTCGCATCTTCTCTACAATTGGCACCACTCATGTCTTATCCCTGATACATTCATTCCTAATTCTATCCAGTCTCGTGTGACCACACATCTACCTAAGCATTCTCATCTCCGCAACTCCCATTTTGTGCTCATGTACACCATTCACTGCCCAACACTCAGAACCGTAGAGCATTGCTGGTCTAATTGCAGTATGATAAAACTTGCCTTTAAGTTTTAATGGTACTTTACGATCACATAAGATCCCAGACGCGCCTCTGCCCTCTCCACTTCAACCAACCTGCTTGGATTCTATGTATCACATCTTTATCTACACCTCCATCGTTAGAGATTAAAAAAATATATTAAAAGAGTTATTGTAAAGTTCATATTGAACATGTTTTTGAAATGCGTCAATCTTTCAAAAGTTGCTCATTAAAATATTGTCTGCTTGCATCAATAAGAACATAATTAGTCATGGTATTATTAATAGCATACAAAAATATTCTAAGAATGAACTTGAAATAGGAGAACCATCAAACGAACCTTTGAAATGCCTGGAATGGTTGGAACAAATGAACGGCGAAAGAGAAATTGGACGAAAGATGAAAGCAGCGTTGCATTGGAATGGTTGGAACGAACGAACTTTCGAAATGCCTTCAAACAAGGACCGAAAAGCCTTCAACCTGGGACCGAGGTTTGAACACATGGACTGAACGAGGAAGATGATCGCGCGTCGTCTAGTGTGCGGGGGCAAACTCCGGGAACGAGCGCTGGAATCGCTCGACAAAGCAATGACGGAGTTTCGCATTCGACCGAGGAGGAAGATCGCGCATCCTGAACTTGTATACTGCCTCTTTCTATGAGTTTGGAAACAAATGAAGTCCTTTCGTATAGCAAAAAAAACCCCCAAAAATGAAATACGAAAAGTAAAAAAAAAACACATGTATGAGTGTGGAAGAAGAATGATCGGGCAACTGATGAGATGCAAAATCAAAGGTGGAAGACAACGTCTAGCAAAAATGGGAGAGAAATAAGGAATATTACCTTGCCCTAGGTCGTCTGCCTACGGAGATGGCGTGCGCGAAAGAAGGCGTTGTTGTCTGGGTGCGATCTGGAGTTCTCCCTGAGCGTCGTTCTTTGTGTGTGCGAAAGTTGGTCCACAAGGGAGGTTGGTCGAGCGTCGTTCACAGCGGCGTGTGCGGAGCTTGTCGGCGCGTGCAAAGACGAGAAGAAATCGCGTGAGGAAGCGATCGCGCTTGGCCCTAAACCCGATGCACAATGGAATTGACAAGAAGGAGAGGAAAATTAGGCATATAGTAATTCCCATGAAATTCGAATGTACCAATTCCGCACATCTAATATGTGTGCCGAACAATGGAATTGGAATTGAGTGGTCAATTTCAACTCTGACCCCTCAATTCCATCCAAACGAACGGACCTCAAAAGAAAACAAATGAATCAAAGCGAATATGGAAATCACTCCCTCGCCGAACTTAGCATGCATATGTTGTTGGCTTATGAGCCCTTCAACATAGTGTCGCTGCAAACAAGGACTATATGAGCGGACTAACTCAACCCAAGTGATCACATTCAACATGATAATTGGAGTCTAAATATTGTAAATGCTTTAGCAAACCCCATTTTTAGGGGCTAATAATATCTATATTTTGTAAAGAAGCTTCTGGAGGTTACCATATAGCTAGGGCGCCTCGCCGCCTCCCTACATCTTAGTTGATGTTGTTGGGGGTTATAACATATGAAAGAGAACCCGCACCTTAAGGCTTAGTTTGGAACGCGGTGGTCATGAACCGTCGTTCGTGAACGCTCGACCTCACCTAAAAAAATCCATGTATTGTATGCTCAAAACTAGTTTATTTTCTTTGTAGCGGTCGTAACCTTTGTCTTGCCAAACATACAATCTAAGATAATGGCGTTTTTGACCCAACTCAACGGAGCAAATAAGTCGCCAAACGAAGCCTAAGTCTACTTGATGCAAACTAGCCAAAATATTAGGTACATAAGACCTTTTATTGAATGGTGCCACCCAAAGTAATTTTAAACGAAGCATGGCGACACATTGCTCACGAGCATTGACAATAAACCGTTAAATTAGCAGATGATAAGAGCAATGGTATAAGCAGTTCGATTTTGGCTATTTGCAGTCCATTGATATTCGCAGTCCCAAAAAAATATTCACAATCCATTTAGAGCAAGTGAAGGAGAAGTTCCCACTGATTTTCTGGTTCTATAATTTTTGGACTGCGATTATAATATAGATTTTAGAGGGATTTTCGGGATGTGAATAGCCATTTTAGAACTGCTTATAACATCGCTCTAAAAAAAAGAGCACATATTGCTGTTAATTCACTTAGGGCGCTTATATTTGCAGGCCCGAAATAGCTAATTGCACCACGGTTCACTACAGTTCTGCTTGGGATCAAGATACTATCCAACTATGAAAAGCGGAAGTCGACGGACTAAAAATAAAAAAACTAAAGAATGAAAAATATAACAAAAGTATGTTTGTGCAATGTTTTTTTTTTTAATTTTACGTTCGAGTCCCAGACATCGCCCGGGTGATCTCTCGATGGTCTTTTTGATCTCCTAGCACTACTTTTCGCTCGCTCCAAAAGTGGACCACTGTGATTGGTCCAAACTAAGTTTTAACTTGTTTAGATTGGGAACCACTAACAAAACTAGTTCTTTCATTGGATTGAGAACTTACCCGTTAAGTTCTATACGGGGATACACGAACATCAGCATACGACTTAAAAATATTGTTAAGAAGGGAAAACACTCAAAAGTGTTGGATGTTTTGATGCGAATGATGAAGGAATCAATACTAGCATTGACCAACTACCTAAACTATTTGTGGTACGTACAAAAGACCGTAACTACCGTAAGCAGCATATGCGCTCTTCTAAGAAAAGTGTCGCTTATCATTTAATATTCAAGATTTGAATGACATCGAGCATATGTGCACAATATAAAAGGAGATATCAGTGAAGGTGTCTCACCTTAATATAGGGAAACACTACATACTCGAATTGTTGTTCATGGCTAAGTCGGATAATGTAGCAACGAGCTACTTCTAAACACAAAAGAAGTTCGCCCCAATGTATGCCTGCTTTCAAAATTTCACAGAAGAAATTGACTACGAGCTTGTGTATATATAACTCTATGAGGATAAAGGAATGTCATGGAGCGGGGCTCATTGTTCCTAATATGTAATCTTAGTCGCTCGCGAGAATACAATCTAGGGATATGTAGTAAGAGTACATAGAATATTATAGAAACTCTAGAGGTGTGGATTTTGTTAGAGTTTTGTAATTTGTATGTAGAAGCTTGTAGGCAATGACTTGTATAGAAAATTATTGTGTTATATTCTTTAGATGGAAAAAGGATAGGCTCTCTAACTTGTAATCATCAAATCACTAGGGATTGAAGATCTAAGAAATTTCCAAATCCAGAAAGCTTTTAATTTCTCACTCGTATCCTATGCGAAGGATTACTAATCATTGCCTTAAAGTTTAATGCATCAAACTCGATGAAAATATATAGATCTATTATCTCTCATCATACTTCATTCATATAATTCATTTCCCCCTTGATGTCTATTATGCAAATCATCAAAAAAATGTAGCTTTTAGTTTACTCATTCTAAAAAAAACTAAAAAATGGCAATCACAATGCACTTTGGACTAGTTTGGTTCCTTGAAATTAAAAAATATATCTTTCCTCTGGGAGGTCAAAAAAATCAAATAAATATGCAAATCAAAGTATAAAAACTTAAAAAAAAAAAGAGGGAGACTAGAGTTGGAGCAGTTTGTGTATGCTGGCATCCGGGACCAATAGCAATGCACGTACACAGCCAAAAACTGCACAGCGGGGCCCAACAACGGCAGATTTCATTGGTCCTGTTTTTTTTACAGGAAGAGGACAGAAATTTCACCTAGAGTTGAACATCTGCAGTAACTTCCAGCTAACATTGGAAACATAGTATAAACATACATACTATTGAATATTGATCCATACGTGCGATATAAACTGTAAAATCCTGCTTAGGATACATGAAGAGCACGACCGCCAATATCAGATAGATTTTATTCAAAAACTAAGCCATAAAGCTTCAGCGAGAACAATATAGAATGCGCCATGCCAGTGATTTAACAAATATATACTTCACCATTGCAGCAGAAGAGGATCTCAGAAACCTGGAGCGCCTGGGATTTCAACCCAGGTCAACTGAAGCTCAACCTCACCAGTCTCCACATTTCTCAGTCTGAGAACTATGTCTTGGGTCACTCTTCCGTCTTTCCACACGATGGGGCTCTCCCCCGCAAGACAATTTTGTCTGGACGGTTTCGCCGTCGTGATTATCGTGCCGCTCGGGATGTTGTTCAAATTCATTTTCACGGCTTCGATGAATGACTGAATCTCGAAATTTGCGTCCCCCATCTCGTCGTCCCGACTGAATGTGTCCTTGTCAAATACTTGCTGAATCAAGCGGAAAGACCAAACACATTTCAACCCAAAGATTTAAGCCTACGAAAGCAAACAACTTGGCATTTTCATACGGTTAATAATAAACCGAGCGTGGAGAGAAGAAAAGCCGAAAGCACAAAATCACACAACACAAATATACATGTGGTTTACACGAAAATTAGGTCTGCGTCCACGGGAAAAAGAAAATGTCTGGCATGGAGAAAAAGGTTTTATTTCATAGCAGGCTGCATTATAAATGAATTTCGATGATAACCCAAAATGAAAAATTCTGTAATAAACTTGGGAAAAAAGATGCACCACAACATATACCCGCTTCGATTGGGGCTCCGCCCCCTCAACCCTAAAGGGGCTCGACATCCACTTGACCCCCACCGCTCTTGTCCGAGCAGGGATACCTACAGTAAAGTGTTCTTGGGGGCCATAAAAGGAAGTTGATAGAAGGAAACAGGAGCCTGAACAACTGAGAAGAACTATAACATTGATATTAATTTGGATTACTGCAAAATGTTCTGAGGTTTTCATTCTTTAGCATTTTCCTCGATTAGAATTTGGCTGCAATCTTTTCAAGTCCTCATTTTGGCATATTGCTTGTATTAATAATATACATCTCACGTGTCTGTTTAATTTTTATGAATTTAACCCATGCAAAGTTTAGTCCATCGTGTTTTTAAATTTGAAGTCAAAGGCATTAATTTTTTTTTAGTTTGAAGTTTAGTGCAATGAATTATGTTCATGCGGTGCAGTTTGGTGTGATTTGGGCACAAATCGCAACCACGCAGCCTTTCGGGATGGTGCGTTGTTTTGTGGCTTCCGCATTTTTGTCAACAGGTTGGCTCTGCTTTAAGATTCATCATCTTCCAATGATGTCTATTGAGTGCTCACGACGTGATGTTTTTTGTAAGCACTTGTCTAGGTACTAAATGATTTTCTAATGAAAAACAAGAATAAGTGAAAAATATATAATTTATCTGTGTAAACATAATCCACTTGAACTCATAATTTCCATAAGAAAGAAAGTTAATTAGATGGCGCACTCCACGCTTCCACAGTGGGAAACTGTTACCGATAAGCACACGGAAGACCCGCCTTGGCAAGTTTATTCGAGGAGGAAGCGCGACGACACGGGAGCACGCGACGCGGGATTGCAAACCGGGCCGCATGGCGCCGGGCGGACCGAACCGGGAGGTTCGGGTGATGCGGAATATGGGACCGGCGGGTTCCTCTTTGTAACTTTATTTTAAATGTTGTATTTTATTTTAATGTTGAGTGGTGGATCCCTCCCTATAAAGAGGATCACCTTATGTTGTATTTCTTCATCTCTGGATCAATCAAGTTAAAGTGAGGGCTGCTCCCTCTTTTCCTCTTTCCCTAACCCTAGCTTCTTCTCTCATCCCCTCCTCCTATCTTCTCTACCGGCCGGTCCTCCATCAAGGGCCGGATTCTTCTGGGAAACCAAGAAGGTATCATTTGGTCCGACCTGCTGCTCTGCCCGGCACCCCGCGCCGCCGGAGTTTCCCTCATGGCACCGAACAAGAACATCCGCCCTACTGCCCCCGCGACTCCACCGCTGACGGCACCGAGACGGTCGCCGACTGCCTCGTGCAACACGGCAACCACCTCGCGAGCCTTCAGTCGTCCGTGGAGGTGATCCTTGCGAGTCAAGACGCGATGCTCACTCGCCTCGAGGCCTTGGCGCCGAACCAAACCCCGCCCCACCACACTCCGCCTCCACCCGAGGAGGCATCGCCGGCCGACACGACGTCCATTATCGGGACGCCGCACCCCCCGCTGGCGCCGGCCTTCCGCGCGCCGGCCCCGCTCCCGCAGCCCCCGACTGTCCTACCTCCCGCCGCCGGCCGATCCGTCCTCATCTTGGGCGTTCCCTCGTTCTTCGGGACGGACCCAATGGGGTGGATCGCCCGCGCGGAGCAATACTTCGACCTAAACGATACCCCACCGGCGGATCGAGTCGGCACCGCCATGGTCGGCCTTGACGGCTCGGCCCTCCATTGGGCGCGCTGGCTCCGCCAGATCCAACCCTTCATTCCATGGCACGAGTTCAAACAAGAGATGATCAGTCGCTACGATTCTCGATACACCGGTTCCTCCATCGAGCGGCTATGCTCGGCCCGCCAGTCGACGACTGTGGACGCTTATATCGACGAGTTTGTCGCGCTCATCACGCAAGTTCCGGGCCTCCCGCCCGACCACTACCTGGGATTCTTCTTGCAAGGCCTCCTCCCCAACATCCGTTCCCGCATCCGGACCCACCACCCCCGCACCGTTTCAGAAGCCCTTGAACTTGCCCGTGCGGTGGAAGCAGACATCGGGCCCCTCTCTGGCGGACCCCCCCCCCCCACTTTCCGCCACCCGCCGCCGCGCGATGGCGGCCCTCGACCACCCACAATGGGGAGCGGCCGTCCTCCCCGTCCAGACGCCCCGCACCGCGTCTCCAATAACGACTACAACGACCTGCGCCACCGTGGTTTATGCTTCCGATGCCGCCAACCCTACTCACTGCAACATGTGTGCCCGGTCAAAGAGTTTCACGCGATTATTGGCGACGGTGACGGCGACTCCTCCGAGGAATCGGCACTTGATGGGATGCCGCCGGACACCACCCCGCAGGAGCCGGAGGGGGCACCCCTTAATGTTTTGGAATTGCCTATCTATTCCGAGGGCGGTCTTACCGGTCCCCGGACGATGAAGCTCGTGGCCGTGATCAATAACCGCCAGGTAATCGTTATGATCGATAGTGGAGCGAGTCAAAACTTTATGTCGGCTCAACTCGCCCGCGACATCGATTTGCCATATTCTTCATCCCCGGATTTCTCCGTCTGCCTAGGCGATGGTCGCCGCCGCCCCACCTTGGGGCAATGTTTGGATGTCACCCTCTCTTTAGGAACTTGCACGGTCACGGCGGACTTCTACTTGTTTGAGATGGGCGGCCTCGACGCCATTTTGGGCGTGGCGTGGCGTGGCTGCAAACCTTGGGGGACGTTCGGGTGAACCGGGCCTCCATGACCATGTCATTCCAGCATCAGGGCCAACAGTGCCGCTTAGTGGGCGACTCTACCCTCCTCCGCTCGCCGATCTCGTTCCGGGCTATGACATGCGTCACCGACGTCGATTTCTCGGCATGGCTATGGCCTCTCCAGCCGGCCCTGCCGGATACGGACGGCCCTCTCGCGGTCGATTTGCATGACGTGCTCGAGGAGTTCTCTGATATCTTTGCCACCCCGTCGTGCCTTCCGCCCACTCGGCCGACCGACCATGCGATTGTGCTCCAACCGGGAGTGGCGGCGGTATCCGTTCGGCCCTACCGCTATGGACATGCCCAGAAGGACGAGATAGAGCGGTTCGTACGGGAGATGTTGTTGGGGGGCCTCATCCGGCCTAGTGCTAGTCCGTTCTCCAGTCCGGTCCTATTGGTCCGTAAGAAGGACGGGAGTTGGCAGTTTTGCGTGAATTGCCGGAAGCTCAACAAAGCCACGGTGCCCGACAAATACCCGATCCCAGTCATTCAGGAACTTTTGGATGAGCTCCATGGCACTGCTTTCTTCACAAAGTTGGACCTTCGCGCCGGATATCAACAAATTCGGGTCCGACCGGAGGACGTGTCGAAGACGGCGTTCCGGACGCATGACGGCAACTTCGAATTCTTGGTGATGTCGTTTGGGCTCACCAACTCCCCCGCCACATTCCAAGCAACCATGAATGACATCTTCCGGTCGGTCCTCCGTAAACATGTACTTGTTTTTTTTATGACATCCTCGTGTTTAGTGGCTCTTGGCAGGACCATCTCCGCCACATGCGTGAGACTTTTACCACCCTTCGGCGCCACCATCTCACCGTCAACCGGAAGAAATGCACTTTTGGTGCCACCACGGTGAGCTACTTGGGGCATACCATCTCCGCCAATGGCGTGGCCATGGACGAGGAAAAAATTCAGGCGGTCCTCCGATGGCCGACTCCTTCCTCTCTTCGGGACGTTCAGGCGTTCCTCGGCCTCGCCGGATATTATCGGCGCTTCATCAAGGACTATGGCGGGTTGGCCCGCCCTCTCACCCAGTTGCTGAAAGCCTCGGAGGAAGGCCCTTTTGTGTGGCCGCTGGCCGCAATGGCGGCGTTCGCTGCCCTACAGGCGGCTTTGGTGCAAGGACCGGTTCTGGCCATGCCGCATTTCCGGCAACTGTTCCTCGTGGAGTGTGACGCTTCAGGTTCCGGCGTGGGCGCCGTGTTGATGCAGGCCGGCCGGCCTATCGCTTATTATAGTCGGGCGTTTTCTTCCGCGGTGCGCAGGCGCTCGGCATACGAGAACGAGCTCATGGCCCTCGTGTTGGCGGTGCAGCATTGGCGGCCATACCTCTCGGGCCGCCCCTTCGTGATCCGCACCGACCATCATAGTCTCTGCTACTTACTCCAGCAGAAAATCGCCACGACAACGCAACAACTTTGGGTGACCAAACTTCTTGGTTATGACTTCACGATCGAGTTCCGTCCTGGCAAGACCAACCGGGCGGTCGATGCTCTCTCTCGTCACCCTCACGCCCCGGAATTGGCCGCCATTTCGAGACCGGTTTGGGAGGACGCCACCGTCCTCCAGCAAGAAGTGGACCACGACCCCCATTTGACTGACATTCGGGCGGCCTTACTAGCGGACCCGGCGGCACGGCCGCCCTATTCTCTCGTTGGGGTCCGGCTCTTCCATCGGGGACGCCTAGTGCTATCGGCAACCTCCTCCCGGATCCCACAGCTGTTAGCCGAGTTTCACTCCACACCCTCGGGGGGCCACGCAGGGGCTTTCCGTACGTATCGGCATTTAGCCGCATCGCTGTACTAGCCACACATGCTCTGCAAGGTGAAGGCCTACGTGGATGCCTGTTTGCCTTGTCAGAAGGCGAAATATGAGACGATGTTCCCCAGCGGCCTACTGCAGCCCCTGCCGATTCCCGAGCGCGTTTGGGAGGACATTGCGATGGATTTCATCACCCGACTGCCTCATTCGAATGGGTTTGATTGCATTCTGGTGGTCGTCGACCGCCTCACGAAGTACTCCCACTTCGTTCCTCTCCGCCATCCATACACGGCGGCAACCGTGGCAGACAGCTTCATCATCGAGATCGTGCGACTTTATGGCTTTCCCCGCTCCATAGTTAGTGACCACGACCCGCTCTTCCTCAGCAGTGTTTGGACTTCTCTATTTCGTCTCCAGGGCACGCATCTCTGGATGAGTACGGCATATCATCCGCAATCAGATGGGCAATCAGAGGTGCTTAATCGGTGTTTGGAAACGTATTTGTGATGCTTCATTGGTGAGAGGCCCGGATCGTGGGCAAAATGGTTATGTTGGGCGGAATACTCCTATAATACGGCATACCATCACGCCGCAAATACCACACCGTTCGAGACCGTCTATGCCCCCCCCCCCATCCGTGTTCCGACATCTTCCGGGGGAATGTCCCGTAACTAGCTTGGTCGACCATTTGTATGATCGGGACGTTATCTTCGACAGTTTGAAGCATCACCTCTGGCGCGCATAGGCCAAGATGCTCTCTTTTGCTAACCGGAAGCGCTGGGACCTTTCCTTCCAAGTGGGCGAGCGAGTATTCCTCAAACTTCATCCATACCGCCAGCTTACGGTCGCCCGCCGCCCTTGCCTCAAATTAGCACCTCGCTTCTATGGGCCCTTTGAGATCGTTAGTCGCATCGGAGTCGTGGCCTACCGGCTACGCCTACCAGAGAGTAGCCGCATCCACCCGGTTTTTCATGTTTCTCAACTCCGGCGCGTCATCGGCGACCACCCCGTGTCACCGACCACATACCGGACGACCTCGACCACTCCGGCTCCGAACCCCTCTACGCGGAGGCCATCATTGATCGACGTCATCATACGTCGGGGGATCCCACTCCTGAGGAGATCCGGGTCGCTTGGCGCAACCGCCCTATCGCCGCAGCGACTTGGCTACTACGGGATGATTTTCGCCGCCAATTTCCGAATTACTGCCTTGAGGACAAGGCTAATTTTCCAGACGGCGGTATTGTTACCGATATGCACGCGGAAGACCCGCCTTGGCAAGTTTATTCGAGGAGGACGCGCACGACACGGGAGCACGCGACGCGGGATTGCAAACCGGGCCGCATGGCGCCGGGCGGACCGAACCGGGAGGTTCGGGTGATGCGGAATAGGGGACCGGCGGGTTCCTCTTTGTATCTTTATTTTAAATGTTGTATTATATTTTAATGTTGAGTGTGGTGGATCCCTCCCTATAAAGAGGATCACCTTATGTTGTATTTCTTCATTTTTGGATCAATCAAGTTAAAGTGAGAGTTGCTCCCTCTTTTCCTCTTTTCCTCTTTCCCTAACCCTAGCTTCTTCTCTCTTCCCCTCCTATCTTCTCTACCGGCCGGTCCTCCATCAAGGGCCGGATTCTTCTGGGAAACCAAGAAGGTATCAGAAACACTATCTGTCACAAGGCTTAGGGTCTTCTAATAATGAGACTCTTAGAATCACTGAATCTTTATGAGAGATTCTTAGATCTCTCATAGAAGAAGATTAAAAAATTAGTTTGTTTTTCCACAAGATGGGTCTCGAATGAAACTTGAGATACTTTGCAATATTCTTCAGTATGGATTCTTGTTAGAGAATAAGATTCTCTTTCTTTGTCTTCTCTGAAAATTTAGAAAAAGGTTTACTTGCTAGAGCTTTTCATATATACTTTCTACGTGTGTAACCTTATTATTTGAAGGATAAAGAGAAGTATATATACTACTATTCAAAATTCTTTTGTAGAAAAGACAAGAATATAAATATACATATATATATATAAAAGTATGTATACAAATAATTAAATATTGAAACCCGGCATTTGAAATATCTCCCCCAACATATTAAAACCGATACATAAAAAAAAACTTAAACCAACAAGTTCTCAACATCCGACATCTGCAGCCTTTGGCAGGATGAATCTACAGATGACGGACATGCGATGCCCTAACCCTAAGTGAATCCAAACAATCACGTGACAATGTGAATAGAAGTACAAACCGACTAAACTACAGATGTGAACTGAACTGATGATGGCTAACCCTAAACCCAAATGCTCTGCTCATAAGTCAACATGCAAATAATTCCGACGTGCAAATAATTAAAGAGCAAGATTTAAAACTCAAACCTTCGATCACAATTAATCACAAACATTCAAATCTAGGGCACGCACTGAAATTTAGGATGATAAATCTAGGAAACGCACTGAAACTTAGGCTAAGACACATTAAAATTAATGCAACCAAGATATTTGGAACAAAATATTTATAGCAATAAAGGTACATCCGTAAAATGCGAAGAAGTGAAAAATAAATGTAATGACTCACCAAGTGATCGACACCGATGGTGGAGGATGAGGTAGGCGGGCATGCGACAGTCTTAACAGTGTTGCGAAGGTTCCGATAAGCAGTTTTGCGAGGAAGCGGAGAATGCGAATTTTAGGGCTTCAGGAATTTGGGAAGCGGGGAGGGGTATAGAGGAGGCTCGACTATGATGAGGAAAGTTGTGAGGAGGCTCGACAGGGGAATAAAGGGGATGGAAGAGCCGGTTAAGCCCTGGGAAGGTGCTTGGCGGTTGTCTAGTGGAGCAGGGAGGTGTTGCTGCAAGGGTGGGGTGGTCAGCAGGGTGTTGGGATTGGGAGGGGTGGTCAGAGATTTCTGTTGGAGGGGGTGGTAGGGTGATGGAAGGGGTAAGCGGGGGAGAAATGGAAATTGGAAGGGAAAAACAGGGGAGGAACGTCAATTGGAGGGTAAGGAGATGTCGAGGAGGCTTGCCGGATCTAAACGAGGCGGTGACGAGTCAGCCTGCGGATGGAGAAGGGGTTGTGGATGGAGAAGGGGTGGTGGAAGCATCACGAAGTTGAATGAGGCAGTGGGAGGTGGGGCGTACAGGGTAATTTTAGAATTTTGGAGGGCGTTGGAGAGGCCTCTATGTTGACGGAATGGAGGAAGACGGAGGCATCGACACCCTCAAAGACTGGGCCTGGCGGTAATGACACTGTGCGGGATGGTCGACGTTGCACCGACCGGAATACCGAGCAACTATATCGTGAAGGAGCCAAACTCTCGATCCCTTCGACCTAACATCTCATAAATATATATATAAAGAAGGGGAATTAGGATAAGTGAATCTGATGATTCAAGTTGTCTGGCCGAATCGTTGACCCTAACTTTCAAAATATAAGAAAAAGACAAAAAATACATAAAACTATGAAAAATCACAACGAACGTGATGACGATCTCTGATAGTCAATCCGGTGATCAAAATGTCATCAATCCTGCAAATCACTCGAATGAGGCACGATCGATCTCCAACAATCTCTCTGACTTAGAAACATTCATTTTCAAAGAATGGAGACTGTCATGCTCCTGGATCAGGCCAACCAAGAATGAAAACAGCTGTATGAATTATGACGTCTGAATCTCGTAGCTTCCGGTAGGTGCAGTGTCCACAGAAGGTTGTCATCCACCAAAGCTGTTGAGGGTCCCACACACGAAGTATGTAACTGCATAGGTGAAGGGTAGGGCTGAACTGGAGGATGGAGGTAAAGCTGAAAGGGAAGGATAAAGGTCCCCAAAACTAGGTGGTCCTACATCTAGAATCAAATCCCTGCATTGGATACATGATAACTACTCATATTCCTAAGAATATCAAGCTCAAAGAAATTTGACTCAGACTCTCTCGTGACAGTGTATGGACATATTCGCCTAGCACTCAGACTCATAATTGTCCCCAATGAAAACCTCTTAGATAATGTGATAATAATCACTTAATCAACTTCTTTGAACATTTTCTCCCTCATGCGATTATTTATGTAGGTTTTATAATTATCATTATTTAATATAACTTTGCATCGAAGTATAAAATACAAATTATGTAACTAATGCAAACGATAAATAACCGACCTAATACACTAAGTGTAGACTCAACATAGCGATGTAAGTCCTTAAAGATTGGTGGCTTATCCAACAGTTCTTTTGGTTGGTGCAGAAATACTCGTGGAGTGTTCGACGAACACCCAAATGACTGCAAGAGACATCAGTACTAAGATACCAGCTCATAACATGTCAAATGTCTCTCGGGGGGCTTGCTCGTCAGGAGGCTCACTTGTTGGTGTATGGACGAATATGTTATGAATACAACGATTGGACAAGAGTAGGTATGGTGTTGGCCTCGGGTTGGGAACAACTCATGGACAAGAGTAGGTATGTCCACCACCATACCTACTCTTGTCCAATCGATTTAAGTCATTATGTATGAGTGTTCTTATATTATGAGTTACTAGTTCTTTACTTTATTATGACCGGATCTCTAACATGTATGTTTGTATGAGCACTCTTATATGTAGTGTTACTTATCATATTTATTACCTGCATTAGATTCTCTTACCTATTTAGATATATATACATCTCTTTTGATTATGGTAACACTTGCAGCTTCCTTATCCTACGTTCCACCCGGTGCCTTAGAGTGCATTGGCGGAGAGGGAGGGAATCCACTTAGGCTCCGTTTGGCGCGAATTATTTTGAGTTGCACACCATTGCTTTTCCAAAATCCGCGCCAAATGGTAATTTCGTGTGTCTCTATTCCCATCGCCGATAGCTGAAAACAGTTGTGTGCCTATTTTTCTCACCGCGGAAGAAAGCCCACGTTTCGCGTGATTATCGATACCGCAGAAGAAATTCTTTGGCGTTACAGCAACTTCATCCTTTTTTCCGGCGAATCTCCAGAATCTCCCCATTTCCTCCGGTGAAACTCCTCTAGCACGCTGCCATCCTCCATATTCTATGGCGGATGTCATCGCATGGAACACTAGCATCAACGCAAGCCTCATAACCATGAACTCCAACTTTCCATCGATCTCTTCAATGAAATGGAACACCATCTCCACGACGATGGTGATTGTTCTCACTTTCGCAGCCCATTCAAGCGACCTGAAACAGGAAGTGATTATCTGCAAAATGCGGTGATCTGACCTCTGTCGAGTTCATGTTTGAAGATTTGGAGGCCAAGGACGCAACTTCATGGAATTCCACGATAAATGGCAGTTTATACAAACGGTTTCTTGGAAAATCTACTTCTCTTTTCCTCTGAATTGTTAGCTTTGTAGTTCATCCTGATAGAATCATCAGTCTCTCTTGTGTGATCTCTGCTTGCTCTTGTTCCGGGGAACTTCATGGGTTAGGGAAGACGATACATGGTTGGATGATAAAACTCTATTTTCAAGGGATGCTCGATTGCTCCATCAAAAATTCTCTGATATCGTTTTTGTATCAACATATTAAAATTGTGGATATACACATATTTTTTCAAACAACACTAAAAACGCAGTTCTTCCAAACAGTTTCACTGATTTTATCACCACTCTGCAAAAACTGATTTTTCCACCATTACTTCTCACCACTGCTTCTCTAATCGCTTCAGATGAGCCAAACAGAGCATTAGTCTTATTGACTAACTGTTTAGTTGACGCCACCCCAGGAGCACCGACAGCAGCAACCGCACCTGGGGAAGAGTAGCGACATAAAGTCGATGAAACCTCCACCACTCTTTACTATCACTCCGGAGGACGTAGTGAGAGATGTGAGAATCTACCTCCTAGCTTTAGTTATGATGGACATTGTATGACACTCTTGTCAGCCCCTTTCTTTATCTGCATACTAATTTTACTTTGTGGACTCTTTTGAGATTATTTATGTGATGTTGGCTACATTCCTTTCTAGTTTTACTTTTGTATATATATACTCTGTGATGTGATGTGACGATGATTGCCTGACAGGGTAGGCGTCGTGTGGTAGGGGTTAGCCCATGTGCTGGCTCTACCGCAGGGCGGCTGATCTGGGCATATGACCCCCCTTGGTCGTGCCTAATTCTCAGAAGGGGAGTCTTACAAGTACACTCTCGCCTAACCTAGTAGTCTACGTTTTGCGAAACTAACATTTTGCGAATCTAACGTGCATAATTCCTTGGTCCATGTCCACGAGTCAATAGTTGAAGGGCTTGAGACTCAACAAATCATCAAACGATGGGACAATTGTGTGAAACCTATACACAGAATCCTCCTCAAAATGATGATCATAGTAGTCAACATCCATATAATTGTCGAATCGAGACAAGGGGTCAATATGATCTCTATGAGTAAGGAGTTGTGGACGAAGATGATCATCGTAATAGCACGACGGTGCCTCTTGAGGGACTGTGGGCTTGAGTATAGATGGATTTGAGATCCTTAATTAGTGGAGAGAGATGACAATGATAACTAGTTATAAATGAACTTGTAGACTCAACTACTGTGTATCAAAATAAAGCCCGAATCTAGGGTCTGATACCAACTATTGCAGAACGAATCTACATGCGACATGCGATGCCCTAAACCCTAAATGAATGCAAATAATCATGCAACAGATGTGAATAGAACTATATACTGAATAAATTAAAGATGTGAATGAATGCACGCATGCTATCTGCTGAACTAATGATGGCTAACCCTTAAACCTAAATGTGATGTTCATGAGTCACCAAAAAAATAATTCTGACGCGTAAATACTTAAAATAACAAAATTTAAAGTCCACGCCTTTGATTAAAGTTGATCACAAGCAATCAAATTAAGCAAGGGGATGACAATTGTAAGTTAATTGAGATTGCACTAAATTTAAATGTAAGTTTAATAAATCTAGCACACACACTGAAATTAATCCAACTAAGATATTCAGAGCAAAATATTTATAGAAATAAAGGTACAGTAGTAAAATACAAAGAAGTGAAAACTAAATGTAATGACATACAAAGTAATCGTCATCGATGGTGGAGGGTGAGATAAACGGGCTTGGGACGGTCGTAGGAGCGTTGAGGAGGGTTCTGATGTGCGGTTTTGCAGGGAAGTGGAGAATGCGAATTTTAGGGCTTTGTGAACTTGGGATTTTGGTGGGGAGGGACATAAAGGAGGCTCGACTATGATGGGGAAGGCTGCGAGGCAATCGGGGAATAAAGGGACTAAAGGAGCCCAGTAAGCCTTGTGAAGGTGCTTGGCAGCTGTATGGTGGAGTAAGGAGGGGCGGTTGCAAGGGTGGGGTTGTCGGCAAGCTGATGGGATGGGGAGGGGTGGCCAGAAGTTGCTGTTGGAGGTGTGGTAGTGTTCTAGGGGTAAATGATGGAGGAACAATGGCTAGAAGGAAAAACAGGGGATGAATGACAACTGGAGGGTAAGGAGAGGTCGAGGAGGCTTGTCAGAGCTGAAGGAGACAACGGCGAGTCACCCTGAGTCTGGAGAAGGGTAGCGGAGGCGTCACGAAGTTGGATGAGGCAGTGGAAGGTGGGGTGTGCATGGCTGGTGATTTTGAAATATTGGAGGGCGCTAGAGAGGCCTCGTTGTGCACAAAATAGCGAAAGACCGAGGCGTCGGCACCCCCAAAAAACGGAGTTGGACGCTTCGGCACCTTGCAGGATGGTCAGCGTCACACTGACCGAAAGACCAAGCGTGAAGAAGCCAAACTGGAGCTCTATCGTGAAGAAGCCAAACTCTTGATCCCCTTGACCTAACATCTCATATGATGTGTGTGTGTGTGTGCGTATATATAATATATACATATATATAAGGGGAATTAGGGTAAGTGAATCCAACTGCTCAAGTCGTCTGATCGGATCATTCACCCTAGCTTTTGAAACATAAATTGGAAAAATACAAAAAATATATAAAAATATGAAATATTGCAACGATTCGATCCTGTAAATCGCTCAAATGAGCCTATCGATCTCCATCATAGGGATTCCAAACCAAATTTATGAGATTATTACCGACAAGCTAGCTATGATGAATATTTACTCTCCTGCTACTCTGTTATGGGTTGCGTACCCGTTTATCTAGTTAATTAGGATTATCTCCATTATGGGGTATCATTATTATATGGATGTTATCATTATGCAGGTGTCATCGAGCACCGGGCCTAGTAATAGGTGTCATTATCTTTATTTGTCTTTGTATGTGTTGTAAGCATATATAAAGGCATGTGTAAGGTTGTATGAGACAAGGAGTAATCTAATTCTTTTCTATTGTGTGAGATCATTGGTGGATCTATCCTCCAACGAGCAACCCCCGCAGCCGCGGTCAAGGGCTCCGTAGTATCCTCCGACTCCGACCACTACTCCGTCCACCGCTACGAGTAGGCCCAAAACAACTTTGGTATCAGAGGAAACACTCCTCCCCTCTCTATCCTTGATCTGTTTTTCCTCCTCCAACTGTCGGTCCTCCCCAAACGTAACAGAATTTGTTTCCTATCGTCTTCTCCGTCCATTTCGTTCAATCCAGTCGCTACATAACCTTCATTTCCACTGTTCATCTCCGACATCAACATCTTCCTCACGAACTCCCTCATCGTCGTCGAAAACTCGCAGTCGCGCCCTCATCCGTCTGTGTTCTTCTTCCGCCCCGCCAGCCTCATCGAAGAAGCCATCGCCAACATCGTCGTCGGCTCCGCACTGCAGCGCCTCCGTCTCTGTGACAGAAGCACCTCACCGGGGTAGGATCCTTTTCCGCATCCTCATGCACGCTCCTCTACATCACCAACGCCTCGCCTGGCTATCGCGCTGTCTGCGCATCATCTCCTTGCCTCGAGTCCCTCCCAACAACTTTATTCCTATATTTAATACCCCCCACACCCGCACGCCTCACGCACACTCTCCACTTGTTACTTTAAGTCTCTCTCCACGTGCTCCAATTAATTAATCTTTCCCCTTTTCTTATTTTAATTATTCCTCCTCTTATTTTAAGCAACCCCTCCTCCTCCTATCTTATTACGTAATACAATTTCGTCGCCACCATTGGACGGCGGCGCGGCTCTCGCAGTATCTCCCAGTCAGCCTCTTCATAGGAATCGAGTCGTCCAGTCACCCGCGCCTCTAGTGCTATTTCAAGCAACAATATGGGCGACACACAAGATTTCATGGCTGCTCTCCAAGGATTCATGACGGCCATAGAGACCCGCCTTTGGGAAGCCGAAACACGTCATCAGGATGACATGGACGCCATCACCATCAAGCTTAATGAGCTGACCGCCGCCTTTCCCGTTGTTACTACACCGCCTACGGATCACGTCAACAGCAACCAGACGCCACCACCACCACTTATCCGCCACGAGCCGCCGACTTTCATCCGCCCTGAAGCGGTTATTATACCATGCTATACCAGGTTGGACTTCTCAACCTACGACGGGAAAACTGATCCATTGGGCTGACTCACTAGATGCGAGCAATTTTTCGGCCACTAACAAACTCCAGCAACAGAACGCCTTCACCTAGCATCCTTCCACATGCTTGACTCAGCTCTATTGTGGGCTTCTCGTCTCCTCACAGACCAGCCGAACCTGATATGGGAGGACTTCAAACGGTACTACAACTTGGGTTTCGGTCCTCCTATCCGCAGCAACCCCCACGGCGAACTCACGTCTTTACGACAAACGGGGTCCGTGGACGAGTACCTAGAACAATTTCAACTTCTTTTGGCGCATGTTACCCTTACCCCGGAAATGCAAATCGCCATTTTCATCGCTGGACTCCGCGACCGCCTACGACTGGATGTCGAATTTGAGGCCCCTCCAGATTTAGTGACTGCTATGAGTCTGGCCAGGCTCTGCGACCGTCACCTCCAGCTGACACAAGAGACATACCTGCTCCCCAACAACAACATTCAGCAGGGTCGTCTCGAGGGTCCTCCAGCCCCACCAGTCCGCCGATTATCTCGGGCCGAGATGTTGGAACGACGCGCCCATGGACTATGTTTTAACTGCGATGAGCAGTACACGCGCAGACACATGTGCAAAAAGCTTTTTTACCTGCACGTCGAGGACTCCGACAAGGAGGGTGTCGGATGACGCTCGCACCATTGGGCTCCCCCTTGAGCTTGAGGTCAAGCTCATTTTCAACGACGGGTGAGATGTTATGGGTTGCGTACCCGTTTATCTAGTTAATTAGGCTTATCTCCATTATGGGGTGTCATCATTATATGGATGCTATCATTATGTAGGTGTCCTCGAGCACTGGGCCTAGTAATAGGTGTCATTATCTATATTTGTCTTTGTATGTGTTGTAAGCCTATATAAAGGCATGTGTAACGTTGTATGAGACAAGTAAGAAGTAATCTAATTCTTTTCTATTGTGTGAGATCATTGGCGGCTCTCTCCTCCAATGAGCAACCCCGCATAGGCAGCCGCGGTCAAGGGCTCCGTAGTATTCTCCACCACCGTTACCTCAGACTCCGACCACTACTCCGGCCACCGCTCCGAGTAGGCCCATAACATATCTTGCAGATTTATGGTTGTAAATAGTTTCCATTTTGCTGGTGTTATATATTTGGATGTAATGGTATGAGTTTTATTTACTTTCTTATATTTTGAGTTTTTCTTAAATTTGTTTCCTAGTTATACAACTATAATTCTTTATAACTCTGCTTAATAAATGACAAAAAACACTTCTGAACCATATTCTACTTCTTACTACATTTAGGAAGATTACTGCAGGATGTTAGACCGTTGGTAATCTACAACACTCCAGTTGAAAAATATTTAAAAGATTAGCAGGACAGCAGAAATATTTCTATTCAAAATGCAACACTTAGATTAGAGAAAGTTGAATCAGAAAAAAATTTCAATAATTGGAGACACTTCAGATGAATATTGCAGTGTCGGGAGTGATGATATCCAAAGATTAGCACAATAATGCAAATTCCATTAAAATGAAGTGTGCAATAAAATTAGTATGACAACTGTCAAATAAACATACAAGCTTAATTGGGGCAAGGGGCTCTGACACTGAAAGTGTTAAATCTTCATTCCATTCTGGATTGGTATTCTTCTTCTTTACACTAGTCTTCAATTTCTGCACCAAAAATGAGGCATGGGGATACGGCAAGATTATGAAAAATGTAAAGGCAAAACCGCTACTTCTTGTACTATAAAAATTATTGCATCATGTACAAGAAAAGTTTAATTCAATTTATAGCTACATCATATAAAAAGGAATGGGGCCATATGAAGATTTGGAGCTATATGTCAAGTTTGTCAGATCAAAAGAACAACTTTCTTGATACTTAGGTTGCTCATGGACCATATCAAGATTTAGAGATATCTAGTTCATCTGTTCATAATTGTTGCATCCAATGAAGCTAAGAAAATATTAATTGAAAAAATAGTCTTTAACATGATGATGTAGATGAAGGATCAAGATATTCTGACTGAAGAGGCAATGTAATATCGCAATATTAGCTCATAAACCAATAGGCACTCCATTAAGTTTGGTAACATCTAGATAAGCTCAAATGCCGTAACCAAAAATGATAAGAGAGACAAGTACAGAAGTACTCTAGGCGCACTAGCAGGGCAATTGTATTTTACCATAATCAGATAACCCGAGGATAATAATCAACTTAACACAGAAATGCAGATTTCATTGAGCTTCAGACATATTAATAAAGGATCATTACAACAACAACAACAACAACAGAACCCATATAGTCCCCAACCATTGGGGGTATGGGCGGGGAAGATTGGAAACAGAACCCATAATAATAAAGGATCATTATTGCCAAAAATTGTCAATGATGAAAGAACGTTGGGACAAATAAATAGCTTATATGCGCAAATAACAAGTTTGATGTATATATGAGATAAGGAATGAAAAAGAGAAGATTGCATTAAATAAGGAAAAAAGTCTAGTTTTGTGCAGTTTCTAGTATTCATGATTTTCATTTCTTTTGTTGAATCACTAGCAGTCTATGTTAATACTATGTGTTGGAATTATGAGTTTATTATTATATTAGTCTATTAGAGTCTTTAGAAGTTTAGTCCCACATCGTGAGTCCAGTTTAAGAGTCTTGTTGTAATGTTATAAATAGCCCATTTGTGGAAGAATAATATGAACTTCTATTTTTCCCATTTCTCCTCTTCCAACATGGTATAAGAGCCAATGTGAGGCCTATCGTTTTTCATCCGCTTCCGTTCCTAGGGCTTGTGCTCTCGATTGCTTCCGCTTCCGCGGTTCCATTCGAAGAAGTTCTTGTGGTAGCTTGCTCGCTTTTCCAGTCGACATCGTCGATCTCGTCTGCCGCTCTTCGTCGCTCTTCCAGTCGACATCGTCGATCTTGTCTGCGCTTCTCGTCTGGAATGTCTTCTTCGATCTCTCCTCCCGATCGATCCCGTCAAGCCTGTTGTTGTTGTCGTCCCAGATCATGCCGACGATGTGGTTCTAGTCAATGAAGCGTCTTCTCATCCCGATGTCGTCCCCTCCAGCTGTTGCTCTTGGCGATCCCATTGCTGCTCGCTCCTCAAAGATGAAGATCTTCCTTTCCTTGTGCGGTTCTTGGCTTCAACCTCCTCCATACGTGCTCCGGCCTTCTTATCTGTGCTCCAGCCGCCTCCAGCAGCTGCCCCTCATGCCTTGGCCACTTCGCTGCTCCAGATCCAACCACTGCCCTCATATTCCAGTTGATTCCAGCGGCTGCATACCCTTCTAGGGCGCTGATCTCTCGCCAAAGCTGAAGTTGAGTTGTTTTTTGATCGTTGTATGTGGTTTTTTAATTGTCTTTTGTTAGTATTTGCTTTGTATCGTCTTGTTATGCCTATATGCACGTGTTATCCACGTGAGGGGGAGTGTTGGAAGGAAGGTGACTCGGATGATCTTTCCCGACTTTTCGCCTTCGTTCCACATGGCCTTCAGTCTTATGTCATGTGTCTCCCCATTTTTCTTTCGATTGGTCGTGTGTTGGGACACGATTGTGTTGGTGTTTTAATCTCACTGGGTTGTGTCGTGTGGGACCGTGTCGTGAGGGACCGTTTTTTGTGCGGATTATCCCCGACAGATTATCCCCGGGAGCCCGATTGATGATTTGCTCCACACCTTTCGTTCTCTTTCGCATGTTGTGTGTGTAGGTGATGCTGGTTGACCGTTTTCCCTAGCCCCAGCGAGTCCACGTCGTGCGTGGGTCCTGCGTCGTGTGTGGGTCAGCGTCGTGTGTGGCTATGTCCCCGGCTTGATTCCCCGGTTTGGATTTTTCTCTGGTGGCTCGTCTGATGTTTTGTCCCGCATCGCTTACCTCTTATCGTTATTTGATGTGTCCAAGCTGAAGGGGTCCCCCCTTCAACTTGAGGGGGAGTGTTGGAATTATGAGTTTATTATTATATTAGTCTATTAGAGTCTTTAGGAGTTTAGTCCCACATCGTGAGTCCGGTTTAAGAGTCTTGTTGTAATGTTATAAATAGCCCCTTTGTGGAAGAATAATATGCACTTCTATTTTTCCCATTTCTCCTCTTCCAACACTATGCTATATAGTATTAACCACAGTTAATAAGTTCTTTCTCAAACAGAAAGACTATTCTTGATGGCTCCTAGAAATAATCTCCTCTCTTACAGCTACAGTGTTGTGGTTCCCAGTATTCTCGGGGGACCTAGAATAAAAACAATTGTTTCAAGAAAGTCTAAAGTCAGGGAAGTTAGATACGGACTACTCCAATATCTTGTCTCCTACAGCTGGTATTACAGTTCCTTGCTATTCTATGTGAACGTAGAATCAAATCAAATCTTTTAAGAGAGTCTTAAAAGTTTTTGAGGACAGGAAAATAGAATAATCAAAAGCATTTTTTTGTGAAGTATCATAAGTGTATGTTGTCTGAGACCTTTCTGGAACAATACAAAACCTACTGATGTCTGCAAGATATACATTAATAAAATACTCATGAAGCCTAAAATTCTACGAAGCAAGAACAAATTAGACAAATTTAAACCCAATGCCTCTACAGTCTTTTTACTCAAAATTCTCTTCTATATGATCCACGTTAAGTTGACTGTACTGAAATGGTGCATTTTCATTTTATTAGCCTGATAACAGCTTCATTTTAGTTTTCCCTTGATAAATAGTTTTTGTACTTAAAATTCTCTTCTATACGATCCACGTTAAGTTGACCAAACTAAAATGGTTATTGTATTAGAATGGTAACAACATCAATTTAGTTTTCCCTTGGTAAATAGTTTTTGTAAAGCCCAACTGGTATCGCGCAGACTCACAACAAGAAACAAGAAAATATTCTTTATAAACCCATTTATCCACAAAGTTCATTATCCATAATGAGGAACCAATTTAGGAACAAGCTTAGTAACAGCGATACAGTCCAGAATATTAAAAAGCCTACTAAAAACAAGGGCGTAGGTCCCTGAGTTTCACAGCACACCTCTTTGAAAACCCTCCACTTAGATCCCTAACCCCTTTGAGATTCCATTACGGTCCCTAAGTTCATTTTAGGTCTTTACAAAAATCCACTTTCTCAAATGGTGTAAGAATTTTCATTAATATAACTTAAAGGACATATTTTGACTTACAGTTGAATTATAATAAACTTTATCATTGGAAAACCCTCATTTCATCTTCTCGTCATGTTTTAGGGTTAAATATTTCTTTATGATGTATCCTAGCTCCTGCAATTGACATATGTTCCAAGGAGCTCTTTCAACTTCAAAATCAAAATGTTAAATTAAGACCTTGAGATCCAAGACTGAGATCCCTATGCCTCCAGTCTAGTATAGGTGTTTCTTTGTCAGTCTAACCGCATGAGTGTAGCACCCCAAATTTTCACCCCTAAGACACTTTTACATACTTGTTCAATGCATGAAATGCTTGGAGAGTTCAAAGAATCGACCACATGTAGAAATTCTGAAATTTTCTTCGTGCACGACCGTGCGTGAATACCACACGACCGTGCACTTTCTGTTGTTTGAAAGAGGCATTTTTCCATAGTCATGTTTGAGATCGTGCGCGATGTGAGCTGCAGGTAGAAAAATTTTCACACGATCATGAGGTTGGCATGAAATCACATTTTAATGTTTTAATCCGAGCCGTGGATCCAAATCCAACGGCCCAGATTCCTTGCAGAGATCCTTTGGTTTGTGAGAGGGTCGAAAATCCCTCATTTCAGCTTGTGCTTTCTCTTTCCTAGGGTGAGAAAGAGAGGAGGAAGGAGGGCATGAGGAGGAAGAAGAAGGTGTGGCCGGAGACCCAAGTGTCCGATCGTCGATCCGTCTCCGACAACGGTTAGAGGTCGCTTCCCCGGTCGTGCTCCTCCAATTTATTCAATGATTCCATGGCGGGACAAAAATCCAAGAGGGTAACGACTCATCTCTTCCCGGTCTTTAGGATTACTTTATGTCCTTTAATTTCCTTTTGCTCTTGCTTAAATGGCGGCATCTAGTTTCTCTATTTAGAGGCTTATAGTGACCACAGTTCATTGTGAACCATCAAGGCGTGAGATTGCATCCCCGACATGATTGCATTAGAGATCCGATGTGCGATTTTGGATTAGGCAGGGTGTGGCCTATTCGTGGTCGTTGACCCGATTCGGTGATGTTTGCTTGACGTTGCATTAGGACTATTTCCGTAGTTGTGAATGTCGTCATAGTGTCATTACAATGTACGGTTTTCGTGGAGGTTATCCATGCTAGGTTTAAGGCTTGATAGTGATACGGATTTTCGAATGCATTGATGGGGGGAGATATCCCCATAAGTGATTGTGTGTTTACGTTAGAAAACCCTAAGGGCCCGTTCGGATCCCTGGAATTGGGGCAACGGAATTCCAATTCTAGTGTTCGAATGTGGAATCCCGGCGTAATTGGAATTGGTCCAATTCCATGGAATTCGGCTTTGTACTGTGGCCAATTCTTAGGGGCGAAGACATATATTCAATGGAATTCAGTTTTGTACTATGACCGTCGTCGCCCGATCACACCATAGTCGCCTGATCTCGCCATCGTTGCTCGATCTCGCCGTCGTCGCCCGATCTCGCCGTCGTCGCCCGATCTCGCCGTCGTCACCCGATCTCGCCGTCGTCGCCCGATCTCGCCGTCGTCGCCCGATCTCGCCATCACTCAGACAACTCAATTTTGTTACCGTCTTTTTGGCCATCATTCTTTTTTCTATTTATTGGCATGTCAACTGCCATTATCTTCTTGGAGATGAATGGATTGATGTTATCGGACTGCGGCTTGGTGTTAAATTTTCAATAGGGGTTTCAGACAAAAGTTGATTTCTTTGGTATTGTGTTTTTTTGTCAACTTCTACGTTCTTCGGGAGATCGTAAAGACATAATCCCCTCCATCATTAGGTTTAGCAGCAATAACTTCGTCCTGATTGACTCCAAACTTCAACTTTAAATTGCCGTCGTCGCCGAATCTTGCAGTCATGAGAAAAAAAATCAAAACAATTCCAATTCCAACCTAGAAAACCAATCCGCATCCGAACAACTGCATTGGAATTCAAACCAACAATTCCAATTCTTGCGATCCGCACGGCCCTAAGTGATAAAGTGCGCTCAATTGTGATTGAATTGGGATAGAGAGTTGGAAGAAGGGCTCGAGATAGGGTAACCATCTGCTCTCGTAGATAAATGAATTAGGGACTGGAAGAAGGGCCCGAGATAGGGTAACCATCCTCTCCCGTAAATAAATGAATTTGGGGATTAGAAGAAAGACCGATATAGAGTAATCATCCAATGAATTAGATAAATGAATATGAGGATTGGAAGAAGGGCCTGAGGTAGGGTAACCATCCTCTCCCATAGATAAATGAATTAGAAGTTGGTAGAAGGGCCCGCGAAAGGGGTATAACCCACCACTTTGATCTCTAGGTGTTGATAGAAAGGCATGTTTTATGGGTATAACCAACGACACTCGATTGATTTATAGTCATAGTAGAAGGGCCTTAGAGAAGGGTATGCCCAACTAGACTGTTGTTTGTGAAATGGAAACATCATGAGTGCGTTGGATGCTTGTGAATTGATAGTGTGCTAGAATCATACAGATATGTTAGGTGTCATGGAGGATCAATAGATGATACCTAGTTTTAATTCATGTTGCATTGTAGGCACCTTTATTTAAGGGCATTGTTATATATAGACCATATTTGGCTATATAGAAACCTAAATTTTGATTTTTTTTTGTCTTTTTTCCCTACTATATAGAAACCAAATTAATACCTTCTCGTCTTCCCAAAAAATCATTTCCTCCTTTTTTTGAATGCAGACCTAGCCGCGCCCCCTCCCGTGCGATAGCCGAAAGCTCTCCCGATCCCGTCTCCCCTGCTCAGTCCAAGGTCGCCGACGGCCAATGTCGCCTGAAAAATCTCCGGCAAGCACTCCAATGACCTTCTTCAAGGTCGGCGACCCACCCTCTTCCGGCGATGGTGGCGTAAAAAGTATCCCGGATCTCTCCTCCCAAAATGAGGTAATCAAAACCCTCACCCTCATCTTCATTTCCTCCATTCGCTTCTACCTTTGCTGTCGATTGGTGGATCGTTTCGTTCTACAGGGATATTGGGTCGGGATTTTTGGATCGTTTCGCTTCTACCTTTGCTGCATTTCGTTCTACAGCGATATACTTACCTAACCTGGCAGAAACACTTGGAATCAATTGAACCTAAAACATTGATTCCAAGTGTTTCAGGTTTCCGAAAATTATAACTACCCAAATCATTTGTTTTCTTCCAAAATCGGAGGGATGACTAAGTTGGTAGTTCTTTTTTTTCCTGATTTCTAGTAAGTCTTTCTTCCTCCTTTTAATTCATGGTTATTTTAGGAGAAAGCTCAATTAGTTAGTCAATTAAAAGGGGGTTTTAGTTAATTTGTCAAGTAATTGCATATCTGCTGTGGATCTTGATCGCCTTGGAGAACCGGTTTTGCTATTATGGGGGGATTGTGATCTGATTCTTGCATATTTGTATATCAATGGCTGTGGTTGTCTTGATTCCTGTTGGTAGTAAAGTCAGTTGTAGTTGTCATGAGGTTATGAGGTTGTTTTTTCTTTTCTTGTGTTTTTGCATTTGTGCCTGAAGAGCTCCTGGATCAATAATTGATTGAAATATTTATTTTTTCCATATTGTTGTAGGATCAATCATTAACACTTGAAGCAATGAAGTCAGATAATGTGGAAGTTCCTTCGTCTATGCCGGAATATGGTATTGTATTCTATTCGAAAATGTTCATTCATGTGCATTGTATTGCTTGTGCATCCGATAGTTATTCCGTATTGTTTGTTAAATTTCTCATGTAGATGTGACTTCCTTCTTTCAAATAAACATTGTATTTGCATCAAAGGAAGATTTGATTGATTGGGCACGTAAGGTTGGAAGGAGTCTATATTATGTTGTCATGATTTTAAGTTATAATAAAGTCACCGGTAGACCACGTCCACGTGTTCTACTTGGTTGCGATAGAGCCGGTCAATTTCGTGAAAACCCTAAACAAGTTAGGCAAAACAAGCGTAAGAGCACTTCAAAAAAGTGTGGTTGCCCGCTTCAAGTAAGAGGTCAAAAGGACACGCTTGTGGATGAATGGAGGGTTGAAGTATTGTGTGGGAGGCACAATCATGAATCTGTACATTTGGAGGCACATTCATATGCAGGTCGGTTGGATAAAAAGAAGGAGAAGATTGTTGAGAATATGTATGCATCCGGGGTTAAACCGCGGAAAATACTTTCTTCTTCAAAGAAAAATAATCCAATAAATAGTACAACAATTAGAACCATATACAATCACAGAGCAATGGTTCATAAGCAAGAATTGGGAGGTAGGACCCCCATTCAATCTCTCTTCCAATGTATTACAGATGTTGGTTATGTCTTCTATAATAGAGTGAAGGCGGATGGGAAACAACTAGAGAGCTTATTTTTTGCACATCCTATGTCTATTAAGCTATGTCGTATGTTTCCATCTGTGTTTCAATTGGATTGCACGTACAAAACTAATCGATATCGGATGTCTTTATTATCGATTGTTGGAGTTACGTCTACATGTCAATTATTTTTTGGAGTGTTTGTTTTTATGTCGGATGAGACAGAATATAGCCGTCGTTGGGCACTTGACTGTTTCAAATCAATTCTGGATTCATGCTCTTTACCACTTATTATGATCACAGATAGAGAGTTGGCACGTATGAATGCTATTAAGATCATTTTCCCGCATTCCAAAAATTTATTATGTCGGGTTCACATTCATAGAAATATCTTGGCACATTGCAGAAAGTTATTTACCAGGGGTGTGGAGTGCGATCATTTTTTAGGTAAATGACAAATGTTAATTGTACAACCCTCATTCTCCGAGGGTAGGCCCATCCAAGGTCACGTAGACAGAAGTCAAGGTCAAAGGGTCAACACAGAGACCAGCAGTCCAAGATAGAAGCAGAAGAGACCCTGGCGAGTATGCAGACAATACTCGAGGCGAGTATCAACCAGAAGAGCTCGCCGCACACAGAAGACAGCAGAAGCCCTGGGCGAGTATTGGCCCGGCGTGTGCGAGCAGCACCCAATACTCGCCAGATTGGGCGACTATAGCATGGTACTCGCCGAGTAACCCATAGTCGCCGGGTTGGGGGCTGGGCTATAAAAAGCCCCCCCTACCCTTTGGTTTTCCTATAAATAGGACCCCAGGGGTACTTGGATTGGCACCTGGACTTGAGCTTTTGGACCCCGATTCCCGAACTCTCGAGCCCGTCACCCTTGCTTTCAGCCAAGCCGGTGCCTTCCTTGTACCAAGCTCGGCCATTTTGGTTTCGGAGGGGAAGACTCTCTTGAGCTTCTGGGTACGTGGTGGGACCTCCCTGCCGCAACATCTGGGGTCCTGTTTGTTGCTCTTCTAGCTTCTTCGTCGTTGTCAGCCAAGCCATCTCGTTGGGCTGCTGGGCGAGTAGCCTCCGGCTGCATCGGTCCGAATCTTGAGGTCAGGATTTTCCTGGCGTCAACATTAATGAATGTTAAAATTGAGGTACAATTCAACATGGAGTTCAAACGACTGCTCATTGGTTATGCAGAAAAATACCCAAAGGTATTCTCCTACATTGTAAGCACATTGATTGAGCCTTATAAGGAGTACTTTGTTTCAGCTTGGACAGACAAATTTTTACACTTGGGGAAAAGTACTACAAATCGGGTGGAAAGTAGGCACTCACAATTGAAAAAAATATCTAGAGGTATATATTGGCAACTTAACAAATGTTTGGAAAAAATTTGATCAAATGATTAACTTGCAACATACTGAAATAAAGAGATCATTTGGGCATAGCGTGATTCAAGTTAGCATTTTATATACGGGGCCACTTTACACAAATCTTGTTGGTTGTGTGTCACTTAGTGCACTTATATTCATCAAAGAGGGAGAAGATAAAGTGAGGTCCTCAAACTATTGTCAAGCATGTGAGTGTGCACACAAGACAAGGTATTCTATGGGATTACCTTGTGCCCATAAGTTAGCCTCATATATCATGCAATCGACCTCATTCCCTTTATGCATGATACATCCTCATTGGAAGTAGGTATCATTGAAGGAAACATGTGAGGTGCATTTTTCAGACCATATTCCATCAGAGTTTGAAGAAATTAACAAAAGGTTTAATGAAACAAGCATTGAACAAAAATAAGAAATAAAGAGAAAATTGAGAGAGTTAATGGATCAAACTTCAACACAAACAATAGAGCCAAGAGTTCTATTGTGTTTAAAAGGAAGGCTGAGGGGGGGGGGGGGGGGGGGGGGGGGGGGGGGGGGGGGGGGGGGGGGGGGGGGGGGGGGGGGGCTACAAAAAATTAAGAGATGATCATAAATCTACACAACGCGACCCATCTCTTTTTGAGCATGTTTTGATGTCTGAAAATGTAGTGGTGCAAAAAAAATTTTCAAATAAAATAGTGGCAAGTAAAAGAACGGGCTACCAACTAAGGAAACATACATTAACTACATCACAACGTTTCTTTATTGAAGTGTGTAAGCAATTTCCAATATATTTAGCGGAGCAAATCAAAGAGGTATCTAATGTAATGGGTGATGGTCATTGTGGTTTTCGTGTGGTTGCAAGGGCATTAGAGATCGGTGAAAATTGGGCACAAGTGAGGTTGGACCTTATCAATGAACTCAAGGTTAAAGTGGGCATGTATGTTAAAAATTTTGGGGATGAAAGATTGCAAGAGTTGATGTCTTCTCTTCAATGTACGGAAATACCGGCACCCCGAAATAAATGGATGTCAATGCCAGATATGGGTCTTGTGGTTTCTTCATGCTATAATATAGCTTTTATCCAAGTTGCACAATTTCAAAGTCACTTTTCTGCCGTTGAATTCACCGCCGCCGCCAACACAAAGGCTAGTTGCAATGGGTTACATAGATGACAATCATTTCGTGCATTTAGTGATGCATAAAGGGTGTCCACTACCTCATATTGTCTCATCTTGGAGAAAGTTCTGTGATCCAATTGCAAGCACATGGGAGGACAAATACATTGCAAGAGTACAAATTCCAAATCAACAAAAATCTACAACATACGAGATAGTAGATTTGGGTGGCATTTAAGGTATAAATTATTTTTTAGCTTTTTGAAGTTTAACATTTTATGTAATAAAATTTTTGATTCAATCTGATATCCAAATATTATTTATTGATTGCAGGTTCGTTTCACTTGACGAAGATGATGAACGATAAAGAGGATCCTTTCAAATTTTTGAATTCAAGATTTTTGGGGTGGAATTACATCTTTTATATATTTCTTGAATTACATCTGTTTTATAATGTTTGCTAATATAATATGTTCTATATGTTCTACTAATATAATAGTAGTTGATTGCTTTTTAAAAAAATCATTTTTAAAATTTTTATATTGGTCTGCATATAACAATTTAGTCTATATATAGCCGTTTTGAATTAATATGGTTTGTATATAGTAAAGGTTTGTATATAGCCAAACATGGTCTATATATAACAATGCCCTTATTTAAATACTCAACATATAGAACATATTTTGATGATTGTGATACCTAGTTAGATTCACTTGATATGTATTGCTTATATTACTTGATTTTTATACGAAGTGCTGACTTGCATGGTGATGTAGTTTCCCAGAGTCCGCTAGGACTGCTAGGAGGAGTGAGGTTGTTATGCGGTTTGTGGTCAGCTCATAGCTGACCCTCGTTTACCTCTTATGCGTATTTGGTTGTAGGGCATTGGTCGGAAGCGGGAACTCACTAGCATGTTAAGAACCAAATTAAAAAGAATTGCCTCACAAAGTGTCTTGCATCCCCATTTCTTGTACCTTCCTTTTATGTAGTGTCGTCCAGCGTGTCGAGGATCAATATATGGATGTACTATTTGGACTTGTGATGTAGTGGCCATAAGGCCAAGAACTGTTGTTTTGTTTAGCTTTGTGGACACTCTTATGTTATGTATATTCCGTTGTGTACTTGTTACTCCGAGATATGTTAGTATATTGGAGCAGTGTTTTCATACCTTTTTTAATATCTAGTTTGTGATAATTGTACGGTGTGGAACCTGGTCGGACCCATAATATACGACAATTACATGTGGGGTGTTACAATAAGCTCACTTTTAAATCTAAATTTGTCTGTGGAGGCCTAATTGCTTTATTTCTGATGATGTGTAACTAATTGTATACGAAAACTCTCTGGTCACTCTGCAATTATTTTTAATAATTATTATGCATATTTTTAATATCTTCAACAATCCTTTACCACACATTTTTTGGCATTAATGCACACAATCTTTTATTACCCAATCATAAAACATCTAAGATAAACAAAAATCATATGAAAATTGTTGCTATAATCTCAATCTTGTTTTTTGCAAGGGTCTTATTACAAAATCGCCTTTGCATTATATCTTTGTTAAATGAAAACAAACTGACTATCCAAACGTTCTTATGATGTTATATGTTGCATGCTCTCTTCTATAACTTTTATCTTATGACGAGTTATAGTTAGGGCAGACACTTTTATTCTTAAATATTGGTACAAAAAATGTCTATTCTCAAAAATATTACTCATCATCTTCATTCTTAAATATTGGTACAAAAAATGTTTATCCTCAAAAATATTACTGATCATCTTTACAGCTAACTCTGCTACACAGATTAGATAAATCTATAATATATCTAATTATCCTCTTACAAAAAAACTATCTCCTTTAAACTCCAATTTAATTTCTCTGTATCAGTGTCATCTTTCTTTGATGTCTTCATATTTAACTTAGATACATTTTTTTTGCTTCTACTACAGAGAATAGATTAGTGACATGGAAAACAACTACCAAATTGCATTAACTCTAACCTAAACCCTAAAATTTGCCCTTCTCAATTACTTCTTTCTGCACATTTATTCTCCAGCATCACCATTCGCCAATGCTTCATTGTAAGGTGGTGAGAATCTTGGTGATATATTAGTAAATGAATTGCTAAGGTAACAAATGTTGTAATTAGGATAGAAATATACGGATCCCATTAGTAAATCCAAATAAGCAAAAGTACATTCTCTTCCATAATTGAATGTCATCAACCAATAATGGTCTATCAAGATGTTGATACCCACTAGCAAAATTTAACAAAAGGCATAAACTTATTTACTAGTACCCCACAACTTACTATTAGCAAGGTCATCATTTATTTCATTCTTTTGCATCAAGACAAAAAAGATGAAGACTAGAATAACAATAGGTAAACTATTTGAAAATGAATTGACTATCATCCAAATCTGGTCAACTCTAAGGCTCTGTTTGGGAAAGTTGTGGTGGGAAGAGAAGCAACGACGGTGGGAAACTAGTGATGTCAGAAAAAGCAGTGACAGGGAAATAGTAAACAGAGAATGGAGACGAGTAGAAAAGCATGAAAACACGAAAAGCTCCTTCTAACTTTTCTGGAAATGGGAGGGTTCAATGTTTTGCAAAAAGATCTTAAAATGGGAGGGTCGACTATCATCCAAATCTGGTTAGCTTTTAGGCACTGTTTGGGACAGTTGTGGCGGGAAGAGAAACAACATTGGGAAATTAGTGATGTCAGAAAAATAGTTATAGGAAAATAGTAAACGGAGAATGGAGACGAGTGAAGAAGCATGAAAACATGGAAAGCTCCTTTTAATTTTTCTGGAAATGAGAGGGCTCAATGTTTTCCAAAAAGATCTGAAAATATCATTTTGACACAAGCATTTTTCCTACCACCGGAAAACCAAATGCTTGCAAAACAGAGGTGTCGGTGGGAATAGAACTATTTCCACCGACACCGCCGTCCCAAGCAGAGCATTAATTTCACTATTACTCAAATAAAGATGAGCTGCCAACCAGGATACCCAATCCATGCCTTCCCAGATCACATGTTGTCTGTCCACCGATTCAACAAAAATCCAGTTAAGATTGTCAGCTTAAATCAATCAGTTTTTACCCCCAAGTCCAAATATGAATACGAACGAAGCTGGGGCTAATGAATCATAACTTCTGTTCTATGATAAAACACTGCAAACATCAATAAATCCATTTCCCCCAAAAAAATCAGAGCAAGCAAATTTGGTATACAAAAAATGTGGTAAGTAACAACAGAAGCAATCGGCTGTATTAATCAATAAGATACCAGAAAGAAACAAACAAACAAAATTTCTCCAAATCAATTATAGGGCAAAAGCGACAGCAAGAAAGGACCCGCCATTCATCAAACTATCACCCACCATTCCATTGATCAACAACCAGAGTCCATTGACCATCCTGTCTGTACCACTTCAAAGCAAACTGTTTCCCGTCGTCAAAAACAACATCAGACAAAAAATATACTGCACCATCGATCCGAATCCCTGTTCCGATCCCCTAACCCGTTCACATGCGCTCTTGATCGCTATTCCTCGATTGATTACTCATAACACGTATTGCGGATAAACAAAACGGAATCAAAACGGGAAGAGAATGAAATACGGGGAGAGACCTGACGACCCAGGCGGAGGACGACGTAGGGGTCGCTGCCGCCGGCGTCTCGGAAGGCGAGGTTGACCCCTCGGATGATCCGAACCCTGAGAAGTCCAAGCAGTGAATCCATCTCCGGTCGACCCCCAAAATGCTCTCGTTTTCCCGTCTCCGACGATAGTGTGAACGCTTCTTTTCTCTCTCCTTTGATGCCCTTTTCCTTCTCTTCGTATTGGAGCTAAAATGCAAACATCGAAGGACTGCCTGCCGTCAGGTGGGGGAAGAAGTTAACGGCCGATTCCGGAAATTGAGCCGTTTTCTTCTCCTCACAGGTTGCAAATAACGGCGCGAAATGTAACGGCCGTAATCGGAAAATAACGCACGATTTTTAATCCACGAGATAGGTTTCTTCTTTTGGCGCAACTTTAAAATAGGTGTTTAACATGACAAGGTCACCAGGAAAAAAAATTAATGTTGAACATAAAAGTGGGGTGGGGCCGTGTGTAAAGATGATTTTAGATGGATGTATCCGGTTCATGCGATTATAACCGCTTGACCGGTGAAAATAAGTCCCCCCAAACAGAGCCTTAATCTCCATAAAACTGAACCGCAACCGGTTACATTCGGGGAGCGGACATAAAAATTGCTCTCACGAATGACGGTTAGTAACCACCGAGTTCATCACCGCCACCACCATGCCAAACGTGAAGCTTTTGCGTCCGGGCCCCAGACTCCGGGTTCCCCTCTTGCTCGATCACCGAACGGGTTCATCACTCTCCTCTTGTTTTTTAGTTTTGATCTCAGTCGTTACTTCCTCCACATGGTAGAAAAGCGCGACTCTCGGACTTAGATTTCGGAACGGAGGCCTGCCTCAAAAATACGCACCATAAATTATATAAAATCTGTCTGCAAATAACAATTATGGTGGTTACGGCCTACGAATAACCGCATAACTACCGTAATCACTCGTGTGGCCTATAAATAAGACATCAGTCTTTCCTTCATTTCCATCTTTTTCTTCATGGCCTTCTCCTCCTACGTGCAAGAGAGCTCATTGAAAACTTTCATCACCTTCGAAGACACCCTTGAAAAATCTTCAAGTATCTTCGAAGGTCATTCGAAGATCTCCATTTGCATCCAAGCTTCCTTCCGAGCACAAATGTTCAGTGTTCACCGCCATCAAGTCAACGATAAGCTCTGCACTCCAGACACGGCCACGAACTGCAAGATACACTTCAAAAAGATCCAGGCCCCAGAGCGCGGTGCACCCCAGCGTAACAAGCGAATAGACTTAGCTTCGAGAGCGATGACATGTCACCCTCATAGCGTCTCTCTCTCTCCCCACAAGTTGTAACGAGGAGCGGTCTGCCGCCCTCGCCTTCTCTTAAAATGCTATGTACAACGTCAACAAATAGTGAAGTTTGGTCGGTATAGCTCCGTCCACGTGGTTTTTCACCCCTTTCTGGGGTTTTTCACGATAAAAAGGGCCCCTTACCAGCCGTCTCATTTCTCTCCGACTGATTGCTTGCTCGACCGCTTCCGGGCCAAGACGGTCCAGTCTCGACCGTTTTTAGGAGCCTCGAGTGAGCTACAACACCGGGCTCCCCTCTTGTTCGATTACCGAACGGGTTCACCACTCCCCTCTGGCTTTTTAATCTTGATCTCAACCGTTAGTTCCTCCACATGGTAGAAAAGCGCGTCTCTCGGACTTAGATTTCGGAACGGAGCCCGGTCCCAAAAATTTCTCGTGCCTAAGCTCCGTTTGGCACGGCGTTTTTGCTCCGATGAGTTTGAACAAAAACGTCACCGTTATAGAATATATGTTTGGCATGACAAAAGTTACGACGACCATCGAAAGAAGATAAAAATGGATGAAAGCCTTTAGGCGAGGTGCAGGGTTCACGAACGACAATTCATGACCATCGTAGCGGTGCCATGTTCTTAATTATCTGGAGCACACGGCATTAATGTGATTTCACGCCCTATATTTATGTACAAACTTATAACAGTACTAACTTGGTGATAATTGAGACCCTATAATTAAAATTTAAACATTCAATTCTAATTTCATTATGCGCTTCAATTCTAAATATATCTGAAATGTTGTTCCAATTGTTATGTGTGATGTCTTTTTTATTCAGTTTAAGTATAATATATATTTTTGGGGTCCAGTTAAATTTCTTGATGTTTGTTAAATTCAATTCATTTGACCCAAAAAAATTGACATGAAGATGGAAGCTCGCTGGAAAAAATAAAATTTGTCACGTTATCCTCAAATGTTTGGGGAAGCTTCTTCCCCTCGTATCTCAAAATCGAAGTTGATCTATCATTGTCGAAAAATACAAGCCGTCGGATTATTTTTCAGAACACCACGAAAACTATTTGTCTTCATTCCAGGTTTCTAGTGGTCAAGATTCATCTATAGGAACGTCGAATCTCTAAGGTCACGTTTGTTTGGAAGGTTTTCGGCGGGCGGAATTGAATTTTGTCTCCAAATTTTAAATTCTTGTGTGCGCCTGTGTCATTATTTGGTTGGGATTGGCATTGGAGCAAAAACTTGGGTTTTCGTTCATTTGACATTTAGGCATGAATGAACACTGGCCTCTTTAGTTGGATTTTGGAATTTTCGTCCCCAATCTATTGATATTGATTCTATTTTGCAATGGTTCATTCTCTTTCTTGCTTTTCTTCTTTCATGTATTAGCTTTCGACGACAATTACATTGGCCTTTCATCGTCAAGGATGATGACATCACTGCAACCTGCGTTGTTGACGGGACTGCTGTAGAAACCGTGAGTCTGATTCTTCCCTTCAGGAACCGCCATGACCCGTTACCGCCTCCTCCACGATTAGGTTGAGCTTTACGTTGAAGATTTTGTCAAGTCCACGCGAGCTTGTCCTCAACAGTGAACATTTGATAGCCCAAACCAATGTTGGGGTTCAGCCCCTAAAGGTGATGTTTTTGTGAATAAGTGGAAAGGTTGCAACCTCTTCACAGGCAGGTTGCAACTCTTTTCTTGCTGTCCTTGGCGTGGAGAAAAATAGGCTGTTTTTTTTGTCCGGTTCAAGCTGAACCGGACTGTTTTAATTTTTTGGCGTGAACAGTTTTTATGGCTTAGTTAGGAGGGGTTAGGGATTGATCCTTTGTCCTTCTTTTTCCCCTCTCTCTCTCGATTCAGAACTGTCCCCCCCCCCCCTCCTTCTCTCGTTTTGGAGAGCCGCCGCCGGTGCGTGGAGGAGGGGCTGCCTGTAACATCCCGACTTTTATTGGGCCACTAGGCCCTAGTGAGCCCAATAAAAGTAGGCCCGAGCGATAGAAAACAACCATTTTAAGTAGGTGTTGCGCGCCGCAACTAAGTCGTTGGGGTACAGTGAACAAATGAACCCCGATTTGACTTCTGTCAGTTCCGTTAGACTCGTATGAACAATACGAGCGCAACGGAATTCGTTGCACTTCGATCCGAGGTCGTTTGGAGAAAACGACCATTTCGGGTGTCGTAGCGCGCCACTACCTCATTGTTATGAATAGTGACCGTACAAACCCCGAATTGACTTATGTCAGTTCCGTTAGACTCGTATGAACAATACGAGCGCAACGGAATTCGTTGCACTTCGATCCGAGGTCGTTTGGAGAAAATGACCATTTCGGGTGTCGTAGCGCGCCACTACCTCATTGTTATGAATAGTGCCCGTACGAACCCCGAATTGACTTCTGTCAGTTCCGCTAGACTCGTATGAACAATACGAGCGCAACGAAATTCGTTGCACTTCGATCCGAGGTCATTTGGAGAAAACGACAATTTCGGGTATCGTAGCGCGCCACTACCTCATTATTATGAATAGTGACCGTACGAACACCGACTTGACTTCTGTCAGTTCCGTTAGACTCGTATGAACAATACGAGCGCAACGGAATTCGTTGCACTTCGATTCGAGGTCGTATGGAGAGTATGTCATTTTAGGGCTATGCAGACCACCGCACGAACCCGGCACCAGCCCCGACAAACCATGGAGGACCCCGTCCTAGGTTGACCTCGGTCAAACTCCCCCCCCCCCCCCCCCCCACCCCAGCTTGAAATTAGTGGAAAAAGAAAAGAAAGAGGGGGGGGGAGAGAGAGAAGCCCCTCCCCCAAGGGAAGGGGGCTGCCCATGAATAGACAGCCCCCTATTGGGGCAAAATGGGCAGGAGAGAGAGAAGGGAGGGGAGGGGAAGAAAATATCTCCCCCCCCCCCCCCCCACTCACTCTCCCTTAACCCCACGTGGGGAAAAGAGGAGAGGGGGGGGGGAGGTGTCCCCCTTCCCTATATAGGGGGGGGGGGGGGGGGGGGGGGGGGGGGGGGATCGGCCCCTCCCTGAAGCTAACCCCCCCCCCCCCCCCCCCCACTTCTCATCCTTCTCCCCTGCCAGCAAGACCAGCCAACCCCCTCGCCGGAGCCCTGCCCAACCAAACCGCCGCCACCCTCCCTCCTCACCATGGCCGGCCGCCCCTCTACCTCCCGAGCTCCCCCTCCATCACAGGTAGAACACCTTCCCCCTCCTCCTTCTTACCTCCCGGAGGCAACCCGACCCCCTCCTCGTCGCCGGAGCACCTCCAGCACCACCCCGAGGCTTGCAAGCCTCGGGGAGGGGGGCTGGCCGTGGAAGCCAACCCCCCCAGCGCCGGTGGTGGCGCTGGGGGAGCAGGTCCCCACTCGGGGACCTTGGCGCCGATGAAGGGGAGGCGGCCGGGCCGCCGGAGGACGCAGCCCCGGCGGCGCCCGAAGCCCCCTCCCCCTCCTCTGTTTTCCTGTAGGGAAAAACCGCCACCCCCGGCGGCGGCCGGCGGCTCCAGGCCGCCGTACCCCCGCCGGAGGTCTGCCCCCTCCCCGGCGCCCCGACCAGGGGTGGCAGGGAGGGCCCTCCCCGAGGAGGCGGCAGCGGCGCAGCAAGCTGCATGGCCCATGCAGGCTGTGTCGCGCCTCCCCGCCCCCTTCTGCTCAGTTTTCCGATGGGGTCCAGCGGTGCCAGGCCGCCGGACCACCACCGGGGTGGTCACCGACCCTCGGCGCACCGGCCGGAGGGCGGCACCGGCACCCTCCCAGCGGGGGCGGCGGCGCAGCGAGCCTGCATGGCGCATGCAGGCCGCGCCATCGCCTCCCGCCCCTTCTGTATGTTTTCCCGGTGGTAGCCGCCGGCGCCGGGCCGCCGAACCACCCCTGGAGAAGTCGTCGGCCCCCGGTGCACCGACCGGGGGCAGCGCCGGCCCCAGCCGGCCGCTGCCCGGCGGTGGCAGCGGCCGCCTCCCGTTAAGGCTAACGGGAGCCGCCCGATCTCCCCCAGGAAATCGGGCGGCTCCCCTTTTCTCGTTTCCCGCCTCCCGCCTCCACTTGTGTGCCCCCCACAGCGGATCCGTCGCAGATCCGCTGTGGGAGCCGCGGGATGGCGTGCGGTGCAGCACCCCCCCTGCGCCTCCTCCCTTCCTTTAACCGCACCCCAATCTCCCTTCCCCCTTCCTCAATTTTTTGAGAAAAAATGGGGCAGATTGGGAAGAAACTTCCTAAATGAAAAATCTGCCCCATCCTAAGGGGCACCTCCAGTATTTTTTTTGGGAATTTTAGGATTAAGTTTACTATTTTTAAACCTATTTATAAGGTTTATTTTAAGGAAATAAAAGCCCAAAAGAGTTGGGAAAAATCACCAAAAATTATAGGCCCTACTTAATGGTGTTTTACAACTACTATTAAAATTGGGAGGTGTGATCTCTTATTTTGGTCCTCCAAAAGTATTTTGCAAGCAAAATAAACGCCCGAAAAGGAGCGAAATTCACCGAAATAAATCGACGTCCTCTCGACGTATAATTTTTAAACGCATAATAAAGATTACGCATATCGATCTAAGTCATCGACTAAGTTAAGAATATCGACGCAAAACTCGAGACGAAATCGCGGTGCGACGCCGCACTCCAATAATGTCGGATTAATTATAAAAGAACGAACCCACGATAAAAAGGGGAATTACTAAAAATATCATGAAATGTAAATAAACTCCCGAGACGAAGTAGAACCCCTATGAACGGGGAGAAACCAGAACCTCCTCATATGAACGGAGTCGACATTGAAGCCTCCTTTTATGGAGTGATTGGACTACTAACAATTTACCTTTTTACTGTTTTCTGTACTTCCATTTAAATCAAGTCTCGTACTGGTCCCCTGCATTTACATTCTGTACTTTTCTTTAAATCCAGTCTCGTACTGGTCCCCTGCATTTACATTCTGTACTTTTCTTTAAATCCAGTCTCGTACTAGTCCCCTGTATTTACATTCTGTACTTTTCTTTAAATCCAGTCTCGTACTGGTCCCCTGCATTTACATTCTGTACTTTTCTTTAAATCCAGTCTCGTACTAGTCCCCTGCATTTACTTTCTGTACTTTTCTTTAAATCCAGTCTCGTACTGGTCCCCTGCCTTTACTTTCGGTACTTTCAATTCTCCAGTCTCGCACTGGTCTTGATAATATGGCCTCTACTTTCGGCCTAATTTTCTGCTTAATATCATGGCCTCTGCTTTCGGCCTAATTTTCTGCTTAATATCATGGCCTCTGCTTTCGGCCTAATTTTCTGCTTAATATCATGGTCTCTGCTTTCGGCCTAATTTTCTGCGGATATTATGGCCTCTGCTTTCGTCCTATTTTTGCTGCTGCACTTATTCCTATTTTGGTACTGACTGCAGCCCTACGCTGGCAAGCGGTGCTTATCCTCCCTTCTGCGAGGCCTTAGTTTGGGGAAAACCCGGAGTTGAGCCCCTCCTCCCAGGTTAGCCCCAAATAAGGAGCCCTCATACCGCTGAGCCTCCCGGTCAAAAGTTGCGTGACCGGTCGAGTAAGAGTGCCGCGTCAAGTTTTAAAGCGCTCGCTTTAAGTTTTGAAGATTGTTTGAAAGTGGCGGGTCGGTCACGCCCACAGACCGTTCGTACCGGTGTGGGAGGGTTGACGACTCATGGCGACAGGGATATGTGCGCAGCGGGTTATCTCCACTCCGAACCCGCAATTTTGCCTCCGCTGGTCGGCCTAAAATCGGTTCACCGGATGTCGCTCACATCCAATTAGAACACCAAGTTGTACCGGAGGGCCTGAGTGATACGGTACGACTACACTCAGAAGTGGCAAGACTTGGCCACTGTCACCGACGACCACATCGGTGAGGCCCGCGGGGTTAGCTCCCCTGCTTGAAATAAAGCGGTCTAAACTGTGTCGACACGGGGTTTTTGTGTGTGTACAGGTTTGAATACCTGGGTGCGTATACGCGCGAGATAGTGTTGTGTATTTACTATTCGGCGCGATTATGGATAATAGGGCGGGAGCCCTTTTATATATATGTGCATACCTGTTGCTAACTCTCTCCCTTGCTTCGGCTATTTATTTCTGTCCTTTAGCCGTCCCCTGGATATGGATCCGGGGAGGGGATGTATTTTCTACTTAGCTCTGTGACTAACGGTTATTTCTTATAACCAATCACAGGAGATGGGACAGCGCGAAGCCCTCGCACCACAGGATGAGATACCAGCCTTGGAGATGGCCCGTTCGATTACCCCAGCCTCTCCCCCTGTCTTCCGCGATGTGAGTCCTAGAGTATAGGACTAAGACTAGGATCTTTTGTTTCGTCGATGTAGCCCCCGAGGCAGTAGTTGTAAACATTAGGCTTCGGCCCTGTTTAATTATGTAAATATAAGCTGTGTGCTTGATTTTCTGTCTTTCGATTGCTTCCGCTATGCGTTCTGATGTGATGTTGTGATTCTTGTGTCTGACAAGGAGACCGATCGGTGCTTAAGAGGGTGGGACGTTGCCACCCGGAAAGCGCTAAGTGGTCATGCTTGGGCAGTAAGATCCCCCTCCCTAAACCCGGTTCAGTTTGGGGTGGGGGGGGGGGGGGGGGGTCTTACAAATGGATCAGAGCGACCACGATCCGACCACATGGGGCAGTCTTTCGATCCTCCCGTTCCCAGTTCCGTTTCTTGGTTCGGGACGAACCACGCAGCGGAAGCCTAGTGGACCCTTTAGGTTTAAGGTTAAGGATTCGAGACTGCACGGTAGTACACCCGCACGCTTTCCGCTTTCTTTTCTTTTCAGTCCTGCAAAATTCCCTTATTTTTGCAAGTACTGATGTTCGTTTTGTTACTTCTCCAGATACCCGAGTCGAGTAACGGAAGATCCTCCTCTAGGGATCAGTTCCACCCTACCACTCCACCACCAGCCTCGGCCACTCCAGCCGCAGTTCCGTTTGGGGATACAGAGCTAGGACGGACCCTGATAGCATTGTTAGCCGCTTTCCAAACAGCCACCCTACGGCCACCCCAGCAGGCCACCGTACCCACTGATCTTCTGACGACATTCCGAGGTCTAAGGCCCCCCAGCTTCCGAGGTACCGAGTCAGCCATTCAGGCCGAAGAGTGGGTGGAGAGGATAGAGGAGCTCTTAGTCGGGATTATGTGCCCCGCCATAGCCGTAGTGTCCTTGGTGGTGACCATGCTAGAGGGCTATGCCCGGGATTGGTGGAGGGCCGCCAGCCGCTCTACATTCAGAGGGCGACCACTCAGCACGATCCTCTGGGGGGAGTTCTCAGAGGCCTTTTTAGAGCACTTCATTTCAGATGCGGACCGGATGGCACTCCAGGAGCGGTTCCTGCAGATCCGGCAGGGAGATAGGACGGTTCCAGACTACCAGAGAGAGTTTATCCACTTGGCCCGCTTCGCCGGGACCTTAGCATGTACGGATAGAGACCGGGCGGCCAGATTTTACCGGGGATTACGAGACGGTCTCCGTCAGGCCCTGATCATGATTTCCCAGGCATCCTTCCACACGATTGCCACGCACGCCACCACTCTAGAGATGGATCAGCGGATGGTGGCCCAGCAGCGGAGGGGACACGTGGGTGTTCCCCGGACTCAGGGCCGAGAGAGAGGAGTAGGCCCACGCAGATAGGACCAGGCCAGGAGACAGCGTCAGCGTTACCAGCCGTATAGGCAGGCACCCCCGCCTCGACCGGCACCTCCAGCCCCAACACCACCAGCCCCAGCACCTCAGCCCGCCCCAGCCGCACGACGAGATATTCCCTTCGCAGGGAATTGCTACCTGTGTCAGCAGCCCAGGCACATACGAGTTTTTTGCCCTCAGGCGGTAGGTAGGCCCGACCTAGGAGCCGTGCAGGGAGCCGCGGAGAGAGGACGAGGACGAGGTGGACACAGAGGACAGCCTGCAGGCAGGAGAGGCCAGGCCAGGCAGGGCAGAGCAGCACCCCTCGAGGCATACTCTTTAGACCTCCAGCATGGTCCTGCACCCGATGTAGTGATAGGTATCTACTTTCAGTAGTTATGATATCCTAGGAAGATGTGATATATATATATATTGTGACCTTTTGTGTAGCATGTATAATCACAACTCCTGTATATTTATAAAAACTCATGATCATGGTATATATTGTGTTATCAGGTTTACTTTTGGTAGAAGTTCATCCCGCTAAAACGCTATTCGATACCGGTGCCACGCATTCATTCGTCGCACAGAACTTCATCGCTGACAAGGGAAACACTGTACGATCATCCTGGATGTCAATACGAATACGACTCCCGGATGGATCAGATATGACGTCCACAGAAAAGTGTTCCTTCCAAGCAATGCTAGGAGGGATAGAATTCGAGGTCAACGCGACCGTTTTGGCGATAACCGGATTCGACATCATTCTAGGGATGGACTGGTTGGCCGAACACAGCGCCCAAATTAACTGCTCAACTCGAGAGATCCACCTCCAGAACCCAAATGGGCTGTCCGTCACACTAACATGTATACCTTCTGTCACCCGCATTATCTTAACATCCGCACAGACAGTGAAAGCAGTCCGACGGAAGGACGAGGTATACCTAATTTACTTCGAGATTGAGGACAAGACACAGGTGCTCTCTAGAGTACCCATAATTCGGGACTTCCCGGACATCTTTCCAGAATCCCTTCCCGGGTTGCCCCCGCAACGGGAAGTGGACTTCCAAATTGAACTTACACATGGAGCCCAACCCGTGTCCCGAGCTCCATACCGAATGGCCCCGAGAGAACTAGCCGAGCTCAAGGTTCAACTACAAGAGCTAGTTGACGCCGGTTTCGTTCGCCCAAGTACCTCGCCCTGGGGAGCCCCAGTGCTATTCGTTAAAAAGAAAGATGGATCCCTGCGTCTCTGTGTGGACTACAGGGAACTGAATAAGCTCACTGTCCGGAATACTTATCCCCTGCCCCGAATAGATGAATTGTTCGACCAATTACATGGCGCGTCCGTCTTTTCTAAGATGGATTTAAGATCCGGCTATTATCAACTCAGAGTACGAGAAGAAGACATCCCCAAAACCGCTTTCAGCTCCCGCTATGGACTGTACGAATTCATGGTAATGCCGTTCGGATTGACCAATGCTCCATCCGCCTTCATGGCTTTAATGAATACGGTGTTTAAACCCTTCCTAGATCACTTCGTGATAGTCTTTATAGATGACATACTCATCTACTCGAAGAGCAAAGATGATCATTCTAGGCATCTCCAAATGGTACTGCTCAAGCTAAGGGAGCACTCGCTCTTCGCGAAGTTCAGCAAATGTGAGTTCTGGATGGAAGAAGTCGGCTTCCTTGGACACACAGTTAACAAGAACGGGGTAGCGGTGGACCAAGCTAAGGTGCGAGCAGTACGAGACTGGACGCCACTTAAGTCAGCAGCAGACATCAGGAGTTTCCTTGGCCTCGCCGGCTACTACCGAAAGTTTGTGGAAGGATTCTCTAAGATTGCGCTACCACTTACCGCCCTGACCAAAAAGGACGTGACGTTCCAGTGGTCTCCTGAATGCGAAGCAGCGTTCATAGAGCTAAAGAGCCGACTGATATCAGCCCCGATTCTGACACTCCCCTCGGGTACAGAGGGCTTCCAGATCTACGCCGATGCCTCACTCAAAGGATTGGGAGCCGTGTTGATGCAACACGGCAAAGTAATCGCCTACGCCTCACGTCAGCTAAAGCCTCACGAACTAAACTACGCCACCCATGACCTAGAACTGGGTGCGGTAGTTTTCGCACTAAAATTCTAGAGGCATTATCTCTACGGGGTAAGATGCTAGATTTTCTCCGACCACAAGAGTCTCAAATACATCTTCACCCAGAAGGAGCTAAATCTCCGACAGCGCCGATGGCTGGAGTTCCTATGCGATTACGACTTCACTCTCCAATATCACCTCGGCAAAGCCAATAAGGTTGCAGATGCCTTAAGTCGGCAACCTCCGATGGCCGACAATTGGCTAGAGATGATACCAAGTGAATTAATCAAGTCCTTGGCAGACTTGGATATCATCCTCATTTCCCGCAGGAACCCGATGGAATATCAGGCCCAGCTTTACTGGATGGAGATACAGTGTGACATCAGGGACAGAATACGAGAGGCCCAGAAGATCGACGTTGAAGCAGCCCCGATCATTCAGGCCTTGCAACACGGTGCACAAGAATACTACAACTTGTATGATGGCATCCTGCAGTACAGACACCGCATATTCATTCCCGCTGCAGAGGGAATCCGGGAGGAGATACTCCGTGAAGCACACCAAACGAGGTATTCAATACACCCGGGGGTAGTAAAAATGTATACGGACCTGCGAAGGACATTATACTGGCCAGGAATGAAGAAGGACGTCACTGATTATGTAGCCCACTGCTATACCTGTCAAATGGTCAAGGCAGAGTGTCGTAGCCCAGGAGGTTTGCTACAACCCCTGCCGATACCAGAATGGAAATTCGAGGATATCTGCATGGACTTCGTCCATGGCTTACCCCGATCTCGTGCAGGGAACGACTCAATATGGGTCGTAGTAGATCGCCTCACCAAAGTGGCTCGTTTCATCCCGAACAGACAAGGCGACGGTGTCGACATATTAGCCCGCCTATTTATAGAGCAGGTGGTCCGATTTCATGGGATACCCAAGTCAATCGTGTCTGACCGCGATGGACGCTTTACATCAAAGGAATGGAGGAGAATGCAAGCTTATATGGGAACCAGATTGGCTTTTAGCACCACCTTCCATCCCCAGATCGACGGGCAAACAGAAAGGACGAACCGGACGATGGAAGACCTCCTCCGATAATGAGCCTTGGGAGCAGTTACTGCCCTTAGTGGAGTTCTCGTACAATAACAGCTTCCAGGCGAGCATCAAAATGACACCTTACGAAGCCCTTTACGGAAGACGTTGTCGAACACCACTATCTTGGGCACAGGACGAGGACCCCGAAGCTTTAGGAGTCACCAATATAGATGATACCACGACAGCTATCAGGTTGATTCAAGAACGTATGCTGGAGGCACAGAGTCGTCAAGCCAAATATTATGATGCGCGTCATCGAATGGTAGAATTCAACGTGGGAGACATGGTGTTCTTAAAAATTAAACCAATGCACAGGGTATCTCGAATAAAGAAGCAGAAAAAGCTAGATCCACGCTATCTAGGCCCATATTAAGTCACTGAAAGGATTGGCCCCGTCGCTTATAGATTAGCTCTGCCAGCTGAACTGGGAAACCTTCACGACGTATTTCATGTCTCCTCATTAATACGTGTTCTACGCCAACCGGAGCAGCATCTACCCACACCACCAACATCAGTGCAATCCGACCGATCCGTCCAACTCGAACCAGTGAAAATAGTGGACTCCAAGATCAAAGAACTGCGGAACAAAACCATCATGATGGTCAAGATCTTGTGGTCAAACTGTGGACGCGACGAGTTTACTTGGGAACCAGAGACGCTCGTTCGAGAAAAATACCCGGCACTCTTTCCCCAAGTATATCCTTTAAACCCCCTACTTTAGCCAATTTTCGGGGACAGAAATCTCTTTATTTTTATTGGATTGTAACATCCCGACTTTTATTGGGCCACTAGGCCCTAGTGAGCCCAATAAAAGTAGGCTCGAGCGATAGAAAACTACCATTTTAAGTAGGTGTTGCGCGCCGCAACTAAGTCGTTGGGGTACAGTGACCAAATGAATCCCGATTTGACTTCTGTCAGTTCCGTTAGACTCGTATGAACAATACAAGCGCAAGGGAATTCGTTGCACTTCGATCCGAGGTCGTTTGGAGAAAACGACCATTTCGGGTGTCGTAGCGTGCCACTACCTCATTGTTATGAATAGTGCCTGTACGAACCCCGAATTGACTTCTGTTAGTTCCGTTAGACTCGTATGAACAATACGAGCGCAACGGAATTCGTTGCATTTCGATCCAAGGTCGTTTGGAGAAAACGACCATTTCGGGTGTCGTAGCGCGCCACTACCTCATTGTTATGAATAGTGCCCGTACGAACCCCGAATTGACTTCTGTCAGTTCCGCTAGACTCGTATGAACAATACGAGCGCAACGAAATTCGTTGCACTTCGATCCGAGGTCGCTTGGAGAAAACGACCATTTCGGGTATCGTAGCGCGCCACTACCTCATTATTATGAATAGTGACCGTACGAACCCTGACTTGACTTCTGTCAGTTCCGTTAGACTCGTATGAACAATACGAGCGCAACGGAATTCGTTGCACTTCGATTCAAGGTTGTATGGAGAGCATGCCATTTTAGGGCTATGCAGACCACCTCAGTGCAACGCACGAAATATAAAGCGCACGAACCCGGCACCAACCCCGACAAACCATGGAGGACCCCGTCCTAGGTTGACCTCGGTCAAACTCCACCCCCCCCCCCCCCCCAGCTTGAAATTATTGGAAAAAGAAAAGAAAGAGGGGGGGGGGGGGAGAGAGAAGCCCCTCCCCCAAGGGAAGGGGGCTGCCCATGAATAGGCAGCCCCCTATTGGGGCAAAATGGGCAGGAGAGAGAGAGAGAAGGGAGGGGAGGGGGAGAAAATATCTCCCCCCCAGTCACTTTCCCTTAACCCCACGTGGGGAAAAGAGGAGAGGGGGGGGGGAGGTCTCCCCCTTCCCTATATAAGGGGGGGGGGGTGGGGGGGGGGATCGACCCCTCCCTGAAGTTAACCCCCCCCCCCCCCCCCCCCCCCAACTTCTCCTCCTTCTCCCCTGCCAGCAAGACCAGCCAACCCCCTCGCCGAAGCCCTGCCCAACCAAACCGCCGCCACCCTCCCTCCTCACCATGGCCGGCCGCCCCTCTACCTCCCGAGCTCCCCTTCCATCACAGGTAGAACACCTTCCCCCTCCTCCTTCTTACCTCCTGAAGGCAACCCGACCCCCTCCTCGTCGTCGGAGCGCCGCCAGCACCACCCGGAGGCTTGCAAGCCTCGGGGAGGGGGGCTGGCCGTGGAAGCCAACTCCCCCCCCCCCAGCGCCGGTGGTGGCGCTGGGGGAGCAGGTCCCCACTCGGGGACCTTGGCACCGACGAAGGGGAGGCGGCCGGGCCGCCGGAGGACGCAGCCCCGTCGGCGCCCGAAGCCCCTTCCCCCTCCTCTGTTTTCCTATAGGGAAAAACCGTAACCCCCGGCGGCGGCCGGAGGCTCCAGGACGCCGGACCCCCGCCGGAGGTCTGCCCCCTCCCCGGCGCCCCGACCAGGGGCGGCAGGGAGGGCCCTCCCCGAGGAGGCGGCGGCGGCGCAGCAAGCTGCATGGCCCATGCAGGCTGTGTCGCGCCTCCCCGCCCCCTTCTGCTCAGTTTTCCGGTGGGGTCCGGCGGCGCCAGGCCGCCGGACCACCACCGGGGTGGTCGCCGACCCCCGGCGCACCGACCGACCGACACCCTCCCAGCGGGGGCGGCGGCGCAGCGAGCCTGCATGGCGCATGCAGGCCGCGCCACCGCCTCCCGCCCCTTCTGTCTATTTTCCCGGTGGTAGTCGGCGGCGCCGGGCCGCCGGACCACCCCTGGAGAAGTCGCCGGCCCCTGGCGCACCGACCGGGGGCGGCGCCGGCCCCAGCTGGCTGCTGCCCGGCGGTGGCAGCGGCCGCCTCCCGTTAAGGCTAACGGGAGCCGCCCGATCTCCCCCCAGGAAATCGGGCGGCTCCCCTTTTCTCGTTTCCCGCCTCCCGCCTCCACTTGTGTGCCCCCACAGCGGATCCGCCGTAGATCCGCTGTGGGAGCCGCGGGATGGCGCGCGGTGCAGCACCCCCCTGCGCCTCCTCCCTTCCTCTAACCGCACCCCAATCTCCCTTCCCCCTTCCTCAATTTTTTGAGAAAAAATGGGACAGATTGGGAAGAAACTTCATAAATGAAAAATGTGCCCCATCCTAAGGGGCACCTCCAGTATTGTTTTGGGAATTTTAGGATTAAGTTTACTATTTTTAAACCTATTTATAAGGTTTATTTTAAGGAAATAAAAGCCCAAAAGAGTTGGGAAAAATCACCAAAAATTATAGGCCCTACTTAAGGGTGTTTTACAACTACTATTAAAATTGGGAGGTGTGATCTCTTATTTTTGTCCTCCAAAAGTATTTTTCAAACAAAATAAACGCCCGAAAAGGAGCGAAATTCACCGAAATAAATCGACGTCCTCTCGACGTATAATTTTTAAACGCATAATATTACGCGTATCGATCTAAGGCATCGACCAAGTTAAGAATATCGACGCAAAACTCAAGACAAAATCGCGGTGCGACGCCGCACTCTAATAATGCCGGATTAATTATAAAAGAACGAACCCACGATAAAAAGGGGAATTACTAAAAATATCATGAAATGTAAATAAACTCCCGAGACGGAGTAGAACCCCTATGAATGGGGAGAAAGCAGAACCTCCTCCTATGAACGGAGTCGACATTGAAGCCTCCTTTTATGGAGTGATTGGACTACTAACCATTTACCTTTTTACTGCTTTATGTACTTCCATTTAAATCCAGTCTCGTACTGGTCCCCTGCATTTACATTATGTACTTTTCTTTAAATACAGTCTCGTACTGGTCCCCTGCATTTACATTCTGTACTTTTCTTTAAATCCAGTCTCGTACTGGTCCCCTGCATTTACATTCTGTACTTTTCTTTAAATCCAGTCCCGTACTGGTCCCCTGCATTTACATTCTGTACTTTTCTTTAAATCCAGTCTCGTACTGGTCCCCTGCATTTACTTTCTGTACTTTTCTTTAAATCCAGTCTCGTACTGGTCCCCTGCCTTTACTTTCGGTACTTTCAATTCTCCAGTCTCGCACTGGTCTTGATAATATGGCCTCTGCTTTCGGCCTAATTTTCTGCTTAATATCATGGCCTCTGCTTTCGGCCTAATTTTCTTCTTAATATCATGGCCTCTGCTTTCGGCCTAATTTTCTGCTTAATATTATGGCCTCTGCTTTCGGCCTAATTTTCTGCTTAATATCATGGCCTCTGCTTTCGGCCTAATTTTCTGCGGATATTATGGCCTCTGCTTTCGGCCTATTTTTGCTGCTGCACTTATTCCTATTTTGGTACTGACTACAGCCCTACGCTGGCAAGCGGTGCTTATCCTCCCTTCTGCGAGGCCTTAGTTTGGGGAAAACCCGGAGTTGAGCCCCTCCTCCCAGGTTAGCCCCAAATAAGGAGCCCTCATACCGCTGAGCATCCCGGTCAAAAGTTATGTGACCGGTCGAGTAAGAGTGTCGCGTCAAGTTTTAAAGCGCTCGCTTTAAGTTTTGAAGATTGTTTGAAAGTGGCGGGTCGGTCACGCCCACAGACCGTACGTACCGGTGTGGGAGGGTTGACGACTCATGGCGACAGGGAGATGTGCGCAGCGAGTTATCTCCACTCCGAACCCGCAATTTTGCCTCCGCTTGTCGGCCTAAAATCGGTTCGCCGGATGCCGCTCACATCCAATTAGTACACAAAGTTATACCGGAGGGCCTGAGTGATACGGTACGACTACACTCAGAAGTGGCAAGACTGGCCACTGTCACCGACGGCCACATCGGTGAGGCCCGCGGGGTTAGCTCCCCTGCTTGAAATAAAGCGGTCTAAACTATGTCGACACGGGGTTTTTGTGTGTGTACATGTTTGAATACCTGGGTGCGTATACGCGCGAGATAGTGTTGTGTATTTACTATTCGGCGCAATTACGGATAATAGGGCGGGAGCCCTTTTATATATATGTGCATACCTGTTGTTAACTCTCTCCCTTGCTTTGGCTATTTATTTCTGTCCTTTAGCCGCCCCCTGGATATGGATCCGGGGAGGGGATGTATTTTCTACTTAGCTCTGTGACTAACGGTTATTTCTTATAACCAATCACAGGAGATGGGACAGCGCGAAGCCCTCACACCACAGGATGAGATACCATCCTTGGAGATGGCCCGTTCGATTACCCCAGCCTCGCCCCCTGTCTTCCGCGACGTGAGTCCTAGAGTATAGGACTAAGACTAGGATCTTTTGTTTCGTCGATGTAGCCCCCGAGGCAGTAGTTGTAAACATTAGGCTTCGGCCCTGTTTAATTATGTAAATATAAGCTGTGTGCTTGATTTTCTGTCTTTCGATTGCTTCCGCTATGCGTTCTGATGTGATGTTGTGATTCTTGTGCCTGACAAGGAGACCGCTCGGTGCTTAAGAGGGTGGGACGTTGCCACCCGGAAAGCGCTAAGTGGTCATCCTTGGGCAGTAAGATCCCCCCTCCCTGAACCCGGTTCAGTTTGAGGGGGGGGGGGGGTCTTACACTGCCTGCGCTGCCTTGGAGAGGGCTTTCATCGGCGCTGCCTTGAAGAGGGATGTCGCCGCCGCTGATTTGGAGAGGGGTTGTCGCCGCTGCTGTGTTGCCGGAAGGAGGAGGTGATTCCGCAGTGCTGCTTGGAGATTTCTCTACCGTTTCAAAGGCTTCTTCTTCTACGGTCCAAGGTGTTCTCTTTCTTGTCTTCGTTTGCTATTGTGCTTGAAGAGAGAGTAGAGTTTTGTCCTATTATAGAGAAGTTGTTTGTTTATCTTTGTGGTAGAGAGGAGTGGATTTGTGTGTCAAATCCGGTGGGCGTTCTAGGTTTGGGCAAACCTAGATAATTTTTTTTTTCTGTAATCCTTATTTATTATAGTGAATTTTGTTGTGCCGTGCCCCGTGGTTTTTGACCTTCAAGTGGTGAAGGTTTTCCACGTAAATCTCTTGTGTTTGGTTTTTTGTTGGTTTTCTTTCTCATTGTTTTAGGCTCTATTGATAGTTGGGAGACGTCGTTAGTTGCGACCTTCATTCCCTTCAAGTGGTATCAGAGCCAGGTTCTTTGGCTTGTCGTTTTTATTTCTCGGTTTCTAACTCGGTGCGGTAGGTGACGACCATTGGTCTGCTCCCTATCCTCTCTTGTTAATCCCTTGAAATAAATCGACTTGTGGATCGTGTTAGAGCTATTTTTGTTTGAGAAAGCAATGGAACTGAATACAAGGATGGTCAGTATGAATGACAAGAATTGGAGCATCTGGAAGCCTCGGATGCACTTCGATTCAAGGTTGTATGGAGAGCATGCCATTTTAGGGCTATGCAGACCACCTCAGTGCAACGCACGAAATATAAAGCGCACGAACCCGGCACCAACCCCGGCAAACCATGGAGGACCCCGTCCTAGGTTGACCTCGGTCAAACTCCACCCCCCCCCCCCCCCCCCCCCCCAGCTTGAAATTATTGGAAAAAGAAAAGAAAGAGGGGGGGGGGGGGGAGAGAAGCCCCTCCCCCAAGGGAAGGGGGCTGCCCATGAATAGGCAGCCCCCTATTGGGGCAAAATGGGCAGGAGAGAGAGAGAGAAGGGAGGGGAGGGGGAGAAAATATCTCCCCCCCAGTCACTTTCCCTTAACCCCACGTGGGGAAAAGAGGAGAGGGGGGGGGGGGGGGGGGGGGGGGGGGAGGTCTCCCCCTTCCCTATATAGGGGGGGGGGGGGGGGGGGGGGATCGACCCCTCCCTGAAGTTAACCCCCCCCCCCCCCCCCCCCAACTTCTCCTCCTTCTCCCCTGCCAGCAAGACCAGCCAACCCCCTCGCCGAAGCCCTGCCCAACCAAACCGCCGCCACCCTCCCTCCTCACCATGGCCGGCCGCCCCTCTACCTCCCGAGCTCCCCTTCCATCACAGGTAGAACACCTTCCCCCTCCTCCTTCTTACCTCCTGAAGGCAACCCGACCCCCTCCTCGTCGTCGGAGCGCCGCCAGCACCACCCGGAGGCTTGCAAGCCTCGGGGAGGGGGGCTGGCCGTGGAAGCCAACTCCCCCCCCCCCCCCAGCGCCGGTGGTGGCGCTGGGGGAGCAGGTCCCCACTCGGGGACCTTGGCACCGACGAAGGGGAGGCGGCCGGGCCGCCGGAGGACGCAGCCCCGTCGGCGCCCGAAGCCCCTTCCCCCTCCTCTGTTTTCCTATAGGGAAAAACCGTAACCCCCGGCGGCGGCCGGAGGCTCCAGGACGCCGGACCCCCGCCGGAGGTCTGCCCCCTCCCCGGCGCCCCGACCAGGGGCGGCAGGGAGGGCCCTCCCCGAGGAGGCGGCGGCGGCGCAGCAAGCTGCATGGCCCATGCAGGCTGTGTCGCGCCTCCCCGCCCCCTTCTGCTCAGTTTTCCGGTGGGGTCCGGCGGCGCCAGGCCGCCGGACCACCACCGGGGTGGTCGCCGACCCCCGGCGCACCGACCGACCGACACCCTCCCAGCGGGGGCGGCGGCGCAGCGAGCCTGCATGGCGCATGCAGGCCGCGCCACCGCCTCCCGCCCCTTCTGTCTATTTTCCCGGTGGTAGTCGGCGGCGCCGGGCCGCCGGACCACCCCTGGAGAAGTCGCCGGCCCCTGGCGCACCGACCGGGGGCGGCGCCGGCCCCAGCTGGCTGCTGCCCGGCGGTGGCAGCGGCCGCCTCCCGTTAAGGCTAACGGGAGCCGCCCGATCTCCCCCCAGGAAATCGGGCGGCTCCCCTTTTCTCGTTTCCCGCCTCCCGCCTCCACTTGTGTGCCCCCACAGCGGATCCGCCGTAGATCCGCTGTGGGAGCCGCGGGATGGCGCGCGGTGCAGCACCCCCCTGCGCCTCCTCCCTTCCTCTAACCGCACCCCAATCTCCCTTCCCCCTTCCTCAATTTTTTGAGAAAAAATGGGACAGATTGGGAAGAAACTTCATAAATGAAAAATGTGCCCCATCCTAAGGGGCACCTCCAGTATTGTTTTGGGAATTTTAGGATTAAGTTTACTATTTTTAAACCTATTTATAAGGTTTATTTTAAGGAAATAAAAGCCCAAAAGAGTTGGGAAAAATCACCAAAAATTATAGGCCCTACTTAAGGGTGTTTTACAACTACTATTAAAATTGGGAGGTGTGATCTCTTATTTTTGTCCTCCAAAAGTATTTTCCAAACAAAATAAACGCCCGAAAAGGAGCGAAATTCACCGAAATAAATCGACGTCCTCTCGACGTATAATTTTTAAACGCATAATATTACGCATATCGATCTAAGGCATCGACCAAGTTAAGAATATCGACGCAAAACTCAAGACAAAATCGCGGTGCGACGCCGCACTCTAATAATGCCGGATTAATTATAAAAGAACGAACCCACGATAAAAAGGGGAATTACTAAAAATATCATGAAATGTAAATAAACTCCCGAGACGGAGTAGAACCCCTATGAATGGGGAGAAAGCAGAACCTCCTCCTATGAACGGAGTCGACATTGAAGCCTCCTTTTATGGAGTGATTGGACTACTAACCATTTACCTTTTTACTGCTTTATGTACTTCCATTTAAATCCAGTCTCGTACTGGTCCCCTGCATTTACATTATGTACTTTTCTTTAAATACAGTCTCGTACTGGTCCCCTGCATTTACATTCTGTACTTTTCTTTAAATCCAGTCTCGTACTGGTCCCCTGCATTTACATTCTGTACTTTTCTTTAAATCCAGTCCCGTACTGGTCCCCTGCATTTACATTCTGTACTTTTCTTTAAATCCAGTCTCGTACTGGTCCCCTGCATTTACTTTCTGTACTTTTCTTTAAATCCAGTCTCGTACTGGTCCCCTGCCTTTACTTTCGGTACTTTCAATTCTCCAGTCTCGCACTGGTCTTGATAATATGGCCTCTGCTTTCGGCCTAATTTTCTGCTTAATATCATGGCCTCTGCTTTCGGCCTAATTTTCTTCTTAATATCATGGCCTCTGCTTTCGGCCTAATTTTCTGCTTAATATTATGGCCTCTGCTTTCGGCCTAATTTTCTGCTTAATATCATGGCCTCTGCTTTCGGCCTAATTTTCTGCGGATATTATGGCCTCTGCTTTCGGCCTATTTTTGCTGCTGCACTTATTCCTATTTTGGTACTGACTACAGCCCTACGCTGGCAAGCGGTGCTTATCCTCCCTTCTGCGAGGCCTTAGTTTGGGGAAAACCCGGAGTTGAGCCCCTCCTCCCAGGTTAGCCCCAAATAAGGAGCCCTCATACCGCTGAGCATCCCGGTCAAAAGTTATGTGACCGGTCGAGTAAGAGTGTCGCGTCAAGTTTTAAAGCGCTCGCTTTAAGTTTTGAAGATTGTTTGAAAGTGGCGGGTCGGTCACGCCCACAGACCGTACGTACCGGTGTGGGAGGGTTGACGACTCATGGCGACAGGGAGATGTGCGCAGCGAGTTATCTCCACTCCGAACCCGCAATTTTGCCTCCGCTTGTCGGCCTAAAATCGGTTCGCCGGATGCCGCTCACATCCAATTAGTACACAAAGTTATACCGGAGGGCCTGAGTGATACGGTACGACTACACTCAGAAGTGGCAAGACTGGCCACTGTCACCGACGGCCACATCGGTGAGGCCCGCGGGGTTAGCTCCCCTGCTTGAAATAAAGCGGTCTAAACTATGTCGACACGGGGTTTTTGTGTGTGTACATGTTTGAATACCTGGGTGCGTATACGCGCGAGATAGTGTTGTGTATTTACTATTCGGCGCAATTACGGATAATAGGGCGGGAGCCCTTTTATATATATGTGCATACCTGTTGTTAACTCTCTCCCTTGCTTTGGCTATTTATTTCTGTCCTTTAGCCGCCCCCTGGATATGGATCCGGGGAGGGGATGTATTTTCTACTTAGCTCTGTGACTAACGGTTATTTCTTATAACCAATCACAGGAGATGGGACAGCGCGAAGCCCTCACACCACAGGATGAGATACCATCCTTGGAGATGGCCCGTTCGATTACCCCAGCCTCGCCCCCTGTCTTCCGCGACGTGAGTCCTAGAGTATAGGACTAAGACTAGGATCTTTTGTTTCGTCGATGTATCCCCCGAGGCAGTAGTTGTAAACATTAGGCTTCGGCCCTGTTTAATTATGTAAATATAAGCTGTGTGCTTGATTTTCTGTCTTTCGATTGCTTCCGCTATGCGTTCTGATGTGATGTTGTGATTCTTGTGCCTGACAAGGAGACCGCTCGGTGCTTAAGAGGGTGGGACGTTGCCACCCGGAAAGCGCTAAGTGGTCATCCTTGGGCAGTAAGATCCCCCCTCCCTGAACCCGGTTCAGTTTGAGGGGGGGGGGGGGGGTCTTACACTGCCTGCGCTGCCTTGGAGAGGGCTTTCATCGGCGCTGCCTTGAAGAGGGATGTCGCCGCCGCTGATTTGGAGAGGGGTTGTCGCCGCTGCTGTGTTGCCGGAAGGAGGAGGTGATTCCGCAGTGCTGCTTGGAGATTTCTCTACCGTTTCAAAGGCTTCTTCTTCTACGGTCCAAGGTGTTCTCTTTCTTGTCTTCGTTTGCTATTGTGCTTGAAGAGAGAGTAGAGTTTTGTCCTATTATAGAGAAGTTGTTTGTTTATCTTTGTGGTAGAGAGGAGTGGATTTGTGTGTCAAATCCGGTGGGCGTTCTAGGTTTGGGCAAACCTAGATAATTTTTTTTTTCTGTAATCCTTATTTATTATAGTGAATTTTGTTGTGCCGTGCCCCGTGGTTTTTGACCTTCAAGTGGTGAAGGTTTTCCACGTAAATCTCTTGTGTTTGGTTTTTTGTTGGTTTTCTTTCTCATTGTTTTAGGCTCTATTGATAGTTGGGAGACGTCGTTAGTTGCGACCTTCATTCCCTTCAAGTGGTATCAGAGCCAGGTTCTTTGGCTTGTCGTTTTTATTTCTCGGTTTCTAACTCGGTGCGGTAGGTGACGACCATTGGTCCGCTCCCTATCCTCTCTTGTTAATCCCTTGAAATAAATCGACTTGTGGATCGTGTTAGAGCTATTTTTGTTTGAGAAAGCAATGGAACTGAATACAAGGATGGTCAGTATGAATGACAAGAATTGGAGCATCTGGAAGCCTCGGATGCACTTCGATTCAAGGTTGTATGGAGAGCATGCCATTTTAGGGCTATGCAGACCACCTCAGTGCAACGCACGAAATATAAAGCGCACGAACCCGGCACCAACCCCGGCAAACCATGGAGGACCCCGTCCTAGGTTGACCTCGGTCAAACTCCACCCCCCCCCCCCCCAGCTTGAAATTATTGGAAAAAGAAAAGAAAGAGGGGGGGGGAGAGAAGCCCCTCCCCCAAGGGAAGGGGGCTGCCCATGAATAGGCAGCCCCCTATTGGGGCAAAATGGGCAGGAGAGAGAGAGAGAAGGGAGGGGAGGGGGAGAAAATATCTCCCCCCCAGTCACTTTCCCTTAACCCCACGTGGGGAAAAGAGGAGAGGGGGGGGGGGGGGGGGGGGAGGTCTCCCCCTTCCCTATATAAGGGGGGGGGGGGGGGGGGGATCGACCCCTCCCTGAAGTTAACCCCCCCCCGCCCCCAACTTCTCCTCCTTCTCCCCTGCCAGCAAGACCAGCCAACCCCCTCGCCGAAGCCCTGCCCAACCAAACCGCCGCCACCCTCCCTCCTCACCATGGCCGGCCGCCCCTCTACCTCCCGAGCTCCCCTTCCATCACAGGTAGAACACCTTCCCCCTCCTCCTTCTTACCTCCTGAAGGCAACCCGACCCCCTCCTCGTCGTCGGAGCGCCGCCAGCACCACCCGGAGGCTTGCAAGCCTCGGGGAGGGGGGCTGGCCGTGGAAGCCAACTCCCCCCCCCCAGCGCCGGTGGTGGCGCTGGGGGAGCAGGTCCCCACTCGGGGACCTTGGCACCGACGAAGGGGAGGCGGCCGGGCCGCCGGAGGACGCAGCCCCGTCGGCGCCCGAAGCCCCTTCCCCCTCCTCTGTTTTCCTATAGGGAAAAACCGTAACCCCCGGCGGCGGCCGGAGGCTCCAGGACGCCGGACCCCCGCCGGAGGTCTGCCCCCTCCCCGGCGCCCCGACCAGGGGCGGCAGGGAGGGCCCTCCCCGAGGAGGCGGCGGCGGCGCAGCAAGCTGCATGGCCCATGCAGGCTGTGTCGCGCCTCCCCGCCCCCTTCTGCTCAGTTTTCCGGTGGGGTCCGGCGGCGCCAGGCCGCCGGACCACCACCGGGGTGGTCGCCGACCCCCGGCGCACCGACCGACCGACACCCTCCCAGCGGGGGCGGCGGCGCAGCGAGCCTGTATGGCGCATGCAGGCCGCGCCACCGCCTCCCGCCCCTTCTGTCTATTTTCCCGGTGGTAGTCGGCGGCGCCGGGCCGCCGGACCACCCCTGGAGAAGTCGCCGGCCCCTGGCGCACCGACCGGGGGCGGCGCCGGCCCCAGCTGGCTGCTGCCCGGCGGTGGCAGCGGCCGCCTCCCGTTAAGGCTAACGGGAGCCGCCCGATCTCCCCCCAGGAAATCGGGCGGCTCCCCTTTTCTCGTTTCCCGCCTCCCGCCTCCACTTGTGTGCCCCCACAGCGGATCCGCCGTAGATCCGCTGTGGGAGCCGCGGGATGGCGCGCGGTGCAGCACCCCCCTGCGCCTCCTCCCTTCCTCTAACCGCACCCCAATCTCCCTTCCCCCTTCCTCAATTTTTTGAGAAAAAATGGGACAGATTGGGAAGAAACTTCATAAATGAAAAATGTGCCCCATCCTAAGGGGCACCTCCAGTATTGTTTTGGGAATTTTAGGATTAAGTTTACTATTTTTAAACCTATTTATAAGGTTTATTTTAAGGAAATAAAAGCCCAAAAGAGTTGGGAAAAATCACCAAAAATTATAGGCCCTACTTAAGGGTGTTTTACAACTACTATTAAAATTGGGAGGTGTGATCTCTTATTTTTGTCCTCCAAAAGTATTTTCCAAACAAAATAAACGCCCGAAAAGGAGCGAAATTCACCGAAATAAATCGACGTCCTCTCGACGTATAATTTTTAAACGCATAATATTACGCGTATCGATCTAAGGCATCGACCAAGTTAAGAATATCGACGCAAAACTCAAGACAAAATCGCGGTGCGACGCCGCACTCTAATAATGCCGGATTAATTATAAAAGAACGAACCCACGATAAAAAGGGGAATTACTAAAAATATCATGAAATGTAAATAAACTCCCGAGACGGAGTAGAACCCCTATGAATGGGGAGAAAGCAGAACCTCCTCCTATGAACGGAGTCGACATTGAAGCCTCCTTTTATGGAGTGATTGGACTACTAACCATTTACCTTTTTACTGCTTTATGTACTTCCATTTAAATCCAGTCTCGTACTGGTCCCCTGCATTTACATTATGTACTTTTCTTTAAATACAGTCTCGTACTGGTCCCCTGCATTTACATTCTGTACTTTTCTTTAAATCCAGTCTCGTACTGGTCCCCTGCATTTACATTCTGTACTTTTCTTTAAATCCAGTCCCGTACTGGTCCCCTGCATTTACATTCTGTACTTTTCTTTAAATCCAGTCTCGTACTGGTCCCCTGCATTTACTTTCTGTACTTTTCTTTAAATCCAGTCTCGTACTGGTCCCCTGCCTTTACTTTCGGTACTTTCAATTCTCCAGTCTCGCACTGGTCTTGATAATATGGCCTCTGCTTTCGGCCTAATTTTCTGCTTAATATCATGGCCTCTGCTTTCGGCCTAATTTTCTTCTTAATATCATGGCCTCTGCTTTCGGCCTAATTTTCTGCTTAATATTATGGCCTCTGCTTTCGGCCTAATTTTCTGCTTAATATCATGGCCTCTGCTTTCGGCCTAATTTTCTGCGGATATTATGGCCTCTGCTTTCGGCCTATTTTTGCTGCTGCACTTATTCCTATTTTGGTACTGACTACAGCCCTACGCTGGCAAGCGGTGCTTATCCTCCCTTCTGCGAGGCCTTAGTTTGGGGAAAACCCGGAGTTGAGCCCCTCCTCCCAGGTTAGCCCCAAATAAGGAGCCCTCATACCGCTGAGCATCCCGGTCAAAAGTTATGTGACCGGTCGAGTAAGAGTGTCGCGTCAAGTTTTAAAGCGCTCGCTTTAAGTTTTGAAGATTGTTTGAAAGTGGCGGGTCGGTCACGCCCACAGACCGTACGTACCGGTGTGGGAGGGTTGACGACTCATGGCGACAGGGAGATGTGCGCAGCGAGTTATCTCCACTCCGAACCCGCAATTTTGCCTCCGCTTGTCGGCCTAAAATCGGTTCGCCGGATGCCGCTCACATCCAATTAGTACACAAAGTTATACCGGAGGGCCTGAGTGATACGGTACGACTACACTCAGAAGTGGCAAGACTGGCCACTGTCACCGACGGCCACATCGGTGAGGCCCGCGGGGTTAGCTCCCCTGCTTGAAATAAAGCGGTCTAAACTATGTCGACACGGGGTTTTTGTGTGTGTACATGTTTGAATACCTGGGTGCGTATACGCGCGAGATAGTGTTGTGTATTTACTATTCGGCGCAATTACGGATAATAGGGCGGGAGCCCTTTTATATATATGTGCATACCTGTTGTTAACTCTCTCCCTTGCTTTGGCTATTTATTTCTGTCCTTTAGCCGCCCCCTGGATATGGATCCGGGGAGGGGATGTATTTTCTACTTAGCTCTGTGACTAACGGTTATTTCTTATAACCAATCACAGGAGATGGGACAGCGCGAAGCCCTCACACCACAGGATGAGATACCATCCTTGGAGATGGCCCGTTCGATTACCCCAGCCTCGCCCCCTGTCTTCCGCGACGTGAGTCCTAGAGTATAGGACTAAGACTAGGATCTTTTGTTTCGTCGATGTAGCCCCCGAGGCAGTAGTTGTAAACATTAGGCTTCGGCCCTGTTTAATTATGTAAATATAAGCTGTGTGCTTGATTTTCTGTCTTTCGATTGCTTCCGCTATGCGTTCTGATGTGATGTTGTGATTCTTGTGCCTGACAAGGAGACCGCTCGGTGCTTAAGAGGGTGGGACGTTGCCACCCGGAAAGCGCTAAGTGGTCATCCTTGGGCAGTAAGATCCCCCCTCCCTGAACCCGGTTCAGTTTGAGGGGGGGGGGGGGGGGGTCTTACACTGCCTGCGCTGCCTTGGAGAGGGCTTTCATCGGCGCTGCCTTGAAGAGGGATGTCGCCGCCGCTGATTTGGAGAGGGGTTGTCGCCGCTGCTGTGTTGCCGGAAGGAGGAGGTGATTCCGCAGTGCTGCTTGGAGATTTCTCTACCGTTTCAAAGGCTTCTTCTTCTACGGTCCAAAGTGTTCTCTTTCTTGTCTTCGTTTGCTATTGTGCTTGAAGAGAGAGTAGAGTTTTGTCCTATTATAGAGAAGTTGTTTGTTTATCTTTGTGGTAGAGAGGAGTGGATTTGTGTGTCAAATCCGGTGGGCGTTCTAGGTTTGGGCAAACCTAGATAATTTTTTTTTCTGTAATCCTTATTTATTATAGTGGATTTTGTTGTGCCGTGCCCCGTGGTTTTTGACCTTCAAGTGGTGAAGGTTTTCCACGTAAATCTCTTGTGTTTGGTTTTTTGTTGATTTTCTTTCTCATTGTTTTAGGCTCTATTGATAGTCGGGAGACGTCGTTAGTTGCGACCTTCATTCCCTTCAAGTGGTATCAGAGCCAGGTTCTTTGGCTTGTCGTTTTTATTTCTCGGTTTCTAACTCGGTGCGGTAGGTGACGACCATTGGTCCGCTCCCTATCCTCTCTTGTTAATCCCTTGAAATAAATCGACTTGTGGATCGTGTTAGAGCTATTTTTGTTTGAGAAAGCAATGGAACTGAATACAAGGATGGTCAGTATGAATGACAAGAATTGGAGCATCTGGAAGCCTCGGATGGAGGATCTTTTATATTGTAAAGATCTCCATGCTCCGCTGACGGGGAGACCGGCTTCAGTTAAGGATGATGAAGAGTGGAAGTGGATGGATCGGAAGGCAGTAGGCTTCATTAGGCAGTGGCTTGATGACTCTGTTTTTCATCATGTTTCCACGGAGCCCTCGGCTCAAGCCTTATGGAAAAAGCTTGAAGCCTTGTATGCGCGGAAGACTGCAGGTAACATGGCATTTCTGATTAGGAAGCTTGTTAATTTGAAGTGTCGGGAAGGTTCGCAGATGACTGAGCACCTGAACCTTGCCCAAAGTATTATCAATCAGTTGGAGTCCATGAAGATTACCTTGGGAGATGAACTCCAAGCTCTGATGGTCCTTAGTTCCTTACCAGAGAGTTGGGAGACTCTAGTAGTGTCGTTGAGAAACTCAACACCTGATGGCGTGGTAACCATGGAGATGGTGTCTAGTTGGCTCCTGAACGAAGAGTTGAGAAGGAAGGATTCTGGATCTTCCAATTCGGGTGTTTTCCTCTTGGAAGGAAGAGGCAGGTCTGTGAAGAAGGATGTGAAGAATAGGGGAACTTCCAGGAGCAAGTCTAGGGGCAAGTCTAAGAAGGACATTGAGTGCTACTATTGTAAGAAGAAGGGTTATTTCAAGAAGGATTGTTTCCAAATGAAAAGAGACCTGAAGGGAAAGACCAAGGAGGTAGGAGAATCCAGTGGTGATGCGACGACTTCGATTGTGGAGGCTGAGCCGTTATGCTTGCAGTGCAGTGAGTCGTCTTGCCAGGAATGCGTTGACACAGACTGGATCGTGGACGGAGGTGCATCTTATCATTGCACTCCTCACAGGGATTACTTCTACACCTACTCTGCGGGAGACCTTGGTGTGATCCGGATGGCAAATTCCGGTGAATCGTTGATTATTGGCAGTGGTGATGTCCACTTGGGGACTGAGTTTGGGAAGATTGTTCTCAAGGGCGTCAGGCATATTCCTGACTTGAGAATGAATCTGATTTCCGTTGGTAGACTTGATGACGGTGGTTTCACAAGCATTGAAGGTGGAGGTACCTGGAGGTTGCTGAAGGACTATTTGGAGGTAGCCAGAGGAAGGAAGTGTTGTGGCCTTTATCGCACTAAAGCTAAGATCTGTGGTCCAATTGTGAATGCTGTAACGACACAATTTTCAATACGTATTAAAATAAAATGAAGTTGGTGTGCGTATAGTAAAATGTAATGAGATGAAACTATAAAATAAGTTTGTTCAAAAAATAATGTGTGCCAATAGAGAAATGAATGTATTAAGAAACTTAGTTAATAGTAAAATTGGTGTGCCAATATAAAATTGGTGTGCTAATAGAAATATTGAAAGAAAGAAATTGGGGTGTTAATAGGCATTTTGGTGTGCCAATAGAGGGAAATAAGCATGGTGGAGAGTTAGGCGGTGGTTTTTACGATGGGTGCAGCGGTGGGTTCTAAGGATGGACCGACCCCTTACGATAAAAAGAAAAAAATTGAGTCCTGGCGTATTCAGAATCCCGCAATTCCTCCTCCCGTCTCGCAGAAGTCGCTCCCAGGCGCAGCAAGGCCTATCGACGCCGATCCCTCCAGCCGCCTCAATTCTCCTCCGATTTCCTTCGTTTTTCTTCCTATATAAAGGTAAGGTCTTCCTCTCAAATCATCTTGAGTTTTACTTGGATTGGTTGCCCCGTTTTTGCTTAGTCGAAAACCCTAAAAGGTCCCTAAGAGTTCTAATTTTGATATCTCAACTCCTCTTGAGTTTCAGAAGAGATTGTAAGCTTATTTCATGCCTTTCTTTTACTTTCATATAGGAAATCCATAAACCCTAGTTTGGAAATTGGATATTATGCTCCTAATTTCACTTACCTAGTTCCTATTAAGGGTAAATTAGGTCAAGTGGATGCTGGCCTATGAAATTAGTTTGTCTCCATGTTGGGGCATCCACCAAAAATTAGGGATTTGATGCCAAATCTCTGCAATTGAGTATTTTAGGATTTATTATGAAAATCCCCTACCTTAATAGTGTAGATGTCATATGTTTGAAGTTAGGGCAGCAAACCCTAACTTCATTAGCCTTCTATTTACCTTGTAGGGAAGGGTAGTAGTGGTATATAAAGTTGGGTGTAGGGATATGCTCTATGTTGAATGTTTATAGATTATGCTTATGTTGGATTTTATTACAATTAATTAGCTATAGGTAATTCCTAAGCAAAGGATTTTGTGGTTGGAGATTTATGGGGGTCTGAAAAGGGGCCTCACAAATGCTGCTGAGGGCGACTCTATGGAGTTATGGCATCGCAGGCTTGGGCATATCAGTGAGAAGAGCTTGAAGATCTTGGTGAAGAACAAGGTTCTTCCGGAGCTATCAGGAGGGATTCCCAACACGTGTGTGCACTGCTTGGCCGGTAAGCAGAAACGTGTTTCCATTGCTGATTCTGAACCAAAGAGGAAGGCGGAGTTACTATATTTGATACACACTGATGTGTGTGGCCCTATTGAGCCCAAGTCTGTGGGCGGAGCCGCTTACTTTGTCACGTTCATTGACGATCATTCCAGGAAAGTATGGGCATATTCTGTGAAGCAGAAGAGTGATGTTCTAGCAAACTTTGAAGAGTTCAGAGTGAAGGTGGAGAAGATGACTGGTAAAGAAATAAAGCGAGTTCGATCTGACAACGGGGGAGAGTACACTGGTGTCTTCGATGCTTACTGCAGAGAGCATTGATGAGTCCCAATTATATACACATAGATGGACTCAGCTGGGCCATTTCTCTAGTCATTCCACTGCACTTTAGCCTTGTTTTAGCTCATATTTGTCGTTCTATGCTAGGTGCACTTCTTGGCCTATTTTGGTGTGTTTTATGTTTATTCTTTCTTGTTAGCCTTATCGTATTGTTGAGTGCCACTTTCAGTGGCCTGATTAGCATTTCTGTAGGAACAGGAGTCGTGCAGGTGTTCCCGATACAATTCTGTACAGGAACACTGCGCACGATCACTGGTTCTATTGTGCACGACCACTGGTCGTGCGCCACTGATCGTGTGCACTCAACCCCCAAAATTTGAGTTCTGTTTGACTGAACGCACGACCATTTATGATAGTGCGCACGACTACTGGTTGTGCGCCACTGGTCGTGCGAACATGTTATTTTATAAATTTCTTAGCTTGCAGGTTACGCCCAGGCAGGCGCACGATCACAGAAATCCAGCGCGCACGACCACTGGTCGTGCGCCAATGACCGTGCGCAGTATTTTCGCCAGCGCCTATATAATGACCTGTTCCGCAAATTAGGGATAGGCGGGCTTCCGGGAGCGGGATTTTCAGTCCGTAGGCCGCCGTTTTCCACTTCCAGCCATCTCCACCTCATCTTCTCTGGAAGGGGAAGTCGTCTCCGGCCATCCTAAGCATTTTCCCATCGTCCGGAAGCATTCTCCGCCATCCGCAGCACTCAAGCAAGCAGTCTCCATTTTTGTCCGGTGAGAAGAACAACAATCCTGAGGTAGAAGACGACGGAAGCACGTGGAGAGATCGTGACAGTCTCTCGACGCCGGAAGCACAGTCCGCCCGAGTCCGGAGGTAGCTTGACAAACTACCATTCCGGCCGTGAACGGCCGCTAGTCTTCGTCCATTTGTTGTCTTCCTCTTCTCCTCTTTGTAGTATTTCTTTGAATCATTTGAACTTGAATATCATGATGTTTAGTTTAAATGCAATGTTTGTTTCTTCTCTGTTCATCAACATTTGCTTGTGATTCGTTTCACCTCCACTCACTCACTCACGTACCCATTGTGCTCGTTTTGCGTTAGCAAGAGCTAGCGGCGATTTGTGAAGAGGTGTCTGCGACCCTCACTCTCCGCACTAGTGATCACTTCACTCGCTTGCGCACCGTCCATCCGCCTCACGAAGCTCGGCATCGCGGCCGTGCACCCATCTCGCCTTGTGAAGCGGTGAGTTCGACCCGCACTTCTTCTATTGTTGTTAATAATAGGAAACCAAATCAAAACCCCTCTAGTTGTGTTTGTTCCCGCTTGTGTAACAATTGTCACACAACGCAATTCGTTCACCCAACCTGCATTCCTCAAGAGACCGACACTCGGGGATTCTATTCCCAACATTTATTACTTGACAGCGACCGGTGCACTTGCCGAACATAGCATCAAGTTTTTGGCGCCGTTGCCGGGGAATGTTCAGGCGTGTAACGTCGTGAGTTGTGAACTTTTGTTACAAGAGCAGTTGTTTTTGATTTCTTTGTTTTGTTTTCTCTTGGTTGTGATTGTGCATGCAGAGACAAGAACTTGTACCCTTTGATCCCGAGATCGAACGGACCGCTCGCGCACGAAGGCGCGCAGCAGCCGTACAAGCAGCAATGGGTGACAACATAAACCCAGATGATGCTGAACCAAGAGTGCCCAACGTGGAGCAGCACCATCCTGGAGATGAGCAAGGGGTAGTTAGGCCTCGACCCCGAACGATGAGAGATTATACCACTCCGACAGCTGGGAGTGTGTATCCTGGGTTCGGTCCCAACATTATGAACAATCAGTTCGAGATCAAACCTGCGATCTTGAACATCATCCGGAACAATGCTCAGTTCTCAGGGATGGCCAGTGAAGATCCGCACCTACACCTGGCAGAGTTTTCCGATATCTGTGGGACCTTCCGCTACGCTGGGATTCCTGACGATACAGTCAAGCTGCGACTGTTCCCATTCTCACTTCGCGACAAGGCCAAAGTGTGGCTCCATTTATTCCTCCTGGGACCGCTGCGACTTGGGATGCTCTCGCATCCAAGTTCCTGGCCAAATTCCACCCCGTTGATAAAATTGTGAGCCTGCGGCGGGAGATCGCCACCTTTCGCCAAGCTGACCATGAGACCCTTGCCGAGGCGTGGGAGCGCCTTAATGATCTTCTCCGCCGCTGCCCGAACCACGAGCTCCAAACTTGGAACGTGGTAGAGACATTCTACTTCGCGATCGAGCCCAACTACCGGGCGATGATCGATGCTGCTGCGGGTGGTACTCTAATGAACCATACTCCAGAGGAGGCTCTTCGAATTCTGCGAGACACTGCCTCCCACAGCACATTTTGGACTGCCGGGAGGAATGCACCAAGAAGCGCCCGTGGTCTCTTCGTGGTCGATTCACTCCCGCCTACATCCGCACCGGCTGCTTTCATTACGTGTGAAGGATGTGCAGGCGGCGGACACCACGCGTATGAATGTTTGGGCAATGATCTATCAGGTGACTTCTCGCACGTTTCTTTAAACGAATCCGTTAATTTTGTTGGTAATCAACCTAAGGGGGCGCCGTTTAATAACACATATCATCCGGGAGTGAGAAGTCACCCAAACTTCTCATGAAACCCCAACGCACCTGACCAACGATGGGCACCGGGGCAGCATCAAAACGATGCCTACGCCTCCGGGAGCCAACCAAGGCCACCTCACCCAGAATATAACCAAGGCCCCTCAGCTCCCAAAAAGAGTAACTTGGAGGAGATGATGGCAAAATTTATTCAGGTGGCTAGCTCAAACATGGTTAACCAAACCGCATCCATGCGGAACTTGGAAACGCAGCTGGGCCAATTGGCCCAAGTGCTAACCGAGCGGTCGCATGGGACTCTCCCTAGTAATACCGAAAAAAAACCCAATAGACCAAGGAAAGAGTCTCGGCGATGCGGAAGTGGGTCATCCGCGTGAGTTAGTAATCTCTTGTTTCATTAATAAAATTGAAACTAAGGCCTTGTGTGATTCTGGCTCCTCCCGCAACGTTATTGCTTTGCAAGACGTTGATAAATTGCAACTTGAAATTAACACGGAGGACCAGAAATCTCTTGTGCTCGCAAACGGTACCATCATACAATCGGAGGGGGAAGTTAAAAATGTAGAAGTTACAGTTGAGGGGACATTGGTGGTTGCTGATTTTCAAGTGTTGGGACCACGGGAGAATCACTCCATCCCTATCTTGGGTGTATCGTTCTTGAAAGAGAGCGGTGCCACCCTTGACTTTTCTGCGGGATGTGTCCTCCTACCTAATAAGGTACCGTTGTCCACTTGCCCCAAGGCTATAACTGAAACATCTATTTGCCCCCCTCCTTTTATTTTTGATGAATCACTGAGTTGTGCAGGAGATATGAAAGATAATGGATCATCTGAAGGAGAAAGGAAGAATACCAGTCAAGCGGAGAGGAAAAAGTGGATTTTCGGAGAGACTATGATTCCAAGAGGGAGGAGGACAGCAGTCCTAAACATACTAAGCTGAACTTGATTCGGGACGACATCCCATTATTTTCTTGCATTGAATCATGTAATAAACAATTTAAGCGTTCCATCTCTTGGGCTGATCCGGTCGTCACTGCGGCGACGGAAGCGACGCCACCCACTACTAAGAGGGGAGAATCTGAAAACGTTCAACGTTGGCAGTCTCCGACTGTTGCTAAACTTAAACAAGAGAAGCGTCTGCGCGATGCGCGCTCTGCCGCTCTCCGTGGCAAGAGGGCGGAGGATAGGGGAACACTGGGTGACACCAGTGTTGGCCCTAAAGCCTTCACCTCCCGCTTACAAGCTACGGGAGACGTGCACCACAAAAGCGCCTACAACTGATTCTTTTTAGTTCTTAGTTTGTGAAACTTTTTTTTTATGCACTTTTATTTTCTGCACTCTTTGAACAATTTTAATACAGGTATTTGGTCCAGCTTAAGGACATAAAATAAAAGCGCTGCTGGGAGACAACCCAATTTTTTGTTGCTATCCTGTTAATAGTTTAGTTTTATGTATTTTTGCTTGGAGCCTTTTTGCCTGCAGGTGTGCGGCAATTTCTTTTGGTGGCGGACTTGGATTCCTTTCGCAATATTAACGCCAATCTTCTGGTATGCTCATATCTGAGCATAGGTACCCTCTTCCTCAACATTTCTTTATTCTCATTGTCATAATTCATGTGATTATCCAATTTAAGTCTGGGGGGGGGGGGGGGGGGGAGTGTACCGAGTGTTCACTGCACGTGCACTAGTGCTTAGCATGCTAGAAGTAATTTTATTTTCAGTTTTATGATTTATTTACTTTCTCCGCACACCACTGCACCCACTTTAACGCGCACTCACTTGTTTGTGTACTTCCATTCACACTTATCTTGGTTTGGAATGTGAAATAAGATGTTAGCTTAGGAATTGCAAATCGGAGTGCGATGTTGACTCTTGTAGTGCTCTAGTCGCATATTCCTTGCTTGCATAGAAATTTGAGTAGAATTAGATTGTCTCTATACTTGTAATTTACAATTAGTATTCTTGCGTAGTTTTTGATTTATTTTACTCATTTGGTGAATGTAACCGAAATTTGCGGTAGCACGGTGTTGTGTGTAAGCAAGCGCTAGTTGTGTGTTGCTCGAGTCGGAAGGAAGGTTTACCTTTCTCGTGGGCTAAGAACTTGCCCCAAGCGACTCTTGAAGCATGGGCGAGAGCAACTCATTTTGTTAAATGTGATGTAGGCCATTTTTGGCTAGTTTGAGCCTTGTTTTCCATGACCTATGCATTCACCTTTGCAAGCCAAGTTTGTGCCTACCTTTCTTTTGTTTCAGCTCTTCTTTCAAATCACCAATGCCTGAAGCTTATCCTATTATCGCAGCCAAGTAGTGAGTTAACTGGAATTACATGTCATATTTGGATGTGATGTATGAAAATTTTTGTGATGTGAAGAGAAAGTGTATTGTGTGCTGAACATATTGTTGTAAACTAACCGGGGGATAAATGAAAAAAAAAAATGAAGTTAAAAGAAAAAAAAATCTGTAAAGAATAAAAATGACAAGAAATCCCCTTGGGCGTAATAGAAAAATTTAGTTGGTATTTGTTTGGAGTAGGCTGTGTACACACCTGTTTTTCAAGCTAAGTCTGGGGGTGTGGTACACTTGCGCTGTTTTGGGCTTGTTCCGGGTAAGCATTTCGATGTTGCTCATTTGGGTTGTGTAGCCATTTCGTTTATCATTGAATATCATACCGTAACCTAAGCTCAAATTTCAACCCGAAGTCCTATTGATTTAACTTCTGAGTTTGCTAGTGTCGTGGAGAGAGTGTAACCGGGCAAGCTTATGGTTCTCGTCGTTGATGGATTTCAGCGGAGTTATTCCCGAATTTCGGTCTTTAGCAACACCCTCCTGAGTGGCTTGTTTACTTTCACATCGGGCACGACCGCACAAATTCTTCATGATTCACCATCTGAGTACAAATAAATCTCTATTTACGCATGTATACTTTTGTAAATTAATTAGTATAGTTAAAATCTTCTTTTACAGAATTTCTATTTGCATGGGTATGATACTTCGCATCTGACTCTTTATTTGCAATTCTCTACGCCAACCACCATTTTCCCTACTCCCCCGGTTGTGTTTGCTCGGGACGCGCAAAAAGGTAAGTTTGGGGGTGTGATGAGTCCCAATTATATACACATAGATGGACTCATCTGGGCCATTTCTCTAGTCATTCCACTGCACTTTAGCCTTGTTTTAGCTCATATTTGTCGTTCTATGCTAGGTGCACTTCTTGGCCTATTTTGGTGTGTTTTATGTTTATTCTTTCTTGTTAGCCTTATCGTATTGTTGAGTGCCACTTTCAGTGGCCTGATTAGCATTTTTGTAGGAACAGGAGTCGTGCAGGTGTTCCCGATACAATTCTGTACAGGAACACTGCGCACGATCACTGGTTCTATTGCACACGACCACTGGTCGTGCGCCACTGATCGTGTGCACTCAACCCCCAAAATTTGAGTTCTGTTTGACCGAACGCACGACCATTTACAATAGTGCACACGACTACTGGTCGTGCGCCACTGGTCGTGCGAACATATTATTTTATAAATTTCTTAGCTTGCAGGTTCCGCCCAGGCAGGCGCACGATCACAGAAATCCAGCGCGCACGACCACCGGTCGTGCGTCAATGACCGTGCGCAGTATTTTCGCCAGCACCTATATAATGACCTGTTCCGCAAATTAGGGATAGGCGGGCTTCCGGGAGCGGGATTTTCAGTCCGTACGTCGCCGTTTTCCACTTCCAGCCATCTCCACCTCATCTTCTCTGGAAGGGGAAGTCGTCTCCGGCCATCCTAAGCATTTTCCCATCGTCAGGAAGCATTCTCCGCCATCCGCAAGCACTCAAGCAAGCAGTCTCCATTTTTGTCCGGTGAGAAGAACAACAATCCTGAGGTAGAAGACGACGGAAGCACGTGGAGAGATCGTGACAGTCTCTCGACGCCGGAAGCACAGTCCGCCCGAGTCCGGAGGTAGCTTGACAAACTACCATTCCGGTCGTGAACGGCCGCTAGTCTTCGTCCATTGGTTGTCTTCCTCTTCTCCTCTTTATAGTATTTCTTTGAATCATTTGAACTTGAATATCATGATGTTTAGTTTAAATGCAATGTTTGTTTCTTCTCTGTTCATCAACATTTGCTTCACGAAGCTCGGCATCGCGGCCCCATTGTGCTCGTTTTGCGTTAGCAAGAGCTAGCGGCGATTTGTGAAGAGGTGTCTGCGACCCTCACTCTTCGCACTAGTGATCACTTCACTCGCTTGCGCACCGTCCATCCGCCTCACGAAGCTCGGCATCGCGGCCGTGCACCCATCTCGCCTTGCGAAGCGGTGAGTTCGACCCGCACTTCTTCTATTGTTGTTAATAATAGGAAACCAAATCAAAACCCCTCTAGTTGTGTTTGTTCCCGCTTGTGTAACAATTGTCACACAACCCAATTCGTTCACCCAACCTGCATTCCTCAAGAGACCGACACTCGGGGATTCTATTCCCAACATTTATTACTTGACAGCGACCGGTGCACTTGCCGAACATAGCATCAAGCATGACATAGTACATGAAAGGACAATCACGAGGACGCCGCAACAGAATGGGTTGGCAGAGAGGATGAACAGGACGATTATTGAGAAGATCAGATGCATGATTTCTCAAGCTGGCATTGGCAAGCAGTTTTGGGCTGAGGCTGTGCAAACTGCTGTACATCTGATAAATCTGTCTCCTTCGGCACCTCTGAATGGTGATATTCCAGAGCGTGTTTGGTCCGGGAAGGAAGTGTCGTACGGACATGTGCGGGTGTTTGGGTGCAAAGTTCACGCTCATGTCCCCAAGGAAGAGAGATCGAAGCTTGATGAGAAGTCTCGGGAGTGCATCTTGTTGGGATTTCCCCATGAGGAGTTTGGATATAGACTCTGGGATCCCGTGAACAAGAAAATGATCAGAAGCAGAGATGTGATCTTTGTTGAAGATCAAGTGGTTGGTGAGCAGAATGCTGCGGAGTCACATGTTCCACAGTTTCCACCTGCGGAGGAGAGACTCTATGTTGATGATGGGCCAGTAGAGACTGCTGCTGATGATGGGCATGCTGAGGAGGAAGTTGGTGAGCTTATTCTTGATGAGGAGATGATTCCGGATGTAGGGGGAGCTCTGCCAGTTGATGTGCCACCTGTGGTGGAGGTTCCTCTTGTCAGATCTGAGAGAGTCAGAAGGCCCAATATCAGGTATTCTCCTCATGAGTATATTTTGCTTACAGATAGTGGAGAGCCTGAGTCCTATGAGGAGGCTCAGAGTGCTGAAGATCGTGAGGCTTGGACAACTGCTATGGAAGAGGATTTGTACTCCCTTCAGAAGAACGAGACGTATGATTTAGTCCCATTGCCTAAAGGGAATAGAGCTTTGAAGAACAAGTAAGTCTTCAAGCTGAAGTTGGATGAAAATCTCTCTCAGCCGAGGTACAATGCGAGACTTGTAGTGAAAGGTTTCAGTCAGAAACAAGGTATCGATTTCGATGAGATATTTTCCCCAGTGGTGAAAATGTCCTCTATCAGACTGGTGTTGGGTATGGCTGCCTCCATGGATCTTGAAGTCGAGCAGATGGACGTCAAGACGGCATTTATGCATGGTGATTTGGAGGAAGTTCTATACATGGAGCAGCCCGAAGGCTTTGTGGCTAAGGGGAAGCATCATCTGGTCTGCCGGCTCAAGAAGAGCCTTTATGGGTTGAAACAGGCACCCAGGCAGTGGTATAAGAAATTTGACGCTTTCATGATGAAGAGCAAATTTCAACGGACCAGGGATGATCACTACGTATATGTGAAGAGGACTGAGAATGCTTTCACTATTCTGTTGTTGTACGTAGATAATATGCTGATTGTTGGGGATGACAAGGCAAGCATAGCTGAGTTGAAGAAGGAGCTCAGTGAGTCCTTTGAAATGAAGGATTTGGGACCGGCAAGGAAGATTCTTGGAATGAAAATCACCAGGGACAGAAGTGCCGGTCAACTATGGCTATCTCAGTCTAAGTATGTGGAGAAAGTGCTGAAGAGGTTCATGATGGACAATGTAAAACCCGTTGCTACTCCTTTAGCCGGGCACTTCAGACTTTCTAGTTCTCAAAGCCCTTCATCTGAGAAGGAGGTGGAAGAGATGAGTCATATTCCTTATGCATCTGCAGTGGGGAGCCTGATGTATGCTATGGTCTGCACTAGGCCAGACATAGCTCATGTTGTGGGGTCTGTGAGCCGTTACTTGGCAAACCCAGGGAAAGTTCACTGGAGTGCTGTGAAATGGATATTTCGCTATCTCCGAGGTACCTCAGACCTTTGTTTAAAGTTTGGTGGAGGTCCACCAGAACTTATCGGGTACTCGGACTCGGACATGTCAGGAGATGTTGACACGAGGAGATCCACTTCTGGATTCGTGGTCACTTTTGGAGGGGGAGCAGTGTCATGGCAGTCAAGGCTTCAGAAGTGCGTGGCATTGTCGACAACGGAGGCTGAACATATTGCGTTGACTGAGGCGTCAAAGGAGCTTATTTGGATGAAGAAGTTCATGCTTGAGCTTGATCTCCGACAGGACGTGTACACAGTATTTTGTGACAGTCAGGGTGCTATATTCTTGGCCAAGAATCCCGCCTTTCACTCCAGGACGAAGCACATCGACGTTAAGTATCACTGGATTCAGGATGCAGTTGAGGAGAAGCTGTTGGTGGTGGAGAAGATCCACACAGATGAAAACCCTTCGGATATGATGGCGAAGGTCGTCCCAAGGGAAAAGCATGATCTTTGTCGGCAGTTGATCGGCATGATGTCCACTTGAAGGGGTCAAGGTGGAAAACTCCCCTTTATGGTCTGAAGGGGGAGTTTGTTGGGGTTCAACCCCTAAAGGTGATGTTTTTGCGAATAAGTGGAAAGGTTGCAACCTCTTCACAGGCAGGTTGCAACTCTTTTCTTGCTGTCCTTGGCGTGGAGCAAAATATACTGTTTTTTTTGGTCCGGTTCAAGCTGAACCAGACTGTTTTAATTTTTTGGCGTGAACAGTTTTTATGGCTTAGTTAAGAGGGGTTAGGGATTGATCCTTTGTCCTTCTTTTTCCCCTCTCTCTCTCTCGATTCAGAACTGCCCCCCCCCCCCCCCCCTTTTCCTTCTCTCGTTTTGGAGAGTCGCCGCTGGTGCGTGGAAGAGGGGCTGCCTGCGCTGCCTTGGAGAGGGCTTTCGTCGGCGCTGCCTTGGAGAGGGTTGTCGCCGCCGCTGATTTGGAGAGGGGTTGTCGCCGCTGCTGTGTTGCCGGAAGGAGGAGGTGATTCCGCAGTGCTGCTTGGAGATTTCTCTACCGTTTCAAAGGCTTCTTCTCTACGGTTCAAGGTGTTCTCTTTCTTGTCTTCGTTTGCTATTGTGCTTGAGGAGAGAGTAGAGTTTTGTCCTGTTGTAGATAAGTTGTTTGTTTATCTTTGTGGTAGAGAGGAGTGGATTTGTGTGTCAAATCTGGTGGGCGTTCTAGGTTTGGGCAAACCTAGATAATTTTTTTCTTCTGTAATCCTTATTTATTATAGTGGATTTTGTTGTGTCGTGCCCCGTGATTTTTGACCTTCAAGTGGTGAAGGTTTTCCACGTAAATCTCTTGTGTTTGGTTTTTTGTTGGTTTTCTTTCTCATTGTTTTAGGCTCTATTGATAGTTGGGAGACGTCGTTAGCTGCGACCTTCATTCCCTTCAACCAAACCTGTCTTTTTCGACGCATCCTCCCAATTAGGTGTTGCGCTTCAAAAGTTCTTGGGAGGAGCTATTTTTTTCTTCAATTCCTATGCCTCAATACCATCTTGCAAACTAACAACGAAATTGAGTTTTGGACCAATTTCAAAACCTATGAATTCTTGGTTTTGGACCAAAACCTACTTTCTCCTCTGAATGTCCGTCAAACGAACGGATCCTAAGAGTCTTTATCGGACCAGCGTTGCTAAAAATAATGAAAATCGTCGAATCAATTTTTTTTTACGAAGTTTCTTCCCATCGCTCTAAGAACATTGGATGTGATTGTACGTTGATATGGTAGATGAATCTCTTGCGATCTCAATCAAAATGTAGTTATCAATAAAGAAATTGGAGGTGGCCAGACCGGCCTCAAATTTTTGAGAAAGTCTCTTCCTTAGTCCTGGGACCGTTCATGATGGCGGTTTGCAGGTCCTTTTGTTGGATAGCCGACAATTACCATTAGAAAATGATTTCTTGGCACTCTCTGTAACTTTATAGAATCATTCAATTGGACCCGAATCCCCTTGAGTTCCTGCGGAAACTCCAGGGGTGGAGTTCCCCCATTAATAGCCCTTGGATTAAATCCAAGGGCTATTAGTTTCTCGCGTGGCTTCTCGCACGGATTAAATGCAAGGGCTGCTCGCATAGGGAACTCCATAGCCTTGGATTAAATGCATAGGGAACTCCCCGCCTAGACTATGGAGTTCCCACATAGGGAACTCCACCCCTGGAGTTCCCGCAGGAACTCCAGGGAATCCGGGTCCCATTCAATTGAAGTATCTACTTTATGTATTTATTGCTAATTTTGGATTCGACGCGCCTATACATTTCCCATGATAGGTACGATCTCGAGTATTAAACACAAGATCCTCATCTCATTTATATAAGATTTAAGCCTACACTGGATCATGTAGCTTCCTTGATGGATAATGATCTCCTTAAACCTCGAGAGCAGACCAAGGATGAACGAAGCCTGATCGCAATCGGTGGAGGTACTGCAAGTGGAAACAGGGGACTTCTTCGATTGTCATTATTTACTCACCAATGGCCATGGACGACACCAATTGCTGCCCCGTTGAAAACCTCAACTCTGAGGTTCTTCACAAAACACAACCGTCTAAACCCTACCCCCCATCTCCACTCCAAATTTTCTTCTCCATCCTACCCCTAAAAACTTTTTATTTATTTTCATTGGTTAACAATTTAAATCTTTGGGTGAAAGTTAGCGTGTTGTTGTTGTCAAGCAGTTATTGCGGTTTCTTTCTTTATAAGAACAAGTGACAGTGCACGATAACACTCCCTTCGCTCGCAGTCCCCCTAAGCACAATAATACTTCAATTGTTGCTATATTTTCTAATTAATGCGCTATGTTTACAACACCCTACTTCCTCTAAGAAAATCTAATTAAATATTATTAAAAACTTTATATATAGGGAAACAAACTCAAACTCAATGTTATGTTATTTTTTAAAATTTATCTTTATAAACAAATTCATCGTAATGTTCTTAATTAAAGTTTATGTTTTATAAACTATCTCATTAGTATGTTGTTGATTATATTTTTTTTTAATAAACAAATTTATTTTTATGTTGTTGTATATAAAACTTTTTATAAACAAGTACGCTTTTATGTTTGTTATTTAAAGTTTTTTTGTATAAATAAGTTCATATTTATGTCGTTTTATGCAAATAATGTAAATATTTAATTAAAAAGAATAACGATATTCAAATAGTTCATAAATGACAATGCACAGAAGTTTTAATTTATAACATAAATTATGTTTACATTAATATTTGCAAATCTCATTATTTTATTAACTTCCTCATTATTTTATTAACTTCCTAATTATGGTACATTTATAAATTCATTAAAAGTATAAAAAATTAATAACCAGTTGATGTCAAACAATAATCGTTTAAACTATTATGATGAAAAAAAATTCCCGTGTGTAAAAAAGTAGGTGTAATACGTAAATTAGTTCTTCAACTTTACATAATTTATAAAATCAATATCAATTTTTTTTGACATTTTTAATCTTAAAATTTTTAAATACCACTCTTTATTATCGAAGATCGATTCATGCTTATAAAAAAGACATAATAAAAATGAGAGGATTACTAGGAAGTTTGCATGACATGAAAAAGACATAATGACGATGAGATTATCATAAAATGTTCCTAGAAGTTGAAACATTGTAAAAGAGTATTCTAAATTATGTCATTTCCTCAAATTGATCACCTATATATTGTAAAAAAATGTGAAATTAGTATTATAACCATAATTTTATTATATTTGTCGACTTTATTTTTTTAAATAATTTTATGTTTCACCCACAGAAAATACACTCCCGCGTGCGCCACTAACCAACTCATTAATCACATAGTGAACCCTAAAAGTGAAATACATGAGTTTTGTGGATGCATTAATGCATATGAAGTCATGTCTAAATAATCATAACTTATAAATTAAATTATAGAGATTCTAACAACAAATATTATGCCTGAAAAATAATTAACCAGAAAAAATTAATCTTGTAACAATAACTAAATACTTTATAATTATCTCGATCGTCGTGTCACCGCCACATCCCCGAGATTCCTTCCCTTCATCATTGGATAGTCCCACACATGCCCCGGGAAATCACATCCGTCGATAATTAACGGCTAAGGGCTTCCCACGTAGCATGCATAATGATTGCAGATGGGCTTCGTGATCGTGGGCGAGATCCGCCGGGGCCAGCGGTGGCGCTTTTGGATCCGGTGGCGGGAATGGGTGGTCAAAGCTGTTGCGCACAGATTTGTTTAGCCGGAGGATGTCCGGATGTGGGGGCGCATAGGCACGTACTCCGTGCGCGCTTACCACCGATTGCGCACGCACGGATGACCACCTACCAAACGGACACGTGTCATATGATGGCGCGCTGAGTTTTTTATTGCGTCGACCACCCGGTGCCGACTGATTGCCATCGTTTTTAAAAATAAAAAGGACGGCTTTCAGAAGGTTTAATGACTAATCTCAGCTTTTAAATTGCCTTTGGATTTCTTTAATCCTTGTTTATGCCTCACGAGGCACCGCCCCATGCTCCGGCACGTGCGCACGTGACTTGTCCCGAAGCCCGACTCTGCATATTCTACTCATTTTCCATTCTTTAAACTTCAGCGTCAGAGCTCGGAACTAGGGTGCGCATTGACAAAAATACCCTCCGTCAGCTCAAAGCGCCCATATATATAATTACTATACTATAAATATATGTATAATTATTAAGATCAATGTATAAAATTTTGTGATATTGTTTAAGATCGAGAAACAATTAACGGCGCATAAATTGAGAAGCAGTGATAACATATATTGCGCAAATGTAACTGTTGCGGGTCACTCGACGCTCTTTCAGACCGGGCGAATTGGATCGTCTTAGCCCGAGAGTGAGCCGAATGCGCAAACAGTCACAGAGTGAACAGACAAATGACAAGAGAACGTTTTTAGCGTGGAAAACCCGGAAAGGGTAAAAAACCACGTGGCCGGATCTGCGCCAGCCAAATTTCACTAAGTGTTTGAGTGTTACAAGTGAAATTGCGAGAACTGAGAGCGACATGCCGCTTCTCGTTACAATTGCAGTTGAAGTAAAGTCTCTGAGGGTGACAGACCACCTCTCAGAAAAACTAAGTACTTTGCTATTGCAGGAGGTCTTCAAGGTCCGAAGAAGATCTTCAAGTGACGAAGGAGATCTTCGAACCGCGATGGAGATCTTCGAACCGCGAAGGAGATCTTCGAAGGAATTCTTCAAAGAGCTCTCTCGGGTGCAAAGTGTCAGATCCTTTCAAATGAGGGTCCAGAGTCCTTTTTATAGACTTAGCCGGGGGCGACCCGGTAATTTCGTCGTTGTAACCACCGTAACCACCTTACGGGCCGATCTTGACCGCCGATCGAGAGCACACGGATCACCATTTTTCGAATATAATGATTTTGCCCCCCGGTCAGTTCAGGCACTTCAGGCAGTTTCCTTGGCAATTTCCGATTGCAATGTCTAAATTCTGTAATCTCAAGAAGGAAAGTAGAGTTAGCAACTGCGCGCACTATGAACTTTGCAGCGTTCAAGTGCGCGCAGATCAAAGGCATGATATGGACTTAGAGGTGTCAAGCGTGCGCCGAGCATCAAGCGGGAGTGCCGCAAAGGCGCGGTCGGAGCCGTGCGAGGACGACGCGAGGGGGGCGGAGAGCGAGCCCGGCGGCGAAGGCAGGTCGGTCGGCATCGCGCATGCCGCGCGCAGGACGCGCGCAGGACGTGCACGTGCGCGCGCTAGCGCGCAGGACGCGCGCGCTAGCGCGCAGACCGTCCGCGTGCGCGCGGCGGCGCGCGCGATGGCGCGTTGCGGTTGGGTGCGACCGCGACGCGGTCGTGTGCGCGGTCGCGCGCGTTCGGTCGCACGTGCGTGACTGGGCGTGGCGCTGCGCGCGATTGCTCGTGGTTGTTTGCGGAGATAGTGGGTTTGACTCTCTTTTGGTTAGACCCACATTCTCACCCATGACCCCATTACCGGGTCGCCCCTCTTGGAATCTATAAATATACCCTCATTCTCCTTCATTTGGATCATCTCTTCGGCCGGGAAAATCCTCCTGTGGATTTTCTCTCTCCTCCGTGTGGGATCACAAGTGCGCCTCCTCCTTGCGCGCACACAAGCGCGCCTCCTCCTTGCGCGCTCACAAGCGCGTATCCTCCTTGCGCGCCCGCAAGCGCGCCTCTTCCCTGCGCGCCCGCAAGCGCGCCTCTTCCCTGCGCGCCCGCAAGCGCGCCTCTTCCCTGCGCGCCCGCAAGCGCGCCTCCTCCTTGCCCGCTCCCAAGCGTGCCTCTTCCCTGCGTGCCCGCAAACGCGCCTCCTCCTTGCACGCTCACAAGCGCTCCTCTTCCTTGTGCGCCCGCAAGCGCGCCTCCTCCTTGCACGCTTAGAAGGGCGCCTCTTCCCTGTGCGCCCACAAGCGCGCTTCCTCCTTGCACGCTCACAAGCGCGCCTCTTCCATGTGCGCCCGCAAGCGCGCCTCCTCCTTGCACGCTCACAAGCGCTCCTCTTCCCTGTGCGCCCGCAAGCGTGCCTCCTCCTTGCACGCTCACAAGCGCGCCTCTTCCATGTGCGCCCGCAAGCGTGCCTCCTCCTTGCACGCTCATAAGGGCGCCTCTTCCCTGTGCGCCCGCAAGCACGCCTCCTCCTTGCACGCTCATAAGGGCGCCTCTTCCCTGTGCGCCCGCAAGCGCGCCTCCTCCTTGCACGCTCATAAGGGCGCCTCTTCCCTGTGCGCCCGCAAGCGCGCCTCCTCCTTGCACGCTCATAAGGGCGCCTCTTCCCTGTGCGCCCGCAAGCGCGCCTCCTCCTTGCACGCTCACAAGAGCGCCTCTTCCATGTGCGCCCGCAAGCGCGCCTCCTCCTTGCGCGCTCCCAAGCGCGCATCTTCCATGCGCGCCCGCAAGCGCGCCTCCTCCTTGCGCGCTCCCAAGCGCGCATCTTCCATGCGCGCCCGCAAGCGCGCCTCCTCCTTGCGCGCTCACAAGCGCGTCTCTGCTTTGCGCGCCCGCAAGCGTGCCTCCTCCTTGCACGCTCACAACCGCGCCCCCTTGTGCTCCGCTCTCAAGATCGCTCCAAGCGCGCCCCCGTGCGCTCCGATCCAAGTGCGCCTCCGCACTCCGCTCACAAGTACGCCCCCGTGCGCTCCACTCTCAAGACCGCTCCAAGCGCGCCCTCGTGCTCTCAGCTCCAAGTGCGCCTCTGTGCACTCTGCTCCAAGCGCGCCCCCGTGCGCTCCGCTCTCAAGACCGCTCCAAGTGCGCCTCCGTGCGCTCCGATCACAAGCACGCCCCCGTGCGCTCCGCTCACAAGCGCGCCCCCGTGCACTCCGCTCTCAAGACCGCTCCAAGCGTGCCCCTGTGCACTCCGCTCCAAGTGCGCCTTCGTGCACTCCGCTCACAAGCGCTCCCCCGTGCGCTCCGCTCTCAAGACCGCTCCAAGCGCGCCCCCGTGCGCTCCACTCCAAGTGCACCTCCTTGCGCTTCGCTCCAAGTGCGCCTCAGTGCACTCTGCTCCAAGCGTGCCCCCGTGCGCTCTGCTCTCGCGCCCTCGTGCGCTCCGCTCCAAGTGCGCCCACGTGCACTCTGCTCCAAGCGCACTCCCGTGCGCTCCGCTCTCAAGACCGCTCCAAGCGTGCCGCCGTGCGCTACGCTCTAAGTGCACCCCCGTGCGCTCCGCTCCAAGCACGCCTCCGTGCGCTACGCTACAAGCGTGCCTCCGTGCGCTACGCTCCAAGCGTACCTCCGTGCGCTCCGCTCCAAGCACGTCTTTGTGCACTCAAGAACAAGCACGCCTCCGTGCGCTCAAGAAAAAACATACCAGCTACCATCAAGACCAACACTCCAAACTCCTCTCGCGCAGCAGGAGTCAAGCCACAAAGACAAAGACGCACATAGTGCATCAATCCAACCTTCGAGCAGTAGTCAAATTCTCCAGAGCGCTCAGAGCGCAACATTTACCTCTGCAGCAGGCAGAAGACTTAGCACCGTGAGCGGTGGTCTGTCACCCTCCGAACACCTCTCTCTCTCCCAACAATTATAACGAGGAGCGGCATGTCGCCCTCGCCTTCTCTTAAAAGGCTATGTACAACGCTGACAAATAGTGAAGTTTGGTCGGCACAACTCTGACCACGTGGTTTTTCACCAAGTTGACGGGTTTTCCACGTTAAAAAAATTGTCTTGTCAGCTTTCTTTTTTTCTGTGACTGTTTGCGCACTCGAACGCTCCTAGGCTAAGGCGGCCCAATTTAGTCCGGTCTACCGGAGTCTTGAGTGATCCGCAACAGGACCGACTCGGAACGACCCAACGGGTTACGTGTCACTAGGGTTAGAGCTCTACACTGGAGATATTATATAAGGTCATTCCACACCTTGATGAGCCTTAGTGGACTATCTTGAGCGGAGCCTCAACAGAGAGTACTATGATTTGTTGTGATGATTAATTCTCTTAATTTTTATGAATATTCGATGAATTATTTTTATTGAGTTTATTATCTTGATATTGAAACTTTCAAATGACGTTCTTATGTTCTTATTGTGTTTCGAGATTTGAGAGATAAGTTGCATAAATATATGACCAAAGTTTTCATCTTTTTACCGCGCTTCAAGATTCGAGAGATAGATGCGTAAGTATACCATAGATTCAATATATCATAGAGGGGAGAAAGTGTTGAACCCGGAAACCACGGTTCAACCTCTAAACTCGGAAACCACGGTTCAACCTCTAAACCCAGAAACCACGGTTCAAAAGTAGTTCGGATCGGTGTAGCTTGCTTTTACTTCTCCCGAGTTAAATCATTGGCCAGACACTCTGAGTAAAGAACCTCACTCAAGAAAGTGGAAAACTAGAAACAGACCCCACGATCTGCAGCGAGGAGGTCCCGCCATAAACCCGAAAGATCAAAGAGAACTTCTCTTCCTAAACCAATGCTGAGTCGGCCACCCTGGAGGGTAGTGGAGATAATCAAAATGTCAACCCGAAAACCACGACAAACATAGTTCTGATGTTCTTTGAAACAACCCGAGGAGCGAGAAAGCTCAGAAGAGGTCTTCTCCAAATGTGTCCTTAGGGGTCTATTTATAGTTTTCTCAAAACGGTCTGCGGATTGCTGAATCCCGTCTTTTGGTTTTACTAAAAGCAACCCAAATTTTGGTCTGCCAACAGCGGAATCCCGTTGTCTGGAAAGGCTAACTGCAAGCCAACATAATATTTCCTAGAAAATGGATTTCCCCTTAAGGGGCGAGCACACTTCACTCAAGGTGTGCTCGCTTGGGGAGGCGAGTACCCAACCATGTTGGGTACTCGCGACTTGCTAAGAACAAGACCAATATATATCGGCCAGAAGCGAGGCCAATATCGGCTAAATATCTAGTCGATCGGCTAGAGGTCTAACCGATCGGTTAGAAGCGAGTCGATTCACTTATCAGCTAGAAGTCTACTCGATCGACTGGAGGCGAGCCGACTTGTCTGGGCTTAACGCCTCGCGGTAACAGTAACGCTGGCGGTAGGTTAGTCTCGCCCCTTCTACCTGCTGACCTAGCTGGGTCCACTCGGCAAACCCGGGATTGTACTTGTACACAAAGAGATTTCATTTTCTTGTTAGCAACATTGATTTTTAATTTTACATACTATTCTTCATTTCACCTGAGTTAGAGATGACAAGGAAAATAAAGAATGCATTAAAAGCGTTGTAAGATAGTTAATTGAGCGTTCTCATAAAATATCATTCTAAGGATTCATCACAATAGGGATATGAAATCAAAATACAAAACTATTTTTCTAAATTGCTAAAAAGTATTTTTAGGAAATTGTTGTTCAATCTTATTAGAGTTTTTATTTGTTTTCGAAATCACTTTATTCGATCTGCTTGGATTTAAAGAAAAGGTTAAACTAGTATTTGCAAGCGTTAGATTAGTGACTTCTCCGTGGGAATGGTCTTTACTTTCATTATATTACTTGATTCGACATGTGCATTTGCGCATATCTATTTTCCCGTATCAGTTATAACATTGGCTTGATCGAGCAGGCATATCTGTACCTAAATTGTGTAAGAATATTATATCATTACCCAGATTGGACTCGGGAGCTAAAGGAGGAGTCCTGGCGATGACACGGGAGGTGTATCATACTCATGTGAGCTATGCAATTCAATTGCCTCTACCGACGGATGGAGACAACAACTTGGGATGGTTCACCCATGATTTTTGCAGGTGACTTGATGGATGTTCAATGAGGTGTAGTGGATCGCCTTTCAGTAACTCAAGCTCAACGTGTTAGATTATGCGATTTGTGTGCGTCGACATCACAAAGGTAAGCCAAATCAAGGATGGTGCTTCGTGCATTTGATGATATGTGCAGACATTGCTTCACGCAGTTGGTGTTTCGTGCAAGCGATGTTTCCATGTCACGAACCAATGTGGTGGTTTGTCGAACTTACCGTATTGGTTCAGATCTAATCCAAATATGATCTGGATCTGCTATGCTTGTCATTAGGTCTCTATAATACCTTGATGGGGAAATTCCACTAGTGTAAACATCCCGATACCCATCCAAATAAAGAACCGCCATCAAAGATCCTGTTCTCCCCTCTCGTTTCTATGTTTTTATGTGTAGCAGGTCGGTGACGCCCCTTGCAGCTTGAAAAGCATGACAACGATGTAGCATCAGCTTAGGTGGAGGTGTGACGACAACTTGGTCTAGCCAGTCGACGGTGGTGCCGAGCCATAACACCACTTCAATAGCAGACCTGCAAGTCATGTGCAATAGAGCGTGCTCGTTAGAGCAGAGGTGATCGAGCATGGACTATGGGGAAGACAACGATTGGAAGTAAGGATGAAGGCGGGTTGCATATTTGTCGCAAGTGTGATTCTTTGTGGTGATGACAGTTGATCGTCTGATGACAACGAAGGTTGTGTGAACCTTGTGCGTCTGTTGTTCAACGAACTACAATAAGTCTTATTATTTCTTAGCATTTGGTGTTTGATTCCACCAGTGGTGTCATTCAGCAGATCCTATATTTTCTCTTGAGTATTATTGTATTGTGTAGTTGTTGATATCGTCAGACATGATCGACATATGATGACTTGTTGGGAAAAATCCTTTCACAATTTGATATATCATATTATCAAAGTGATAAGAAGATACCTCTGTCTAAATGGCATATTGTATATAACATAGAATTCAGAGTCATTCAGAATGACAAACAAATGATCTAAAGCCTTGATAGATCTCATAGGATGGCTAACTAAAGACGTTTTTTTCGAGAAGATGTCGACGTACGTCTACAAGTAATAAAAACAGAAGTCAACGTAGGTTGAGAAGTTCAGGATTATGTATTGACTATGATACTAATACTTAGAGCTCGTGTTCTACAGAAGTCGGAGCACAAACAAATATTGAGATATTCTCTTGTCTACTCCATCTCAATATACTTCTACTTCCAAGTCAAAGTTCACGAAGTTTTTGAGTCGACATTCATGCATAACAAATTCAAATTGAGCATAAACAGGTCAAGACAATAAATCAAGTATGATTATAGTCGTTAATATCTGAGTATGAAAGACTGTTATTCTCCTTGAAGCAAGTCTGGCAAAGAATTATTATCGATAATCTATATCTATATATGAATATTCTTATTCTTAGATAACATGGACAAAATATAGCAAAGTGATTGTGCAAAAAGAAAAGATAAGGTATCTCTCTCTCATTCTCTCTTTCTGATCTAATTCTTTTTCTTCCCTCCTCTCTGAAAGTATGAAGGAGATGAACAACAGTCATCAAGAATCATCTTCTCTTGATCAATAGACGGCTCATCAAGATGAAATCACAAGAGCATTCATGAATACAATTTCACAACAGATTCAACCTTCAGCCTATTGAATCCGATCTATCAAGAAAAGTCTACAACTACTTCTCTCTATCCATACAATGCTTAAAAGAACCAAGTCCTCAGAGATTGCAGATGAGGACAACAATAGTGGAAGACAGATCTCCTGCATCTATTCTCTTTCTACTCCAATTTTTTGACAGAGTTCCAAGAATCACTCTTCAAAGGATTCATTAGTTTTTGATCCACCTTATCAAAAGGATCTAAGGGTGGTTTTGATTCGACCTTATCAAAATGCTCTTTGTTTGGTTTTAATCCACTTTATCAAAAAGATTCTTGTTTGGTTCAGCCACCTTATCAACATGATATTGTTTGAGAGACCTTATCAAAATCTCTTTTGGTTCTTTGAATCTCCTTATAAAAATATTTAGTTGTAATCGGTTTTAAGAGTCTCCTTATCAAAAGATTCAGCATTATTGTCCATAGTGGATAGCCTACCAAGGGGTAGAATATGGAACGTACCCACATTTGGGGAACCACTGTACAAATTTATTGTCTTCTAGATTGCATAGTTCTTTGTTGTTTTGTTTGTTTATCTTAATTACTTTTTTTCTGCATAATAATTAACAAACAAACTATTATGTGATGTGTTATGAATGATTTAAAAACTAAAAAGAAATTTTAAATTCTCTATTCATCCATCTAAAGTAATTCTTAGCATTATACCCTACCTTTCATGACTGACATAAATATTTCATGAACAAAACTGTACAATCAGTATTTGACGAGGTAGACCCAACAATGAATATAGGCTCCTAGGCCTCAGAAGGTGCGCCCTGGACCCAGAAGGACCAGAAATGAGATTGTACACAAGATAAGGGGAGCTCGCCAGACTAAAAGTTGACTCGCCGACGGGCCCGCAGGACTGGAGCTATCAAACCCTGCTAACAAGTCATCATGAGGCTCATCATCGAGCTCACCGTGTTAGAGCCCAGCTCTCCAACGAACTCGTTAGTGAAGAACCAAAGGCGGGCAACCTCACATAAGGTGATCAGGGATCACCTCGCCTCCTTCAGGAGCTTCCTAAAAACAGATCGCTCGGCCGTCAGGTATTCCGTATCTCCAAAGAGCGGGGGCGGATATTCACAAGCCGTATACTCCCCCCTTTGGATTGCCTATAAATAGGACCCTCGGGACACAAGTTAGAGTCACGTTGACCCTCTCCCCCCCCCCCCCCCCCCCCCCCCCCCCAAGGTTCCCCCAAACAAAGTCTGTACTTCTCTTGTGTCGAGCTCAACTCTGGTTTAGGTGGAAAAGTTCCTATAAACTTTCGGGTACGTGTCAGGACCTCCTTGCTGCAGCTCGCGATGTCCTGTTTACTGGCAATCCGGGAAAAGCTATTGCTCTTCACCACCTTCTGGTTGAAGTTCGCCCGAATCGACCGCTAGACATGCCTTTGTACCTTTTGGTATGAACATTTGGAACTAAGATTTTCTTGGTTCCAACAAAAACGACATGTTTACAATATTTTTTTTGTGTACAAAATATTATTTTGAAATATATCAGCTATCGACCGATATATCCACTGATATATCTGAAACAGTACTATATTAGCTGAATTGTTTTACTTTATTTTGTTTTGCTTACATGGTTTAATAGACAACAAAACTAAATCAACTCGTTGTCTGGATTGCTCCATGCTCTAGCTCTCGACTGTCTTCCTTCTTCATCTAACTTTTTTCCTTTGGCTCATTCGTCATTGACTTCGATAATGGTTAGCCTTTGGATTTTGGACCGAAGATTTTGATTTTCCATCATCGTTGATGACTCCATGGTTTTTTACTTTCCCTAACTTCCTTCGCTTATCTCTGAGGAGCAGGGGGCCTTTGTTCCTGGGCGTTCTCTTTCCCACCAGTGCTTTATCGCTCAAGAGGTGGTGCACAAGCTGGCGACCTCGACCTCACTGACTGGATTCCTCGCTTTGAAGGTCGACATGGAGCAGGCCTACGACAAGATGTCGTGGGAGACGTTACGGCAGGTTCTGGACATGTTTGGGTTCCCGCCTCAACGGGCGACGTATGAGGTGGATCAAGGTGAGTTGCGGCTTTCGGCAGGAATGCCCCCTATCTCCTTTTCTGTTTGTTTTGTGCTCTGAGTTGCTCTCGCTTGCCTTCAGTCAGCGGGGGCACTCATTGGGCGTTATGGTGGCGGACTCTGGCCCGCGGATATCCCATTTGCTGTGCGCCAACAACATCTTCATCACCTCGGATGCCACCACGTCGTGTGTGGATCTGTGTCTTGCTATGTTGCAGGAGTACTGCTCCTGGACTGGGCAGTGGATCAACAAGTCGAAGTCCATGGTCATGTTTGGCAAGTCCACCCATAGGTGGCAGTGCAGCAGGCTGACTCGCCGCTTGGGCTTTCAGAGGGTCTGCGAGTTCATCTTACTTGGGCATTTCGCTGGCTATGCGTAAGTTGAAACGCTCCGACTTTCTCACCTGCTTCTGAAGGTGGCAGATAAGGTTCGAGCTTGGGGGAACCGCCACCTATCCTTGGCGGGCCGGGCCATCCTCGTCAACGCGGCGCTCTGGCCATGCTGATGTTCTTTTATACACAGTCATGTGTCTCGCTCGGTACAGGAGTCTATAGAGCGGTTGACGTGGTTTTTTCTATGGCATAAAGGCCCCTCCCAGCGTGGGATGCATTATGTTAGCTGGGAGCAGTGCCGCTCTCCCGTGGTCGGGGGAGGGCTTGGTTTCCATGGGGTAAGTAAATGGCAGGGCTCTTTGCGGGCAAAGTTCGCCTGGGAGTTGATGCAGCCGGGCTCATCCCTTTTCCACAGGCTGATTTCTGCTCGGTACACTGGTCGTCTTTGGCAGGATGGGATCACTCGGTGTGACTCCCCGGTGTGGAGGCTCATCAGGGACGGGGCTGAGTGACTTCAGCCTCTTCTTCGCTGGAAGATTGCGGATGGGGATTCTGTGGATGTGCTCGCACACGCTTGGATACTCGACCGACCTCTGTCCCAGTGGCCCACTTTTGCTGACTGTGGCGCGTTGGAGTCGATCCAGGTGTCTGCTTTTGTGTTACCTGGTGGAGGTTGGGATGCTTCCGCTCTGTCTTAGTTTTTTGGGTCAGATCTTGTTGAGACCATCCTCCAGATCCCGACTCACAACTCGCTTCCCCGGGACAGGCCGGAGCTCTGCACCCGCCTCAGCGACCGTTCTGTTGCATCCCTTGATTCATGGCCCAGTTTGATGGGGCTCGCACGGATTTCAGCTGGCTTCAGAAGCTGAAGTTTCACCCGCGAGAGCGGATGTTTTGGTGGCGGCTCCTCTGGGATGCTACCCCTACCCGTGCGTGGCTTGCCCGTCGGGGTCTGACTGCTGAGCGTGGCTGTCCCTGGGGCAGCATTTTAGAGGAGACCCGAGACCATCTGGTCTCAGACTGCTGCTGTCTTTTGGCCATCCGGGCCGCTCTTCGGCGATGGGGCTACAACATTCCCTCCTTCTCCAGTTGGGAGACTACGCGTGCGTTTATCTCCACCGCCTCTATCGGTGCTCTTGGAACGGTGCGGGTTTTTTGCTGTGCGGTTTAACAAGCATGGCGTGGCCGCAACGCCAAGGTCCACCATGGGGAGGTGGAGACCTTTACGGTTATGACGACAACCATCGTTTAGAACCTCTCCATTTTGCGAACTCTACCACCACAGGGGCACTGGGGTACCATCCAGCCTCACCGGCTATCGACACCTCTCTCTTGGTGCCCCGCCCCCTGGATGGTTAATGTTCAATGTGGATGGTTCTCTTTCCTCGTCTGGGCTTGCTGGGCTTGGGACGGTGGCTCGTGACGATCGGTGTACTATTGTCTTTGCTGCTGGGACCTCGATGCTGCATTGGGATCCTGGGGGAGTGGAACTGACGGCGATCTTGGCGCTGAAGGATCTAATTACGCCTTCTTTATATGGGATTCGCGGAGCTATTGTAGAGGGCGACTGTCTGACCCTTATGGATAGTTGTGCTGCTGTGATGAGACGGGGTGACTGGAGCGTGACAGTGGAAGGCGACGAGGACTTCTCATTTCTGAGCGGCTTTCCTCAGCTTCGGTTCCAGCATATTGGCCGGGAGGCCAATCAATTTTCTGATTTTTGCGCGCGTTTTGCCCTTCGGGGAAATTTTGTTTGGCTGGTCGCTGATAGCACCCAGACTGAATTTGTCGAGCTTGTTCATGCAGACTTAGATGACATGCTGTAGTTTTAGTTCTTTTCTTTTTGGTTTTTAATTCCATACTATATGCACCTTTCCCAAAAAAACTTTCTTCCTTACATTTTACCATTATTATTTGTATAAGAAAATGTTTATATTAGTTTAGTGAATTTATAAGTTCAATAAATTTTAAATTATTAACATATACTAAAATTAAAATTAATTATATTATATATATAATTAAGTATATAAATAATTAAATATTAAAACTAGATATATGAAATATTCATGATATATCCTCATACATATTAAAACCGACATGAAAAATATAAACCGGCGTTCCCCTACATCCGACATCCACAACTTTGACCACGGTCATGCTAAAATCATTAGAGCGATTGAATTTTTCAGGTTTAATAGAACTTGATTAGGAGAAAGTGATCATGATCTCTGTCATTAAATAAAGTAGAAATATCAATGACAATATTAATCTTAGAAAGTTGTATACAAATTATATATTATATATATTTATATTCCAGCAAAATATAACGATAATAATGTTCTTAGAAAATTTAATTGTATAATAAAATTTGTGAATTAAAATTAAAATGTCTAATGGGAAGAGAAACATCAAATTTCGCACTGCCTTAAGATTAATATTGCCTCCCTCAATTTGCAGGTAACTGCAACAAATTAATCTCAAGATACAGCATCCCCCGCCTTCGACCTCCTTATTATCACTACAAGAAGAGACGTCAACATTTTTTTTGCAGCGTTTTTCAAAAGCGTGGCAAAAAAGAAACATCCAACCCCTTGCTTTAGCGAATTTTTTTAAAACGACATAACTTTCACGATACTTGAAAAGTGTCACCGAAAGCCTAAAAAGACGTTGTGGTACTAGACTTCTCTTCTTGTAGTGTATGCAACTACACGAGAATAAATCACTTTAATTATATTGAAGGGGTCCTTCCTTTCAAATGGAAGAATATTTTTATCAAACTATTGAGCCCTCGCTTGAAGGTGGTAAGGTAAACTTCCCAAAATTTCTAAACAAGAAGTTATATGATGAACCAAAATTGCGACAATATTCTCCATTGTGCCCTAGCCCCTTAACTAGATTGCACGAGCAATCAAGAATATAGTAAAAAATACTAGTAAATATTGTGTTTTGGGCCAAGAACATGACAAAACAACAAATCAATGTCATCAAGTCCTCAAGGATTGTTGATGTAACAACTAAATTCGATGAAAGCAGTTCGATGAAGGCGTTTCAATGAAGGCGAAGATTATTTTTTGCGGCGATGTGGCCAAGACAAAGCAACTTGTGACATGTTTTTAACATTACGTGCTTTTATGTGAAGATGTGCATGAATGTATCTCATGTTAAATTTTCGTATGCTACCAAGTATAAGGAATCAACGATGAAACAAAACGAAGTAAACTTTATAACTAGGCAAATTGTTGATTACAAAGAGACAAGCTGAATACAAGGTGTGCATACACCTTGATTCACAACAGCTGAGATATATAAAAAATAACTTGTCGCGGACAAGGTCCGCTTCTCCACTTAGTGTCGTTGAGCTTGTCAACGCACTCTCCACTTCACAACACACTCAACCCTGCACTCTCCACCTCACAGTGCACTCTCCACCTCTCGCTGAGGTACGGGTTGGGGTTGGACAATCTTGGGTTGTAGGCACACTCCCAATCTCACTCCTCCACTAGTTGATCACTAGTTCTCTCTCTCTCTCTCTTCGCATTAACAACAAACCACTAGGGGGGTATTTATAGGAAACACATATACGAGGGGGGGGGGGGGGGACCGCCAACTTTGCATGCATGCACTTGCCAACTCATGCATGCAGAAGCCAACTCCACTCGGCAACTCCCCCACTCGACATGCACTCACCTTCCACTCGCCAACAACATGCCTCCACTCGGCAAGGCTCCACACTGCAGCACTCGGCAAACCTCCTAGGCCCACTCGGCAGCCCCCCTCTACAAGCTCCACTCGGCAACACACATATGTGCACTCGCCTACCTTGCCGTAACTCCACTCCCCCACTCGCAAGCCTCCAACTCCCACTCGCCTACTAAGCTCCACTCGCCCAGCTCAACCCCAGACTCCACTTCCACTCGCCCAGGACAACACCTTGCTTCCACTCGCACAGCACATGTCCGCTCGCCACCTTCCTCACAACTCATCTCACTTCAAAACTTCAACACTCCCCCTTGAAGTGAGCTTCAGGGACAACTCCAAGGCTAGCGCGAAGCTTCTTGAATGGCCCCGCAGGTAAGGGTTTTGTGAAGATGTCCGCCAGGTTCTCTTCACTCCGCACGTGCTCCACTGCAAGCGAGCCACCCAACACCTTCTCTCGGATGAAGTGGTGCTCGATCTCTATGTGCTTTGTCCTTGCGTGACAGACTGGGTTTGTTGCCAGCTTCAGAGCACTCTCGTTGTCGCCACGCAGCACAGTAGGTCCTCTGACCTTCTCATCCACATCTTCCACCAGCCTCCTCAGCCAGACACACTCCTGAGCTGCTAAGGACGACGCCTTGTACTCTGCCTCAGTGGTGGAAAGGGAAATGGAGTCCTGCTTCTTGCTACACCACGAGATGGCAGTGACTCCACACATGAACACGTAACCTGATGTCGACTTGTGGTCATCAGCGTCACCTGCGTAATCTGCATCTGTGTAACCATGCAGCTTGAAGTCAGTCCTCCCTCCATAGAACAACCCCATCTCTAGGATCCCCTTCACATACTTCAGTATCCCCTTGGCTGCCTCCAGATGAGGCTTCCGCGGCTCCTGCATGTACCGACTCACTTGGCCGACAGGGCGATGTCCGGCCTTGTGATGGTCAGGTAGATAAGGCTCCCCACCAGTGCCCGGAAGATCTTCGGATCAGGAAGAATCCTCCATTCTTCCTTCCGAAGCTTCAGCCCAACCTCCAGTGGAACGGAGCTGCTCTTCCCCTCCTTCATGCCGAATCTCTCGACGATCTTCTCGGCATACGCCTTCTGGGTCACGAGCAGCCCGCCACTTCTCTTCTCCACTTGAAGTCCAAGGAAATGGTGCAGTTCACCAAGATCCTTCATCTCAAACCAGATGGCTAGCTGCTGTCTCAGCGCCGTGACCTCTTCACCGTTGTTCCCTGTCACGATCATGTCGTCGACGTACAGCAGCACCAGCACGTGAAGATCTCCACTCTTCTTCACGAACATGCTAGAGTCTGAGTCTGAGGCATCGTAACCACAGAACTGCAGATACTCTACAATCTTCTCATACCAGGCTCTCGGCGCCTGTTTCAACCCATAGAGGGCCTTCTTCAGCTTGCAGACATGACGTGGTTGAGACTTGGACACGTATCCAGGTGGTTGCACCATGAATATGTCCTTGTCTATCTCTCCGTATAGGAATGTGTTCTTCACATCCAGCTGCCACACCTTCCACCCTCTGCACGCAGCTAGGGCAAAGAACGTCCTCACCAACGTCATCTTCGCCACAGGACTGAAGGTCTCCTCATAGTCCTCTCCATAGGTTTGTGAGAAACCTCGAGCGACAAGCCTAGCCTTGTACCGCTCAACTTCTCCATCAGCTCTCTTCTTCACCTTATACACCCACTTGCAGGTGACAGACTTGATGCCCTCCACCATGGGAACAAGGTCCCATGTCTCGTTCTTCTTCAGGGCCTCCATCTCCTCATCCATGGCCACGTCCCACTCCTTGGTGCCAACAGCATCTTCAAAGCGGGCAGGTTCCCTCTCGTCGAGTGGTCCTGCGAAGAAGCAAGAGACCAAACTCATGATGTTCCCCTCCTTATAGCGAGCAGGCGGGACGATGGTCTGCTTCGACCTCCTCAAGGCTTGGCCACTTTCTACCGCTCCGGTTGACTCCTCCTCTCCAGCTCCTCCTTCAACTTCTCTTGAAGCAGCGCTCCCCCTGCTTCTAGAGCATGAAGCTCCACCTGAGACAGAAGCTCCAGTAAGGTGGGCTGAGTAGCCCATCCTTGCACAGATGTGATAAACGGAACATACTCCTTCCGCAGACCTCGGAGTATGTGCCTCTTCAGCTTCGCCTCTGAGATCGGCTCGTCAGGATCCAAGGCCGGGATCTCAGCACACAGGTTCTTCACCTTCAGGAAGAAGGTGGATATCGACAACTCTCCTTGAGTGGACCGCGCCAACTCATTCTTCAGGAACTGTAGCCGCTCTACGTTCTTCTTGTTGAATAGCCCATCAAGGGCACTCCAGATCTCTGATGCTGACTTGTACCCCATGATGTGGTCGAACAAGTCAGGAGAGATAGCTCTCTTCAAGGTGAACTCCGCCTTGGCGTTAGTCTTCCTCCAAGCTCTCACAGCTAGACCATTGTCATCGATTGGAAAAACTTCTGCCTGCTCTTCTCCTTCAATGACCTCCCATAGGTCCTCTCCAAGCAGGTAACTTTCCATGCATGACTTCCACTTCTTGTAGTTGGTCTGGGTGAGCAGCTCAATGCCTAGTCCTCTCGCATAACCTCCTCCGCCGTCCATCTTGGATGACAACCTTGAACCTCGATAGCACACTATGCTTCACCAACCTTGCTTTGATACCATGTTAAATTTTCGTATGCTACCAAGTATAAGGAACCAACGATGAAACAAAACGAAGTAAACTTTATAACTAGGCAAATTGTTGATTACAAAGAGACAAGTTGAATACAAGGTGCATACACCTTGATTCACAACAGCTGAGATATATAAAAAATAACTTGTCGCGGACAAGGTCCGCTTCTCCACTTAATGTCGTTGAGCTTGTCAACACACTCTCCACTTCACAACACACTCAACCCTGCACTCTCCACCTCTCGCTGAGGTACGGGTTGGGGTTGGACTCTCTTGGGGTGTAGGCACACTCCCAATCTCACTCCTCCACTAGTTGATCACTAGTTCTCTCTCTCTCTCTCTCTCTTCGCATTAACAACAAACCACTAGGGGGGGTATTTATAGGAAACACATATACGAGGGGGGGGGGGGGGGGACCGCCACCTTTGCATGCATGCACTTGCCAACTCATGCATGCAGACGCCAACTCCACTCGGCAACTCCCCCACTCGGCACTCACCTTCCACTCGCCAACAACATGCCTCCACTCGGCAAGGCTCCACACGGCAGCACTCGGCAAACCTCCTAGGCCCACTCGACAGCCCCCTCTACAAGCTCCACTCGGCAACACACATAGGTGCACTTGCCTACCTTGCCCTAACTCCACTCCTCCACTCGCAAGCCTCCAACTCCCACTCGCCTACTAAGCTCCACTCGCCCAGCTCAACCCCAGGCTCCACTTCCACTCGCCCAGGACAACACATTGCTTCCACTCGCACAGCACATGTCCGCTCGCCACCTTCCTCACAACTCATCTCACTTCAAAACTTCCTCACAGCGCAGTTGGGTGATAGGAGGGGTTGAGTGCCCCTCTTATGGAGAAGGAGGTCGGGGGATCGAGGCCGAGCGTGCAACGCCTCGCCGACCTCAACAACCCGCTACGTGGCAGAAGAGGGTCTGTGTGGCCCGATGGCCAGTGGTCCTGGAGGAGTTCCTGCCACGTGGAGAGGGGTTGGATCGGTGGACTGCAGTCAACCGTGGAGAGGGGTTGAGCGCCCCTTCAACAAAAACCGGTTTTTGTTGAAGGGGAGTGGGGCACCTCATATGCCACCATGCCCACTCTAGGCGAGGTCCAATCTCTGGCCCACTCAAGGCCCTCTCCTGACCACTCCCCCAAAGGGCTGCAGCCCAACGCGGCCCAACCCGTCTCCATCACTGTTCTCATGATGGCGGGTTGTTGTCGGAGAGCTTCGAACTCACGACCTCGATAAGAAGCTCTCCTAGCAGCCCTCATCACCCATCTGCCTTGAGTGGGCCAGAGATTGGACCTCGCCTAGAGTGGGCATGGTGGCATATGAGGTGCCCCACTCCCCTTCAACATCTTATGCACATAAAAATTGGAGAGAAAGATGTTGGGCATAAGAATAATTCAGAACATTAAACAACTAAGACACTTTTTGGAGTAGTAATTAAGTGGTGTTAGGTGTGAAGATTTTGTAGTTAAGCATGCTCTGGTGAAAATAATCTTAGGATAGGTGACCACTTGAGAAGTGCTTGTAGTCAGTCCACATATAAAAAAACAAAATTATGCAGCTTAATATGGTCTGAGAATCTGAGATGAACCAAAGTGGACAATGCTTATAATATTGTGGAGGCCGGGTTGTTACAAATGGTATTAGAGTTAGATATTATGTAGTAGATGTGCTATTTGAGGATGAACAATTTGAAAGTTGGTGGGCATGTAACATCCTGAATTCGATGACGAAGAGTGTCTTTGGAGCCACGGCCCAGGAAAAATATAGCTTCTGGCAAGCTTTTAGGATGACATGCTTTAAGTGAAATAAGGTGCATAATTGAACTGAATCTCACATAAGAATTGGAAAAAAAATTGATGATCTTAATTAATAATTTAAAAATATCAGAGACGTCTTTTGGAGCAGTTGGTGGAGTTATATATGAAAAATTCAGTAGTTAAGCGTGCTCTGGTGGGAGTAATCCTGAGATGAGTAACCTCCTAGGAGTTCTCATAGGACACTTGTGGAAAAAGAACCTTTAGCATAGTATGTATTGGGATGAACTAAAATAGACAACATATCTTATATTTAGAGGTCCGGTTGTTATAGTTGACGTCATAATATAAAAATAGTGAAGTATCAGAGAAAAAGAAACGAGTTTTGCCAAGAATTTTTATTATTATCCACGACAATGCGAGAATTAAGCCTACAAGAAGAATTAGAGTCATGAAATTTTGGCGAGGAGAATTCATCATTATTTCTTCACTTTCATCACATGTAAAAAAAACTTTTAACTCGCACATAGAACATGAACAAATGGTCACATTGTAGGGAGCTAGTGTGCAACACTCCACCGGCAACAGTCGTATAATATAGGTCCGGACAGGCCCCACAATATACAACCCTTGCATATATAATATTATAAAGTGATAAGCAGAAGTACAATCCAACCGTCTTAGAGTTTACAAACTAAGGATATAAAAGTATAATATTTATAAATCTACCTAAGCATAATGCCCACAACTATATAGTACACAAAGACCAAAAGTATTGGACCTTATGGTCGTTACATTCATTCAAGATTACATTACATTCATTCAAGATTACATTACATTAGAGTTCAAGGGCACACATGCCCGATACATAATGCAAAATAAAAACAAACACTACACGCATACTTTCTTTTTATTTTTAGCTTCAAGGCACTAGCAAACATCTGCACTCGGTTCTTGACCTACGACTAAGTACGCATGGAAGGTAACGAGGGTCATCAGCAAAAGCTGACCAACTACTGTATAACAACACCCTTCCTCGGTCGCCCTAGCGGACTCCGGGACGAGCTATCTCAGCTAGCCCTGCAAGTATGCACAGCGAACAAACATGCAAAATGATATGAATAGATAGAGTAAATCAACTACTCTACTCTACTCATGCAAAAGCCAGACATCAATCATTTTCTAAGTTGAGCATGTAAAGTAAAGACAGGTCTATTATGCAGTATGAAAGATGGCCAGGCTTGTCTGAGAACTCACTTAACCCCTAACACAAAATCATATGATCTAACATATTATCAAGCATCACCCATTTATGGTTACTCATGACCGCACAACTAATTACTAAACCATAATATTTCATCAAAGTCCAAGCGGCGTGCCTTTAAAGCCCAGCCTGCTCGTGTTTAGACCCCTTGCAAATGTCTCTTATCATCACATTTAAAGTCAGTACGACGTGCATTTTGAGAAGGTTTGCTCGAAGCATCCGGAGGAGGATCAAGGTGGAATCCACTCCACGTTGCCCCTAGCGGGTATATATAGGTAAAACTCTAGGAGTACCTACGGGATGGATATCCGTGTACCCAACTGACCCGTTATACCTTCGAACCCGTTATTTGACCAAATATACATTAACAATCTCCTTCTATATTTGTGACAAATAACGTATACGTTTCGAAGTGCAGAAAGTAGTAAAAACAAAAAGGAGTTTTCAACTTAACATAAACAAAAGAGTTAGCACAATAAGTAACAACAAGATTTTACACAAAATATCCAGAATAAAAAAGTGCTACTCAACAAATAGTCTGAAAACAAAAATGACAAGGATAAAACATATGATAATTCTACTCGTCTAGTAGATCATCAGCATCCATGTCAAATACTATTTTCTCTCCTCCATCTCCACCATAGCCTGCAAGGAATTTCATGAGTTAGAAAACTCTATGAATTTATGAACATATGCAGTAACGTAGAAAGAGAACTAGCTCTTACATAAGTGAGCTTAGAACCTGTAGCAATGGTGAAGTAACACTGTCAGCATCTCTATATGGTTTAGCAGGAACCAGTCTAGTGTTGATTTTGTAAATCAACCATTATCATATCCATTAGTGATCATTATGTGTCTCATCAACAAAAGTTGAATGATATGGTACAACAACGTTTGCAACATTATCAGGTGTGGAATAATGTGCTATGATCATCAATGTTAGATAACCGACTACAACGACTTTCTATTCCAAGTTGAATAATTTTCGAATCAACTTACAATGAGAAAGATGTTTAGTTATCAAATGTGGAATAACAGACATCTAACCATCTTGGGTTTTCATCAAGAAATTATTTGGGATTTTCAGTCTGTTATTTAGATGCTTGAATGTTGCGACTATAGGTTCTCACTATCAAAACATAAACTGCGGAGGAAAGTTTCATATTTCTATGAACTCTAGTCCCATCTCCTCCGATGTTTTTATTATGAGAGTTCTATTCAAGCCTTTGGTCAAGGCGTCTGCAACATTATCTTTAGATCTCACATCAATTAGGGCCATAATCTCTTGACTTGTGAGTGAGGTCAACCAGGATTGTTTCAGCCTGAGATGTCTTCTTTTGCCATTGAACAAAGTGTTCGTAGCAATCGTCTTCGTAGCCTGATTGTCGCAGTAAACTGCAACAGAACTCATTTTCAGGCTCGACAAAGGAATGTCCATCACCAAATCTCTTAACCACTCTACTTCTTCGCCCGCTGCAGCAAGAGCGTAGAGTTCGGATTCCATAGAAGAGAGTGCAATACATGATTGCCTCTTGGACTTCCAGGCTACAGCTGCTCCTCCTAGTGTGAAGATAAACCCACTAGTGGACTTGCTGTCGTTTAATTCCGAGCACCATGATGCATCAGAATAACCTTCAAGAACTGAAGGATGACCAGTGTAAACTAAAGCATACTTTTGGGTGTGCTTTAAATATCTCATGAGCCTATCTAAGGCGTTTCAGTGGTCTTGGCTAGGATTACTAGTGAATCTGCACAACATGCCGACCGTAAAGGCTATGTCAGGTCTAGTGCAAACCATAACATACATGAGGCTACCAAGCAGTTTAGAATAATCTAACTGTTTAACCATAGCTCCTTCATTGGGCTTTAGGCGGTTAGTGTAGTCGTATGGTGTCTCAGATGCTCTACTGTCACTGTATCCCTACGTGTCCAACATGGACTTTATATAGTGGCTTTGACTTAAGAAGATGTCGTTCTTCCCAAAGCTCACTTGCATGCCTAGTATAGTGTTAGCTACACCTATGTCTTTTATGCTAAATTCTTTTATTAGGTCTAACTTAACGCCATCCACTTCAGATTGATCAGACCCTAGAATGAGCATATCATCTACGTACAAGCATATTATGGCGACTTTATCCGATCGATTACGTATGTAAAGACATTTATCCGAGAGACTCGACATGAATCCCATGTTCTTTACACTATAGTCAAATTTCTCATGCCATAATTTCGGTGCTTGCTTTAGTCCGTATAAAGATTTAAGTAATTTACAGACCTTTGTTTTGTGACTGTCTACAATGAAACCTTCAGGTTGACTCATGTAGATCTCTTCGGTCAGATCTCCGTTCAAGAACGCAGTCTTAACATCCATTTGATGAACAATAAAGTTTTCAATAGACACAATAGCAAGGAGGGCCCTAATGGTTGCTAAGTGACACACGAGTGAGTAGACATCAAAATAATCTACTCCGCATACTTGTGTGAAACCTTTGGCCACCAGGCGTGCTTTAAACTTAGCTACGCTACCATCAGGATTTAGTTTCTTTTTCAGAATCTACTTACACCCTACGGTTTTAGCCCCTTTTGGCTTATCAACCAACGTCCAGGTATTATTCTAAAGTAGAGAATTTATCTCTTCATCAATAGCTTCTTTCCAGAGTAGGGAATCCCTGGATCTCATCGCGTCCTTATAGGTGGATGGATCAGCCTCAACGTGGCAAGTGACAAAGTCACTACCGAAGGTTCTGGGAATTCGTTCTCTTAGAGAAGTTCTCCTAGACTCTAGGCCAGAGTTATCTACCGGAACGGAATAGGAGGTGCTCTGTACTGAAGTAGGATCATCTTCAGTAATAGTTACTTGCATACCTGGGAGAGACATGTTCTTATCCTTGAGGAACTTATATTCAAAGAACACTGCATCCCTAGATTCTATAACAACATTATTAGAAATATCTAAGAATCTATCTGCAGCACTATCCTCAGCACAACCTAGGTAGACACATGTGTTGGTCCTAGGTCCAATCTTAGACCGTCTAGGGTCAGGGACCCTGACATAGACTATACAGCCCCAGGTCTTAAGTCTAGTGAAAGACGGGGGTCTCTTAAACCAAAGCTCGTAGGGTGTAACCTCTAACTTGGCATGAGGAACTTTATTCAAAATGTGATTTGCAGTTAAGACTGCTTCTCCCCAATAAGCGGAAGGCGTGCCTGCAGTCAGGAGCATAGAGTTTAACATTTCTGTTAACGTACGATTTTTACGCTCAGCTATGCCATTAAACTAGGGAGAGTAAGGAGCAGTGGTTTCTGCAATGATTCCATGTTGGGCAAGGAAACATTTGAACTCACTGGACATATATTCTCCTCCTCTATCACTTCTAAATCTCTTGATTTTCATGCCTAATTGGTTTTCTACCCTGGTTTTGAAAATACAAAAATTTTCAAACGCTTCATCTTTAGTTTTAAGGAGATAAATGTGACAAAACCTAGAACAATCATCTATGAAGGTGATCAAATACTTTCTGCCTCCTCTAGTGACAAAACTTTTGAAGTCACATATGTCGGGATGTATTAGTTCTAAGGGTGTTATGCTCCTAGTAACTGCACTAAAAGGTTTCCTAGTGATCTTAGTCTGAGCACACACATCACATTTATCAGTTTTGACTGTAGTGTCTAAAGCTATCTGGTGAGTTCTAGCAATTTGGAACATTTTTCTATAGTTTACGTGTTCTAGTCTCTCATGTAGAGTCTTAGGGCTAACTAAGTTTGTTTGAACTTGTTGAACTATTTCGTTTGCTAGACTTAATCTGTACATCCTATTTTGGACGTATGCACATCCAAAATAGTGTGAGTTAACTGACAATGTTACTCTACCGCCACAGAAAGTAAAGGACATAACAGCATCACAAAGTAAGCTAATAGATACTAAGTTAGCAGCTAAAGAAGGAATAAACTTAACATTCTTTAAAGTTAAAAGTCTTACCTAAGGATAGCAGCAAAGTTACATTCACCACCTTCAGAACGTCAGCTGTCTCACCGTTGGCAACGGTCACAGATTCTCTTGCATCAGTAAGACCTGTCATCAGAGTAGAGTTGTTGCAAACGTGGCACGTTGCTCCCGAGTCAAGGAACCACTCTGTACTGGCCTTTCCGTTTTCGACCATGACAACAAAGTCGGATGGCTCAGTGAGACTAACTATGTTAGCATGGTTGCCTTCCTGTGGTGTCTTTCCCTTCTCCTTACGAGGAAGCCTGCAATCAGATGCGATGTGTCCCCACTTGTTGCAGTTAAAGCACTTGCCCTTAAACTTTTTGATTTGTTTAATTGGGCCTGCAACCTGGGAGCTACTCGGGTTAGGTTTTGACTTCCTAGGGTTCGGCACGCGCCTAGAGTTCGAAATCATGTTAGCAGCAGCCTTCTGCTTGCTAATGACTTCTAGAGCGTGTCGAGTCCTTTTTTCGTTCTCAATGCGTATAAAACGCTTGAGTTCGTTCAAACCCACCTGCATCTTCTTGCGGTATATTTCAGTTTTGAAATTGTACCACGTAGAAGGCAACTTATACACAATTGTGCCAGCAACAAAGCTATCTGGCAACGCAATATTCTCGCTATGCAAGGAATCTACTAAAACTTCAAAGTTTGATACCTGAGGGAGAATGGCCTTCTCCTCGTCGAAGGTGAACGAGTGGAACTTGTCTAAGTGCGCCTTGGACAGGTCCTCCTCCTGCCTGAACTGCTCCTGCAGCGCATCCCAGATGGCCTTAGCTGTCTTCAGCTTCATGTACGTCTTCGCCAGGTTGGAAGACAGACAGTTCAGCAGGTAGTCCCTGCATAAGTCTTCATCAGAAACCTACTGTGCCTCATCAGCAGTCCCTACGACCTCAGCACCATCAGACTGAACTGTGTAAAACACGTTCAGAAACTTCATCCCGAACTGAGTATTCAACTTCCAATCGTTGAACTCAGTCGCCGTGAACTTCTCCAGCTTTATCATCGGAACGGGGGACGCCATGTTGTTCCCCTTCATCATTGTGCGCCCGTTAGAGAATGACACAAAAACAGGGAGGAACGGGGTTCCTGGGAGCTGTCGGCGACACTGTCGTCTGGCGGTAGTGACAGGGGGTTGTCGCTGACGCTGTCGGCGGACGACAATGCAAGGGCTACACGAGTTTTAGCTTGGAGACGGCGGCGGCGGGAGACTTGACGGCGGCGGCTGGGGGGGATCTGAACTTGGAGCAGCTGAGGGAGGCTGCGGCACAGGAAACCGCTGAGACGGCTGGGCTGGAACTGCTGAGACGGCGAGACTGGAACCGATGAGACGGCTTGGCTGCGAACCGCTGAGACGACGGAGGAACTGCTGAGACGACGACGGAAACCGCTGAGACGGCACTGAAACCGCTGAGACGGCGGCGGAACCGCTGAGACGCGCACGATCAATGGTCGTGCGGGGAACTGGCTGCTGTCGAGCGCAAGGACATCAGTCGTGCGCGAGCGGTCGAGCGCACGAACATCGGTCGTGCGCGAACTCCCTTTCTTTGCTCGCAGCAGCTTCGTCTCCTTCGCATGAGAGGTAGATCTAGGGCACGACGACGGAGGCGTCGGCGGCAGATCTGGATGACGGAGGCAAGATCCGGCGAATCCGGCGACTGCACACGGCAGAGGCGGCGGCAGATCTGGATCCGGCGACCTCCTACTTCTTTTCTCCTTTCGCAAACGGCGGCTGGGCGATAGCAGCGGGAAGTGTGAAACCTCCTCTCTCGCGAGCGGCAGCGAACGAGCGGCCACGAACCAACGAACGAGCGAGGACGAAGGCTGCGGGGAAGAACCAGCGACGAAACGCGAGCTTGGAGGAGGCGCGATCTACTTCGCGAAAGCTTCGCGTGAACAGCGACGGCGCGAAAGTTTGATAATGTCTAAGCTTAATATTGAAAGAGGACAATTAATCAGGTAATTAGACAAGCTACCAAATAATTTTCAAATAAAATAAATTCATCTGCCTTAATCTTGGCTTACATATAATGATGCAGTTGAAGGTTAATAGGCTTGAAAACATATATCTTGAACTTGTGAAGTTGGAAACATTGTAATATTTCATACTCATTGTTGAAACTCATGATACTGGTTCAACTGAGTTTTCAGGCCAAGAGCGAGTAGCTTGAGTTATTTGACCCACGGTCAAATTCCAAAGACTACGCATTTTGAGCCTAGAACTAACCCTCACCGACAGAAGACTGGATGCCTACTCACAGATCGACCCGCGAGCTGCAATGAGAAGGTCCTGCCACACACCCGGAAGTTCTATCTTTTACTTTCCCTCCCTAAACCAATAGTTGAGCTCTGCACCTCGGACAACACAGATAGAAAAGCTTAGAAGGCGCGAGCTCTGGGGGGTGGGGTTTGCCTTTTTTTCGAGGTGCTATGAGGTTCTATTTATAGACAAAACATCCCGGGGTATGTTGAGATTTCTCACAATCCCCAAGACAGTCACAATAAACGTATGGGTACAAAGAACACACAATAATCAGGAGAAAAATTCAACGCACGACAATTAATCAAAAACTACAAATAGGAGACAAAAGTACCAATCCGTTACAAGTACACCGCAGATGAGACAAATTAGCTTAATCTGCGGGTGGACAATGATCTTGGACTGCAATCCTTAGAAGGACGCACAAGGTTCGCTCCGGCAAACCTTCATTGTCGTCAGACAACCAACCACCAGCGCCGCCATCGGAGAAGTCAACGTGGAATAATGCCCAACTCGCATGTAAGCCCGCTGCTCACTGTGTTGCTTTCCCCACTACAGCCTGACCGCACTCACTGCAGCCCACCGCAACCTCGCCTTAGATCTTCTTCTTCTTCGTGGATCCTCCTTCAAAGGCCTCTTTCTCCAAGATGAGAACCAGTGGTGTGTCAATCCAAGCCATAACACAACCCTTTATATAGCCATTTCATTTGTCTTGGCCACTTTTCTAGAAGTTTTCTTGCATGTGAAACACATGGGCGGCTTGGAGAGTCAACATCGATGGTCGGTAGGTTGAAGCATGATACACATAGGTTTGAAAGATCAAACCAACTTAACATGGTATATTGGTTTGCGAATAGCTTCCCCCGCCTTAACCAAAATGTTATTCTCATACCCAAACGACATATGGATAGCCCTTCCCGTCTTAACCAAAATGTTATTTCCAGACCCAGATGGCCAACAGATAGTCATTCTGGCCTACAAAAGATTCCTTCATGGTGGCCTAGACGGGTCCGTGAGTTAGACATGCAGGCCCGGGCTTGCCTCGCAAACTCGACGGCGAGTTCATTTGCCCTGCTCGAACTCGCCCTCGTCGCTTTGCTCGGTGTTGAGTCCGGCTGACCTGCCCAGACTCGCCCATTGAGTGCTGAGGTAGGGCACGCTCTCGCTGTGGTTTACTGGAGTGAACCGTCTTTCTGCTCGTTGAATACGGGTTGCACACTCATATTGTCAAGGTTATAGCGCGCTCCAAGTGTGTTTCATAAATCATTAGTCATATGATATTGATTGAACACATCTTACACTATGGATCTAACAAGTTCCTAAAATGATATCATATGTCTATCTGATTTGTCAATGGACAACAACTGTACAACCCTCATATTTTTCGAGTCGGTGTGACCCGACACGGATGAGGTCGTGGCGGAAAAGATGACCGCAACGCAGCAAACCGAACCAGTGGAGGTCGTCAAGACCAAAAAGAGAGGGCCCGGGGGGGTAAATTCCCTTGGTCGAATGGACCTTAGGTCCACTCGCCCAAGGGTGTGGGCGAGTGGACCTTTCGCCCCATGTAGTTGGGCGAGTGGACCAAGGGTCCACTCGCCCAAGGAGGTGGGCGAGTGGACCCTTGGTCCACTCGCCCCATGTAGTTGGGCGAGTGGACCAAGGGTCCACTCGCCCAAGGATGTGGGCGAGTGGACCCTTGGTCCACTCGCCCCATGTGGTTGGGCGAGTGGACCAAGGGTCCACTAGCCCAAGGGTGTGGGCGAGTGGACCCTTGGTCCACTCGCCCCATGTAGTTGGGCGAGTGGACCAAGGGTCCACTCGCCCGAAGAGTGGAGTGGATCGTGAGGTCCACTCGCCCAGTCAGGGCGGTGGACCTCAATCCACTTGTTCGACCCCGGACAAGAGGGGGAGTGGACGTCTCGTCCTTCACTCGCCCCCTCTCTCGTTTTGATCGTCCAGGTTCGTGGTTGAGCTGCGGATAACAGAATTTTGGCTATCCGCAGCCAAATTTTGGGAAGTCTATAAATAGACCCCCATGAGCACCTTGGGAAGGGATGTTGGTACCCCCCTCCTTCGCGTGTGAGTAAGCACTACCCCCCCCCCCCCCCCCCCCCCCCCTATCATTGAAGGTGGACGGTGAGGTGATCCTTAGTGCCCTCCAAGGTGCCCAGGCTCAGCATTGGCTTGGGAGGGGAAGTTCCTTGTGAGCTTCTGGGTATGTGGTGGTACCTCCACGCTGCAGCTTAAGGGGTTCGTTTGTGGACTTAGAAGTTCTTCAAGGGCAAGGTCTGTCGGCTCTTAGTGACTGGTCGAGGGTCTAGCTCGGGTCAAGTAAGGGTTAGCTGCATCCCCCTTGCGAAAGTCGAGACCAGTTCTCTGGTTTCAACATTATGGTGCGGTGAGCGTGGAAGCAGCTAGTTCGGAAAGCTCTGGGCAAGTCTCATGGCTGGAAGCGATGAGCTGGGGGACTCACCCCTGCCGGCGAGTGCGTGAAGAAGGGTGACTTCGAGGAGTTCAGGAAGTCAATCCCGGAAGTCTTGCGGGTCGCACTCCCCCCTCAGGGTGAGTGCTCGGCATCGCCAACACCTGTGCTCGCCTCGCCGTCTTTGATGGAGATAAAGCAAGCATGTCGGCAAGGGAAGGGGCCAGCCTCGGAGGAAGGCTTGAGCCTCCAAGCGCAAGCACTTTTCAACAGCACTCCTGGGGCCAGCTGCCCGAAATAAGGGGGTAGGGAGGATGCCTCCGTCTCACCAGGAAGGGGGCAGAGTCCCTGTTCCTGATTCAACAAAAGCACGGGGAGACACAGGGAAGCTACGCAGATCAGTTCCAGGGGCAAGTCTTCCACCTCCAGGTTGACCAGGGAAGTAGGAAGGACCAGGGGAAAGAGAAGGAAGGAGTAAGCTGAGAAGATGGAGGAAGTAATGAAGGAGATGGTCAAGGTGCATGTGACCAAGTAGGCCCAAAGAGGCACGTTGTAATAAGCTGGTAGCTCCTCGGTGATGAATGGAAACGGTTCCAGGTAACTCCAATGGTAAGTGGCTTGGGGAAGGTGTTGAGTTCCTCTGCCTCCATGTGAAGGTAAGCACCTAGGACGTGGACTGGTACTCCGCTACCATTTGGTAAGATCCCCGACTAGAGACCATTCTCTGGGCTCAGTCATGCCAGCAGATGGGAGACTCATCTGGTCGACTGATTGGTAAGATCCCCAACTAGAGACCATTCTTCGGGCTCAGTCATGCCGGCAGATGGGAGACTCATCGGGTCGACTGATTGGTAAGATCCCCGACTAGAGACCATTCTCCGGGCTCAGTCATGCCGGCAGATGGGAGACTCATCGGGTCGACTGATTGGTAAGATCCCCGATAAGAGACCATTCTCCAGGCTCAGTCATGCCGACAGATGGGAGACTCATCGGGTCGACTGGTTGGTAAGATCCCCGACTAGAGACCATTCTCCGGGCTCAGTCATGCCGGCAGATGGGAGACTCATCGGGTCGACTCGATACTTAACTAAGTGACTTGGAAAGATGATGAGCTCCTCCGCCTCCAGGCAAGTTTGGCCCCTAGGACGCGGATAGGTATTCCACCTCCGATTGGTTTGAAAAAGTGCTGAGTTCATCTGCCTCCAGGTAAGCTAGGCCCCTAGGACGTGGACGGGTACTCCGCCCCCAATTGGTTTTGGAAGGTGCTGGGCTCCTCTGCCTCCAGGCAAGCTAAGCCTCTAGGACGTAGATGGGTACTCCACCCCCAATTGGTTTGAAATGGTGTTGAATTCCTCTGCCTCCAGGTAAGCTAAGCACCTAGGACGTGGACTAGGTCTCTGCCCCCTGTTGCTTTGATAATAAGATGGTTGAGTTCCTCTGCCTCCAGGTGAAGGTAAGCACCTGGGACGTGGACTGGTTCTCCGCCCCCGGATAGTTCGGAAAATTGTTAGTTCCCTCCCCCTCCAGGTGAGCTCGGCTCCCTGGTAGGTGTGGAGTTTCCTCCCCCTCCAGGAGAGCTCAGCTCCCTGGTAGGTGTGGAGTTCCCTCCCCCTCCAGGTGAGCTCGGCTCCCTGGTAGGTGTGGAGTTCCCTCCTCCTCTAAGAGAGCTCGGCTCCCTGGTAGGTGTGGAGTCCCCTCCCCCTCTAGGTGAGCTCGGCTCCCTGGTAGGTGTGGAGTTCCCTCCCCCTCCAGGTGAGCTCGGCTCCCTGGTAGGTGTGGAGTTTCCTCCCCCTCCAGGAGAGCTCGGCTCCCTGGTAGGTGTGGAGTTTCCTCCCCCTCCAGGTGAGCTCGGCTCCCTGGTAGGTGTGGAGTTCCCTCCCCCTCCAGGTGAGCTCGGCTCCCTGGTAGGTGTGGAGTTTCCTCCCCCTCCAGGAGAGCTCGGCTCTCTGGTAGGTGTGGAGTTCCCTCCCCCTCCAGGTGAGCTCGGCTCCCTGGTAGGTGTGGAGTTTCCTCCCCCTCTAGGAGAGCTCGGCTCCCTGGTAGGTGTGGAGTCCCCTCCCCCTCTAGGTGAGCTCGGCTCCCTGGTAAGTGTGGAGTTCCTTCCCCCTCCAGGTGAGCTTGGCTCCCTAGTAGGTGTGGAGTTTCCTCCCCCTCTAGGAGAGCTCGGCTCCCTGGTAGGTGTGGAGTCCCCTCCCCCTCCAGGTGAGCTCGGCTCCCTGGTAGGTGTGGAGTTCCCTCCCCCTCCAGGAGAGCTCGACTCCCTAGTAGGTGTGGAGTTTCCTCCCCCACCAGGTGAGCTCGGCTCCCTGGTAGGTATGGAGTTCCCGCCTTCCACCTCAGGTCGAGTTCAGCTTGACCAAATGTGTTGAGTTTTCTCCACCTCAGGTCAAGTTCAGTTCGACCTAAGGTGTTGAGCTTTCTCCACCTCCAGTTGAGCTCGGCTCATAGGAGGATTGCTAAGTGGATAAAGGTTTGACTTCCACCTTAGGTCGAGTTTGGCTCGACTAGAGGTGTTGAGTTGCCTTCCACCTCAGGTCGAGCTCGGCTCGACTAGAGGTGTTTAGTTTTTCTCCACCTCAGGTCAAGTTCAGTTTGACCTAAGGTGTTGAGCTTTCTCCACCTCCAGTTGAGCTCAGCTCATAGGAGGGTTGCTAAGTGGAGAAAGGTTTCCCTTTCACCTCAGGTCGCGTTCAGCTCGACTAGAGGTGTTGAGTTGCCTTCCACCTCAGGTCGAGCTCGGCTCGACTAGAGGTGTT